>OZ010676.1:5796657-6996657 GCA_963932185.1 Troglohyphantes excavatus | reverse complement strand
ACCTTCAAAAAACATTCAATTTGACAATTTTGAAGAAGGTTTCATGCTGACTGTTTTTGCTGGGAAGTTAACAAAAATGTTATTTTTTTTTGGAGAGAAATTTTTTAATAAAAACTTTACATCCTTCAAAGTTTGAAAAATGCAATGCAATGTTCAAGCTATGCGAGGCGTCCCAAAAACGGAATTACTTAGATTTTTTTTTTGTATAAAGTAAGCAGATAATGTAATTAGCAAAATTTGCTGAAATTTCCATAAAAAATTATAAAATGTGACGAAAAATGACTTTTAATGCATTTCTTTTAGTAAAAAAATTCAATTAAAAATTAATAAATATATTATCAAGCAAGTATATTATTATTAATTCCCGCACCGTAAAATTAATTTATTTAAAAATGAGTACCGGAAGCTACTTGTTTTCCTTTGAGTATAATTGCATCGTAAACGAGCTATGACTCAAATTTAAGTAACTCTACTATCTCAACAATGAGCAGTGTAGTGGGATTTAATAGTGCTAATCTCAGTTTCTGTTCAAGCCATCTTAACAAAGCCACCTGACGAACTTAAAATAGTTGCTCAGAAGATGGTTTTCCACATTATTTGAAATCGATTGCTTAAATGGAAACTGAGTTAGTACAACTCAATTGGCTTACTTTCCATTCTTTTGACACACCTTTTAAACAAGTCTTCTGTTTATAACTTAATCACGTCGCCCTGGTAATACAACGGATAAGGAACTGGACTTCAGTGCCTGAAGATCTGGGTTCGATTACCGGTTAGTCTTGGTTTTAATAATTGACATTTAATGAAAGTTATTTATAAAGGCAGCCTATATAAGCAAACATCTGCTATTTTTATTAATTTTTACGCATTTTAGTACTCATTTTTGAATACATGTCTTTTTCAAAAAGGAAAGGAGCTATGATAAGCATTGAATGTACTCAAAAATTAGTACATATTACTTATTTTTGTGTACCTATTTTCAACAGTGCATTATAATACTAGAACTAAGCCATTGCATTGAAAATTAAGTGTTGCTATTTTTAGTCATTTTTATTATACTTGCTATTTTTATGAAAATTATATTTATTATTTATGCAAATGGTATTTAATATTTTGTCAATTAATTACCTATAATATTTTAATATTTGAAATTTATACCAAATTATAAGCTACTACAAAAGTTGGATATATATATATATTGAATAGTTTTAGAAATGTCAGATGCAATGTTTGGTCTGTTTAGAAGCGAAAACAAAATTTTAGAATTTGTTTGTCCATTTCTATGCTACTGTTTGTTCGTCAATAACGGTGGTCGCCTTAAAAGGGAATTGTTTATATTTAAACAAGGAAAATGCCGCTGGCAAAATCTACTTTTTTTTTTATAAATATAGAAATATCTCTTTCTAAAACCTGAAAATAATATTAGGCCATTCGAATGCATATATTTTCCAAGGTTTAATACATATATAAGAATAAAATAAAGCACTTTTTTAATATTTTATAATTGGGATAAATACCATAATGACATATTTGAATTTAACAAACTTTTTTAATTGTCGTTTTTTTTTTAAATGTTAAGTTAAAGATTTTTATACAATTTAAATTAACCTCGGAATTAAATAAAATATACTGTTATGTGTTTTCAATAAGTAAGTGAACGTTTTTATAAAATAATTGTAATTGTACATTTTTTCTTGAGAGTAATTGTACTTAAAACATAAAAAACTAGAGTTTTAAAACTCCTTTTTCACCTTATTGTTTTCGATAAAACAGTTTTAATAGATCATATTCAAATAAGTGATAGAACCATACATATGTTTAGAAAGGTAATTAAGTTACCAACTATTTTTGAGACGTCCTGGAGCATTATAATATTTTTTTCAGAGTTTTCAATTTAAAAATCTTTTATTTTTAAATTGCACCAGAAATGTTTTGAAATTAACCTGGAAAAATATTTTTTAATTTCTGTCTCAGTTGCATGAAGTTAAAGTGAACCCTAGTACCCCCTCGTTTTTTTCCCTTTCCACCTTATTGTTTTCGATAAAACAGTTTTTATAGATCATATTCAAATAAATGATAGAGCTATACATATGTTTAGAAAGGTATTTAAGTTACCAATCATTTTTGAGACATCCTGGAGCATTATAATATTTTTTTCAGAGTTTTCAATTTAAAAGTATTTTATTTTTAAATTGCACCAGAAATGTTTTGAAATTACCTGGAAAAATATTTTTTAATTTCTGTTTTAGTTGCATGACGTTAAAGTGAATCCTAGTACGCCTCGTTTTTTTCCCTTTCCACCTTATTGTTTTCGATAAAACAGTTTTTATAGATCATATTCAAATAAATGATAGAGCTATACATATGTTTAGAAAGGTATTTAAGTTACCAATCATTTTTGAGACATCCTGGATCATTATAATATTTTTTTCAGAGTTTTCAATTTAAAAGTATTTTATTTTTAAATTGCACCAGAAATGTTTTGAAATTACCTGGAAAAATATTTTTTAATTTCTGTTTTAGTTGCATGACGTTAAAGTGAACCCTAGTACCTCCCCCCCCCGCCTATCTATATGGGGGGGGGTGGATACATTATATTAGGATACATTAAGATTTGAATTATCATCCTTCCAAATAATTTTTTTCGCAAGTTTGCTGTGTTTTTTTATGTGGTGTGTCCTATGTAGTCCTAGGCTGCAGCCTATGTAGCCAATGCCTAAATCAGGCCCTGCACATATAGAGTTTATAGAAGGCTTCACATAAATGAAAGTTCATGAAAAGTTCTGAAACAAAATATTTGATAAAACGCAGATAAACCCCAAACTTTGATAAGATAAAAATAATAAACCAGGTTCTGTGACACAAAACACCACTCAACATTTACAACAAAAATCCCAATTATTCACAGTAAAGTTTATTCATGGCTTTTCCATTTTAAAGAGATCGCATTGAGCCATAAACATGCTTTGGTACTATGCTTTTAGCTAAAATTATGCCTTGTTGAAAGGAGAGGCTTGAAGAGCTTTTCGAACTGACATTGATTTATTTGCGTGCAATCGCAGTAATGCATAAACGGAGAATAAATGGGGACGGTGACGTTTAAATCTACGTCATTTCAACCTCACATTCGAAAAGTGTTGGAACCGTATTTTAATTACCATGAGCTCCACGCAATACAGTTTTTAAGAGTAATTCTCTAATATACGAACTGCGATCTTGGATTTATGTTTATTAAGGACTAAAAGTGGAAGTGCTATATTTTATAAACGTATTAAATTAAAATAAGTTTTTAAAATAATTTATTTATTATTTCAAATTTGCATTCTAGAAATTGCAGTGACACTTTACATGTGTATTTCATTCATCAACCTTAGAATATAATTAATTAAAAACAATGAAGTACAATACTAATTTTCACTATGATCAAAATACCTAAAATTTAGTGGTAAAAGTTAACAGTTTTAATCCTTTGTTAATTTTTTGCCCACTGTGCAGCTCTAGTGCGACGTTATTAACAAAACCAAAACCAAACCAAACCAAACCAAACCTTTGTTAATGTGGTAATTTTTTAACTTCTATATAATGTTTTTTTATTTTAACTTGATGTCACAATTTACTCTCTTTTGGAAAATGTGAATATTTTTAACATTTGCCTTTATTGTTTAACACATTGTCTACACATTTAGACATTATATATATATATATATATATATATATATATATATATATATATATATATATATATATATATATATATATATATATATATATATATATATGAATAAGAGAGAGAGAGAGATACTGTTTTAAATCATTAATTTACTTCATATCTTACTTCTAAGTAAAAAAATAAGGTTAAATATTAAATCAGTGTTTTATTTAACTACGGTCATCTAGGTCATTTATTCATTCTAGCACGTTATTTATTTACATTAAAGTACATTTATGTCTTCACTATTTGGAAGTATTTGAAATGTATTATGTAGCATTAGTATTTAGTATTTTGAATATAATGCCTTGAAACAAAATGAACAGCACTGGATGAATATTAAGTAGTCATATATACTGTTAAATTATTACTATTCAAAATTATACTATCTTACTTTTAATTAAAAAAATATGATTAAATCAGTGTTTTATTTAACTATAGTCATTCTAGAACGGTCATCTAGGTCATTTGGTCATTCTAGCACGGTCATCTAGGTCATTTGGTCATTATAGCACGTTAACTTGGCCCAACTGCAGTGCACTTTTAGCCGTCTGTCACCCAATATAAAATCAAATAACTTCGGAAATATATTAAATTAAGCTCTAAAAGTGTTCAAATATGTTTAGAAATATCGTAGAAGTAATTTAAGCTAATAAAAAAAATCGGTGTTTTGATCATTTGCAGGGTACTGCGTCGTCTCCTTAATTTGCATTGTTCGACCCGCTACAGACAGAAAGGAAAGACGTTTCAAGTAAAAAAAATATTTCTAATACTTTTTCCTAAGCTATTCTTAATACTTTTCCCTAAACTATTCCTAATACTTTTTTTAAAACAGAAAACAAAGATCATTCTGCACATGGAAAATGTTGTATTTATTTTGCATTCATAAACCGCCCTTAAATTATTACTGGAAGTACACGTAAGAAGTTGTCCGAACTGTAAAAATAACAGGCCCTCTGATTTGGCAGAAATGCAAACTCAAAACTACAGTTTCCCCGGCAATTTCGTAATATTTTTAAAATAACAAAGAATGCACCAATTTAAAACAGATAATATGAACTAAAAGTTTTGGGAAATGTACTGGAAAATGCAATAGCGTCTGCATTGCTCGGATTTTTTCCGTGTTATGCACGGTAGAATCCGTGACAATATTTGAGTAAGCTATTGTGTGTTTTCAAATAATTATAGAAACTAAACTATCGATAAATATTTTCGTCAGGAAATAACAATGCAGACAATTCACTGTTAAAAATAGATATTCAAAAATAAGTAAAATTTACTCATTTTTTTTTACATTCGATGCTTATCATGGCTCCGAATACATAAGTTTCAATTTTGAAAAAGAAATGTACTCAAAAACAAGCACAATGAATAAAAAGGGCAGTTGCTAGTCTATATAGGATGACTTCATAAATCAGTTTCAATAAATATCAACAATTACAAACAAAACTTACCGGGAATCGATCCCAGATCCTAAGTCACCGCAGTCTAATTCCTTATCCGTTGTACTACCGGGGTGACGTGAAGAAGTTATAAACAGAAGACTTGTTTAAAATGTGTTAAAAGAGTGGAAAGTAAGATAATTGAGTTGTAATAACTAAGTTTCCATTTAAGCAATCGAAATCAAATTAAGTGGAAAACCATCTTCTGAACAACTATTTTGAGTTTGTCATGTCTCTTTGTTAAGATGGCTTGGACGGAAGCTGAGATTAGCAATGTTAAACCATACAGCTAATTCTTGCGAATGTACGATTACTGAAATTTGAGTACGGCATTTTTCATTTACGATGCAATTGTACTCAAATAAAAACAACTAGGTTCAATTACTCATTTTATGTACATTTTTTTACAGTGTAAAGTTCGTATTTTTCCTAGAGAGATATAATTATATATCACTAGTCAGATTTTTCACACATAATTTCATATGTTTCCCCCTTGTCTGGAAATGGCCCACTATGGCTAGGTTGCCTAAATTTGAGTACGTCGTCGCTTATTTACGATGCAATTGTACTCAAATAAAAACAACTAGGTTCAATTACTCATTTTATGTACATTTTTTTACAGTGTAAAGTTCGTATTTTTCCTAGAGAGATATAATTATATATCACTAGTCAGATTTTTCACACATAACTTCATATGTTTCGCCCTTGTCTGGAAATGGCCCACTATGGCTAAGTTGCCTAAATTTGAGTACGTCGTCGCTTATTTACGATGCAATTGTACTCAAATAAAAACAACTAGGTTCAATTACTCATTTTATGTACATTTTTTTACAGTGTAAAGTTCGTATTTTTCCTAGAGAGATATAATTATATATCACTAGTCAGATTTTTCACACATAATTTCATATGTTTCCCCCTTGTCTGGAAATGGCCCACTATGGCTAGGTTGCCTAAATTTGAGTACGTCGTCGCTCATTTACGATGCAATTGTACTCAAATAAAAACAACTAGGTTCAATTACTCATTTTATGTACATTTTTTTACAGTGTAAAGTTCGTATTTTTCCTAGAGATATATAATTATATATCACTAGTCAGATTTTTCACACATAACTTTATATGTTTCCCCCTTGTCTGGAAATGTCCCACTATGGCTAGGATGCTTAAATTTGAGTACGTCGTCGCTTATTTACGATGCAATTGTACTCAAATAAAAACAACTAGGTTCAATTACTCATTTTATGTACATTTTTTTACAGTGTAAAGTTCGTATTTTTCCTAGAGATATATAATTATATATCACTAGTCAGATTTTTCACACATAACTTTATATGTTTCCCCCTTGTCTGGAAATGTCCCACTATGGCTAGGATGCTTAAATTTGAGTACGTCGTCGCTCATTTACGATGCAATTGTACTCAAATAAAAACAACTTGGTTCAATTACTCATTTTATGTACATTTTTTTACAGTGTAAAGTTCGTATTTTTCCTAGAGATATATAATTATATATCACTAGTCAGATTTTTCACACATAACTTTATATGTTTCCCCCTTGTCTGGAAATGTCCCACTATGGCTAGGATGCTTAAATTTGAGTACGTCGTCGCTCATTTACGATGCAATTGTACTCAAATAAAAACAACTAGGTTCAATTACTCATTTTATGTACATTTTTTTTACAGTGTAAAGTTCGTATTTTTCCTAGAGATATATAATTATATATCACTAGTCAGATTTTTCACACATAACTTTATATGTTTCCCCCTAGTCTGGAAATGTCCCACTATGGCTAGGATGCTTAAATTTGAGTACGTCGTCGCTCATTTACGATGCAATTGTACTCAAACAAAAACGAGTAAGTTCAGGTACTCATTTTTAAGTACTTTTTTTACAGTGTTACACAAAGGTTTAAGAAGTAAGATATTCAGTAAAATAATAATACTAAACGGTCATGAACCAAGAACTTTAATTTTATTTCTGAAAATTAAATTGACGAAATGTTCTTTATTGCAATAAATTATACTTTAGTATGTCATTATGTCAAATATTAAACTACAATAACATACATTAGTATTGCTACATTTTAATTTAACTAAGTTACAATTTAGTTCTAAACAACTCATATATGTACAAAGTTACAACTTCAGAAGATACAAATTATAACCTCATAAATAGTTTAGAGTAAAGATAGGAAATTCAAAGGTAACTTCATTATCCTAAATAGATGAGTAACTTGTTTACCTTAGATATTAAGCAGAGGATTATGGAAATCTCGATGAAAATTGGAAGAGAAAATAAAGATGGAGTGGGCTGTGTTTCTAATTTCTAATAAGAGTTCTATAGTGAATTTAATTTACCGTTTATTAAAAAAAGAAACAGGATCGTTTTGTCATTAATTTTTACTACAGTTAATTTATTTTTAATCATTTAATATTTTTAGTAAATATCTCGTTTATGGAAATTAATAAAGAAAGAGCGATTTTCACAGTTAAATTCTCGTTTTCATCATTTTATTACTAATTAAAAAAAATTGACGATTTAGGTTAAAATATGTTTTAATTGATTTTTAATAATTATTATTTGACGGAACTATACTGTTAAAAAATTATTACCACCTTGCACCAAAATTTGGTACCTATTTAGCTGCAACCAACAATTGGTGCTTAGTTTCAGCATTTTACGGGGCAACCACGGATACTATTTAGTGGTGAAACGTTGCAGCAAAACCCATAATGTTGCATAAAGCTCAAAATTCTATTTTTTTTAGTATTTTAGTAGTAGTATTTTTGTAGCAAAGCTGATAACCCTCGATCATAACTTTTTTACTTTTATTTGTCTAGTCCACTTATGGGGCTCGAACTCGTCTTTATCCACCCATTTCTCGTCGTTGTCTTTCTTGGAGGGGATTAATATTTAAATTTTATGTAAAGTGCTTCCAAGACTGGGAAATAAAAAAAAATCCCTAAAAATTAAAAAAAAAAAAACTAAATCAAAAAGTTTGGAAAACATGTGTTAATCATGTAGAAATCATATATCATTAATATTGCAAAGTAAAACAAATTTCTTAAAAAAAACCACAAAAAAAACCCTACATGTTATATTTTGCTCATTTTTCCAATCACCCTTATTTTTTCACCCTGAAAGTTCGTATATCCCAAACTGTCTGAGCTAAAAATTCAAAACAAAAAATGAAAGAATCAGTGCAATTCAAAGTATAACAAGGTATAAATTAATTATTATTTGCGTGGTTTCACTTACCCCTTTTTCCGGTGCGAGTGTAACCAGCGGACATTGAAAAAGAAAAAAAAAACTTGTAGAAAATCAATGGTAGATTATATGAAAAATCTAATTGCAAATTCTTATAGCTAAATAATATCCCCAAATGATGTGTGCTGAGTTTTGTTTCTATATTCCTTATAATTATCTCATAATAACAGTTTGAAAATGAAAAGAAAAATTAACCCGGTCGCAATTACACCACCCCCTAATCGTTTTTCAATAATTATTATTTTCCACTTTGTGTGTGTGACAATGACGTTTTACGTTTATTAATTTTTAAAAAATTAATATGTTAAATATTCATATAAATGTGTGCAGTGGTACATACGTATGCTCTTAATATACATTTCCATGTTAAACAATCAATGAATGTTTTGAATATATTTTATTTTTCACATTATCTCTCTAAGACGTCTATAGTCGTCCATGGATCTCTAAATTTTAGAGCAACGCATATAAATATATTTAAAATCTTACACCGGGGTGTTTTTAAGAATATATATCTATTAAAATGATTACAATTGAAAATATATAAAAATTACATGTATTGGAAATATAAAGTAAATTTTTGGATCTTTTCCTAACCGCTCAGAGGTTTAAATAAAAGGACGCCTGCAATACGCCCTTTGAATTTATTTAAAATTTATAACCATAATAACACCATTGAACCATGGACACTAAATTGATATATAATGAACAGAACTGCAGCAAGCCTTTCACGCAGATATATATGGAACCCATATAAGTACCATTTTGAAGCAGTAGAGTAATATTTTTATTAGTATTCGGTGTAATATTCATGTTTACACTTCAAGAAACCATATAACTTGCTTGGATAATATAATCCTTGTTTGGGAATCAGTCGTTTGCCATGCAGTTATAGTATTATTTATATTTAAAAGTTATAATAAACAAGCGAATTAATTACAAAATATAGCGATTTAATTACTAATTACAAAATTTAATTACTAAATATAGAGAATTAATTACTAATTACTAAATATAGCGAATTAATTACTAATTACTAAATATAGCGAATTAATTACTAATTACTAAATTTAATTACAAATGTAGTGTATTATTAATTACTAATTTAGCGAATAAATTACTAATTAGCGAATTACTATTTACTAATTTAGCGAATTAATTACTAAATTTAGGGAATTAATTATAAATTTAGCAAACTAATTATTAAATATAGTCTTAATTTTATAAGTTATATTATAGCGGCTATAGCAGTTATAAAATATAAAAATATACAGTGTATAAAAATAGTAGTTGATTGCCTACATCGGCTGCCTTCATAAGTTTCTTTCAATAAATATCGATAATTACAACCAAAATTTACCGGGAATCGAACCCATATCTTCAGGGACAGCAGTTCAGTGCCATATCCGTTGTACTACTAGGGCAACGTGAATAAGTTATAAACAGAAGAAATGTTAAAAAGGTGTGCCAAAAGATAAGGAAGTAATATAATTGAGTTGTAATAACTCAGTTTCCACGTAAGCAATCGACATCCAATAATGTGGAAAATCATCTTCTGAGCAACTATTTTAAGTTTGTCAGGTTGCTTTGTTAAGATAGCTTGAACAGAAGCTGAGATTAGTAATAAACCCCACTGCTCAGTTTTGAGAAAGTACGATTACTTTAATTTCATTTAGTCATCGCTCATTTACTATACAATAGTACTCAAAGAAAGACAAGTATGTTCATGTACTCATTTTTAAGTAAAATTATTTTACAGTGTATTAAGCTTCTTTTCCCACACAATTTAGCTGACAACCAAAACCACGTGTTGCATTTGAGCGGATGGAATTTTGATCAGAGATAACATTTTAAATCACAATCATATTAGACTTCGACATTCACTTGGGAATGTACCACATAAAAGAATCTAAAGATTCGTTATTATCTGCTAAAATTTTAAGTGCTTGGAAATAATTCCATAAAGTACTCATGTAATGCTTCGCTCCCCTGCAGTCTCTTATTTTAGGAACTTGTAAAAATAGGAGAAAGGGTTGAAACGCGGCGCGGGAAATCGCACCTGGTGTGTCGTGGGTGTGCATTCTTTCACACATTGAATAAAAGCAGTAAAAGCGGATTTCGTTTGCTCTAGACGTATAAGGTTTGAGGTCACTGAAAAGCGTTGTTTGAAGATATTATGAACGCGTACATGGTTGGTTTCTGACATTTAAAAAATATCTGTTCTCCTTTTCCCGTTTATCTTTTATCACTAAATAAATGAGAAAAGGAGAACAGATATCACTAACAGAGATATCCCAAGCAAAATAAGTTCATTTTGGAATTAGAAATCAGGTACCGCAGTTCAGTGCCATATCCGTTGTACTACCAGGGAGATGTGAAAAAGTTATAAACAAAATAAATGCTAAAAAGGTGTGCCAAAAGAATGGGAAGTAAGATAATTGAGTTGCAATAACTCAGTTTCCATTTAAGCAATCGATAAATCTGATCGGGGTCCAAAGTCCCGACGTCTATTGAAGGCGTTGGGTGCCAGTTCAGGTGTTTCCTTGTCATCTGACCATGGTTCTAAAATAACGAGGTGCATGTATGAATGTGTGTATGAATGTGTGTGTGAATGCGTATGTGTTCCCGGGTCTTTCCTTCGAGATTGACCCCGAACCGTCGCCAATAGCCCAATGTGCAGCTCTAGTGCGACGTTAATTAACAAAACCAAACCAACCATTTAAGCAATCGTTATCAAATTACGTAGAAAACCATCTTCTGAACATGTATTTTAAGTTTGTCATGTCGCTTTGTTACGAAATCTTGAACAGAAGTTGAGATTAACAATATTAAATCACACTGCTCATGTTTGAGAAAGTACGATTTCTTAAATTTGAGTACGTCATCGCTCATTTACGATGCAATTGTACTCAGAGAAAAACGAGTAGGTTCAGGTACTCATTTTAAGTACCTTTTTTTTACAGAGCTTCATTGTTCGTTTAGGACAGTTTCAAGCAAGACTTGTGGCCACTGATCTCTAACTGTAACTTCTGGATAGGGCAAGACATTTTGTTGACTTGAAGCCGATATGGATGCCGCCATGATGGGGCACACTTTTCTTGATACCGCAATATTTCGTATATTTTTCATGTTAAAATACGCTGACATATATTATTTTTGGGTAAGTTTTTTTTATTTTCTTTTTAAACCCATTTTAAATGTAATCTGCTATTAAAATAGGAAGTCATTTGCAAGTCAAAGTAGAAGTAGTTAAAAAGCAAGAGCAAAAACTATCTGTTTGGCAATATAAAAATTATTTCTATAAGAAGAAAATATAATATTTATATATATTTAATACTTCTACAATGCTTTGGTAATAAAAAACACCACTAAATCATTTAAAAAAAAAATGTTGGGGCACAGTATGGCAGCTTTCAATTGGTTTCAACGCGCCCGTAGAGGAAACAAAGTTTGAGCCTTCCAGCAGTTACAGTTAGAGTTCAGTGCTTGTGGCTCCCGTCATTCCCGATAAAGGTGTTAAGTGTTAAATATACCACTTTTAACACTCGCGTAATTATATAAAACACGATTTATTTGTCAGAATCCATCAAACCTTTCAGGCTAAAGAAACTGACACACAGCTTTAACACTTCTGGCGAAGTCGGGTTTGTAAAAAGTTAAATACAACACTAAACACTTTTTGATCATAACTTTAGATTGTAAATTAAATTGTACACGCCTTAGCACATATTTCAGAATACAGAAACTTGATAGAAATTATTAATCGTATTTAGAATCTTTTCTCAAGTAGAATTTTAAGCAATTAGTTTTAATTTTGTCATTTGCATCACATTAAAAGCATTTTTGAACAAAAAGCAAATCCTCCTCTCGTCCTCTGAGAGTAAATTATTTTATAATGAGGCTTTTACAACTTGAACAATTCAATTATTGTAAGTTAAATGCAGAAAGTGTAGCTAATAGATTCAGCATTTCACGTAATAAGAGCGTGCACTATTTTAACTAGTCCTTTTAGGCATTTCCGGCGGAAATCAATTTCAAGATGGGATCTATCATGAAAATTTAATCGTCATCTGATCATGGTTCTAAAATAACGAGGTGCATGTATGAATGTGTGTGTGAATGTGTATGTGTTCCCGGGTCTTTCCTTCGAGATAGACCCCAAACCGTCGCCAATTGCCCACTGTGTAGCTCTAGTGCGACGTTAATTAGCCAAACCAACCAACCATGAAAATTTAATATAAGTTGGCTACAAAAAGTTTAAGGGGCTTCCGTGGCCCAGTGGATAAAGGCGTCAGCTGGGAATCAGAGGATTCCTGGTTCCATCCTGTGCGACGGACTTGACAAAAAAAAGTAGTGATCTTGTGATCGGAGGATTGCCAGCTTCGCTACAAAATACTAGAAAAGTCACCCAGAAGATACACAAAAATTATCGGCGTGTATACGGGTGTATACGGGACTCGTGCACGATAAATCTGATCGGAGTCCAAAGTCCCGACATCTCTTAATTTGGTTTGGTTTGGTTTTGTTAAATAACGTCGCAGTAGAGCTGCACAGTGGGCAATTGGCGACGGTTTGGGGTCAATCTCGAAGGAAAGACCCGGGAACACATACACATTCACACACACATTCATACATGCACCTCGTTATTTTAGAACCATGGTCAGATGACGAGGAAACACCTGAACTGGCACCCAACGCCTTCAATAGATGTCGGGACTTTGGACCCCGATCAGATTTATCGTGCCCCAGTCCCGTATACACGCCAGTATAATTTGTTGGATATTCTGGACGAATTTCTAGTATTTTTGTAGCGAAGCTGGCAACCCTCCGATCGCAAGATCACTACTTTTTTACATTTCTATGTCAAGTCCATTTCACGGATTCGAACCACCAATCCTCTGATTAGTAGCTGAACGCCTTACCAACTGAGCAACTGGGTCTCCCAACCAACCATGAAAATTTAATATAAGTTGGCTACAAAAAGTTTAAGGAGCTTCCGTGGCCCAGTGGATAAAGGCGTCAGCTGGGAATCAGAGGATTCCTGGTTCCATCCTGTGCGACGGACTTGACAAAAAAAAGTAGTGATCTTGTGATCGGAGGGTTGCCAGCTTCGCTACAAAATACTAGAAAAGTCTCCTAGAAGATCCACAAAAATTATCGTCGTGTATACGGGACTCGTGCACGATAAATCTGATCGGGGTCCAAAGTCTCGACATCTATTGAAGGAGTTGGGTGCTAGCTTAGGTGTTGCCCTCGTCCTCAGACCATGGTTCAAAAATACGAGGCATCGTTCCCGGATCTTTCCTTTGAGATAGGCCCCAAACCGTTGCCAATAGCCCACTATGCAGCTCTAGTGCGACGTTAATTAACCAAACCATAGCAACCTATCATGCATAAAAAAATTATTACATGTTCGCAGATATTTCGAATATTATATAATCCCAAGAACTGTAGCTAACAACAATGAAACAACTACATAATATGATAAAGAGTGTCAATATAATTTATATAAAATTTTAGTAAATTTTGTGTAGTATGACCCCAAGAACAGTAGTCCCAAAACGTATAATCCCAAGGATGGTAGATAACTACTATGAAACAGCTACATAATATGATAAAGAGTGTCAATATGGTTTATATCACATTTTAGTAAATTCTGTGTAGTATGGCCCCAAGAACAGTAGTCCCAAGAAGTATAATCCCAATGACGGTAGATAACAACTATGAAACAACTACATAATATGATAAAGAGTGTCAATATGATTTATATCACATTTTGTTAAATTCTGTGTATTATGATCCCAAGAACAGTAGTCCCAAGAAGTATAATCCCAAGGACGGTAGCTAACAACTATGAAACAACTACATAATGTGATAAAGGGTGTCAATATGATTTATATCACATTTTGGTAAATTCTGTGTAGTATGACCTCAAGAACAGTAGTCCCAAGAAGTATAATCCCAATGACGGTAGATAACAACTATGAAACAACTACATAATATGATAAAGAGTGTCAATATGATTTATATCACATTTTGTTAAATTCTGTGTATTATGATCCCAAGAACAGTAGTCCCAAGAAGTATAATCCCAAGGACGGTAGCTAACAACTATGAAACAACTACATAATGTGATAAAGGGTGTCAATATGATTTATATCACATTTTGGTAAATTCTGTGTAGTATGATCCTAAGACCAGTAGTCCCAAGAAGTATAATCCCAAGAACGGTAATTAACAACTATGAAACAACTACATAATATGATAAAGAGTGTCAATATGATTTATATCACATTTTGGTAAATTCTGTGTAGTATGACCTCAAGAACAGTAGTCCCAAGAAGTATAATCTCAAGGACGGTAAATAACAACTATGAAACAACTACATAATGTGATAAAGGGTGTCAATATGATTTATATCACATTTTGGTAAATTCTGTGTAGTATGACCTCAAGAACAGTAGTCCCAAGAAGTATAATCTCAAGGACGGTAAATAACAACTATGAAACAACTACATAATGTGATAAAGGGTGTCAATATGATTTATATCACATTTTGGTAAATTCTGTGTAGTATGACCTCAAGAACAGTAGTCCCAAGAAGTATAATCTCAAGGACGGTAAATAACAACTATGAAACAACTACATAATGTGATAAAGGGTGTCAATATGATTTATATCACATTTTGGTAAATTCTGTGTAGTATGACCTCAAGAACAGTAGTCCCAAGAAGTATAATCTCAAGGACGGTAAATAACAACTATGAAACAACTACATAATGTGATAAAGGGTGTCAATATGATTTATATCACATTTTGGTAAATTCTGTGTAGTATGACCTCAAGAACAGTAGTCCCAAGAAGTATAATCTCAAGGACGGTAAATAACAACTATGAAACAACTACATAATGTGATAAAGGGTGTCAATATGATTTATATCACATTTTGGTAAATTCTGTGTAGTATGACCTCAAGAACAGTAGTCCCAAGAAGTATAATCTCAAGGACGGTAAATAACAACTATGAAACAACTACATAATGTGATAAAGGGTGTCAATATGATTTATATCACATTTTGGTAAATTCTGTGTAGTATGACCTCAAGAACAGTAGTCCCAAGAAGTATAATCTCAAGGACGGTAAATAACAACTATGAAACAACTACATAATGTGATAAAGGGTGTCAATATGATTTATATCACATTTTGGTAAATTCTGTGTAGTATGACCTCAAGAACAGTAGTCCCAAGAAGTATAATCCCAAAAACGGTAATTAACAACTATGAAACAACTACATAATATGATAAAGAGTGTCAGTATGATTTATATCACATTTTGGTAAATTCTGTGTAGTATGATCCCAAGAACAGTAGTCCCAAGAAGTATAATCCCACGGACGGTAGCTAACAACTATGAAACAACTAGATAATATGATAAAGAGTGTCAATATGATTTATATCTTATTTCGGTAATATTCTGTGCAGTATTTAAAGACAATGAAAAATTAAACGATATTTTGCTTATTCTTCAAAAGAACAAGTTCCCAAACATTTACTTCTATTAAATAAATTGTTTTTTCTTTTGATTCCAAACAAGGGTCCTAGGGTCCATAGGGGTCCATAGGGGGAGAGAGGAAGGAGATGGGGGGGGGGTAGTAAGTTGATGGACTGAGTGATGATTAATAGGAGGCGCCTGAATTTCGGGGATCGCGTTCTTTGTTCCACTCCTTTGTTTTCTTTTCATAGAAGAATGTCAAAAGCGACGCAGTTAGGTTTGATGATTGATGTTCTTATAATTCGACGTTTCGGCTTGGTTTTTTTGGTTTTGCGGGTATCTTCTAGAACTGAGGGATGAACTCTTGTTTCCCTTCTCAACTTTTTTAAAATAGTAGACAGAATTTAGAACCTGCATTTAGCCTCATTCGCTTATTAAAATGCTGGAATATATCATACTCATCGTGACATTTAGTTCGATTTTTAGTTCACTTATGGGTATTTCGTTAATCATTGATTTGGATTATCAGTTTTTAAAAGTATTGGGTAAGGTGGGGTAAAATGGGTAGGAGAAGTGCTAATTTTTCATTCAAAGCTGTTTTTCACTTTTAAAAGGTTATTTATATGATTTTTTTGGTGTATTTATATGCAAAGGGCACCGTCTTTGAGTATGTTTCATAAAATTTAAACAGTTAAAATTTTTAGTTTTTTTATAATCTTTTTCAACTTTAGGTGGGGTAATATGGGTATTTCGTGGGAATCATGAATTTTTTTCGTGTAAAAAGGCATTATTAAAAGAAATGTTTTAGCTAAATTAGCAACTTCAATTAAAAAATTCCACTTTTTCTAATTTATACTTTTTTTACCTATTCCTATTAAGAAAAAAAATCCTTTATCGATTAGTGCAAGAATAGTGACATGGCTTAAGAGATATAAAGGAAAAAGAGCTGTACTGTTGTCCTATAAGGTGCAAGAAACGTACAGTTCCAGGAGCTGTCTTGTTTTTTCATCAGATTGCTTTTATACTTTTTTTACCTATTCCTATTAAGAAAAAAATCCTCTATCGATTAGTGCAAGAATAGTGACATGGCTATAGAGATATAAAGGAAAAAGAGCTGTACTGTTGTCCTATAAGGTGCAAGAAACGTACAGTTCCAGGAGCTGTCTTGTTTTTTCATCATATTGGTGCAACGTTTGGTCATTCGGTTGGATCGCTTTCCGTGTTGCATATCAGCCAGTCGTTTTCCAATTCCGTTTGTTGAAGGTGTTGTTTGTTGAACCAGCTAAAAGGTGTATTACACTTACGAAATTCCATTAAGAGGTGTAAGTGAAAGCTAGACTATATTTATATGTAGTTTATTATGTAGTCCTTAAAACGAATGTTTTTTACTGTTTAAAGTTCACAGTAGCATTGATAATTTCGGAGAAGTATGTGTAAAAACTCTAGACAGGACCATTATTTTTTTCAATAAAAAAAAACAGACAAAAGATTGAAAAAGTAAAACCGGTCTTCGATACACGAAGGTATTTTTTTATGTGTAAAAACTCTAGACAGGACCACTATTTTTTTCAATAAAAAAAACAGACAAAATATTGAAAAAGTAAAACCGGTCTTCGATACACGAAGGTATTTTTTTATGTGTAAAAACTCTAGACAGGACCACTATTTTTTTCAATAAAAAAAAACAGACAAAAGATTGAAAAAGTAAAACCGGTCTTCGTTACACAAAGGCATTTTTTATGTTTTACGAAACGAACATTTTTTATGTTTTACCCAAATATGATAAGTTTTTAAAAACGTTAAGTATTTCTAACGTGTTTTCCGTCCTTCCTGAACAATGGAGCTGCCTGGTTCTTCCACCCACTTCTTCAATTTAGGTAAGAATCAATGGATGTTTGGTGGGTTCAATTTTTGCATCCATTGTACCGTATTTCGTATCAAAACCTCCCCATATTCTTCTGAGCCAAGAGCTTATGTTGAGATCCCTTCACCCACAACCTTCTTATACCTTGAAGTACTTAGCTCTTTCGGCATCCTTTGAAGATTAGTTACTTCGTTCTACTTACTGGGTCTGATCGTATATCTTTTCCCTTTAGCTTTCAGTTTACATAGGCTCTTGACTAATAAAAAATCTTTTCCTATCAATGTGGGCGGCCAATTGAACAATATTATCCGTTGTACTACTAGGGTCACGTGAAGAAGTTATAAACAAAAGACTTGTTTAAAAGGTGTGCCAAAAGAAATGGAAAGTAAGATAATTGAGTCACAATAACTCAGCTTCCATTTAAATAATCGACATCAAATAATGTGGAAAACCATCTTCTGAACAAATATTTTAAGTTTTTAAGGTGTGCCTAAAGAATGGGAAATAAGATAATTGAGCTATAATACCTCAGTTTACATTTAAGCAATCGATATCAAATGAAGTAGAAAACCATCTTCTGAACAACTATTTTAAGTTTGTCAGATCGATTTGTTAAGTTGGTTTAAACAAAGCTGATATTAGCAATATTAAACCACATTGCTCATTTTTGCAGTACGATTACTTAAATTTGAGTACGTCATCGCTCATTTACGATGCAATTGTACTCAAAGAAAAAAAGAGTACGTTTATGTACTCATTTTAAGCACATTTTTTTACAGTGCAGTTAAACATTAAATCGCACACTAAAATGTCACTCAAGTACTGTATAAAACTTTGTAGTTTCAGCTTGAGAGAAAAGAACCGTAACCCATCTATAATTTAGTAAAAGGTAAAGTGGGATTAGTCATATTTTTACATGCGCAAACAAGTTGACTTTTTTATGAAGCATTTTATTTTAAAATAAAAGAAAAAGTTACAGCATATTTAACGTTTTATTTAAATATATAAACTCTTCAAAACAATTTGGAATTTTGTGGTCATGGATATAAAGCGAATAAAAAAAATACTTTCCTCCATAAAAAATACTAAAAGGATTTTTTATTAATATTTTCTTAAAATTTCCGTTTAATTTTTTACGGAAGTGTCAAGCGCTTCAGCTGAGCTTTTTACTGAGTATTTTTTTAATGCTTGAAAGTAACGATGACTTAGGTTTTTTTTTCGATTGTAGTGAAAAAATGCTTTTTTCTCCCATTTTTCGATGGAGTTTAGTTGGGAAAGTAAAAATGGGTCGAAAGAAAAATAAATTAATATTTTTATGCATATATCATCTCTTTTATGTTGCATATTAGAAACACACTGAAGAGTCTTGTGGGCATTGTTAGAAGAGTGATTTCTTTGCTTTGTTTTACTAAGCATTAGATTATAAAAAAATTTGTTTTTTATAAAACTATACAACCTGCTGAAATAAGTTTGCTTATGTTATATATATTTTATGCACAATTCGAAAGTAAATAAATTGAATAACTTCATTTGATAACTTGATATGATACAATTTCCAGAAAGTTCAAATAAATTTATTTTTAAGATATGTGTTATATAATATTCTTCGAAAAGGTATTTATATAGATAACTTTTTTGAAAAATAAAATTTCTGTATTTAAAATAATGTGCTTTTATTTAAATTTTTATTTGAACTGAAAAAAATGACATTTACAGGGTGCGGCAAGCTAACTTCCTTATTTCGTATTGCCATAAAACAAAAAGTAGTAAAGATATATTTTTGTTTATTTTTTTATACAAAAGTTACACATTTAAAGTTGTGGTTTACATAGTTTTAAAAATCATATCGGGTAAGTGACGTCCGCCATTATCGATACACTGACTGAACCGAATTCTGCTGTTTCTCATCACTCTCTCTTCAGCATATTGGTGGGTATGTTGGCCGTTTCTCCCTTCATGTTTCTTTTCAGATATTTCAGAGTTTGTGGGCGGTCAGTATAGACACGGGATTTTAAATACCCTACAAAAAGAAATCACATGGGCCAAATCGGGAGAATGCGCCGGCCACTCCAAATCGCCTCTCAGTGAGATGAGGCGCCCTGGGTAGTGATTTCGCAACACAGCCATCGATGCCCTTGAAGTATGGGCTGTTGCTCCGTCCTGCTGAAACCATACTTCTCCTAAGTCCATTTCATCAAGTCGTGGCAAAAAAAACTCTTCGGGCATGTTCACATAACGGTCTGAAGTGACTGTGTGTGTTCTCAGGTGATCTGATGGGACGTGCGTCTCCACTGCTTTTTTTCTACACAGAACCATTTTCCAGGAACGTTGTGACCCACAATAGAATAGATTTCCGGTCCGGGACAGGTCCCAAAGGCGCAATATTGAAGTGATTTCAGAAAGCGCGCTGGGTTGAAACCACCGAACTTCCGTTTGAAAAATATTCCCCTATGGCAAATGCACGCTGTTCGTTACTCCAACGCATGATGGCGACTGAACTACAAAGTCACATAACTTTATGATCCCCTCTCTCGAACGAGACCACACCCACCTGCTGGGGCTCCTGTAAGCTTCAGAACACTCACTTCAAAAAAGGAAGTTACTTGCCGCACCCCGTATATCAGTAAATAATCGTCTGGTGTAAATAATATGTTCTCAGTTAAACGTTATTTAAATGTATTTTTTTACTTCAAGCCTTTTCAATTTTAGTGACAATAAAGATAGGGAAGAAGCTTTGCTACTTGATAACAAAAAATTGTATCCCGCAAATTAAAGACTTTCTTAAAAAAATTTCGGTCTTGAGGAAGGAAAATATTATACATTTATCATATATGTAGGTTTATTTTAAGTATTTCTTATTCTCTTATCTGAAAGTTAATTAAGTTATGTAAGGAAAACTAAATAATACAATTTAGTAAACATCTACTTAGAATCAAAATATCAACAAAAACACTATCTTGTTAAAATTAACACATAAAAAGGAAATGTCCATACAATTTTTAAGATAAAAAATACTTGTTCATGTTCCAATCAACAAATATAATTCTGTGTTCAGGAATTGAAGGCTATAAACCTGAATTAAATACACATTAAACGACATAAAACGTTAACCCTCTATCGGAGCTGAACGACTTACGTCGTTTAAGGATTTCCAGTTGTTCTCATAGAGTAATGATACAAATAGAGGAATAAAAATGCTGATTTCCGTGTGTCCATCATTGAAACCACGTGATATGTGGAAATGCCAATTCATTCATGCGCCAATATTACTTGACAGGCCTTGGCGATTTTAAGAACTAAACGAGATCGAAGTATTGTAATATGTTTTTGTGTTTAATTTTGTATTTAAATATAGTTTTTTTTAACGAGTGGCACAATTTAAGGGAGTTTAACAGATATATTAAGGAGATTTTTCTTACTTTGTAGTTTTGAAATAATTGCATTACGTATTTATGTAAAAAATTTACCATAAGCGAAGTTCTTTCATTTGTGATTTTTAATAGTTCAATAAGAAAATATGAACAATAAAACCTGAGAAATATAAAGAGTTTCGCTTCTTCGAGTATTGAACACAAATAAAATATTTTCGTTTCGTTAATGAAGAGAAAATATTTAGCGCAAATTGTTTAAAAATAAGTAAATACGTACATATATGTTAAAAAGTTGAATACGGACAGAACTCCTTATCACCAAAAAAGAAGAAAGTGCGACAAATTTGAAACTCCTGCAGATGTCTGAACGCCAATTGTGGCAGCGCTATAACCACGTGATGTGGGTTTTTCTTTTCAATGTTGACACCGCGGCCTTATGAGAGTCTGGTATTGAAGGCGCTCTCTATTTAATATTACAACTCTCTGGTTTTTCTGGCACTGCACATAAAACTTTAAAATTCATGAAAAATATTCGAAGTTGAAATATTTTTCAAATATAATTTTAGCATTGGAAATATACAGTAAACTGTTGTTACGGAAATACAACTTTACAATTTTGCCTTTTTCTAACCACTCAGAGAGTACTAGGGACGGTAATACACAAGAATAATTTAAGGTAACTGTATTTTCTATTATTATTTTGTATAAATTACTGAACTACCAGGGTTGAGAATCACTTATTTAAAGCAATAACGTATAACTAACTATCTGAGTGTCTAACTCAAAGATCAGGATACTTTCGATTCAGGTGACCACATGTAGAATAAGTAATAGAAGCTTTATATGCAGTTAGAGTGTAAATACAAATTTTTATTTCAGTTATCTAAAACGAATAACCTTTGAGAAGGTATTAAAAAGTTACATTACATAATTCTAATCTCGGTTTATAGTTGCTTCTATAAAACATCTCTTTACTCTTACCCAAAGAAATAAAAGAGAAGAAATATTTACTAACTCCTGTGACTTTCTTATCGTAAACATTCATTTGCCTGAATTCTAGATCGCTCACCTTTTGATATAACTTTTACCGTAAGTAAAAGTAACTTTTACTTAAGTAAAGATAACTGAAATAAAATTTGTATTTACACTCTAACTGCATATAAAGCTTCTATTACTTATTCTACATGTGGTCACCTGAATCGAAAGTATCCTGATCTTTGAGTTAGATACTCAGATAGTTAGTTATACGTTATTGCTTTAAATAAGTGATTCTCAACCCTGGTAGTTCAGTAATTTATACAAAATAATAATAGAAAATACAGTTACCTTAAATTATTCTTGTGTATTACCGTCCCTAGTACTCTCTGAGTGGTTAGAAAAAGGCAAAATTGTAAAGTTGTATTTCCGTAACAACAGTTTACTGTATATTTCCAATGCTAAAATTATATTTGAAAAATATTTCAACTTCGAATATTTTTCATGAATTTTACAGTTTTATGTGCAGTGCCAGAAAAACTGGAAATCTTTAAATGACTTAAGCCGTTCAGCTTTGACAGAGAGTTAACGTTTATATATATATATATATATATATATATATATATATATATATATATATACAAGCAAATCCGAAACATTCTGCGCTAAATTCGTCAATATTAAATAAATGAAATTAAATCAAATACATAATTTCCACGAGAAAGTAGATCGATATAAATGAAATATTTTGTATTTAATAGATAATCAAAATTATTCAACTTAGGAACCATTCTTAAATATTCTCTCTGGGAGTATTCGATCGGAATATAATGAAAGATGATGATCGCGATTTTCACCTGAGCTAACGTGAATTAACATTTATTGATTTGAATTGTCTGTTAAATGAACAGTTATTGATTTGAATGAAACTTTTCTCGCAATTGCGCTTCGTGACAAAGAACAGCCAAATTCAAGACATGGAAAATATTTGAAATTGACCTTTCATATAATTAAATTTTGTTACCAAATCATTAAATTAGTACTTATTAGATTATTTAAATGTGCATACATTAAGGGGATATAAGACGCTTTTTTCTTTAATTTTGCAGATATCATTACAAATATTTTTTCGCTTATGCAAAAAAATATTAACGTAATAACATAGTCAAATATTAAAAAAAAATGTTTTAAAAAATAAATAATATACTAAAAAGTGTCCTTTCTTATTTTTGATGTGTCAAAAAAAATATTTTCTAAAAAAACTTTAATTTTGCAATTTTTATAAACAATTAAATGCGTTTAACAAACTGTCTTTGCATATTTTTGTCATTTGCAGAATTTTTTTGTGAAAAATTATTGAAAATAAACTTCTACTTTCACTCTTTACCAATTTTTTTTTTAAAAAATTACTAAAACAAATATAATCTATATATTACTAATCCTAAAGACAAATTAAGATAATTTGCTTGAAAATACATTGTAGCAAATATTAAGCAGTTTCTTCAGATAGATCTGAAACTATACCAATTTAAACTTAATCGAAAGTGAAAAAAATCATGACTGAGAAATAAGTTCAAATTTACATATTCAAGCAATTTTGTACTAAAACTCATTATTATTTTGCAAAAATAATTAATTGTACTTAACATAGAAATATAATTTTAATGTCTTTAGATTCCAGGTAAAATTAACTATTTTTAAAGTAATAAATTATTTTGGATATTTTTGAAGATTTTGTGTACCCATACCCTTTAAAACAATATGCAGTATAATATATTTTAAGGTAAGATTATAAGGTGAGAATGTGAGGGGGAGGCATATGAGAAGCCCAGAAAAATAAAAAAAAATCTAAAGACATTTAGTTTGAAATAATGTGGTTAAACGATGAACGATTATTGATTACATAAATGTCTGCTAAAAGGATGTAGAATACTAATTGTTACAAGAAAATAATTTTTAATTGCTTTAATTTTTTGTTTTGGAAGAATTTTATTTTGAATGCAAGACATATTAAATTCAGTAATGTAACAATTTTGTTCAAATTTTTTTTTTCGTAAACCCAATTACTTTTGCCTTATCTAAAAAGAAATATTATTTATCTATAACTCACTTCTCTTCAAATATATAAAATATAACCTTTTTTATATTGTAAATGGAAATACTAATTTTTATAAGAAAATAAATTGTAATTGATTTAATTTTTTTAAAAGAATTTTATTTTGAATGCAAGATAAAGCAGATTTTTATTTTGAATGCAACACACATGACGTCAGTAACGTAAAGATTTTTATCATATTTTTTTTCTTTTTTTTTCGTACACCCAATTACATTTGCCCGATATAATAAGAAATCTTACTTATTTATAACTCACCCTGTTTTTCTACTAAAATATATCAATTATATATAACTTGTTTAATTTTATAAATGTAGAATACTAATTGTTATAAGAAAATAATTTGTAATTTTTATTTTAGAAGAATTTTATTTTGAATGCAAGACATATTAAATTCAGTAATGTAACAATTTTGTTCAAATTTTATTTTTCGTAAACTCAATTACTTTTGCCTTTTCTAATAAGAAATCTTATTTATTTATAACTCACTTCTCTTCAAATATATAAAATATAACCTTTTTTATATTGTAAATGGAAATACTAATTGTTCTAAGAAAATAATTTGTAATTTTTATTTTAAAAGAATTTTATTTTGAATGCAAGACATATTAAATTCAGTAATGTAACAATTTTGTTCAATTTTTTTTTTCGTACACCCAATTACATTTGCCCGATCTAATAAGAAAGCTTACTTATTTATAACTCACCCTCTTTTTCTACCAAAATATATCAATTATATATAACTTGTTTAATTTTATAAATGTAGAATACTAATTGTTATAAGAAAATAATTTGTAATTTTTATTTTAGAAGAATTTTATTTTGAATGCAAGACTTATTGACATCCTTAGCGTAACGATTTCCATCATATTTTCTTTCTTTTTTACCGTGCACCCAATTTTGACCTCTCTAATAAGAAATATTACTTATGTATACATATCTGGGAAATACTGTATACTATCTATCTTTGAGATAAATATCTGAATTAAAATAAAATAATGTGTTTATTAGTTTGCAAATACTCAACATTTATAATCAAACTTATAAAAATTTAAAAGATAATAACTAAGATTGCAACAGAATAAATCATATATGCTAATAAACGTACAGACATATTTTTTCAGAAATCAAATTCTGCGTAACCAACATAATAAATTATAAAATATTCAGTAACTAATTTTATCTTTCATATTGAATAGTGGTATGAGAGAGGTCTTTTAAATACAAAACCAATCACACAATTGATAAATGTATTTCTTAAGTATTATAAATATATATTTAAAGTTTTTATTGCGTATTACAATTAATAAAACTAGCATTTTTAACATTGCAAAAGTTAATCGCTGTCGGTTAATTTATTGAAAGTAATTTAATTTAATTTTTTATTAATGTTAGTATAATTGATCAAACTTTTATCGATACTTCTAAAAATAAGATGTTATAAATGTATTGAAATCATTAAGAAGACATTTTATTTTCCTGATGTATATTATTCCCAATTAATCTTTTAGATATTAAAATACAATTCAACGAGACCTCTAGGGAAATTACGCGTAAAATATCCGGATCAATAGAGACCAGATCCCATCTGGATAATCGAATATCCGGATAATTGGATAACTCACAAAAACAGGTTACGAATTTTGTTATAGTGTGTAATGTAATTTAATGACTATTACAAGTAATATCATTCACTGATAAGAAATTTTTAAAATGTGGATTGTGCTGATTATTTTTCCTCAAAGCGATCCGGATCTGGATAATTGGCGATCCGCTTTGTTTGATCCGGATAACTGGATTTCGGATAATTGGATTTATACTGTTCTTAATTTCCAACCACATAATAAATTTTAAGCATGTTTCGACAGCTATTCCTTCGACAGCCAACGATGTTCTTGTATTGTATATTGTCAATTCTCCTCCTTTTCCGTACACGCTTATTGCCTCTCCATAAATTCCAAGAACGGAAACTAAAGGCTATAAAAATAAAAAAAAACAATACCTGACCCCCTTTCAGTACGTAAACTGAAAATAACAAAACAAACGTTTTATTGAATGTCTGTATTTACTAGTTACAAAAACGTTTTCAAATGTTTGAAACTTTCTATTGTCAATAGTTTTCAAAATTTGCGACCCTGAGTAATAATCTCCTAAGCGAAATTTGCGACCCTAAGTAATAATCTCCTCCTGATGTATATTATTCCCAATTAATCTTTTAGATATTAAAATAAAATTCAACGGGACCTCTGGGGAAATTACGCGTAAAATTTCCGGATCAATAGAGATCAGATCCCATCTGGATAATCGAATATCCGGATAATTGGTTAATTCACAAAGAAAGGTCTTCGCCTTTAAATACGGCACTAAATGAGAAAACCCAACGAGAATTTCTTTCTTATTCTAACATTTCTAAGACACTTATCTATTTTTATTTCACTTTTTCAGCTCGAGACAACGTGTGATAACGTTATTTTTTTCTTCAAACACGTGTTAATGGCCTAGAAAATACTTTACCGTCGTATTATTTCATGTTAAAAATAGGGTTGTCAGATATAAATAAAATAATAAAATAGTATGAACGACACTGAAGACGATGTTTGCAAGTCATATATTTTTCTTGTACGCTTCCATGGGAAAATTTAACTAAAATGTTAAAATAAATATTTTCTCTTTAAGTACAATAAAAGAAGATGAAAATAATTTTTTAGGATTATTTTTGATATTATTTTATAAATTCTCAATTGAGAGATATATTAAAAATTTATATTGCTATTTACACACTGTAAAAAAATGTCCTTAAAAATGAGTACATGGACGTACTTGTTATTTTAATTACAATTCCATCGTAAATGAGCGATGACCATGAAGTACTCAAATTTAGACAACCATACTTTCGAAAAAATGAGCAGTGTTGTTTAATCTTGCTAATCTCGGCTTTTGTTCAAGCAATCTTAACACAGCGACCTGACAAACATAAAATATTTTGTTCAGAAGATGGTTTTCCACATTATTTGATGTCGATTGCTGAAATGGAATCTGCGTTATTACAATTCAATTATCATACTTCCCATTCTTTTGGAAAACTTTTTTATCATTTCTTCTGTTTATAACTTCTTCACATCGCTGTGGTAGTACAACGGATAAGGCACTGGACTGCGGTGCCTTAGATATGGGTTTGATTCCCGGTAAGTCTAAGTTGTTGCCGGTATTTATTGAAAGTGATTTATGTAGGCAAACTACTGCTCTTATTATTCATTTTTGAGTACATGTATTTTTCAAAAATGAAACTTATGTATTCGGAGCTATGATAAGCATTGGGCGCAATCAAAAATGACTACATTGTACTTATTTTTGAAAACTCCTATTTTTAACAATGCAATATAGAAATATTTAAACATTAAATAAATTTTTACCTTGATTTTATTCTTTTCCTAAAAGCAATTTTTTAAATTTTGATTTGAACAAAACACTTTTTTTAAATTATGCATGTTATTTTTAAATTAATGGTTATTTTTTAAAAAAATTTTTGATAAATTAACCTAATCTAGTGGGATTTTTCATAAGATTCTTATAAAAACTGAAATCATATAAAAATATACTATTTATAATAAGTTTCCAAATATACCTCATGGGAAACTTTTCAATAAGTTTCGAACAATTTTTCCCAATTTAATATTCAATAATAAAGATGTTAAACACTTTAAAATATATTCGTCAAAAACTGAAAAATTATTTGAAATATATGCTTTAAAGTTGCGTATTCTGCTGTCTTAAAAATTAGTTTTTAAGAATAAGATAAAATATTAATTTTAATTAAAACTTTTTCTTTAATAAATTTTCCGCAACATTTGAAAGAGCGCAAAATATCTTTTAAAATAAGGCATAAATATCGATTTTTTTTTTGCGCTTATTGCAATTTCTAAGAAACGTTTCTTGGCATGTTTTTTCCTAGCATAAGCGATCCCTCTATAGAGGCATTTACAAGCGACTCTCCTCGAATCCCGCTTGAAAGTGAGTATATTCGTCTAAAACTCAAGACAAATCACCTGAAAAATCATTTAAATACATATTTTAAACTAGAGCTTTCTGCTGTCTTAAAAATCGTTTATTAAGAATAAATTAGTAGAATAATTTTAATTTATACTTTTTTTCCTAAGTAAATTTCCTGCACCATTTGAATGAGCGCAAAAAACCCTTTTAAAAAAGAAGTAAATTAAGGATTTTTTTTTTACGGTTAGAAATTTCAAAAGAAGCGTTTCTTGATATATTTTGGGCCTAGGGTAGGCGGTCGGCGCGATAGGGGAGTTCACACTCAACTCCCCCCGAATCGCGTTTGAAAGTGATTAAAAGTGAGTATATTCGTCAAAAACTAAAAAAAAAATCCCGTCAAAAATTAATTGAATATATACTTTAAAATAGCATATTCTGGTATCCTAAAAACTAAATTTTAAGAATAAGTTAAAACTATAATTTTAATTAAAACTTTTTTTCTAAGCAAATTTCCCGTACCATTTGAAACAGCGCAAAAAACACTTTTAAAATAAGATGTAAATATCAGAATTTTTTGTGACGGTTACAGAACTATCTTAAAAAGCCTTTTTTGACATGTTTTCGGCCTAGGGTAGGCGGTGCCACCATAGGGACATTCACACGCGACTCTTATCGAATCGCGCTTGAAAGTGATTAAAAGTTACTATATTCGTTAAAACTCAAGAAAAATCACCTAAAAAATTACTTTAAATATATACGCTAAAATAGAGCATTCTGCTATCCTGAAAAATAAATAAGTTAAAATATTAATTTTAACTTAAACTTTATTTCTAAGCAAAATTTCCGCACTATATGAAAGAGCGCGAAAAAACCTTTTAAAATAAGATGAAAATATCGGAATTTTTTTTTGACGGTTACATCAACAACTAAATAAACTATTTTTTGGCATTTTTTCGGCCTAGGGTAGGCGGACCTATAATAGGGGCGTTCACACACGACTCTTCTCGAATCGTGTTTGAAAGTGACTATATACGTCCAAAACTCAAGAAAAATCATTTGAAAAATTACTTGATATATACGCTAAAATAGCGCATTCTGCTATCCTAAAAAATAAATAAGTTAAATTATTAATTTTAACTTAAACTTTTTTTCTAAGCAAATTTCCCGTACCATTTGAAACAGCGCAAAAAAACACTTTTAAAATAAGATGTAAATATCGGAATTTTTTTGACGGTTACAGCAACAACTGAAGAAGCCTCTTTTGGAATTTTTTCGGCCTAGGGTAGGCGGACCTATAATAAGGGCGTTCACAAGCGACTTTTCTCTAATCGAATTTAAAAGTGATTAAAAGTGACTATATTCGTCTAAAGCTCCTGAAAAAAAAATTCTTGTAATATATCCGCTAAAATAGTGAATTCTGCTATAATAAAAAATTTTAAGGATAAGATAAAACATTAATTTTATTTTAAACTTTTTTTTCTAAGCAAATTTTCCGCACTATTTTAAAGATCGCGAAAAAAACTTTTAAAAAAAGATGTAAATATCGGAATTTTTTTGACGGTTACAGCAGTATCTAAAGAAGCCTTTTTTGGCATGTTTTCGGCCTAGGGTAGGCGGACCTATAATAGGGGCGTTCACACACGACTCTTCTCGAATCGCGTTTGAAAGTGACTATATTCGTCTAAAACTCAAGAAAAATCAACTGAAAAATTACTTGATATATATGCTAAAATAGCGCATTCTTCTATCTTAAAAAATAATTTTTAAGGAACTTTAATTTTAATTTAAACTTTTTTCTAAGCAAATTTCCCGGACTATTTTAAAGAGCGCGAAAAAAACTTTTAAAATAAGATGTAAATATCGGATTTTTTTTGACGTTTATAGCAGTATCTAAAGAAGCCTTTTGTGGCATGTTTTCGGCCTAGGGTAGGCGGTACTACAATAGGGGCGTTCACACGCGACTCTTCTCGAATCGCGTTTGAAAGTGGCGCGCCCTGTGTGCAGGCCGGGACCTTGGTGGCGCAGTGCGTATCGATTCCGTTCGACCTTTTCTCTCTCTCCTCGCATCCTCATCCGGAGCAGCATCTTTCTCCCGAAGATGCAAGTGCGATCCTGCATGTGACATGAGCGTTCGCAGGGTGCGGGGGTCTTTCCGAGGATCCCTCAGGCGATACGGCAGCGTCGAATCCGCCAAGAAGCCCGTCAGGCACTTTCAATGGATTTACAGGAAGGGCGAGTGGAGGATCGCTTACGGTGAGTGACACCTTTTACGTTACTCCAGCATCGATCCCTCACGAAACGACCCGTTCGGAACTTTCCCAACTAACTCCGAAACTAGAGTCCGATCTTCGGCGATTGCCACGGACTGGGTCGCTTACTACTTTTCGCGAACGACTTTCGCTCGCTTTTTTGCGCCAAGGACTCTTGGTGGTGGTTGTCTTTGAGGCAATTGAAGGAAAGCAATTTGGTTTCCTGTAGGGGACGTTAATAAAGACGTTTCCATTTTGCATATTTCGATAGATTGAGAGCGCGAATCTAGGTCCTCTCGGCGCATTGTTGCGTTCCCTATTTGGGCAATCCGAGGTGGGACTTTGAGCGCGGTGCTTTTGCCACGTGATTCTTCACATTTACTCCATTGTGGGTTTTTGTTTGAGATAACAATTCCATCTCTGTACGCGTTGGCCGTGTGCCAGCATTCTTGACTCCTCGCTCTGGTAGGACGGTCCTGTTCTCGCGGCAAAAGGTATTCTAAACAATTCGAAACAGGAAGATGTGGAGAGCTACAATCATGAACATGAGAGCCGAAAAAGGATCCTTTCGAGAGTCTTTCAAGCATTATGAAAGACGGGAGTCCACCAAAGTCTTGGCTCCAAACCGACACTTTGAATTAGTTTTCAAGAAAGGACAATGGAGGATTATTTACGGTGAGTGATTTTACATTAAAACAGGGGACGGCAACCTGTGGGAATTCGGAAAAAATATTTCTTTATATATATATATATTTGGTTGCAATAGCCGTCAATTTAACTTAACTTTTTAACACGCGAGCGTAAAGAATAGTTAAATAAACTATTCTACCTTCAAAGACTACAATTTTTTTTATAAAAAAAAAGTACATTTCTAAAATTAGAAAAATATCGTCATTTAAGTTTGTTAATCTGCTGTTCCCATTTCGTAAAACTTTATACAAAAGATCGCAAAAGTTGAATAAAAAATAAAGTATAATTTTTAGTAAAACCTTTACTACCTATAGTTAATAGTAACTATACCAGCTTATTAAATTAAACTTTATTATCCAAATAACTTTTTTCTTAATATTAAAGTTAGCAGATTATTACTTAACTGACGATATGGAGCTATCAAAGTAGAACCAAACTTTAAAAAATTCAAAATATAATCCTCAATTAATAACGATGGAAAGTCGTGAAAAGTTAAAATAATATTTTTGGTTAAAATATTGTTTCAGTTTGAAACATTATTTTTAAGGTGTGTTTATAAATCAGCGCACAGTTTTTAATAAAAATTGTTGAATATATTTTTAAATTAAAAATGCAAAATACTCATTGCAAATAAATTAAAAAAAATATTCAAGTGCGCTAAATGAGGAATAGTTTGCTTCCAAAATTATAACAATGCAATTTAAAATTGAAAGAGTGTTCAGTAAAATGTTTTTTGGTTGCCGACCCCTGCATTACACTTGTGTGCGTTTAAAAGCGAAGGGCAGTTTATGAGTCGAAATAGTCTTTCATGTAGCACATAGTCCTAGTACTAAAAGTTAAATTTCCGAACTATTTTAAAAGCAAAGGAGACATATTTCAAATAAAACTTGGTAATAGAATAGTAAATGTGTTCTCTAACTTGTATTTCTATACTTGTTGATGTTATACTCAGCCGTTAGTACTGTTTTTGTCAGTGAAACAAAATGTGCACCTTCTACAAAAATGCTAATAAATTTGCGTCTAAAAGGGACGCAATTTGTTTTCCATAGCGTCTCATTGTTTTTAAACTTGCATAGATCAAATTTAATTGACTTCAATGTTACTACTTTTACACTTATTGCTTGGTGCATTTCTTTTTTTAGCTAGAATAGTTTTGCATTGAATGCAATCATTTGAGTCATTAAAATTTGCCTAGAATTTTTTTAGCGTAGGTCAGTTTTGCGTAGACAGATTATATATAGCTAGTTGTCTTATTTTGTATAGGTTTTCTTCGCTTAAAACGTATTTTATGATATTCATTTCTAAATTTCTTTATACTGTTCTTTATAGTTATACTTTTTAACACTTTTCTTCCAATATTAAATGTTTGATGCAATAAAAGTTTTTTTTCAGGTATTGATAACAAAATAAATGTCTTTTTAATTTTTTTAAAGAGATTTTCTAGATTCTGATCGACGACAACTGAAACATTGTCTTATTTTTAAGATAGCTTGAAGGAATATTTAAAACAATATTTAAAAGCTAATATTTAAATATAATGTTAATGTTGTTTTAAATTTTTGTTTGTCATTTGACGGGGGGTGGTATGAGACAAATTATCATCAAAACAAGTTTATTGTTTTAAAAAGTAGTTTATTTTATTTTTAATCGAATGACACAAAAATTATGTTTTTACGTTCAGTGAAACTAATTATTTTTTTCGAATCAATATTAAGCTTTGATACAAAATTGCCTGAATACGTTACTTTGAACTCATGTTTCTCAGTGATGACTTTTTTCATGTTTAGTCAAGCTTAAATTGATATAAGTTCAGATCAATTTGAAGAAATTGATTAAAATTTGCTACTGTGTATTTTCTAAGATATTACTTTAATTTGTCTTTAAGGATTAGTAATATATAGATTATAATTTTTTTAGTATTTTTTAAAAAAAATAGTAAAAAGTACTATTAGATGAACTTTTAGACTGGCTTTGGGGTTTTGAAAAGGGAAAATAGTTTACCGGTAACAATGTCAGCATCACACGGCATTTGAAGGCAGACGCCCGGCTGGAGAGCTACGTGCTCTATCCGATATGCGATGCGAAAGGAAACCTGTATTTTTAAAAATATTTTTAAGAATAGAAGTATTGTATTGTCAATGTCTTTTGAAGGATATGGCTTTATAGATACTATTTCGAATTAAAATTAAGATAATTTAAACTAATTTGTGCTGTTACTTGTATTCCAAAAAAAAAAAAACATTTGGCTATGTGCAACTGAAGCTTACATTTGGCTATGTGCAACTGAAGCTTGCATTTGTCATTATACTTTGGGACTAACGACCATACCACGATAAACGTTATTGCTAGTTTCTTTTCACTCCATATTTGTAACTACTATTTTATTGATTTTTTAATAATGAATTTACACCGCGGTTCTCGTTAGATCACCGAAGTCAAGCATCATCGGGGGCGGTCAGTACTATGGAGGGCGACCACCTGGGAACATAGCGTGCGGTTGGCCTAAAAATAAGGGCTCGGTGGCCCCGAGGAACAGTATCCGGATAGCAATTATAAGATTGTGAGTTTAAATCGAAGCGAACTTGACGAAAGTTAAGCTTTAGCGATCTTGCTATCGGAGGGTTGTCATATTGGTTCCTAAATTACAAAAGTCGTCCAAAAATATTCTCAATTACCATCGGTGTGTATACTGTACTGGTGCACTTTAAATCAGATGATCGGTCTCCAATATTCTGAATCCATTGATATTCCGTCGGGAGTCAGCTCAGGTGTTGTTCTCGTCATTTGACCATTCAAAAATACGAGGCAGTGTTTCCAAGTATTTCCTTCGAGATAGACCCCGAACTGTCGTCAGTAGACCATTTTGCAGCTCCAGTGCGACGTTAATTAACCAACCAACCCATTATACTTCGAAATATATTTTTTACTTAAGGTAACTCAATACCCTTAACCAACGTACATCAAAGCCGACAAAAATTCAATTTCGAGATTTTTATTTTATATTTAACTTTGATTTTTTATTTTTCCATTGATGTGTTATTTTTGTTTCTAGTCGCTCTAGAAGTGTTTTAAATTTTATTTAAAATAATTATAAACAAGCGATTGATAAAATATTTTAACCTATAAACTGATTTATCACAAAACTATACATTTTGAACTTTCGATGTACCTCTTCTCGGAAACTACAGAACTTAAATGCTTGAAACTTTTTATAAGTATTTATTAACTCTTGTATACTAAACGCTAGTTATAATAAAAACAGGATTAAATATTAAAAAAAAATTATCAATTACCAAAAATAATTCTTCAAAAACAAGATTCTTTAAATAGTTTTTGCGTTATATAAAAAAATTTGGGAAACTTAAAAGAATATGATATGACCTCGGATTAATCTGTAGGTTCTGTGCTTCAATTTGCAAAACACAATGTGTCTATATATTCAATTGTTTTGTAGAAAAAGTACATCGAAGTTCAAAATGTATAACTTTGAGATAAATCAGTTTAAATGTTAAATTTCAGGTCAAATTTCTTGTTTAAAATATTTTTTATTAAAATTTAAAATACTTCTAGCCCGACTAGAAACAAAAATAATACATCAGTGGAAATATAAAAAATCAAAGTTTAATATAAAATAAGAATATCAAAATCGAATATTTGTCGGTATTAGGGTACTGAGTTCCCTTGAAATACTTCTCTTAAAAATTTCATTTTTAAACCAACGATTGAAACCTAAATTCATGAAACTTTCTCTGATTTCAAAGTTTTCAAGTGCATTTTCTGCCAGTTTCTTGTGCAATGCATAGCTGTAGACAATTGAGAAGTGGAGAGAAATAAACTGCAAAATAGAATATTTGTCGGTTTTAGGGTACTGAGTTCTCTTAAAATATTTCTCTTGAAAATTTCCTTTTTAAAACAACGATTGAAACCTAAATTTCCGCACCTAACGAAACTTTCTCCGACTTCAAAGTTTCGAGTGCATTTTCTGTCGTTTTCTTGTGCAATGCATAAATGTAGACAATTGAGAAGTGCAGATAAATGTACTGCAACATCGAATATCTATCGGTTTTAGGGTACTGAGTTCTCTTAAAATATTTCTCTTGAAAATTTCCTTTTTAAAACAACGATTGAAACCTAAATTTCCGCACATTACAAAACTTTCTCCGACTTGAAAGTTTCAAGTGCATTTTCTGTCGTTTTCTTGTGCAATGCATAGATGTAGACAACCAAGAAGTGCAGAGAAATATACTGTAAATCAGCGCATTGCACATTTTCCACAGCCATTTTCTCTTTCTTTTGCCTGTTCGATTTGACGCAATAAAATAAATCTCATTAAAATTTCCATATCCTCTGCGATCCACCGTCGAAATAAGTGATAAACTCCCTTTGGCGAGACAATTGAATAAGGCTCGACTATCAAAATGAGAAATCCCGCGTAGAACTTCTCTCTTTTGAAGAAATTTTCTCAAATAAAGCTGTCATCGAGAAGCTTCTAGAATTTCCGAAATGCCCGTTCGTAAGGGAACTATTTATTTGCTCCTTTCTGCGAGATGACACTTTTCGTCTCATTTCTTGCGGAGGTGGAAGATTCGATACTGAATTTCCTGTGAGTGGCATTTTTGGAAGAAACCTGACACTTCGGGGGAGGCGACACCTTTCAATTGATAGGAATGTTTCCTGTTACCAGGATACTTATTGAAAAATAATGAATAGGATAATTTTATTTTCTATAGAATCGTTGTATATTAAATTTAAATAAAAACATATTAACGTATAATCTTCAGGAGAGTAATATATCTTCAATATAAAAAATAATATCTTCAATTCTAAATTAAAATATATATCTTCAATTCTAAATTAAAATATATGTAATCAATTCTAAATTAAAATATATATCTTCAATACTAAATTAAAATATATATCTTCAATTCTAAATTAATATATATATCTTCAATTTTAAATTAAAATATATGTAATCAATTCTAAATTAAAATATATATCTTCAATCATAAATTCACATATATATCTTCAATTCTAAATTTAAATATATACCTTCAATTCTAAATTAAAATATATATCTTCAATTATAAGTTAAAATATATATTTTCAATTATAAATTAAAATATATCTTTAATTCTATATTAAAATATATATTTTCAATTCTAAATTAACATATATATATATATATATATATATATATATATATATATATATATCTTTAATTCTATATTAAAATATATATTTTCAATTCTAAATTAACATATATATCATCAATTTTAAATTAAAATATATATAATCAATTCTAAATTAACATATATATCGTCAATTCTAAATTAAATTATATATCTTCAATTCTAAATAAAAATATATATCGTCAATTTTAAATTAAAATATATGTCTTTAATTCTAAATTAAAATATATATCGTCAATTCTAAATTAAAATATAAATCTTCAATTCTAAATTAAAATATATATCGTCAATTCTAAATTAAAATATAAATCTTCAATTCTAAATTAAAATATAAATCTTCAATTCTAAATTAAAATATATATCTTCAATTCTAAATTAAAATATATATCTTCAATTCTAAATTAAAATATATATCTTCAATTAATAAATTAATTTTCTATATATGTATATTAACTTGCAATAAAAGTTCTGAAAAAATTTATTGGATAATTTTTTCACTAAACTTTATAAAGGAATTACATATATATATATATATATATATATATATATATATATATATATATATATATATATATATATATATATATATATATATATATATATATATATATATATTCAATATGTAGCTAAACATATTTCATTCCATAGAATAGAATAGAACATTCCTTTCCTCCTCCTCAAATAAAGTTATATGATAGAATTTCTTTGAATCTTTTGAAATAAATTCCTACTCTATATAAACTACTTTGACAATTGCAAGCATTTTGGAAATATTACACATAAAAACGCTCTGTATAAACATTTTCCGATAAAATATAAAGCTTCCCAAAAACTCTTTTTTTGTTTGCATTTCATAATATGAATTACATAAGGTGTATTCTGAAACATGACACTCCCTCTATATCACTGTCCAACAATGTAATACTAAATAACCATTAAAAGCAAATCGTAAACTGAAAAAGCGACAGTTTATAAACATGAGATACGAAACATAATATAAAACTGCATTGTTGTCCACTGCTCTAATAGTCTTCGACTCGATGGAAGCTTCTTATTGTTGCATGGTCAAACGCTGAATTCCTTTCAAAAACCTACAAGTGTTAGTTTTGATCGAGAGCCAAAACTCTTTAGATACCCAGTGTGTTGGTGGTGTGATGATAAGCAACTAGTTGGGGGAGACTACTGAAGCTTCGCCAAAAAATTATAAATTGGTAGCATATATCACTTTTATTCGTTTTTAGTGTGCTGTAAACCAAAGAAGAAACGTATTTGTAATTTAGCTTTGCCATCTATCTTTTCCGCTTTTAAGGTATGCGATGGAACATTGATTGGATTTTTTGTACTTTGATTTTATTATAAATCTGTTTCTATTTTTGATTATGTTTACTTAAATTCTATTTTAGGAACTTTGTTCTTTCATTGTTTAAACACCTTAAATTAAATATTAAAAAAGCAATATTTAAAAAAAATTAATGTTAATCAACGCGCTTTTGGCCGCTAGTTGTTATTAATTTATCATATATTTTAGTGATTGATTATTTGATTGTACGAAGATAAAAACTTGTGATATTGAATATCACCATCACTCATATATTAGTTATATGTGTATGCAATAATTCGAATTTTTGGCAATCTTTAATCAAAACCGCTATTTTTTCACTATTTGGAAGTGATTTCAACTGTTTATAAATAAGGTATGTATTAAAATGACCTCCAGAAAAGTATTTCGCATAATGCTCATTTATAAGAAAAATACATCATTAATTTTTTAATTAACCTTCTGGCGGATAAGCAAAATTTCGAATCTGTAGATTTGTTTTCACTGCAGAAAGGTTTAATTTACATATCCGACACATTCCTTTTTTTATTTTAAATATATTTTTTTAATTATATCAGTAGAGAAGGTTTTCAAAAGTCCTCTTAATGCTTTAAATTTGATTTTTTTATCAACTTTTACATTATGTGTACTACTGGGAAAACTGGATAGACTCGAAAGGATATATACGTTTGTATCCGTCAGGTGGTGATTTTAAGGTTTAAAATATAACTTTCAGAAATAATAAAAACAATTTTTGAGAAGCTCGTATAAAAATATCAAGACTATGTTAAAGAATTAAGTGGTTTACAAACTGCTTTAATGGAAATTTTGTTGCATTCTCTTTCCGAAATTTCACTTAGCGAAAATGAAGATTGTATAATCTTTTTAATGTGAAGCGTTAGACTGTGAATTAGAATATGAGTTAGAATATAAAAAAAACTAGACGAGTACAAAGACTGTCTTTACCCTAAAAAAAATCTTAAATGACATTAATTTCTATTTGAAAAGAGATTACCAAGGTTTGTGTATGATTTGGAAAAACAAATTACCATTATTGACCGAGCGGGTCCAAGTTAAAACAAGGCGAGGTCCCTGTTTTAACTCGACTTTTCAGAATTTCGTCTATTTGCCTGTAAATTTGTTTGTTACGCATTTGCAACCAAACTCTTTGTTCGATTTTCTTCACATTTGGCGTGAATGTCGCATGAAGTAATTAAAATCGATGTATATGTTTTTTATATTTAATATTATTTTTGGTCACAGGGTCTACTGCTCCCAGAACTACTGGTATAGAATAGAGTTAGACGCGTAGATGTTTTTATATTGTATTCTTCCTAAATTGACAATAGGTAGCACTACTACCTTATTTTAAAATATGTGCAAAATTAAACGCGAGTTTAAACGCCCTTATATGAATTTGAAACTAATATTGAGACACAGGATTAATTATCAACTAATTTTTAAATTATTATTAAAAATAAGTACCGTAACTTGGGGTTACTTGGATCCAAAGTAAAAAAATGCTTTGAATCACTCCTGCCTGTTGCTATATGCTGGTTAAATACTCCCATTTGGAGAGTTTCCCAGACAGCAGGCAAAGGAGTGATTAGGGGACATTTGATTCAACTGTTCAAATTTATTAAAAAAGGGTAAGTGGAGGGTTTAGATTTTAATATGATTGATAGACGAGAGGTCATGGGTTTAAATTTAACAAATTCCATTTTAATCGGGAAGGGAGAAAATACTATTTCTATTATAGGGTAATAAACAAATGAAACAACTTTCCAGTGAATATTGTTAATTGTCAAAGGATTTTAAGAAGAAGTTAGCTATTCATTGAAGGATAGGTAGGAGATACTAGTTGGACCAACCTTGTTTGGCATTTTGCCTGTTGTTGGTAGTCAATATTTGTATTTGATAAAATATTACGACGATATGATGTTACTACACAATAACAAAAAAAAAATATGCTGCCTAATTTTAAATGTAATTTACAAAATGGGTTGGTAATCTTTCCTATTAAGACGCTGTTAAATCTCGGATTATCTCTGAGTTAATGCCTCCTAATGCAGCATCCAATCCAAAGGCAAAGACCAAAATGCGACAACTCAAAGTGCAACCGCCGTTCCAGCAATGAAATCGATGACACCCATCTCTTGAAAGGAGATTGTGAAGGTTCTGCCCTGGAAAAGATTTATCGAGCCCCATTGAGCTTCCAGTGAGGGTCTTGTGAGGGTCTTTTCGACGCAGATTCTATAGAAGTGGGGAGGGTTCGAGAAATTTGAAATTCGACGAGTCTGCGTTTCTGGACGCTCCTCTTGTCTTCCACTTCGTTAGGTGGGCGAATCTGAGCTGGATTTTGCGAAACCTCTTCCTTTTTGCAGCTGCACTCGAATTCGGGCTTTCCAGGAATTGTTTTTGTTCGACGTGACCTTGTGTTGCGAAAAATAGATGGACGTTTGGGGAAGGGAATCTGATTATGAAGTGCCCTGGGGTGGTGCAATACTAGGGTAAAAATAGGACGGTTCGGGAAGTAATTACTCGTCGAATCCTTCACTCTTTGGTGATGGTTATTAATAATGTCTGCAATTCCTTGACAAGGTACTTGTTTTGAACCTTATCTATTATGCTAACTTATAAAATAGACCTATAGTTTCTTATGACAATTAGCAAATGTAGAAATTCGGGAACTTCTCATTTTTCTAAAGTCTTAGTTTTCAAGTAATAGGAGTAATAGGCTATATTACTCCTATATATAATTTTTGAGTAATAGGCTTCCAGTCAGGTTTCTTCTAAATTTTAATTGCGTATTTTCCCGTTGAATTTGTATTTCTTAGGTAGCTTATGATTTAAATATAAAATTAAGCATTTTAAAATATACATAAAAATTATTCTTGATATTTTAAAAATTATATTGTTTAATATTACATGAAATATTAAAAAAAATGATTTAAAACATATAATATATAATATCGAGACATAAGTATAGTACAGAAGCATTATTGTACATTCCATATTTATCACAAACAATGTAATAACTTTAAATTGTGATTTATGATTTTTTTTTAATTTTTGTGATATTTTTAAAGCTTATCTCGCATTTTTTATTCTCAACTAACCCGTCCCAGTGTTTAATCTTTCTGTAAACCTAAATTTAGTTCGATAGCCAAATTTGAGAATAAATCCCATTGGCGATCATTCCACACCTGATTCGACATCTCAATGCACTAGTTGTACATCCTTCTGACATTAAACCATCCAATTGTAAGATCCGCCATTCAACGAGCAGTTTCTCTTTCTTTAGCAATCAATAGGGTTGCAACAATGCGAGGCAGACAGTGTAGGAGAAAGTAATGAGGTAGTGATGGGTAGGGGGGGAGGGGACACGAGAGAAATCGTATAATTAGTCTGTAAAATCTTTAAAAGAATGTCTCTATCTATTAAAGTAATAAGCATTAACTGTAACCGAATGATTCGACGAAGTAATTACAAACTTAAGAATAGTTTTCGAAATATTCTTCATAATTTAAAATGATTATGGAATGAACTTTTAAAACTGAAACTGAAACAACATATTTTAATAAGTCGCAAAATATATAATATTTTTGAAATAACGGAAACCTTATAGGGGCTTGTCTGCTAACAGACATTAGTTTCGAAGAAACGGTTATTTCAGAGGGAAAAACTAATTACCAGTAAATTTAATTTGATGTTATGTTATAGGTTTAGTGATTGGTTTCACTTTCTGAAACAAAGAACGTGCAAAAATAACAGTTGTCGCGACTAAATCTTACATGTGGTCTTCAATTGTATTGTTTTTGTTGTTTATTTTAGTAAGATAATCTGTTTTGATAGAAAACTACATCCAATTTGATGTGAAATTGAATTTTTAATATTTTTTATCCTTTAATTCCCAAAAGTATAACGTCGCGTCTTTTGTATTTAATTAGCTTTTTAAATAAAGTTAATACGCCTTTTTTAATTTAATCTTTTTTTAATCACTAAAGCTTTTTTAGGTCTTTTTTTACATATTTCTTTTTAATATATTACATTTAAATGTTTTTTGAAAGTCTAGCAAATATGTCAGAAAAGTTAGCTGCTATAACTATAAAAAATTATAAATTTCATTTATCTCATTTTATTTTCTTCTACTTTATATGTACAAAAAAGATCGTTAAATATAGTTTTCTGGTAATTTTTTTTATGTATAATAGAAAAAATTGATGTTTAAATTTGATTCTAAAAGGGAAGCAAACGTGGTTGAAAATTGAAGCACATTTTTATATATGGTCAAATTAAACCATACTTGAACAAGTTATTTTTTTATTCTAAAAATAATTAAAGTTTAAAGAAGTTTAAAGTACGAGTATAAGTTAATAAAGTTGTACATATGGGGGTTTTTATGCCTTAGGATAAAAAAATATTGGATAACGTTATATTTTTATCGATTATAAAATGAAGGGCGTCTGACAGGTTCGATTTTTAATCAAAAATTTTCTTAAATGTTTTCTAGTATCTCTGACGTTTTTTATCGATTTAAAACTGTCGATTAATTGCTAAACTTCTCGCCGATCGATTTTCAATAAGTATCAGACAACATGAAATCGGATGTCATAACAAGTGAAAAGATTAACAAATTGATTCAAGGAATGGAATGGGACACTATTCATTTTAGACACTTGAAATTCGGTTTAAGTTGAAATTTTTTTGTTCTACAATGTTACAGTTCTAGATATTTAAAAATAGCTATTTAGTGAGTGTAGTTCGATGACGAAAAATAATCTATCGCATAGCTCTAGTGCGACGTTATTTCAACCAACCAATAACATAAAATATGTATTATTTACGCCTATTGATATAATGACATGTAAAAATATAATAATAACAATATAACTAAGCGAATAACTAAGTGTTAAAAATGGGTACTCAAAATAAGTAAAATGTACTCAATTTTGAGTATGTTCGATGCTTATCATAGCTCCGAATACTTCAGTTTCAGTTACGAAAAAGACAAGTACTCAAAAATGTGTCAATGGGTAAAAATGAAGAAAAAGAGCATATGCTAGCCTACATAAATCAATATCCATGAATATCGACAGCTAAGACTTATCAGGAATAGAACCCAATTTGCAGGCACCGCTGTCCAGAGCCTTATCCGTTAAACTACCATGGCGACTTGAATAGGTAATAAACAGAATACATGTTAAACAGGTGTGCCAAAAAAATAGGGAAAAAATGAGTTGTAATAACTAATTTTCCATTTCAGCAATCGACATCAAAATTGCGGAAAATCATCTTCTAAACAACTATTTTAGGTTTGTCAGGCACTATGCTAAGATGGCTTGAACAGAAGCTGCGATTAGCAATATTAAATCACACAGCTCATTTTTGAGAAAGTACGGTTACTAAAATTTGAGTACGTCACCGCTCATTCACGATGCCATTGTACGCGAAGAAAAATAAGTAGGTTCAGGAACTCATTTTTAAGTACCATTTTTTACAGTGTAGAATTTCATTTTCGAATTTCAAAACGAAAGAAAACACATAATTAATTTTTTTAGGTTATACATTGACTGGGCCTAAAAACGAAAATCCTTTATAGCTTGTAAAAAAAGTTAATGTTTCAATTTATAAATTTAGTGTTCGATTTGGTGATGTGCTCCTCATTAGCTACAATTATTACAATTATATAACTAAAACAAATTGTTGTTTACGTTCTCGATACAACCTAATTAGATTTTCACACTTTTTTTATACGAATGCGTTTAGAAGTACCCAAATCCATAGTCCATAAATCCATAAATCCATTCATCCATAGTAAAAAGCTAGCATGGGAAAAGATTGCATCAAAACAGCTGCGAAAGTTGTTTTGATCCTATTGAAATATTTCCATTTCGATAAATTTCTACACTGTTAAAAATAGGTACTCAAAAATAAGTAAAATGTACTCATTTTTGCGGACATTCGATGCGCATCATAGCTCCGAATATATAAGTTTCGTTTTTGAAAAAGACATATACTCAAAAATGAGTACAATGAGTAAAAATAAATAAAACGAGCAGTTGCTTGCATATGTTGGCTACCTTCATAAATCATTTTCAATAAATAACCACAATAACCAAGTTTATCAGGTCGCTTTGTTACGATGGCTTGAACAGAAGCTGAGATTAGCAATACTAAATCACACTGCCACATTTTTTGAGAAAGTGCGATTACTTAAATTTGAGTACTCCATCGCTCATTTACGATGCAATTGTACTCGAAGAAAAAAAGGGTATGTTCAAGTACTCAATTTTAAGTACATTTTTTTTGCAGTGTGTACAACTATATATTTTTATATATTTAATTGTTGTGTCCCCTGCCTAGCTACCATATTGCTTGGCCACCTATCCAAATGTTTTATTCTGACTTTCATAAACGCAAGGGGGTATGCGACTTTTTTTTCTTGATATTGCTAATTTCATAATAATTTTTTCACATATGTGTGCAAAGCATATTAACATGCTTCATGTTAACATGCTTTGGGACATGTTCATACTTTAAATAATTATAACTTTTTTTTAAAATAAAATTTACAAAAAAAGGTACCATTCTAATTTTTTATTCAAAATAATTTGAAATTATAATATAAATGAAATTAATTCATGAAAATAATTTTTGAAAAAATATTTTTTTCTCCATGTTTATAAACAAAAGAAGTTGCTTAACAAACTGTTTTTACAGAATTTTCTTTTTTGTAAAAGAATTTTTTTTTCATGTGTTTTTTTTTGTGAATTTTTTTTCCAAAATAAATTCTTTTTTCACTTGCCAAACTATTTTTTTTAAAAAATACTAAAAAAAAATAATCTATATATTACTAATCCCTAAAGACAAATTAAAATAATATGTTTAAAAATACCTTGTTGCAAATTTGATGATGTTTCTTCAAATATATCTGAATTTATATCAATTTAAACTTGATCAAAGATGAAAAAAGTCATCACTGAGAAAAAGGAGTTCAAAGATACATATTCAGGCAATCTTGTATCGAAGCTTAATATTGATTCGCAAACTATAATTAGTTGTACTTAACATAAAAATATAAGTTTTGTGTCGTTATATTCAAAAGAAATAAACTATTGTTTAAAGCAATAAAATATATTTGGATATATTGATTTCCATACCCATTACGATTTACCACCATTCCATACCCATGACGATTTTTTGTTCCATACCCATTAAATTTATATTAAATTCCAACTATTTACATTACAAAACATTGTAACTTTAATGAATTTTGTGGTAATAGAATCAAAAGTTACCCTTTTAAAGACCTATTACACATTTGAATCTATCGCGTTAATTTTATTCAGCCGTCTTTCAAGCATTTCATGCAATATTCATCGCAATTTATCAATGAAAGGGAGTGAATGAAGACATTAGAGATCTAGCATTCTTCTCCTATTGAATAGTCTTAAGCTTAAAGTCAAATGATGAAAAGCACTCGTTAAAATATATCCTTAATCCTCGCATTCATTGGATTATGGCGGAGATTTAGGATTGTATCCCCATGACTTAGGCTTCGGGTTTTACGTTTCTCGCCATGTTAATCTAGGTTTGACGTTAATTGTGTAATAAGATTGTGGATTCGTATAAGCAACCAATTTAATCCCATACCCTGTTGCTTTTAGAAATTTTATGTAATAGGGTTGGTTATTTTGGGATTGAGATATACTTTTGTTTTTGCAAACTGATAAATATAAGTACTCAAAAATAAGTAAATTGTACTTCTTTTTAATTACATTCGATGCTTATCATAGCTCTGAATACATAAGTTTCATTTTTGAAAGACACATGTACACAAAAATTAGTAAAATGAATAAATAAGAGCAGTTGCTTGCCTACAAAGGCCCTATTCTTTATGAATCACCTTCAATAAACATACAACTAAGACTTATGTTAAATCGAACCCATATCCTAAGGTACCGCAGTCCAATGCCTTATTCGTTGTGCTACCAGGGCGACGTGAATAAGTGAAAATCAGAATAAATGTTAAAAAAGGTGTGTCAAATGAATGGGAAGTAAGATAATTGAATTGTAGTAACCCAGTTTCCATTTAAGCAATCGACATCAAATAATGTGGCAAACCATATTCTGAACACCTATTTTAAGTTTGTGTGACCGCTTTGTGGCTTGAAAAGAAGCTGAAATTAGCAATATTAAATTACACTGCTCATTTTTTAGAAAGTACAGTTGCTTAAATTTGAGTACGTCATCACTCACGATGCAATGCACTCAAAGAAAAATAAGTAGGTTGAGGTACTCATTTCTAAGTACAATTTTTTTTACAGTGTGATTTAAATATAAAATAAAGAATTTGTAAAAAGGCATAAGTAGCCTTGATTTTTTTAATTATAATATCTTGTATTACATGAAATATTTTAACAACATTATTTAAAACATATAATTGATAATATCGGGACATAAATTTAGTACAGGAGCATTATTTTATACATTCCATATTTATCACAAACACTATAATAAATTATTATTGTCATATATGATTTTTTAATTTTTGTGATATTTTGAAAGCTCAGTTCACTTTTATTTATTCACAACTAACACGTCACAGCGTTTATTATTTATTACGAAAATTTAAATTTCTCTATATATTGTATAAAGTCTAGTGATTTTAAGATGATTCTTGTCCGATTAATTTAAATATCAAAAACGACAAAGAGACATGTTCAAATTCCTACTTCATCATGTATTCCAACTTGCACATACCCTATCTCCTCAAAATACAAATTAATGAAATACATTGGATGCTATATATTAATTAAAATTAGTTGCAATATGTAAAAAGACATCTTCTTTCAGCTTTATTTATTAAAATAATATGCATAAAATACTCATTGTTTTGACGAAATTATTACTTGCTCTGCTTACTATAACAATGATATCAGTTTATGATGGTAAGGCATTGATTCGTCATGTATATATATGATATTAATACTCACGAAAAGAGGTATTCTGACAAGCAATTGAATGGCTTATTGCAATAACATGATAAACCCATTGATAAGCCAATAGGGTAAGTCGTGTTATTGTAATAAATCCTTTAGTTAGATAGGGAAAAAAGCTGCTTCATTCTAAGATGTTATCGGGAAATTTATCATATGTGAGTGAAGACTAAAATTGAATCGTTTATTTCAAAAACTCATCAAATACTTTTTTTTCGGAAATTGGTATTTTACGAAATCAGAATCTCATATGGAATACACATATGTATGTGCACAATAGCGTCAACTGACAAATTAACTTTAAAAGTGTATGTTTTTACAGTAAAAAAGTATATTAATGTACAATATAATAAAAAGGTACTTAAAAATGAGTCCCTGAACCTACTTGTTTTTCTTTGTGTACAATTGCATCTTAAACGAGGGATGACGTACTCAAATTTAAATAACCATACTTCGACAAAAATGAACAGTGTGATTTAATATTGCTAATCTCAGCTTCTGTTCAAGCCATCTTAACAAAGCAATCTGACAAACTTAAAATAGTTGTTCAGAAGATGGTTTCCCTCATTATTTGATGTCGGTTGCTTAAATGGAGACTGAGTTATTACAATTTAATTATCTTACTTCCCATTCTGCACACCGTTTTACACTTATTCTGTCTTCTTTATTATTAACTTCTTCGCGTCACCCTGGTAGTACAACGGATACTGCGGCCGGTGGTTCAGGATATAGGTTCGATTCCCTGTTAGTCGGCTGTAATTTATAGATGTTTATTTAAAGAGATTTGTGAAGGCAGCCTATGTAGGCAAGCAACTGTTATTTTTATTCATTTTTACTCATTATATATATTCGGGTCTTTCCTTCGAGATAGGCCTCGAACCGTCGCCAATAGCCCACTGTGCAGCTCTAGTGCGACGTTAATTGATAAAACCAAACCAAAACCAAGCCATCTTATATATATATATATATATATATATATATATATATATATATATATATATATATATATATATATATATATATATTTACATGATTTTAAAAATATTGGGCACTGGTAGAATGATTTGACCACGTGTTTTATGGAAATGTGTCTTCTGTTTGTTTTGAACATGTGTTTTTTTACTTTGACACTGCAGACGTCTCGTGTTGAGGTGTTACTAATCAGCATGCAGGTACTTTGGGATTGTCAGACAAACTAACCGAGACACGCGACCTTACAATGGCACTTTCCATTCAACTTTCCCCTTCTGTTTTAAATACTGCGGTTAGTTTTTGCTGCCAGAATTCGGTTCTTAGACAGTCAATAAGTCCCATGTGTATCCAGGGCTTAATTCTTTTCTTCGCGTTGTTCTCCATGAGGAATTAAACTTGTCGAAACTTTTATCCATAGGATTAAGTAGGGTAAACTCGATAACGAGGCGCCATCTACTATAGATTGGCTTTTAAATTAATTTGCTTTGAAACATGAATTAAAGTAAAATGATGAAAAAATAGGATTTATAAAGTTCTTAACACACTGGTTGTATAGAATAAATTAACTTTAATTAGAATATGCTATTTAACGTTTTTACTTAGATTTATTTAAGAGGATACGGTAACATCGAAACTTTTTTTTATATTTTGCTTTTTGAATCAAAATTTTAATGTGTATTATTTAAATTTACATAAAAACACAATATTTCACACAAAAATTCCATAATTGCTTGTATTTTTATTTAATTTAATTTTTTTAAATTTGTAAAGATTTTTTAAAAAAAAAAGATAAATATTTATATTTTCACCGAAATCTTTCTCAGACCATTTGAACTATAATCTTTATATATAAGAATTCGCATTGCAATTTTGTGTACTACATGTATTTGATTTTTACATCAATAGTTATTCATAATAACACAAAATGTTATTTAAAACTCAAATTTGTTAATTTAGTAATTAACAAACCACTCATAGACATAATTTAGATGTCAATTTATAATATACATACAATAAGGTTAAAATTATACATTTTCCTTTAATAATAACACTGAGATAACAGGATTTAAAATATTCATTCATTGAAAAACGAAATACATCATCCAGCATAAAGTCTTATATAATTCATTAAAAAGCATAGGTAAAGTTCTAGAGTTTTGCAAGCATATTTAGAAGATTCCAAACTATTGTTTTAGCAAATAAAAAAATTTAACAATTTTACAATTTGTTGGGTACTGTGTCCCCTTAAGGGAGACCCAAGCTCCAATCCTAGTTTTTTATATTATTAGAACATCTTTTTCTGAATAATAATCAAAACCAAAAATATATTTTTAAAATTTATTTTAGTTATTTTTTGCGGTTTTTAAGCTTAAATGCACTTTTTTAAAAAGCACTACTTACTTTTCAATTTTTAATGTTTTTAAATTTGTTTAATTGATTTAATAACGTCAAAGTATGTACTACAGACGTATGAATAGACTTTTGCAGATTTTGGTTTTAATTGTTTTCAAAAACTTATTTTAAGTTCACAACCCAAAAAATATTCCCATTTTTATGTTTAATAATTCGTAAAAAAATAATTTATAACTTAATTTAAAAAAGCCATTCATACGTTTATAAAACACATATTAGAGAGTCAAAAACTATTAACAGTTTAGTTTTAAGTTAATTATTTACAAAGCCCTAACATTTATAACGTGACCAAAATTAAAAAAAAAATATTTTGAGTAAATGACTATCGTTGCAGAAAAAAACTATGTAAAAAGATAATAAATGGTATATAAACATCCTAAAAAACATATGTTCTGTTTCTTTTACTGTTTTGAAATTTTTTACGCACCTTCTTCGATGCTATACATACTTAATCTCCAGATTTAAGTATGTATAGCATCGTTTGGCGAAGAAAAAAAAGTCGTAATTTTTCCGGAATTTGGGGCTCGGATCTCCATTAAAAGCAACTAGTTTCAATAGAATGTTATCCATAGTTTTTATGGATAACATTCTTAGCCAAGAACATTTTTGTATAGGCAATCATTAACATTTTAACATTTAGGCACATTTTAGGCCAAGAACTGCATTGTATAGGCAATCAGCATTATAAAAAAAATATGCAATTTCAACTAATCTAAGACCTTTTTTTTATTAAATACGTTGAAAAAATATTGCCCACTTACTAATTTATATACAACATTTAAAATATAAATTTCATAAAACAACAAATTATTGAATTTAAATAAATAACTTATATTTCAAATTCGAGTACTTTTATATATATATATATATATATATATATATATATATATATATATATATATATATATATATATATATTCCAAGGAGGATTCCGGAAAAATTACGACTTTTTTTTTCTTCGCCAAACGATGCTATACATACTTAAATCTGGAGATTAAGTATGTATAGCATCGAAAAAGGTGTGTAAAAATTTCAAAACATTAAAAGAAACAGAACATACATTTTTTAGGATGTTTATATACCATTTATATATATATATATATATATAATATATATATATATATATAATATATATATATAATATATATATATATAATATATATATATAATATATATATATATATATATATATATATATATATATATAAATATATATATATATATCTTGATCACGTCTCCTTTATATTCCAAGGAGTTTTTGTTAACAAACACTCTAATACCAAACGCCTTATCACAAGATATACTTTATCACAAGATATCAATGACAAAAACATAGTTATACTATTTCTCCTTCTTGTTAAATCTATCTATCTTGTAGCTATACGGCTTTATCACTTTATCATTCCTGGCAGCTCCACGGTGAAGCTAAGACTAGTCGCGAATTCTTATGTATGGTATCTATTCTCCAGAAAATAGATTATTGTATCAAACAATTGAATGGGTGATACAAGGAAATATACTGTTCCATTTGACTCTAGCAATTGGGGAAAAGGAAAAATTGATTTCCTAATAAACTAATGATAATATTTATGGAACTTACAATTGTTTTTTTAGTATTGAACACATTTATTAGACATAAGGTTTATCTTTACTATAATTTTGTAAATCGATTAAGCGGTTAAAAAGCGATTTTAAAGCTTTATGTCTATAATCAAAAAAAGATTTAAAAATTCTAAAGGCATAAATTAGTAATATCATTTAAACTATTTTGCAATAAAATAATTTTACAATTCAGGTAATTACTGAGTTGTTGTTTTTATAGTAATTTAAAATTCAAACGTATGTTCATTGATAATAAAATTGAGAAATGGAGAGAAAAAACTTTTTTGTCTTTTTAATTCAGAAATACTCTTTTAATTATAAAAATAAATTTAGTGTTTGTCTAAATTCTAAAGCATATCGTGGGTATAATGCCAAAATTGACCAAATCAACATAATTGGGCGCACTAAATTATGAACTAAAAAGTCTATTACTACGTTCTGATAAAAAAAAAAGATTTTTTTCTAAAACTTAGTGCAGTTCATTTTATTTTTATGAACATTTTAAAGAAGTTTGTCTCAAATTTAAAATTCCTAAAAAGCCGTGGAAACACATTCTAAATATAAATTTTATATTAACTTTGTGAAAATCCTATTAAAATACATAGGAAATAATTATGCATCTTTTCTTAAAGCAATACAAATGACAATAGGTCATTTATAAATAAAGTCTGTAATTATTTCACCAGTTGATTTAACACCATTTCCAAAACAGCAGTGTTTGCCGAAACAAAAATCGGAAAATTACAATGCTCGCCCGGATTGTATTGGATTACTACTCCTTATTCTTCAATCGATTATTTCGTCTTTTAAATGTATTACGACTTTCGCACTCGAGTTGCTTTCTGTAAGAAGAGAAGCCGCATCCATTTGCGTGGAACTTGTTCCATCGCAAAATGTTTATTGTTATAAATTAAAATAACGGAGAGGGTTTTATATTTCATTTTACTCTTAGAACAAAGGAAAAGTCAAATGGGAAATCCCCCGCAACTGCAGACCATTAGTTCTCTTTGTTTTGAAATAATCTCCAGATTTTGTCTCGGGTGTTAAATGTCTTTAAATCGATAAATACGTTTGTCTTAAACATTTTAATTATTGGTGAATGTCTGTCATTACCCGATTTTTTTCCCGTTGTGTTGTGTATGATTAGATGAACGCTATTTTTATCACATTAAATTCTGTAAAATATGCTCATCAAAATATCTTTTTATTTCGCTTATGAAGATCCGATTTTATAATGAGGATAAAGTTTTTGAAGAGAAAAATTTTCTAAGAGTTATCCAATATCGAATTAGAGTAAATTCTGGAAAAAATTTAATAAAAAAATTAGATTTTGAAACAATATCCTTTTAATGTCTTAAAAATAAAAAATAAATCGCAGAGATTTATTTTATATCAAATTATGTCTTATACATGTATAAGAAATTATACATAAAAATTTTTTTCAAATTGAAATCCTAAAATTTTACGAAAAACAATTAATTAATTACTAATTTTTTATGACTTCGTTATTTTGAGTAGTTACATTTAACATTCCAATATTTTGCAGTTTACTATGTTTAATAATTTTTATCATACAAAGAAGCAAATAGACTTTTTCTAGCAGTCAGTATAAATTGCGACATTCATTAGTTTCAAGATTTTAATAACTCAAAAGAATACGTTTTATAAAAAAATAAATATAATGATCAAAGTATTGTAAATAAATATAGCTAGATATTGAGTTCCTGTTTTGTTTTTAAGCATTTTTACAAATAGCTGTTACCCATTATACAAGTAAAAATCAAGGAAATTAATTTAAGAATATTTTTCATTTAAGAGACATACAACTTGTTTTCATTAACAAACCAATTTAAAATTGGTATAAAATCATATTAATTTATGGAGTTTGGGAAGTTGAAATATATTGTTTATGGTAATGCCTCACTCATTTTTCGATGCCCATACCTACGAAGGTACGAACGGTTTAAAAAATTTATCATTTATACTTTTATTTTTATACTTTCTTCACTTTCTCACTTTTACTATTTCAGTCGTAATAATAGCTATTTAGTATTAGGCTCCAAAATGAACACCTATTTTTTATTCGTGTTTTAACTCAAATTTGATAAAAAAAAAAAGTAGTGGTCCAGTCATTATGCTATTTGGAAAACTTGAACGTTAATTTGATTTAAGAAATTCCAGCATCTCTACAATATTTAAATTATTTATTAGCTACATAATTAAAATGACAACTGTATATATATAAGACAACCGTGAGTTTGAACCTAAATATTGAGCTTATTTGTGAAATACCAGAAGTTACAATATTAACACTGCTTTCCAAAAGTTAAGAATGCTGCAGTAAATTCAGTATTCAAATACATAAATCAGACACCGCAGTCCAGACTCTAATCCGTTAAACTACCAGGGCGACTTGAAGAAACTATAAACATAAAAATTTTTAAAACGGTTTGCCAAAAAAATGGGAAGTAACATAATTAAATTGTAATAACTCAGTTTACACGACATCAAATAATGTGGAAAACCAACTATTTTAAGTTTGTCAGGTCGCTTTATTAAGATAGCTTGAACAGAAGCTGAGATTAGAAATATTAAATCACATTGCTTATTTCGAGAAAATATGGTTACTTTAATTTGAGTTTGTCATTGCTCATTTACGATGCAATGTACTCAAAGAAACATGAGTAGGTTCAGGTACTCATTTTTAAGTACCTTTTTTTACAGTGTATTATCTTATTCAAAATAGAATCTTGACTCTCCCTTAAACTTTAAAACGGACAGGTACATACCTTTCCTTTTATAACATCACTTCGACAGTTCGCCTCTGGCTTTGACGTTTAAATAAACAAACACTATTGGTCAGCGGTCATGTAGACTTTTTATATGTTGCCTTCACCACATAGTGGTGGCAGATATTGACCTTTCAATTAATGGTGTAACCATTTCTCATACATTTGACACGGTTGCTTGTCGATTTCGTTTAGCCAATAAAGAAATAATGGGCTTATAAGAAGAGCTTTAACCTTTTGGCAACATGGAAAAGGTGTCTGGGCAACCATTCCACATGTTTGAAATTGTTTCCATAGATGATAAATTAGATAATGATCCATACCAAAGAAAATAGTAGCATTTTTAAATGGTGGGCTCTGTTTCCAAAAAAAAAATCACTTATCTTCTTTGAGCCATAATTCACTGTATATATCCACAAATAACCAAAATTGTTTATTTTTTTTTAGCAAAATTTTAACTTATCTACTGAAAGTCGTCGTGTTTAAACTGTGCCTAATTTGCAGATTTCTTGAAAGTAAATTCTGATTTGACATATATGATATTTGCACATTCCCTTCTTCTATCCCATTGACTTTCAACCAATGAAATTGAAGCACACATCTGTGTACAAACTTCTAATTCGTCTCCCGTTATAAGCAGTGTATTATTTGTGACCACCTTAACTCTTTTACTGCCCAAAATATAATTATCTAAAGGGCAGTCGTAATAATTATGCCGTGTATAAATATGTTGTAATATAAAATTGTAACCAATTCACACAGTTGTAATCTAAAGCAACAAGTTTAAGAATTTGCTGTTTTGGCAATGGTTTTTTTTCTTATTATTTTAATGTTTTTGAGGCTCAAAGAATAGTGTTTTTGTTTAGATTTGTGTTTAACTATAAAATTGCATTCAATATTGTGAAATGCAAATAACATTCTATAGATAATTTGCATTCTTCATTTACAATACAATTCACAATTAAAACTTTAATTTTTTATATCATTATTCTCCTTTTAAAATTTTCAATTGAAAAAAAAATAAACCTACCTTAAAAATTATTTTAAAATCAAGTTTATACATGTTAAATATCCAATTACAAATTAAAAGAACGCGTTCGTCCCAAATAATTTTTACTCCACAAAATATCAAAATATTCAATACTTTTATTTTGAGAGCTAAAATTCTTCTGAAAAACAACACCATTTGAACGTTTCCCAAAATGATATTAAAAAAGATTAAAGATATTTACGAGTATTCCAAAAAGCACGCTTTTTAAGAGCATTTTATTATGCGGCATCTGCACCGGATGTTGATGTTTTGATGTTCTAATCCTTTCATAAAAGATTGTTACTGATACACCAGGCGATTTAAGAATCCACTTTTTGTTTTATGACACAAGCAAATTTTCTCATAAACGCGATATCGCGTTTTATACGGGAACGGGAACTTGCTTTTAATCAGTAATTGTTTCCAACACGATACGATCACGAACGATCTTGTTAAAATGAATTCTCACACTCTGCGAAATGTTATTGATTAGACACCTCTTGTAAAATGTTCCCTAAAGGGGGGAAATAAAAGATAACTAGAAGATTTTTGGGGAAGGAAGAAAATGCGCCCATCTTACTTCTACAAATTATTATGTTTCTTTTTTCTTTCCCTCTCAGAGGAGTATCACATATTTGTTTGGTGGATAAATTGACAATTTCCCAATTATTTAGGGTGTCGATGCAGTTGATGAGAATAACAGATTTGTGGGGATATTAAAATTGCCAGTTTTAGAGTACACTTTTAAAAATTTCAGTTTAACGTTACACCATGTTTCCCTAAAGGGGAAATAAAAGATAACCAGATGATTTTTGGGGCAGGAAGAAAATTCGCCTATCTTACTTCTATGTACTATTTCTCTTTGTTTTCCCATTCAGGGGAGTATCCCATATTTGTCTGGGGGATAAATTGACAATTTCCCAATTATGTTTGGTGTCGATTGAGTTGATGAGAATTCGTGGGGATGGTAAAATTGCGAATTTTAGAGTACACTTTTAAAAATTTCAGTTTAACGTTACACCATGTTTCTCTAAATGGGAAAATGAAAGATAACCAGAAGATTTTTGGGGCAGGAAGAAAATGCGCCCATCTTACTTCTATAAATTATTTCTTTTTGCTTTCCCACTCAAGGGAGTATCACATATTTGTCTGGGGGATAAATTGACAATTTCCCAATTATTTAGGGTGTCGATGGAGTTGATGTGAGTCACAGATTCGTAGGGATGGTAAAATTGCGAGTTTTAGAATACACTTTTAAAAATTCAGTTTAACGTTACACCATGTTTCCCTAAAGGTAAATAAAAGATAAGTAGAATATTTTTGGGGCAGGAAGAAAATTCGCCTATCTTACTTCTATGTACTATTTCTCTTTGTTTTCCCATTCAGGGGAGTATCCCATATTTGTCTGGGGGATAAATTGACAATTTCCCAATTATGTAGGGTGTCGATGGAGTTGATGAGAATTCGTGGGGATGGTAAAATTGCGAATTTTAGAGTACACTTTTAAAAATTTCAGTTTAACGTTACACCATGTTTCTCTTAATGGGAAAATGAAAGATAACCAGAAGATTTTTGGGGCAGGAAGAAAATGCGCCCATCTTACTTCTATAAATTATTTCTTTTTGCTTTCCCACTCAAGGGAGTATCACATATTTGTCTGGGGGATAAATTGACAATTTCCCAATTATTTAGGGTGTCGATGGAGTTGATGTGAGTCACAGATTCGTAGGGATGGTAAAATTGTGAGTTTTAGAATACACTTTTAAAAATTCAGTTTAACGTTACACCATGTTTCCCTAAAGGTAAATAAAAGATAAATAGAATATATTTGGGGCAGGAAGAAAATTCGCCTATCTTACTTCTATGTACTATTTCTCTTTGTTTTCCCATTCAGGGGAGTATCCCATATTTGTCTGGGGGATAAATTGACAATTTCCCAATTATGTAGGGTGTCGATGGAGTTGATGAGAATTCGTGGGGATGGTAAAATTGCGAATTTTAGAGTACACTTTTAAAAATTTCAGTTTAACGTTACACCATGTTTCTCTAAATGGGAAAATGAAAGATAACCAGAAGATTTTTGGGGCAGGAAGAAAATGCGCCCATCTTACTTCTATAAATTATTTCTTTTTGCTTTCCCACTCAAGGGAGTATCACATATTTGTCTGGGGGATAAATTGACAATTTCCCAATTATTTAGGGTGTCGATGGAGTTGATGTGAGTCACAGATTCGTGGGGGTGGTAAAATTGCGAGTTTTAGAATACACTTTTAAAAATTCAGTTTAACGTTACACCATGTTTCCCTAAAGGGGAAATAAAAGATAACCAGATGATTTTTGGGGCAGGAAGAAAATTCGCCTATCTTACTTCTATGTACTATTTCTCTTTGTTTTCCCATTCAGGGGAGTATCCCATATTTGTCTGGGGGATAAATTGACAATTTCCCAATTATGTAGGGTGTCGATGGAGTTGATGAGAATTCGTGGGGATGGTAAAATTGCGAATTTTAGAGTACACTTTTAAAAATTTCAGTTTAACGTTACACCATGTTTCTCTAAATGGGAAAATGAAAGATAACCAGAAGATTTTTGGGGCAGGAAGAAAATGCGCCCATCTTACTTCTATAAATTATTTCTTTTTGCTTTCCCACTCAAGGGAGTATCACATATTTGTCTGGGGGATAAATTGACAATTTCCCAATTATTTAGGGTGTCGATGCAGTTGATGAGAATAACAGATTTGTGGGGATATTAAAATTGCCAGTTTTAGAGTACACTTTTAAAAATTTCAGTTTAACGTTACACCATGTTTCCCTAAAGGGGAAATAAAAGATAACCAGATGATTTTTGGGGCAGGAAGAAAATTCGCCTATCTTACTTCTATGTACTATTTCTCTTTGTTTTCCCATTCAGGGGAGTATCCCATATTTGTCTGGGGGATAAATTGACAATTTCCCAATTATGTAGGGTGTCGATGGAGTTGATGAGAATTCGTGGGGATGGTAAAATTGCGAATTTTAGAGTACACTTTTAAAAATTTCAGTTTAACGTTACACCATGTTTCTCTAAATGGGAAAATGAAAGATAACCAGAAGATTTTTGGGGCAGGAAGAAAATGCGCCCATCTTACTTCTATAAATTATTTCTTTTTGCTTTCCCACTCAAGGGAGTATCACATATTTGTCTGGGGGATAAATTGACAATTTCCCAATTATTTAGGGTGTCGATGCAGTTGATGAGAATAACAGATTTGTGGGGATATTAAAATTGCCAGTTTTAGAGTACACTTTTAAAAATTTCAGTTTAACGTTACACCATGTTTCCCTAAAGGGGAAATAAAAGATAACCAGATGATTTTTGGGGCAGGAAGAAAATTCGCCTATCTTACTTCTATGTACTATTTCTCTTTGTTTTCCCATTCAGGGGAGTATCCCATATTTGTCTGGGGGATAAATTGACAATTTCCCAATTATGTAGGGTGTCGATGGAGTTGATGAGAATTCGTGGGGATGGTAAAATTGCGAATTTTAGAGTACACTTTTAAAAATTTCAGTTTAACGTTACACCATGTTTCTCTAAATGGGAAAATGAAAGATAACCAGAAGATTTTTGGGGCAGGAAGAAAATGCGCCCATCTTACTTCTATAAATTATTTCTTTTTGCTTTCCCACTCAAGGGAGTATCACATATTTGTCTGGGGGATAAATTGACAATTTCCCAATTATTTAGGGTGTCGATGCAGTTGATGAGAATAACAGATTTGTGGGGATATTAAAATTGCCAGTTTTAGAGTACACTTTTAAAAATTTCAGTTTAACGTTACACCATGTTTCCCTAAAGGGGAAATAAAAGATAACCAGATGATTTTTGGGGCAGGAAGAAAATTCGCCTATCTTACTTCTATGTACTATTTCTCTTTGTTTTCCCATTCAGGGGAGTATCCCATATTTGTCTGGGGGATAAATTGACAATTTCCCAATTATGTTTGGTGTCGATTGAGTTGATGAGAATTCGTGGGGATGGTAAAATTGCGAATTTTAGAGTACACTTTTAAAAATTTCAGTTTAACGTTACACCATGTTTCTCTAAATGGGAAAATGAAAGATAACCAGAAGATTTTTGGGGCAGGAAGAAAATGCGCCCATCTTACTTCTATAAATTATTTCTTTTTGCTTTCCCACTCAAGGGAGTATCACATATTTGTCTGGGGGATAAATTGACAATTTCCCAATTATTTAGGGTGTCGATGGAGTTGATGTGAGTCACAGATTCGTAGGGATGGTAAAATTGCGAGTTTTAGAATACACTTTTAAAAATTCAGTTTAACGTTACACCATGTTTCCCTAAAGGTAAATAAAAGATAAGTAGAATATTTTTGGGGCAGGAAGAAAATTCGCCTATCTTACTTCTATGTACTATTTCTCTTTGTTTTCCCATTCAGGGGAGTATCCCATATTTGTCTGGGGGATAAATTGACAATTTCCCAATTATGTAGGGTGTCGATGGAGTTGATGAGAATTCGTGGGGATGGTAAAATTGCGAATTTTAGAGTACACTTTTAAAAATTTCAGTTTAACGTTACACCATGTTTCTCTTAATGGGAAAATGAAAGATAACCAGAAGATTTTTGGGGCAGGAAGAAAATGCGCCCATCTTACTTCTATAAATTATTTCTTTTTGCTTTCCCACTCAAGGGAGTATCACATATTTGTCTGGGGGATAAATTGACAATTTCCCAATTATTTAGGGTGTCGATGGAGTTGATGTGAGTCACAGATTCGTAGGGATGGTAAAATTGTGAGTTTTAGAATACACTTTTAAAAATTCAGTTTAACGTTACACCATGTTTCCCTAAAGGTAAATAAAAGATAAATAGAATATATTTGGGGCAGGAAGAAAATTCGCCTATCTTACTTCTATGTACTATTTCTCTTTGTTTTCCCATTCAGGGGAGTATCCCATATTTGTCTGGGGGATAAATTGACAATTTCCCAATTATGTAGGGTGTCGATGGAGTTGATGAGAATTCGTGGGGATGGTAAAATTGCGAATTTTAGAGTACACTTTTAAAAATTTCAGTTTAACGTTACACCATGTTTCTCTAAATGGGAAAATGAAAGATAACCAGAAGATTTTTGGGGCAGGAAGAAAATGCGCCCATCTTACTTCTATAAATTATTTCTTTTTGCTTTCCCACTCAAGGGAGTATCACATATTTGTCTGGGGGATAAATTGACAATTTCCCAATTATTTAGGGTGTCGATGGAGTTGATGTGAGTCACAGATTCGTGGGGGTGGTAAAATTGCGAGTTTTAGAATACACTTTTAAAAATTCAGTTTAACGTTACACCATGTTTCCCTAAAGGGGAAATAAAAGATAACCAGATGATTTTTGGGGCAGGAAGAAAATTCGCCTATCTTACTTCTATGTACTATTTCTCTTTGTTTTCCCATTCAGGGGAGTATCCCATATTTGTCTGGGGGATAAATTGACAATTTCCCAATTATGTAGGGTGTCGATGGAGTTGATGAGAATTCGTGGGGATGGTAAAATTGCGAATTTTAGAGTACACTTTTAAAAATTTCAGTTTAACGTTACACCATGTTTCTCTAAATGGGAAAATGAAAGATAACCAGAAGATTTTTGGGGCAGGAAGAAAATGCGCCCATCTTACTTCTATAAATTATTTCTTTTTGCTTTCCCACTCAAGGGAGTATCACATATTTGTCTGGGGGATAAATTGACAATTTCCCAATTATTTAGGGTGTCGATGCAGTTGATGAGAATAACAGATTTGTGGGGATATTAAAATTGCCAGTTTTAGAGTACACTTTTAAAAATTTCAGTTTAACGTTACACCATGTTTCCCTAAAGGGGAAATAAAAGATAACCAGATGATTTTTGGGGCAGGAAGAAAATTCGCCTATCTTACTTCTATGTACTATTTCTCTTTGTTTTCCCATTCAGGGGAGTATCCCATATTTGTCTGGGGGATAAATTGACAATTTCCCAATTATGTAGGGTGTCGATGGAGTTGATGAGAATTCGTGGGGATGGTAAAATTGCGAATTTTAGAGTACACTTTTAAAAATTTCAGTTTAACGTTACACCATGTTTCTCTAAATGGGAAAATGAAAGATAACCAGAAGATTTTTGGGGCAGGAAGAAAATGCGCCCATCTTACTTCTATAAATTATTTCTTTTTGCTTTCCCACTCAAGGGAGTATCACATATTTGTCTGGGGGATAAATTGACAATTTCCCAATTATTTAGGGTGTCGATGCAGTTGATGAGAATAACAGATTTGTGGGGATATTAAAATTGCCAGTTTTAGAGTACACTTTTAAAAATTTCAGTTTAACGTTACACCATGTTTCCCTAAAGGGGAAATAAAAGATAACCAGATGATTTTTGGGGCAGGAAGAAAATTCGCCTATCTTACTTCTATGTACTATTTCTCTTTGTTTTCCCATTCAGGGGAGTATCCCATATTTGTCTGGGGGATAAATTGACAATTTCCCAATTATGTAGGGTGTCGATGGAGTTGATGAGAATTCGTGGGGATGGTAAAATTGCGAATTTTAGAGTACACTTTTAAAAATTTCAGTTTAACGTTACACCATGTTTCTCTAAATGGGAAAATGAAAGATAACCAGAAGATTTTTGGGGCAGGAAGAAAATGCGCCCATCTTACTTCTATAAATTATTTCTTTTTGCTTTCCCACTCAAGGGAGTATCACATATTTGTCTGGGGGATAAATTGACAATTTCCCAATTATTTAGGGTGTCGATGCAGTTGATGAGAATAACAGATTTGTGGGGATATTAAAATTGCCAGTTTTAGAGTACACTTTTAAAAATTTCAGTTTAACGTTACACCATGTTTCCCTAAAGGGGAAATAAAAGATAACCAGATGATTTTTGGGGCAGGAAGAAAATTCGCCTATCTTACTTCTATGTACTATTTCTCTTTGTTTTCCCATTCAGGGGAGTATCCCATATTTGTCTGGGGGATAAATTGACAATTTCCCAATTATGTAGGGTGTCGATGGAGTTGATGAGAATTCGTGGGGATGGTAAAATTGCGAATTTTAGAGTACACTTTTAAAAATTTCAGTTTAACGTTACACCATGTTTCTCTAAATGGGAAAATGAAAGATAACCAGAAGATTTTTGGGGCAGGAAGAAAATGCGCCCATCTTACTTCTATAAATTATTTCTTTTTGCTTTCCCACTCAAGGGAGTATCACATATTTGTCTGGGGGATAAATTGACAATTTCCCAATTATTTAGGGTGTCGATGGAGTTGATGTGAGTCACAGATTTCTGGGAATGGTAAAATCGCGAGTTTTAGAGTAGTAATATCAAACTTTCGAATTATTTGATGCTTTAATTGTATCAGTCATAACTTACGGTGCTTCACTGTAAAAAAAATTTGCTTAAAATAATGGATGTACTTGTTTTTCTTTGAGTACAATTGTACCATAAATAATTCCTTTTCGGTAGTTTTTGTTCTTATATGTATGTTGTCACAATACAAACCAGCACGGTCGATAGCTCGCGTATCTTCTAACCAAGACATCCATGGTTCAAATCGAGCCGTCGCTTTTATTCGAAATCGTCCTATTTATTTTTACGATATAAATTTCGCGATAAAACGACAAAAACAATTTAGTCAGTTTGAATCGGAACATTTACAAGAGTCCGTTTCTTCAAAAATGACAAAAATTTCTGGAAATATGAGCACGCATTTTTAACAATTCAAAAAGTAATAATTTTGTGTTGTACTTGGCTGAGGAAGCCTAATTAATAAAATTGTAGTACTTCACAAGTAAGAGTTTCGTTTCGGCTAAATTAAAAAAAATATATTATGGTTAGCGTGACTCAAATGTCCTTATGTCCGCATAGTTTATGATTTAGATAAAAGGGGTGCCAGTTCAGGTGTATATTTGTATTGTGTTAAATATGGGTTTAAGTGGTATTTTTCTTACGCATTTTAAGCTCGTTTTATGTACCCGATGAAGCAGCACAAATATCCTACAATAAATTCATTATGTATAATTATACACTTCTTTTATGTGATGATAGGAAACCTTATTTATTATTTTCAGAATAACGAATAACAACTTCACAATGCAAATCCTTACATATCGGGATAGTTAGGAGGTACTAGATGGACCAACCTCGTTGGACCTTGAGCCTGTTGTTAGTCGTTAATATTTGTATTTGTATGACTTAATCATAGTGCAACAAGTCACTATTTACCATTTTTTTTTACCTTTTAACATTTTAGCACCCAATCTATGAAAACTATTACAATTTAAATGTGTCAGAATTATGAGCCGTTAATTTTTTTGTCATCCATTGAGTAACAGTTGAAATAAATAAATATTTAACACATCATCTAAATCTTTCCCCTTCAATGAGTGAAAAACGAAAAGAATGGTTCTCAAATGTTTATAACGTTTACCGTAATTTTAGTGAGTAGCTGTAACTCTAAAACGTTTTGACGCAAATACATACTCAATGGCCAATGAATGAGAAACCTGGATATTTTATGTAAATGTTGAAAACGGGCGTTGAGTATAATTGCATTGTAAACGAGCGTATGACATAGTCAAATGCAAATAACCGTACATTCTCAAAAAGTCTTATGTTTAGCGTAATTTTAGTGAGTAGCTGTAACCCTAAAACGTTTTGACGCAAATACATACTCAATGGCCAATGAATTAGAAATCTGGGGATTTTATGTAAATGTTGAAAATACGCGTTGAGTATAATTGCATTGTAAACGAGCGTATGACATAGTCAAATGCAAATAACCGTACATTCTCAAAAAGTCTTATGTTTACCGTAAGTTTAGTGAGTAGCTGTAACCCTAAAACGCTTTGACTCTCAGACATACTCAATGGCCAATGAATTGGAAACCTGGGGATTTTATATAAATGTTGAAAACGGGCGTTGAGTATAATTGCATTGTAAACGAACGTATGACAAAGTCAAATGCAAATAACCGTACATTCTCAAAAGTAGCAATGTGATTTAATATTGCTAATCTCAGCTTCTGTTCAAGGAATCTTTATGAAACCTGATTAACTTCAAATAATAATTCAGAAATTGGTTTTCCACATATGTGATGTCGATAGACGAAATATAAACTGAGTTATCACAACTCAATTATCTTACTTCCCATTTTTATGGCACACCTTTCTTCTGTTTATAACTTCGTCACGTCTGCCTATTAGTTTAACGAATAAGACACTGGACTGCGGTTCTGAGGATCTGTATTCGATTCCCGGTAAGACGGTTGTAATTGTCGATATATATTGAGATAGGTTTATAAAGGCAGCCACCTATGTCGGCAAGCATGTACTCATTACTCATTTTTGAGTACATTCCTTTTTCAAAATTGAAACTCGTGCATACCAAGCCCTAAAAAATGTCGAATTTAATCGAAAATGAGTACATTTTATTTATTTTCAAGTATCTGTTTTTAACAGTTTACTGTGATACAACTGACAAAAACACATATATGCCTAAATAAGAAATATAGAATATGTCTACTTTTTAACATTTCCTTGTGACACAACTGACAAAAACACATATATGCCTAATTAAGAAATATTGAATATGTCCACTTTTTAACATTTCCCTGTGATACAACTGACAAAAACACATATATGCCTAAATAACAAATATAGAATATGTCTACTTTTTAACATTTCCCTGTGATACAACTGACAAAAACATATATATGCCTAAATAAGAAATATAGAATATGTCCACTTTTTAACATTTCCTTGTGATACAACTGACAAAAACACATATATACCTAATTAAGAAATATAGAATATGTCCACTTTTGCACATTTCCCTGTGATGCAACTGACAAAAACACATATATGCCTAAATAAGAAATATAGAATGTGTCCATTTTTTAACATTTCTCTGTGATACAACTGACAAAAACACATATATACCTAATTTAGAAATATAGAATATGTCCACTTTTTAACATTTCCCTGTGATGCAACTGACAAAAACACATATATGCCTAATTAAGAAATATCGAATCTACCCTAAACGCCCACATGCAATTATCCGTACAGAAGGTAGTCCAATAAAATATTGATCCCCTGTTCCTAATTCATCGGCCAGTGCGAGTACTGTACTGTAAGCGCATCCAATCTTCCAGCCAACATAACGAGAATATATCTTTGACGCCAACCAAATAGGAATCCGTAGAAATTCGCGAGAGTTGGCGCATTGAAGCAACCTTACATATGAAGCGTCAGACCCTTCATGTTTATGAATGATGCCATTGTCTTCCAATGAACACAACGACGACATGTCCTTAAAGTAAATTAAATGGGAATCCGTAGCAATAATCCTAGGCCGTTAGCTAGGTCGCCTAAGCCTTACACATTAAGGTGCGAAGCCTTTCAAGCATATAAACGAGGCCCTTATATAAGTGGTTACTAAATATTTTAATTAACCATTATTTATGGTTATATTGATTTCATATACCCTTAACGCTCTAGATTTCTTATAATTCAACAGATCGAGGGGTTGTTGCTAACTTTTTAAGTACCAAGTATATTCTTGTGTTGATTATTTTCATTTGCAGCCGTTTGGCGCAATCATTGGCGTTGTATCACGAGAGCTTTAAACTTATGTACTTACCAATTTTACTTTGTAAAAATGATTCATTTATTTTTATATATAAGAAATAATAGATATGTATACATAGAGGAGCCTTCCGATTTCTATAACATATAATACTACAAAAAGAGCATTAAGATACCACATTAAGGAGCACCAAGCACATACTTTCAAACAAGAAATAAAGAAGTTGTCTATTGTTAAGCACTCTTAGGAACATAATCATATTTTTAATTTTTCTAACCCACATTTAGTTTGCAAACCCGAATCTCCAGTCGAACTTGACTTCCTAGAGGCATTTCATATTTTTAGCAATATTGATTTGATTGTCAATGAAGCATTCGCGGTTCCAGTTTTTCCCGCTTGCACAATAGTTAACTCAAACCGATTGAGATATTTTTTGTTCTTTGGCGACACTTTCAATACTGGGTTTATTTTCATTTTATTGTGTACGCAGACTTTTAATTCCTGCTGATGAAGGGAGATGTATCTAGCAAAACATGTATTGATCTTATGTATATTATTTCGTAGTTTTATTTTAACTTTGCATTTGTATTTTAATAATTCTTAACACAATGTTCTATATATATATATATATATATATATATATATATATATATATATATATATATATATATATATATATATATATATATATATATATATATAAAGATAAATAATATCGATTATTTTATGGGGATCACAGCATAGAATCGTTTTATAACCTTTGAAATTTTATTATTAATTACTATTTATACGTATAATTAATATTACCCACCTATATATTGAAACTGAACTCAAATTGGTGGAACATAAAAAAAAACTTCTGTACTTCTTACTTTGTTCATTAAGATAAATATGTTGCAGAGGCACTTTTTAAAATTTAACAAGTTGGTTTTTGGTATATTTAACATCCATTTATCTATTTCTTTTCATTCTTAAATGTTTATTGCTGTCAAAACAATGTTTCAATTTTAATTAAACGTTACTTTAATAAACAAAAACAATGAATGAGCCATATACTTTCTAATTTATATAACAGTGTTTAGTTTAGTGAGGTACGTTTTTAAATCATATATCTTAATTTTTTTAATAACACCTTGAATGTTGTATTTTTAATTGTTTCGTAAGGCCACGACCACTATTTGTATTAAAATTTTTAAGAACTAATTACATGTTAACTTTATGAGGTTTAAATGGAAATTTGCATAATGAAACGAGTTTAACTTAGATAAAAAAATATAGCTTTTAATTTTAGAAAGCCACATATTAATTTTAATGGCAACGAACGAAAATGTTATACTCTTTGCTGACATATATTTTAAATTGAAATAAAATTAAATATGATTTTTTTAGGAATTTATTTATTGGAGATATTTTTCTTTTTTGTTCTTAAAACTTAGACAAATGAAATCGTAACGATATATGGTCATGTTTAATTTTCTGTTACTTAGCTTTATCTGAATATATTTCATGGTCCTTTTTAATTTTCTTTTACTTAGCTTTATCTGAATATTTTGCATGGTCCTTTTTAATTTTCTTTTACTTAGCTTTATCTGAATATTTTCCATTATCCTGTTTAATTTTCTTTTACTTAACTTTATCTGAATATTTTGCATGGTCCTTTTTAATTTTCTTTTACTTAGCTTTATCTGAAATTTTTCGACCGGTTTTTGCTATTTGGTAATACGGTTAACTTCCTTTTAGTATATTCTCATAATTTAATAATCACTTAAAAACTGTAAAAGTTACTAACTTATTTTAATTTTTAATAATTTTAGTTATTTAGTTTATTTTTGTCGAAACAAATAGATTATATAGCAGTATACTTATACATAAGTAATGGAAAAAACAAAACAAACAAAATTTCACTCGTTCTTTTTTTAAAAGAATATATATACAAAAACATAATCATCCGGTTTATATTGGATCAATTTTGAGAATTTTCATTTGAAAGAGACTTATTATAATCTCAAATATAAAGGACATACATCTCCATATTTCCTACTTTAAAAATTATTTATACATTGTTTGAAGATCCTTATACTCAAAAATAATTTCTTTAAAAATATTTCTATCATGATATTTAAGGCATTACTATTAAAGTCCTGATGACTGGCATTCTTATTTTGCGTCTTAAGTTGTTCACAAATAGCCTATTTCTTATTTGAGGGGCTTATTGTTAAAAGGGAACATTTCCAACGGATTCCCATTCAGAATGTTCCCTTTTAAAATAAGCTCATCATTCGCTTTTATTGGAATTGGCTATTATACTTTACGTTAAAGTTTTTATGAAATATTTTTGAAAATCAAGTTTATTGCTCATGTTTATATCAATGATGAAGTCAAAGCATAGAAGGCTTTTTTTAAAAGTTCCCAATTTTTCTTATTGTAACACATATATAATATTATTTTAAATCTATAAAATGGATATTTAAAATAATCTTGTAAATATAGAAGACTTTTTTAAATGTCAATGTTGAATTTCGAATTTTAAAATGACATTTCTAAAATCACAAAATAATATTATCCAAAACTGCGATTTTCAGACATATGTGATTAAAATAATTAATGTTTAGTTTTGTTTGTTTGTTTGTTAAAGTTGTCTAGATTGTTTTTATTGGTTTCTTACATCTAAACAATTGGTTGCAAAAGCATCGAGTCCTAAAAAACTTCATCTAATTTCATGCATAGGTACCTTAGATTATGTTTATGAATTCCTGCCCAAATAAATAAGCTCCCAAAATCCACTATATCAATATCAATTACAATAATAAAACCTTAGAAATAAGAAAAAAAACTTAGATATAAAAAAAACTTAGAGATAAGGAAAAAAAAACTTAGAAATAAGAGAAAAAACCTTAGAGATAAGAAAAAGCCTTAGAGATAAGAAAAAAACCCTTAGAAATAAGAAAAAAAAGAAGTGAGCAACTAGAAATACAAGTGTAGTACACGAACATAAGCTTACATTACAGACATTCAATATCGCTAGGAAAACTATAAAACTGATTACTAAACTCAAAAATTGCGACCCTAAAAAATAACTAAGTCAACAGAAAAAAGAAACTTCATGTACGACTTACGAGCAAATAAAAAAAAGGGGGGGGGGGGGTACGAGCAAAGCAGCTAAAATTAAAATTTAGTTTTTATTTCGCTTTCTTACATTGAATATGTGCTTATGAAAACATTCATTAGCCCGACTAGAACGTGCTCATTCCGCATTCCGACCAGATGACAGTTTAATTACGAGATGCATTTATTTGTTCACTTAATATGTATTCCTAAACTACTCGACAGTTTATGCTTTTGTCATATTTTGCTTTATACCTCCGGGGTATAAAAGTCAATGAATGTAATTATCTCCAATTTTATGAGATTATTGATTTGTTTATTTTTCAAGGATCATTAAAAAACTGGCAGGAGAGTAATAAATTTATTCTCGCCAGTAACCTCATTCAGATAAGACTTTTTCTTAAATTTGAATGAAAACATATCAGTTAAAATTTTATTAAATGAATATAAGGGTTTGATAAAGAAAAAGACACTCCATATTTATACAATGTTTTGTGTAAATTTATGTTACTGTACATTTTTTAAGTTCCATAAAAACTACAGTAGATAATTTGTTTATTTTATGTGTGATAAAAAAACACTCCATATTTATACAATGTTTTGTGTAAATTTATGTTACTTCACGTTTTTTAAGTTCCATAAAAATTACAGTAGATAATTTGTTTATTTTATGTGTGATAAAAAAAACACTCCATATTTATACAATGTTTTGTGTAAATTTATGTTACTGCACGTTTTTTAAGTTCCATAAAAAATACAGTAGATAATTTGTTTATTTTATTTTTATAATACGCTGTTAAAAATAGGTGCTTAAATATAAGTAAAATGTACTCATTTTTTAATACATTGGATTCTAATCACGGCACCGAATGCATGTTTCAATTTAAAAGAAAGACAAGGACTCAACAATGAGTACATTGAATAAAAAAAGGAGATACTATCCTTCATAGGCTGCCTTCATAATTTACTTTCAATAAATGTCAACAATTATAACCAAGACTTACTGGGAACCGAACCCAGATTCTGAAGCACCGCAGTCCAGAGCCTCATCCGCTAAACTGCGAGGATAACTCGAATAAGTTATAGACAGAAAAAGTGTAAAGTAAGATAATTGAGTTGTAATAACTCAGTTTCCTTTTAAGCAATCGACATCAAATAATGTGGAAAACCTATTTTAAGTTTGTCAGGTCGCTTTTTTAAGATGGCTTAATCAGAAGCTGATATTATCAATATTTAATCACACTGCTAATTTTTGTAAAAGTACAGTTACTTAAATATGATTACGTCATCGCTCATTTATAATACAGTTGTACTCAAATAAAAGAAAGTAGTTTCAGATACTCATTTAAAGCACGTTTTTTTTACACTGTCCCATAAAAAATTCAAATTGACAAACTTTTCTAATTCCAAAATGAACTTATTTTGTTTGGGATATCTCTGTTAGTGATAGACAAATAAATGGAAAAAGGAGAACAGATATTTTTAAAACGTCTGAAAACCAAACACGTACGCTGTAAGTTTCATAAAAAAATTCAAATTGACATACTTTTCTAATTCCAAAATTAACTTATTTTGTTTGGGATATCTTTGTTAGTGATAGACCAATAAATGGGAAGAGGAGAACAGATATTTTTAAAACGTCTGAAAACCAAACACTTACGCTGTAAGTTTCATAAAAAAATTCAAATTGACATACTTTTCTAATTCCAAAATTAACTTATTTTGTTTGGGATATCTCTAACAAATAAATGGGAAGAGGATAACAGATATTTTTAAAACGTCTGAAAACCAAACATGTACGCTGTAAATTCCATAAAAAAATTCAAATTGACGAAATTTTCTAATTCCAAAATGAACTTATTTTGTTTGGGATATATCTCTTAGTAATAGACAGATAAATAGGGAAAGGAGAACAGATATTTTTAAAACGTCAGAAAACCAAACACGTACGCGTTCATAATATCTTCAAACAACGCTTTTCAGTGACCTCAGACCTTATATGGCGAGTGCAGACGAATTCAGCTTTTACTGCTTTTATTCCCTGTGTGAAAGAATGCACACCCACGACACACCAGGTGCGATTTCCCGCCCCGCGCTTCAACCCTTTCTCCTATTTTTACAAGTTCCTAAAATAAGAGAAGGCAGGGGAGCGAAGCATGACATGAGAGTACTTTATGGAATTATTTTCAAGCACTTAAAATTTTCGCAGATAATAACGAATCTTTAGATTATTTTATGTGGTACATTCCCAAGTGAATGTAGAAGTCTAATATTATTGGGATTTAAAATGCTATCTCTGATGAAAAATCCAATTGCAACACGTGGTTTGATCGTCTACTAAATTGCGTGGGAAAAGAAGCTTAATAAACTGTAAAAAAAGGTACTTAAAAATGAATACATGAACATACTCGTTTTCTTTTAGTATAATTGTATTGTAAATGAGCGATGACGCACTTAAATTTAAGTAATCGTACTTTCTAAAAACTGAGCAGTGCGTTTTAATATTACTAATCTCAGCTTCTGTTCAAACCATCTTAATAAAGCGACCTGACAAACTTAAATTAGTTGTTCAGAATATGGTTTTCACATTATTTGAAGTATATTGCTTAAATGAAAACTGAGTTATTACAACTGAATTATCTTACTTCCCATTTTTTGGGTACATCTTTTTAACATTTCTTCTGTTTATAACTGCTTCACGTCGCCCTGTACAACGGAGAAGACACTAGCCTGCGGTGCCTGAGGGTAAGGGTTCGATTCCCGGAAAAACTTGCTTGTAAATGTTGATATTTATAAAAAGTGATTTATGAAACCAGCCTATGTGGGCAAGCAACTACTCTTTTATTCACATTTTACTCATTTTTGATATATGCGTTTTTCAAAAATGAAACTTATGTATTCGGAGCTATGATAAGCATCGAATGTTCTCAAAAAAGAGTAGATTTTTTTTTTTTTTGAATACCTATTTTAACAGTGTGTAGTGTTATATTTTTGAAACTGCAGCAATTAAGTTGACGGAATTGTCAGACAAACGCCATGTTTAAGTGCTCCTTAAAAAACTTTTATTCGTCGAAGAAAGCCAGTTGAAGTCACTTGGTTTAAGTACTTAACAGCCGTCAAGATTCCCACCTGGGTATTATCCACTTGGTAAAGGCATGTCAACTTCATTGTCATTCTATGTACTTCAATTTAATCTGCCCCATACTGCAGGATAACATGAAAGGAGTATCGTCATAACCTCAAAACACTTTCACTAACACTATTGTAGAGTCATATTTTCAGGAAACACAAAAACCCTTGAGGTGTATTGATGTTCGTTAATTTTTAAATATAGTTCTTTTACTTATAATTATGAAATCATAATAATCTTGTGTAAAAATGTTAAATAATTTTTTATGTTGTTTCTGAGCATGTACTGTAAAAAAAGTACTTAAAAATAAGTACCTGAACATACTCAATTTTCTTTAAGTACAATTGCATCGTAAATGAGCGATGACGTACTCAAATTCAAGCAACCTTACTCTCTAAAAAATGAGCAGTGGATGATATTGCTAATCTCAGCGACTGTTGAAGCCATTTTAACAAAGCAACAGGACAAACTGAAAATAGTCGTTCAGAAGATGGTTTTCCACAGTATTTGATGTCGATTGCTTAAATGAAAACTGAGTTATTATGACTCAATTATCTTACTTCCCATTCTTTTCGCACACCTTTTTAACATTTATCCTGTTTATAACTTATTCACGTCGCCCTGGTAGAACAACGGATAAGGTACTACACTGCGGTGCCTGAGGATCTGGGTTCGATTCCCGGTAAGTCTTGGTTGTAATTGTTGATATTTATTGAAAGTGATTTATGAAGGCAACCTACGTAGGCAAGCATCTGCTCTTTTTATTCATGTTTGCTTATTATACTCATTTTTGAGTACATGTCTTTTTCAAAATGAAGCTTATGTATTCGGAGCTATAATAAGCATCGAATGTACTAAAAAATGAGTACATTTTACTTCTTTTTGAGTACCTATTTTTAACAGTTAACCCTTCATATATAAAAATAAGAACCAATCGAAATTGACGTCTCTTTTGTAAACATATGGTATATCCACTACCTAATTAATATTAAAGTTAGTGGTATTGGCTAATGTTAATATCATTCGCAGAATGGATTTGGAACAATCAGGACTTTCAAGTATCAGTTCGCACTTGACCAATACTTGAAATCCTGAGCATGTTCTCCGTGTAATATATTAGTCAATCCATTGAATGAGTGTTTCTGAAAAAGCGAGTTGATTGCCAGTCCGCGAGTTTATTTAATTTGAGTCGAGGCAGGGAATTCTTTTGCAGCCGGAGGTATGAGATAGATTGAGTCAGCTTTAACATTGTTGAAAGTTGCCGACTTTCTCCTCGTATTTCTCTTGGAATCTCGTTGCCCCTAGCAACCGGAAATTCCTCTCAGCTCCGAAATGTTGCTGGATACGATGGATGAATGTCGAGTAATAAAATTGGGACTCGCAGGAGAACATTCGTGAATGAGAAACGGAAACAAATGTTCACAAATTACAGGAATGTGCGAGAGAACAAAAATATTCAATTGCCAAGAATAGAAATACTTTGTGCTTGTACTAGGAATTTAATATTAGGCATTCTGCATATTTGCAGCTTTTAATTGTTGAAATGTATCACACTTGTTATGTGTTGAATATAATTTTAGTGTAGTTGAGTTTGATGGCATACTCATATTTAAGTCCGTTTATTGATATAATAAATTTATTTATTGGAATTAAATCATGAATGCAAAATTCATTCTGTAAGAGTTGCTGTAATATTTGATTTCTGGATAAGAATAACAAATTATGAATGCAAAGTTCATTCTGTAAGAGTTGCTGTAATATTTGATTTCTGGATAAGAATAACAAATTATGAATGCACAGTTCATTCTGTAAGAGTTGCTGTAATATTAGATTTCTGGATAAGAATAGCAAATTATGAATGCAAAGTTCATTCTGTAAGAGTTGCTGTAATATTTGATTTCTAGATAAGAATAACAAATTATGAATGCAAAGTTCATTCTGTAAGAGTTGCTGTAATATTTGATTTCTGGATAAGAATAACAAATTATGATTGCAACGTTCATTCTATAAGAGTTGCTGTAATATTTGATTTCTGGATAAGAATAAAAAATAATGAATGCAAAGTTCATTCTATAAGAGTTGCTGTAAAATTGGATTTCTGGATAAGAATAAAAAATTATGAATGCAAAGTTCATTCTATAAGAGTTGCTGTAAAATTGGATTTCTGGATAAGAATAACAAATTATGATTGCAACGTTCATTCTATAAGAGTTGCTGTAATATTTGATTTCTGGATAAGAATAAAAAATTATGAATGCAAAGTTCATTCTATAAGAGTTGCTATAAAATTGGATTTCTGGATAAGAATAACAAATTATGATTGCAACGTTCATTCTATAAGAGTTGCTGTAATATTTGATTTCTGGATAAGAATAACAAATTATGAATGTAAAGTTCATTCTATAAGAGTTGCTGTAAAATTGGATTTCTGGATAAGAATAACAAATTATGATTGCAACGTTCATTCTATAAGAGTTGCTGTAATATTTGATTTCTGGATAAGAATAACAAATTATGAATGCAAAGTTCATTCTATAAGAGTTGCTGTAATATTTGATTTCTGGATAAGAATAACAAATTATGACTGCAGAGTTCCTTCTGTAAGAGTTGCTGTAATATTTGATTTCCGGAAAAGAATAACATTTTAACCTGCTTAACCATTATCAAACCTAACATTTAATTTAAATAAAATGTTTAAGGCAGATTTAAAATTCGTGAAAATTAAAAAGAAAGTTTGAGCATGGGATAAATTGACGATTTTTTTTTTTTGGAAATGTTACTTAAGTCCTGCCTTATATAGGATCACCTCCCGACTATTTTTCATGATCTCTATCATGCTCTCTCTAGTCCTTGTCTAGTCATTTCAAGTTTCATGATGTCAATTATTTATTTGATATTAATCTTATATTTTTACACTAGTGTAGTGCCTACAATCGAACAGTATGTGCTTTTTTGCCCCCACTTTTCCATCGTTTTAGCGTTCTTTTTGAAGAATTGCTTTAACAGATTGGGAATGCAGAATGTCCACTCAGGAGCCAGCCACTCTCATGCCAATAACTATAAGGAAAACAATTTAAGGACACTTACATATGAATGTAAGTCTCCTTAATTTGTTTTCCTTTCAGTTTTCGGCAAAATCCTGTACAGGGTCTACTATTTTCACATCAATCCCGTTGGTTGTTCTTTCCTAATTAAATTCTTCATATGATTTTTGATCTATTTAAACAGAGTATGTACATCCTCTTTCTGTGTCTCTTGTTTGGCTCAAATGTTTTTTTTGGAATTGTTACTTAAGTCCTGCCTTATATAGCATCACCTCCCGACTATTTTTCATGATCTCTATCATGCTCTCTCTAGTCTTTGTCTAGTTATTTCAAGTTTCATGATGTCAATTATTTATCTGATATTAATCTTATATTTTTACACTAGTGTAGTGCCTAGAATCGAACAGAATGTGTTTTTCCACCCCCACTTTTCCATCGTTTAACGTTCTTTTTGAAGAATTGCTTTAACAGATTGGGAATGCAGCATGTCCACTCAGGAGCCACTCTCACTTACATATGAATGTAAGTCTCCTTAATTTGTTTTCCTTTCAGTTTTCGGCAAAATCCTGTACAGGGTCTACTATTTTCACATCAATCCCGTTTGTTGTTCTTTCCTAATTAAATTCTTCATATGATTTTTGATCTACTTAAACAGAGTATGTACATCCTCTTTCTGTGTCTTTTGTTTGGCTCAAATGTTCGTCATATCGTTTCCTAATAAAGACATTGAATGGATGTAAGTGAATTCTTATCCAGAATATGTTCAAGATTATATTATTTTCTAACATTCTTTCCATTATTGTTCATACTTTCTCACATTTGTGTCATTACTTGAGATAGCATAGATTGCTTATATAACATTCCTGGAATGGCTTAATTATTTTATTCAATTTTCTTTAATGTCCCTATGCTTTCTTCAATTGCCCTAACTTCGGAAATGAAAACAATCCTTCTGCAGTTAAGTCTCTAAGTTTAGTTATTGACAATTTCGCCATTTTCTATATGATTCACTTTATACCCGATATTTTCGCTTTCCATGCAAGTGCCGTCCTAATCTCACTTTGCCATGTTCCTATATATATATATATATATTATATATATATATATTATATTTATATATATATTATATATATATATATATATATATATATGCTCTTGCCACTCGCAGAGTGGCGCTGGTGTAGAGGAAGTGACGTAATGCTTGGATTGGTTATTGTTTTATTTATATTGATTGGTTATTGTTAATTTTTATTTTTGGATTGGTTATTGTTTGAGAGAAATGAACGGACGGGACGAGTGTTGGAAGAAAAAACAAAAAAAAGGAAGATTGTCCGGTGTTCGCAATTGTGTCCAGTGGCTTCAAGACTGTTGTCCGGTGATTTCAAGATTGTTGTCCGGTGGCTTCAAGACTGTTGGCCGGTGATTTCAAGATTGGTGTCTGGTGGTTTCAAGACTGTTGTCCGGTGTTTTTCAGACTGTTGTCCGGTGGTTTCAAGGTGTCCGGTGGTCTCCATAGTGATGCGTAAGTCATCAATGTTGTAAATGCGTATTTTGAAGGACTCGACAAATTGTCTTATAAAAATCTTATCACTGCATTAGAGCACCGTTATGAAAAATGCATTTTGCTTAATTTAGATTAAATAAAAAAATAAAATAATGAAAAAATTAAAAAAAAAATTGTTCCTCAGGCCGGAAACTATTCACCCCTCCCTCGTATATATTGGTTGGCATATAGTTGATGTATAAAATCCAAAACAAAACGTAAAATATATTTGAACACATTTTATTTAAATTAAAACCATTATTTTTTTTCGCAATTTCATTCCTATTGAAAATCTTTGGTATACCTTTGGAAGTACTGTCTCTGTCCTTTTTACCCCTTTAACAAATCTAAAACAGCTACAAACTTCCATATTAGACGATTAACAGTTTTCGCCTCCATGTGTGCTTGATTACCTAATTAAAAGTTTGAATAATCACTTCTTAGTTTGTTTAAAAATCTAAAGTGGTCTCATGCCATACTAAGATGCGTTTCGATTATTTGCACAGCATATAAAAAACTTTTTGAATGCGCGAAATGTGATGTACATACATAAATCATAAAAAAAAATCTTTAAACATTTTAGTACACTGACAAATAAATAACTTAATTACTTACATCCAAGCAAAATTTGGGGCCAATCTAAGCAATATATCTGCATTTTCCCTTCATGATTAAAAATTTAAGGTTTTTTGCAGGTTTTTATGAAGGTTTTTTGCAGTTTTTATGAAGGACATTGAAACAAAAACCTTTAATTTTATAGATCTTCAAATAAACTGCAGTTTTCTTGCATAAAACCTTCAATTTCAAAATTTAGATGAAGGTTTTATGATGACAATTTTTGCAGGGTAGTAAGTGTATCGAAACAAATTCTGGTTACAGATATTGCACAGAAAATTTAAATTATATATTTTATCATATAAAACATCCCTTCCAGTGTCTATTGGTCTTTTAGTCAAATGGATTTTTAATCCGAATAGGATGATTACTTGGTAGTATTGATTAAAATATATGAAAAATGAAATATATTTTATAATTTCTTATTTGACAACTAAAGACAAGAAAAAAAAATCAGGTTTCAAGGTACATTATATTTTTAACCATCAGTTTCTTTAAAGACTTCGTCAGATTAATGGAAATTTAAAATTGTAGTTTTTAACATTCAAAACGCGGACATTTTCAGAGTTTAATTTTTTTAAAAAGTATTTCAGCCAACGGGGAAAATGAAGATTTTTCTTTTGTTAGACTTTAAGGAATTCGGAATAATTCAGTTTTCTTTGAAAGCGGAATTTTTCCATTGAAAGCCACAAGAAATTGTTTTGCAATAGCATTTATATTTTCAACTGTATGGAAAGATTTCTGAACTTTTTTAGAAAGCCGGTGGTTACTTTTTCTTATTTAATTAACCAAAAACTAATAGTTTTAAAAAGTATTTATTTCCCAATAAATATGTCAATACATTTTAAGTTCCTTCATTTTTAAAAAAAATATTTGCGATAGTCTAAAAAAAAACAAATATTTCGAGATGGATTTCTAACACATGTATTTTCTAGAAACAATAGTTTTTTTAAACGCATTATTTGAGATAGATGTAATAAAACGAAGTATTTAAATGTATTACTTTTTCATTTGAGTTGTGCGATATTCAAATAGACTATTTTAGAAAACATGTAACACATTTTCATATGTAACATTTTATAACACATGTATTTTCTAGAAACAATAGTTTTTTAAATGCATTTTTTTAGATATATGTAATAAAATAAAATATTGAGAAATATTACTTTTTCATTTGAGTTGTGCGATATTCTAAAAGACTATTTTAGAAAACATGTAACACATTTTCATGTGTAACATTTTCTAACACATGTATTTTCTAAAAACAATAGTTTTTTTAAATTAAATTTTTTGAGATAGATTAAAACGAAGTATTGAAATTTATTACATTTTCATTTAAGTTGTGCGATATTCAAATAGACTATTTTAGAAAACATGTAACACATTTTCATGTGTAACATTTTATAACGCATGTATTTTCTAGAAACAATAGTTTTTTAAATGCATTTTTTGAGATAGATGTAATAAAATGAAGTATTGAGAGAAGTATTACTTTTTCATTTGAGTTGTGCGATATTCAAATAGACTATTTTAGAAATCACCAACAGTTTTATAGCATCATGTTTAGTGAAATATAAATGACGCATAAAATCCATCGGAGTAAGTTACTTTATACGCAATTGAACAATAACTATTCACTTCTATAGATAACAATGAATTGGAAGTTTTATAGTCTGAATAATTTAGTATTTGGTAACTCTTTAAAGACTGAATTGTGTGTGTTGGGGTAGGTTCTACTCAAGACTTTGTTATGCAATAAAAGCTTGTACATGTTTTATTACCCATTGAATCGTTAGGGTAAAATGGGGTAAAATGTGTATATTTGAAATTAAATACAAATTTTACATTCTCAAACGTATGCTTTGATGTCGTTCTTTTTTCAAAACAATTCTTCGTTATTTCAACAAAAAATTAAATTTCTGGGTTCAAGTCCAAAAATCGATTTGTTTAAGTTTACAAACAACTCTTGGAGATAGTGGGATGCGTGAAAACTTCTATATATAATCTAGAAAAGTTGACTAGAAAAGTCGAATTATTTACCAATATTCATGGGTTTTGTTTAGAAAGGAAACCTTTTAATAGATTACAACAAAAAAGAAAGAAATGTTATGTTATTTAGCTTGTTTTTAATGATTTAAAAGGCGGGGTAAAATGGGTAATCAAATTATTAATGATAAAGAATAGGAAATTTGAAAAAAATTTAACGATCTTCGAAAATAGAGCAATATTCTACAAAAATATTATTTCGAAGCTTATAAATGACAAGAACCATCTACAATATATTTAACATCGTTTATATATTAATATAATTAAGTTACATGAATTATTTTTTAAACAAGATATGAACAATAGAAACATATTTCTATCACAAAAAACGCAATTTCTGGTTTTATTAGAACGCAGAAAAAGTTTTAAATGGCTTTAAAAATTGTCTGCAGAACAAATTAAAAATAACGTAAATACAGAAAATATTCAAGCATCAAAGTAAACCGAAAATTATAAAAAACTAACGTTTTATTTAGAAGATAATAAATAATAAACAAAGTTTATCTTTCAAAATGGCGGATTAACTTATTTGTAGAAAGACTGTTACTGCTTACTGAGTTTTTATATACGGAGTTAAATATACCGAGTTTTTAAGAGTTGATGGTTGCTATTTATGAAATGGCTTATATTTATTAGCAGTTCATGAAACAATATACAGTTTATGCTTCTCTATCATAATTCGTAATGTTACATTCGATGTATTTGTATGTGGAAAAAGTCTTAAGTATTTAAAAATATTATGAGCATATAGAATTTCTAATAAATTGCTTAAAAGTCTACTATTCCTGAAAGTACATTTTGGCAAACAATGGAGATTTAAGGGCAGAACGTATATTTATTATAATATTTATACCAAAAAAACTTTGATTCAATGCTATTAAAATTTAATAAAAATATTGTTTATTGACCGAGCGTTAGAGGGATCCTGTTTCAAGTCGACCTTTCGGCATTTCGTTTATTTGTCGTTAAATTTGTTTATTACGCAGTTGCGACCAAACGCTTTCATAGATTTTGGTCAAATTTGGCAGGAATGTTCCTTTAACTCATTAAAATCGGCGCATATGTTTTTTTTTTTTAAATTTTAAGCATATACGTCGAGCAATATTCATGTCAAATTTTAAGAAAATCAAACAACGCGTTTGATCGTAAATGCTTAAAAAACAAATTTACAGATGAAATGATGAAAGGCCGAGTTAAAAGAGGAATCGCGCTAACACTCGGCCAACCAACCAAATCAACTACCTACTCGATAATGAAACGGAAAATATAATTGATCAGAATTACTCTCGAAAAATTGCGACGATCTTTTATTCTCACATTTCATCCAATTACACCCTTTCTCTTTAGCCCTACAGTTACAAGAGCCCAGTGAAGAATTCATTTACTTAAAATGGAAGCCGTTTTTATGCGTGAAGTAACATGACTTTCTATTATAATGACATCACTTTCCTTTGCAAATCCCTTGTTTCCGAAACTTCACCGTTATTGTTACTTCAACGTTATTATTATTATTCGCCGATGATTCTAATTTTCTATAACGTCGAAACCTTACTCTCGAAACGAAAGGAGAAAAAGGAAACTACTAAATGAGCTCCTATGGATGTTTCAATGCAGATGGCCCTAGGCTATTGAATGTAATTTCGAACAGGAAAATGGGAAAATGAGAAGTGCCGGTTTTTCGATCGATAAGAGATACTTTGAAAAAGATAAAAATGACAATTTACACTTTTGGGAGAGGCTTCAGCTAATTTTCTCATCCTATCGTTTTGAAAGTTGAATTCAGAGAAATTTTTCTTTGGGGGAATCTGCTTAATAAAACTGTCAAGTGTGGGATATATTGAATGTGCCCGGAATATTAACACATTAGATATTAACATGTGCACTGTTAAAAATAGATATTCAAAGTTAAGCAACATGTGTGCATTTTTGTGCACATTTTTGTGTATATTCGATGCTTATCATGGCTCCGAATACATAAGTTTCAATTTTGAAAAGACATGTTTCCAAAAATGAGTACAATGAGTAAAAACGAATAAAAAGAGCAGATGCTCGCCTACGTAGGCTGCCTTCCTAAATCACTTTAAAAAATATCAACAATTGCAGCCAAGACTTACTGGGATCCAGATCCCCAGGCACCGTAGTCCAGAGCCTCATCCGTTAAAAAATCAGAGCGACTTGAAGAAGTTATAAATAGAAGAAATGGTAAAACGGTGTGCCAGAAGAATGGAAGTAAGATAATTGAGTTGTTATAAATCATTTTCCATTACAATCGACATTAAATAATGTGAAAATAATCTTCTGGACAATTATTTTAAGTTTGTGAGGTCGCTTTGTTATGATAGCTCAAACAAAAACTGGAATAAGCAATATTAAACCGCACTGCTCATTTCTGAGAAAGTACGGTTACTTAAATTTTAGTACGTCATCGCTCATTTACGATGCAATTGTACTCAAAGAAAAACTAGTAGGTTCAAGTACTCTTATTTAAGTACATTTTTTTTTGCTGTCTGAAGGTGGAGCTATTTTTAATTGGTTTATTTTCACGGTGAAGCCTTCTATTGTTCATTTAAGAATTTTGTTGGTACTTAAGCTAAGTGACTTATTTAAAATATAAGCAAATTAGTTGGGTAAAAACAATTTTTTATTTGCCAACAGCTAAATCTGATACTGCTAAACCATGACCATCGCCCAATGATTTTTAACAACTCTGTATATGCATAAATGTATTTATTATAATAATATTTTTTAGATTTCTCGTAAAAACTAAACCTCTTTATTTACATACACGAACCTCTGGCTTCATATTGTAGGCTTTTTAGTATTTTAAAACTTCTGAAAACTAAAAAAGGCAAAATCAATGTATCTGAATTTATTGAAAGCTGTTAATCTTTAGATTTTTAATATCTATTTCATTGTTCTTTTTTATTACGTCGTCAATGACAGTTTATTAAAAACTGTATATTTTATTTATATATATTTATTAAAAGAAGTTATTTTGAATACACATATTGTTCTACACTGTTAAAAATTATTACGACTTTGCACCAAAATTTGGTGCTTATTTAGCTGCAAAAAACATTTGGTGATTAGTTTCACCATTTTACGGTGTGACGTTGTATTATTTAGTGGTGAAACGTCGCACCAAAACTTATAACGTTGCATAAAACTCAAGATGTCGAGGTTTTTTTTCAGTATTTTAGTAGTAATATTTTTGCAGCGAAGATGGCAACCCTTCCATCGCCACTTTTAACTTTTCTTTGTAAATGTCACCGATCAGCATCGAACTAGGAATCCACTGATTCATAGCTGAAGGTTTTTATCCACCGAGCCACGGAGACCCTTGTCCGTCGTTGTCTTTTTTTGAAAGGGATTTCTTGGCCTGTTGATGTAGCGACAGCGAAAATTTCGGTCGCAGTTAAAGAGGTTGAACCAATTATCGGTGAAATTCCGATTTTTTCCGATAAAGGATGTTTTGGTTCAACCCAGATTTCACCATACTATAGTGTAAATTGCTTCAGAGTACCAAGATATGGTGCAACGTTGAACTGAAATTTTTAACAGTGTACATTTTATTAGTCCTCCGCTTTATGTTGCGAAACAAAAGATTGAAATCATGTATTTCTCTTTAGAAAAACTACTTGTCATACTAATGATACTTATTATTAAAAAAAAATAAACACACGTTTTAAAACTAACAAATTAAACCGAAAATAATAAATATTTCCACTCTTGTTCTACTGTAAACAGCTTATATAAATTGAACTATTAAATGAATTAAATATTAATGCCATCAGTTATTTTTTATAAATATATTAAAACAAAAATATTTTGATTTCTTAAGATTTATAGATTGTGTAAAAAGCTAACCATCGCAGCTTTTTGAATTTTTTTTTGCCTTATTAGTCGTTTTTATATATTTATAATTTTATTATACTTTTCCTTAATACTACAGCTTATGTGTATACATAAAATTAAAAGGCGAGGGTTACAAACGAGGAATTATTTTTCTTTCTTATGTCAGTTTGAGAAAAGCTAGGTTGATTTTTTTGTCTAATTAGTAATTTTTATTTATAATTTTATTATAATTTCCCTTAATATTACAGCTTATGTATATACATAAAATTAAAAGGCGAGGGTTACAAACAAAGAATTATTTTTCTTTCTTAGTCAGTTTGAAAAAAGCTAGGTTGATTTTTTTGTCTTATTAGTAATTTTTATTTATAATTTTATTATACTTCCCTTAATTTTACAGCTTATGTGTATGCATCAAACTAAAAAGCGAGGGTTACAAACGAGGAATTATTTTACTTTTATATGTCAGTTTGAAGAAAGCAAGGGGAATTTTAAAGTCTTATTAGTCATTTTTCTTTATAATTTTATTTTACTTTCCCTTAATTTTACAGCTTATGTGTATGCATCAAACTAAAAAGCGAGGGTTACAAACGAGGAATTATATTACTTTTATATGTCAGTTTGAAAAAAGCGAGTTGAATTTTTATTGTCTTATTAGTCATTCTTATGTATAATTTTATTATACTGTCCCTTACTATTACAGCTCATGTGTATGCATCAAATTAAAAAGCGAGAGTTACAAACGAGGAATTATTTTACTTTTATATGTCAGTTTGAAAAAAGCGAGGGGAATTTTTAATGTCTTATTATTCATTTTTATTTATAATTTTATTATACTTTCCCTTACTATTACAGCTCATATGTGTGCATCAAATTAAAAAGCGAGAGTTACAAACGAGGAATTATTTTACTTTTATATGTCAGTTTGAAAAAAGCGAGTTGAATTTTTATTGTCTTATTAGTCATTTTTATTTATAATTTTATTATACTTTCCCTTACTATTACAGCTCATGTGTATGCATCAAATTAAAAAGCAAGAGTTACAAACGAGGAATTATTTTACTTTTTTATGTCAGTTTGAAAACATGTTACCAATATTTTCAAAGACCTCATATCTTACGCCTTTATTTTCATGAATCTCATGATTTGTCTACAGAACCATATTCTGCATTCAATTTGCCCATAACAAGCTGCAAGGCGATACCATTATCACTTTTCGACCAGAAATGGGCCCACTCGCCGTTTTTCCTTCAATTGCACTCGAAAAGATGACAGCGCCATGAGTTACAGTAAAGTAATTTACTCAAATTGCGCCTGAGTAATTCTTATAAATCAGAATTTTTATGCAATTCCAGTTTTCGAATTGTTTTGAAACTTTTGAGAATCGTATTTCTCGTTATCGAAGCCACCGATATATGGAGAGAAAAGGAAAAGCCAGGCTCCAATTTGTGGGGTGTGTGCAATGCATTGAAATTTATGGATTTCAATAAAGGTAGGAAAATGAGAAACATGGCATTTTTCAAACTGAATATTTTGAGGAATTCGTTTTGAACTCGGTTGACATTTCATTTTTGTATCAAAAATAGTTATAAGTTTATTTGGAATTGATACAAATTTATTTGAAATTGTTAAAATGTATTTGAAATTATTCAAATTTAGTTCGATATTATCTAAAAATAATTATATGTTCAATATTGTTTAATAATTTAATTGTTCAATATTATCTAAAAAATTTCAAATTTATCTGAAATGTTTTTTAAAAAAATTGAAATTCTTCAAATGTAGTTTAAATTGTTCAAATGTATTCGAAATTATTCAAATTTATTTGAAATTGTTCACATTTATTTGAAATTGTTCACATTTATTGGAAATTGTTCAAAATTATTGTTCAAATTTATTGGAAATTGTTCAAAATTATTGTTCAAATTTATTGGAAAATGTTCAAAATTAATCTTAAAATTAATTTGAAATTCTTAAAATTTATTTGAAATTCTTAAAATTTATTTGAAATTCTTAAAATTTATTTGAAATTCTTAAAATTTATTTGAAATTCTTAAAATTTATTTGAAATTCTTAAAATTTATTTGAAATTCTTAAAATTTATTTGAAATTCTTAAAATTTATTTAAATTGTTCAAATTTATTAGAAATTGTTATTTGAATTGTTCCAACTTATTTGAAATTATTAAAAAAATTAAGTACACTTACATTAACTCACTTTCAAATGGAATTAAAGAGTACATTATAATCTAAATAATTAAACAAATTTGTAACTTTTTAATCCCTACAGAATATTTATAAGTTATACAATAAGTTTATAATAATATAAGTTTATAAGGCTCTGATACATGAAAAATGTGTTGTAGAGCTGTTCTAACGTCAGTAAAGCTAAAACACTCAAGCTTTTCTAGCCAGAATACAAGCTAACTACACTGAAAAAAAGGTGCTTAAAAATGAGTACATGAACATACTCGTTTTTCATTGAGTACAATTGCATCGTAAATGAGCGATTACGTACTCAACTTTAAGTAATCGTACTTTCACAAAAATCAACAGTGTGATTTAATATTGCTAATCTCAGCTTCTGCTCAAGCCATCTTAACAAAGGGACCTGACAAACTAAAAATAGTTGTTTAAAAAATGGTTTCCTTTATAATTTTATGTCGATTGATTAAATGGAAACTGAGTTATTACAATTCAATTATCTTACTTCCTATTCTTTTCGGGCACCTTTTTTAACATTTCTTTAATTTATAACTTCTTCACGTGGCCCTGGTAGCTTAACGGTTAAGGCTCTGGACAGCGATGCCTTCAGATGTGGGTTCGATTCCCGGTTGTCAATATTTATTGGAAGTTATTTATAAAGGCAGCCTATGTAGACTAGTATCTGCTCGTTTTATTCATTTTTACCCATTGTACTTATTTTTAAGTACATATCTTTTTCAAAATTGAAACTTATTTATTCGGAGCCATGATAAGCATCGAACGTATTCAAAAAGGAGTACACTGTAATTATTTTTGAATACCTATTTTTAACAGTGTAGAGATCGCAGTTTTAAACTCAAGAACATAGTGGTCCCGTTCATTTTCAAGAACAGAAGAAAATAACATGTCGTTATTTTGTTACATGAGAGATGACAATGAAAAACAAAAAGTTAGCCCTTTGCACTCCTCGAACATCTTTGACATTGCGTTCTTTCCACGGAACAGTTATTCCTCTTTCTGTTCTTTTACCCACAATTTTTATGCTCATAGAGAGGAGAAAATCGTAATATGTTACGGATCTGCGAGATCTAAGAGAACAATTTGAAATAATCGAAGCGCTCTGCAGGACAAAAACAACCGTTCCTTTAATAATGCAGTTTGCAACTATTTAAAAGTTAAAAGGACATATGTCCTTTTAACCTTTCGTCAACTCGGGTATTGGTTGGATAACTGCAACGTTTACAAGTTGCTTGCAACTAAATGTACTCAGTTAACTCGGTAGTTACTACTGAGAATTTGGCACAGAGTTGCTACTGGGCAGTTGCGCTATTCCTAACTAACAACTTAAGAGTCGCTAGCAACTGAAGAGTTGATGGCAACTAAACAGTTGCTTTTAACTGAAAAGTTTATTAGAACTGCAAAAGTACAATTAAAAAGCTACTTACAAGTTTATGGAGTTGTTTTTCCTGTTTTTTAAACATTTAACAGTTTATTTGATTTGGTAATTGATTAGATTTGTTCATAAGAGACTTCAGAATTTAAGTAAGTCAGTGACTTACTTCCTTTTCTTAAGTTTATTAACGACGATTCGGAATTTAACAATTATTTGAAAAACATTAAAAAAAGAGGGGAAGTGAGGGATATCAAAAAATATAAGAAAAACATCCCATTTTTACAAAACGTAAATTGTTTTAAAAAGTTTAAAGCTTAATTTGACAGCGAGCATCGGCGAATTTAGAATTGGCAGCCCTGTAAGCAAGGCAATCAGTTTTCTTGTAGTTGCCGCAGTGTAATCGTACCTTAAAAGTAGCAAGCAACTCACAAGTTGCGGGCAACTAAAAAATTGCTAGCAACAAAAAAGTTCCTTACAGCAGAGAAGCTGGTTGCAACTAAAAAGCTGCTTGTCAAACTAAAATGTTTTTTAAACACAAGATCACGCCGTTCCCGTTTATTTTAAAGAACAGGGAACCAAAACAACAATTCGTTATGTTGGCGCCTGAGAGGCGACATCGGAGTGCAAAGGGTTAACAAAATTTGTTTTGCTATACATTAGATTTTTGTAAACTTCTGAATTACCATTTCAATTTGTAAAGGTTATTTTTTTTATTATTTTAAAATTGATTCACGTACTGTTTGACTTGAAATTAAAAACCCATCTTTATTCAGATCAAAGGGAATAAATATGACACGGAATTTACCAACTTCTTAAAACTTCTTAAAACTTCTTAGTCAAAGCCACCATTTCAATGCATTGGAACACCCGTGCAATGCAAACATCGACTGTGGAAGCGCGGATATCAGGCGTAGGCGCAGATTTCAGGCGTAGGTATGCACTAATCGCTGCATAAATATTTTAATGGTACATTTGAAATTTCTAAGTTTTATGACGGGTCGAAAAGCTTTTGCTATTTGCGAAAGGAACCATTTAAAACTTCTATGTGGAAACGAGTTGCTATTTAAATATTTAAATACCCGTCTTTTCGTTTGATGTTAAGTTCTTTGATGTAGGACTATATCTATATATGAAAAGAGGAAAATACCAGGACCCATTTGTCAGAAAATACACTCAAAGTTTAAGAACTACTTAAGTCATAATGGATTTTGTCTCAGTTGTAATTTTATTTATTTTAATCTAACTAAATGTAAGACTAATTGTATTTGGTAAATAGGAGAAGTTGTATGAGACATTTACGTGTTCAAAAGGTTGTATTCCCACTTAAATCGAACTGTGGGAATTATTTAGTTTGGGGTTGCGTCAATTGATGTTGAAACTCGTTGTATTAAAATAGATGTAAGCTAACTGGATAGAAACGGCTCACTATGCTATTATGGGATAATTGGATCTCTTTGAATTTATAGAGGAATTAATTTATTTCCAGAAATTTCAAAGGCGCTTGTTTCCATTTTTAGAATACTAAATATATAACTTAACTTAAGTCTGGGATTATTTGGACCAAAGTGGGTGTTAATTGAACCTAGACGAAATATGCTTTAAATGAATCCTAAGTTTTCTGTCATGAAAATATATACATGATGCGCCATCTGTCCAACAGGTAGTGATTTACCCAACAGGTACACTGTTAAACATAGGTAATCAAAATATGTAAAATGTACCTATTTTTTAATACATTCGTTGCTTATCATGGCTCCGAATATATAAGTCTCAATTTTGAAAAATACATGTACTTAAAAATAAGTACAATGGGCAAAAATGAATAACAAAAGCAGATGCTAGCATACATAGGCTGCCTTCATAAATCACTTTCAATAAATAATGACCATTACAACCAACACTTACAGGGAATCAAATGCAGATCCTCAGGCATCCACTAAGCTATCAGGGCGACGTGAAGTGAAGAAGTTATAAACAGAAGAAATGTTAAAAAAGTGTGTCAAAACAATTGAAAGTAAGATAACTGAGTTGTAATAACTCGGTTCCCGTTTAAGCAATCGACATCAAATAATGTGGAAAATCGTCTTCTAAGCAACTTTTTTAAGTTTGTCAGGTCGCCTTGTTAAGATGGCTTGAACAGAAGCTGAGATTAGCAATATTAAATCACTCTGTTCATTTTTAAGAAAGTACGGTTACTTAAATTTGAGTACATCATCGTCCATTTACGATTCAATTGTACTCAGAGAAAAACGAGTAGGTTCATGTACTAATTTTTAAGTACGTTTTTTTCGGTGTAGCAACAGGCAGGAAGGATTAAATTTGTGTTTTTGGTTTGGGTTCAAGTAACAACGAGGAACGGTACATTTGAAATGCGTTATTCAATGGCTTCGTATATTTCTCTTAAAATTGTTTATTATATATTTTTATTTTTATAAAAGTTTTTTAAATTACACTGGTACATTGTTGTATTCCAACGGCTGGAATATTTTCATTTATCTTTTTTTAATAGTATATTACAAAGATATGTATGATTGATCAATTTCTAACAGTAGCCAAAACTGTATTTCTCCTTCCACTGTAAAAAAAAAAGTACTTAAAAATGAGTACATACACATATTTTTTTAAGTACAATTGCATCGTAAATGAGCGATGATGAACTCAAATTTAAGTAATCGTACTTTCGCAAAATAGGAGAAGTGCGATTTAATATTCCTGATTGCAGCTTCTTTTCTAGCCATCTTAACAAAGCGACCTGACCTGACAAACTTAAAATATTTGTTCAGATAATAGTTTTCCACATTATTTGATGTCCATTGCCTAAATGGAAACTTAGTTTTTACAATTCAATTAACTTGCTTTTTATTCTTTTGGCACACTTTTTTTAACCCTGTTTATAATTTCTTTACGTCGCCTTGATAGCTTAACGTATAAGGCTGTGGACAGCGGTGCTTCAGACCTGGGTTCGATTCCCGGTACTTTTATGTTGTAATTGTTGATATTTATTGAAAGTTATTTATGAAGTCTGCCTATGTAAGCAAGCTACTACTCATTTTATTTATTTTTACTCATTTTTTAGTACATGTCTTTTTCAAAACTGAAACATGTATTCGGAGCTTTAAGCATTGAATGTAATCAAAAATGAGTACATTTTACTTATTTTTTTTAATACCTTTTTGTAACAGTGTAGCCTATTGGTAGAAAGGATGTGAGAAAATAATGATTTTTTTTCTATAACTGTTCATATCCTCGTATTACAGATTTTTTCCCATGGAATTTAAACGGGAAAATCCAATTTCCAGTGACTAATTTATTTCATTTATAATAACATCAACTAAGAAACAAACACACACAGAATAAATCCTACATATTCCTGCGAAGCGATTAATTTTCCACTTTTTTCCTCTTCGCATAACAGGAATTGTGGTGCCTTCTATAATGCAAGATGATGTTTTCTGTGTTTTTTCCTAAATTTATTCGTCTGGTACTAGTATAATTTGCGAAGTTAAAGGAAACAAGTATTGATATAAAACCAGTACCATCGGGTTCAAAACTTCTAAACAGGAATACAAATTACTAGAATCCGACAGCAGTATGATTCATAAATTTGTTTTTATACCCCTAACAATTTATTAAAAACACACAACAAGGATGTGAGAAAATAATGATTTTTTTTTCTATAACTGTTCATATCCTCGTTTTACAGATGTTTTCCCTGGGAATTTAAACGGGAAAATTCAATTTCCAGTGACTAATTTATTTCATTTTCATCATTTTTCTTTAAATAAGGACGTACACAAATTGGTGGTTTTACTCATCGTTAGACTAAGACGCTTCTAGGAATGGGCAATGCACTTAGTTGAAAATGATCATTTTCAATCCCAATTTCAAACTCGAAAAGGAAACGATAGCTCTACAGACATGAAAACATTTCGAAAATTGATTTTAAGTTTTAATGATGCATCTGGGTACCATCTTTAAATCAAAAATTCAGCTTTATTAAGATTAACGGCGAAATGCCTAATCAAATAAATAATTTCTGGAAATGCAGGTAAATAAATTAAATCTTGAGGTAATTTTTTAATATAAAACTTGTTTCTATATCAAGTCAAATTCATTGTAAAAATTGGACTGCATTTCTGAAATGGCCAGTTATTGTCCTTTGTAAAAATAGGCACTCAAAAATAAGTAAAATGTACGCATTTTTGAGTACATACGATGATTATCATAGCCCCGAATACAAAAGTTTAATTTTTGAAAAAGACATGTATTCAAAAATGAGTTAAACGAGTAAAAATGAATAAAAAGTGCAGCTGCTTGCCTACATATGATGCCTCCATAAATCACTTTCAATAAATATCAACAATTACAACCAAGACTTACCGGAAATACCAGGCACCGCAGTCCAGTGTCTTATCCGTTATACTACCAGGGCGATTTAAAGAATTTATAAACAGAAAAAATATTAAAAAGATGTGTCAAAAGAATGGAAAGTAAGATAACTGAGTTGTAATAAAGACGATATCTCGAAGGAAACACTACCTCGTATGCTTGAACTATGGTTAGACGACGAATACAACACCTGAGCTGGTATTCCACACACCTGATGCAGGTGTGAGGATAGGTTCAACATGCACCAGTCCCTTATCTATAGCGGATGTTTTTTTGCGGACAACTAGGGAAAATACTGGAAACCCTCCGATTATGAGCTCATTAGACTATCAAAATAGAGATTCGAACGACAACCTTCCGGTTATGAATCCCTTACTCTAACCACTCGACCATCCGCTGATCTTAAAAAAAATAATCTACAGACTAATGGGGGGAGGGGGGTTCTAACCTCCATAACCCCCACCCCCAATTGTCTGCAACAGTGTTTTATTTAACTTCCTAAAATGTTACAGTTTATTGAAATTAGTTCAAGATTTATTTAATCGATGGAAACATTTTCTATAGATTCTTTTCCCCGCAGAAGTCTATTTATAGGTCACCAAAGTTGCAATCCCACTATTCCATCGGGACTTCCTAGTTTAACGGCGACCGTGATGTGAGTAAAAGAACCGTCGAATCCCTTTCGAGGAGAATGTCCCGTCTTTTTGGCGCGAAGTGTAGTGCGGGAGTCATCGATCGCCCCTCACCTTCAGACGACACCTCGAGAGGCCCACCCCCCAGCCCCCCCATTCAGTGGAGAAACCCTCTTTTAGCAAACGATACTATAGCATCTTCTCGATAGATTGGGAATAAAGCGGGAATTAGCTCCTTGGAATGGCGGCCGACATTGTTTCGGATTGGAAAGATTAAAAGTTCACTTTTCGGCTTGGGACGGCGGCTACAATGTAAATGCATTGTACGGAGGGAATGCAGAGTTTGCCAACAATGAATTGCTAGTTGAATATATTGTCTGGGGGAGGAATGTAGACTATCTCGCGCGTTGAATTAGTACTTGCAATTGGAAAATAGTGCTTATTCGATGTTATTTGTGTACTTTAATAACGAATGCTGCACACTGGCGCCGAAATATAGTTTTAATTGGCTTTAGGAAAAACCATTATACTTAAGTATGACATGAAATATATATATATATATATATATATATATATATATATTTCATGTCATACTTAAGTATAATGGTTTTTCCTAAAGCCAATTAAAACTATATTTCGGCGCCAGTGTGCAGCATTCGTTATTAAAGTACACAAATAACATCGAATAAGCACTATTTTCCAATTGCAAGTACTAATTCAACGCGCGAGATAGTCTACATTCCTCCCCCAGACAATATATTCAACTAGCAATTCATTGTTGGCAAACTCTGCATATATATATATATATATATATGTATGTATTTAAAAACATCAACCATGAAACAAACATACAGAATAAATCATACATATTCCTGCGAAGCGCTTAAAGCTGCATTAACACATGGAACTGCTATATTTATTTAAATCAATAAGAGTGAAAAGTTCATCCAGCCGGGTGTCGAACCGGGGATATGTTCTGAGTGAAAGGTTTCTGAAGGTTGGTGTCGCCTGGATAGCTTAGTGGTAGAGCACTTGTGCGCTAAAAGTGTTCTGAGTGAAAGGTTTCTGAAGGTTTGTGTCGTCCGGATAGCTTAGTGGTAGAGCACTTGTGCGCTAAAAGTGTTCTGAGTGAAAGGTTTCTGAAGGTTGGTGTCGCCCGGATAGCTTAGTGGTAGAGCACTTGTGCACTAAAAGTGTTCTGAGTGAAAGGTTTCTGAAGGTTGGTGTCGTCCGGATAGCTCAGTGGCATAGCACTTGTGCGCTAAACAAGGGGTCCCGGGTTCGACTCTCAGCTGGATGAACTTTTCACTCTTATTGATTTAAATAAATATATATATATATATATATATATATATATATATATATATATATATATATATATATATATATATATATATATATATAAACATAGTTGAACTTAATAATATTCAACATTCATAATTTTGGTTCCTTTTGCTCGGATATTTATCCATCTGAATTAGCATTAGTAAAAACTAATGTTTGCGATTCATCTTCCGATTTCCTAGATTTATAAAATAACTGCAGATAATAACATTGCCACTATTGATCTTTTTAATACACGGAATGCTTTTAATTTTCATGTTAATGGATTGATTTTTTGGAACTTTAATCTATCAATTACAGTTTAAAGAAATATTATTATCTCTCAAATATCACGAATTAAAAGAATTGCAGTTCTAACAAAAAATGTTTGAATAATGAAAGTCCATTTAATTTTATTAAACGTTACTATAGTAATACTTATTCTTTATAAGAACTTTATATATATTTATCATTGATATTACGCTCTACTTGGAACTGCTGCACATTTATGCTATTCGGTAACTGATACATCTGGAGGTCGAGGGTAAGTAAATTCTTGGGAAAAAAGGAGGTGTCTACCCCGCTTAGACCTCACATCATACCTTGACTTTGAACATTCAAGATGTTTTTTCGCTTGCGTCTTGTAAGTCTAAAATTTTCCATTTATTGTCATTAATTGATCTGTCTAATCTGGCGGCCTACTTTTCGTTTATATTTTGTATATATTATGCATATATTTTATTATATGTATGGCAGTGAGGAAAATGATATTTCGACATGGCAGGAAAAACATTTTAAATAGACGGTATGGCAGGGGCAAAATGACATTTTTGTGTGGAGTATTTTTAATACATATGATTTGTGTTAAAGCAAGTATGGCAACAGCTATACCTGCCATACTTCTATCGAAGCCAAAGAATATGCCTACGTTGAATTGGTAGTTACATAGAAACTGATATAAGTTATATGAGGAATTTTTTTTTAATATATGAGTATATTATAACCGCGTTTGATTGAAATAATTTCTACTAAGTTTAAAAAGTTTTAAAAAAATTATCTAGAAAATATAAATGAAATATATACAGAAAATATACACTGAGTAATCAACATATTATGACCACCTGACGTTTTTAAGTAAATGAGCCGTTATTTGTGAACTGTTTCCACCAGAGGTATAAAATAAGAAACTTGCTTACAACGTTACCAGAATCCTTTTGTTCGAACAGGAATGGGTAAAAAATTTGACTTGACGGACTTTGAACTTGGGATGATTGCGCGTGCTTGGAGTCGTTGATTGAGCTTCAGGAAAACCGCTACATTCGTCAACTGTTCAGAAGCAGCTGTAGTGAAATTGTTTCTTCACTGTTAAAAATTATTACGACCTTGCATCAAAATTTGGTACCCATTCAGCTGCAACCAACATGTGATGCTTAGTTTTATTATTTACGGTGCTACACGGATACCATTTAGTATTGAGACGTTGCACGCAAACTCATAACGTTGCATAAATCGATGTTTTTTTTAGTTGTAGTATTTTCGTAGCAAAGCTGGCAACCCTAGATCACAGCACTTTTTTACTTTTCTTCGCCATGTCCACCGATCGGGATCGAACCAGGAATCCTCTGATTCATAGTTCAATACCTTCGTCCAATTGGGCACGGACGACCCCCCCCCCCCCCCCCTTGTTCGTCGGTGTCTTTCTTGGATGTGATTCCTCGGCTTGTTGATGTACCGACAGCGAAAATTTAGGTTGCTGCTAAAGAGGTTGAACCAATTATCGGCGAAACCTCCGCTTTTTTGGGATAAAGGATTTTTCGTTCAACCTGGATTCCACCATAATATTTGTGTAATTTGCTGCAGACCTCTGTTTTGCACCAAGGTATGGTACATCGTTGAACTGAAATTTTAACAGTGTAGAATGGATTGTTAGAGAAATAAACCCAAATAGTCCCAAAGTACCTTAAAGGACAACCAAAGGACAACATTGCAGCAAATTATGAATATTTTTATCAATGATCCTCTTAAAGGACCTCTGATCTCACTATTTACTCGTAGCTTGGGATTTGGCCATAATAATTTGACCACTCGGTGCAAGGATACATGAGTATAAAAGTAAATAATGCATGGAAAAGAGAAGTCCAAAATGTACTAAAGGGATACGTGTAAAAATGTATAAAAGCTATAACAATGTATAAAAAAAGATCATTGTGCAGATAAAAAGTAAAGATAGAAGCCTAAAAATGCATAGGAAATAAATATTTTGAATTTCTTTATCTTTGTGAGAAAACATTTAATCTAATAATTTCATCTCCTAATCTAATCACGCTTACTGACTTCATTTTTACGATGTGCAAGATCTGTGAATATTCTTTATTTTGTACTATTGTATTTTATTAGAAAGCATTTGCGTCTTTTCCCAGCATTTGTTAGCTCCACTTTTTTTTCCTTCATATAAAAGGAATTGTGGTGCCTTCTATAATGCAATATGATGTTTTCTGTGTTTTTTCCTAAATTGATTCGTCTGGTACTAGTATAATTTGCGAAGTTAAAGGAAACAAATATTGATATAAAACCGGTACTATCGGGTAAAAAACTTCTAAACAAGAATACAAATCACTTGAATCCGACAGCAGTAGGATTCATAAATTTGTTTTTATATCCCTAACAATTTATTAAAAACACACAACAAGATACATATGCCTATTAAAACTTGAAGGAATGGACATAAATTCAGTATTAGCTCTGACAAATTGGAAATTTTAACATGCCAGTATAAAAGAAACTATAAAATCTATTGGAATTAAGTTTTTTTTCATTAAAATGATAATTGTTGGAACTCGTCTAAGTATTTAAAAAGCATTTAAAAACATCTTTAAGAACACTATACAAACATGTTAATAACATAAACATCTTAATCTACACTAATTTATAGATATAAAATGACTTTACAATCCAAACGTTACATATATTGATAGTTAAGAAGAGTATGGCATATTATTACTTGACATCTTTTAGTAACAGGAAATTAAAATTTCTTAAAAATTGTATTCATTTTATAATTATCGTTATAGGACTTAAAACACGTAGCGATGCATTTTCTTCGGAAATCATTTGAGTTTATATAAAACTCAAACGTCAGAGTTATTTAATATCTGAGAACTGATAAATTACCCAAATAAATAAACACGCCAACTATCAAAACGTTACCTATATTGATAGTTAAGAAGATTATAGCATATTATTACTTGGCATTATTACTTGACATCTTTTAGTAACAAGCAATTAAAATTTATATTGCATTCCTCTTATAATTATCGATATAGGACTTAAAAACACGTCGCAATGCATTTTCTACAGAAATCATTTGAGTTTATATAAACGAAAATCAAACAATGGCAGTTCAAACATTTTTTGAATTGTTTGATTTTGACGCTAGTATGTTTGTCTCTTCTCAATATCCAAGAGTAAAGCGAGGTTTAAACGTCAGAGTTATTTAGTTTCTGAGAACTGATAAATTACCGAAATAAACGCGTCGAGCGTATACATCAAATACGATTTTATTATCGAGAAGCATTACATGGCTTTCACACTTCCAAGGTCGCATAAATCGGATATAGTTGTTTTCACGGTATAATAACTTACAATACTCTTACGTGTAAACAAGCCTTAACATGCATACGAAGTTTAGCTGTAGTAACATTTACTCTTCTTGATATATCGTCTTTACCTACACACAGAACAATTGAAAAAAACTTTTAGGACCAAGAAAGTCTACTAAATGTAGTCTGTTAAAATCTAGTTAAACTTCATAAAAATTATTTTTAAATATTTTTTTATTCTGTTTCGAGTTTGCTGCAAAGGATCTGAAAACTATAGAAGTAGGAATTTTTCCATCAATTTAAAGTAAGAGGCGTGATTCACCGCCCTTTCTTTCGGATAGCGTGTGTTAAAATAGCGCTTAACGATTTCAAGCCACTTTAAAGTAATTGCTTTGAAGTGACGATAGGGACGAATTTTTATATTTTTAGCTGTTTTCTGCTCTAATGGGTTTGAGATTACCTTTTTTTTAATTCTTTAGCACTAGTGCTTGTTTTTTAAATCCTGATTAAATGTTTTCAACTATCTAAACTTACGAGAAAAATGTGTGGCTGCCACACAACTCAAAAGTGAATATTCAGCATTTTAGAGCCTTTTGCTAGGCTCAACGTTATTGTACATATAGCAGTCCACTTAGTTAAATTTTACACACATTGCACGTTTCTTAGTAACATTTTACACACATAGCGCTTCACTTAATAACATTTTATACACATAGTACTTCGCTTAGTAACATTTTACATACATAACACTTCACTTAGTAAATTTTTACATAGATAGTACTTCACTTAGTAACATTTTACACACATAGCACTTTACTTAGTAAAATTTTACACATATTGCACGTTTCTTAGTAACATTTTACACACATACGGTTTCACTTAATAACCTTTTATACACATAGTACTTCGCTTAGTAACATTTTACATAGATATCACTTCACTTACCAACATTTTACATATATCGCACTTCACTCAGTAATAACATTCGCTTAATAACTTCGCTTAATAACATTTTACACACATAGCACTTCACTTAGCAGCATTTTACATACATAGCACTTCATTTAGTAACATTTTATACACATAGCATTTTGCTTAGTAATACGAGTTTCAGACTAGTTTTTTCGTAATAATTGCTTATATTGATATAAGATTTGTAGCACAGTGATTTTGGCTGTCACACGGAATAAACGATAATGATCGCACGATCATGCTATTTCTTTTTTAGTAGAATACTTGTCCATTGTCTTCTCTTTACGTTAACTCAATACAAATTACAAATAATACTTTATCGTAATGCAATTGTTGAGTTTCTAGAATAAAAATATTTTTGTGTTTGAACAAAATTTAAAACAATGACGGGCTTTCTAAAAATTTTTTTAACAAATGTATCATCAAACGTTTAAAACATTAAAAGAAATTAATTCAAAGAAATATGAAAGAATTTTTGTTGTTTGTATAAAAATGTTTTTAGTTTTAAGATAATATTAAAATATTAACCTTTTTTGCTTAAGTTTCGAATCAAACTTATGAAAATTATCTTTCTAAAGAAACAATTGTTGTTGTTTCATCTTTGCATTTTCACAAAATAACTTTCTTTGCATTCTTACTAAATAACTTTCTTTGCATTTTTACAAAATAACTTTGTTTGAATTTTTACGAAATAACATTCTTTGCATGATTACAAAATAGCTTTCTTTGCATTCTTACTAAATAACTTTCTTTGCATTTTTACAAAGTAATTTTCTTTCTATTTTTACAAAATAACTTTCTTTGCAAAATAACTTTTTTGCATTTTTAAAAAAAAAAAAAAAAATTGCAAAATTACTTTCTTTGCATTTTTACAAAATAACTTTCTTTGCATTTTTACAAAATAACTTTATTTGCATTTTTACAAAATAACTTTCTAGCGCATTTTTACAAAATAATTTTCTTTCTATTTTTACAAAATAACTTTTTTGCATTTTTACAAAAAAAAAAATTGCAAAATTACTTTCTTTGCATTTTACAAAATAACTTTTTTTACATTTTTACAAAATGACTTTCTTTGCATCACATTAAAACTGAATTCACGGGTTTCACAAAGTGTTAAAAGTCTCTCATTTATGTCCCACATTGCACGTATAAAACATAACATTTCTTATTATTATCTATAGAAACATAAAAAAAAATACATCAACAAATCAAGATTCTTAAATTTATTTATTAACCTCTGGTTCACAATTTATTCCTTAACAATTCACACAAAAACGTCCGAACAATTCCTATTTATAACCTCCATTCTTAAAGAATACCAATTCCTAAAAATAATACACAGTCACAATTGCTTCTCCCCTACCGAAAAAGTCCAAAACTGCGAGAATCGCATGTACTAGACAAGTCAAGGTCCTCCAAAATAAATCGCCATCTGTCAAAAAGGTTTATGAAAAATACAGTTAAATTCCATTCTCAAAGTTCGAAATACAAAATGTATCTTTTCTTTCTAAAGCGGAATCTGCGTTAGGAGATCCCAAATCAAATACAATTTTTGTCCCCCTCTCCTCTTTTTATTTGTCGCATCCTTTTGATCCGCTTATATTCGGCTCAGTGGAGAATATTTCTCAGAAAGAAAACACTCCAAATAATTTTTTCCGCCGGCGCGCATTTCAAAAGCCACGGCTGAAGAGTATTTTGTCGGTCTCCGTAATGTTACGAAATTAAAAATTATGTTACTAGCGCGAATGGTTTTGTTACTTGTGTGTAATAATTTAACGAGCAGTTCGCTAATGCCCATTCGTCCGCAGCGGAAAGGGTTTTTTCGACATGTGAATGATTTTCCTTGTGTGCTTGTTTTATCGTTGAAGGCAGAGGCTTTGTAGTTATGGCCAGTACATTTTAACAAAAGTTAAATTGCACTAGATGCAAATTCTTTTTCATTTTTCAGCACTTACTGTTTTCGCTACGATAGGACGTGAAAGGGTTAAATAAATTCAATTTATATTTATTATTACATTTTATACACTTATATTTAATCGAAGACTGTATTGTAAAAGGCAGAGGCTTTGTAGTTATGGCTAGTGCTGTTTAACAAAAGTTAAATAGCACTAGATTCAAATTCTTTTTCACTTTTCAGCACTTACTCTTTCCGTTACGATAGGACGCGAAGGGGTTAAATGTAATTCCATTTATATTTATTATTAAATTTTATTTTTTATTAAAACACATTTGGCATTTTTTATTTATTAGATGTTTGGCACTAGATTGCTGGAAAACACGTTAAAGTATTTAACTGAAATTTTTTTTTTAATGGCCTCGGTTGTGACTCGAACCCGTGATGTATTGTTCCGAAGTCCTATACTTTGCCGTCAAAACCACAATAGCACTTTTTAGTTGGATCTTAAATAAATTGTTAAAATTGTTTTTCAAAAATTAAATGGAAGTTTACAAATCCGTGCTTCGGGTGCACATCTTCAGGATGAATAGTATTTATATATACATTTTCAGACTTTTATAAGCAAAGAAATTAGATGTCTTGTGATCTACAGACAAACAGTTATTTTTATAATTTTTTGGACTAGCATACCCGTGCGATAACTATCACGTGACCCCTCCCCCCACCTATGAAAGATGCCAATCTTTTATGGCCTAAATCAAGATTGTGGAATTAAAGGTTTTATGCAGAAAAATTTTAATTTTTTGCTGATTTATTGATTGATTATTGCACATCTTGGGGATAAAGAGTAATTATATATAAATTTTCAGCCTTTTATGCGCAGAGGAATTAGATGTTTTGTGATCAAGGTGTTAGCAAATCTTTTATGACCAAAATCAAAATTATGAAACTAAAGGTTTTATGCAGGAAAATTGTAATTTTTTGCTAAATTATTGATTGATTATTGCACATCTTGGGGATAAAGAGTAATTATATATAAATTTTCAGCCTTTTATGCGCAGAGGAATTAGATGTTTTGTGATCAAGGTGTTAGCAAATCTTTTATGACCAAAATCAAAATTGTGAAACTAAAGGTTTTATGCAGGAAAATTGTAATTTTTTGCTAAATTATTGATTGATTATTGCACATCTTGGGGATAAAGAGTAATTATATATAAATTTTCAGCCTTTTATGCGCAGAGGTATTAGATGTTTTGTGATCAAGGTGTTAGCAAATCTTTTATGACCAAAATCAAAATTATGAAACTAAAGGTTTTATGCAGGAAAATTGTAATTTTTTGCTAAATTATTGATTGATTATTGCACATCTTGGGGATAAAGAGTAATTATATATAAATTTTCAGCCTTTTATGCGCAGAGGAATTAGATGTTTTGTGATCAAGGTGTTAGCAAATCTTTTATGACCAAAATCAAAATTGTGAAACTAAAGGTTTTATGCAGGAAAATTGTAATTTTTTGCTAAATTATTGATTGATTATTGCACATCTTGGGGATAAAGAGTAATTATATATAAATTTTCAGCCTTTCATGCGCAGAGGAATTAGATGTTTTGTGATCAAGGTGTTAGCAAATCTTTTATGACCAAAATCAAAATTATGAAACTAAAGGTTTTATGCAGGAAAATTGTAATTTTTTGCTAAATTATTGATTGATTATTGCACATCTTGGGGATAAAGAGTAATTATATATAAATTTTCAGCCTTTTATGCGCAGAGGAATTAGATGTTTTGTGATCAAGGTGTTAGCAAATCTTTTATGACCAAAATCAAAATTATGAAACTAAAGGTTTTATGCAGGAAAATTGTAATTTTTTGCTAAATTATTGATTGATTATTGCACATCTTGGGGATAAAGAGTAATTATATATAAATTTTCAGCCTTTTATGCGCAGAGGAATTAGATGTTTTGTGATCAAGGTGTTAGCAAATCTTTTATGACCAAAATCAAAATTGTGAAACTAAAGGTTTTATGCAGGAAAATTGTAGTTTTTTGCTGATTTATTGATTGATTATTGCACATCTTGGGGATAAAGAGTAATTATATATAAATTTTCAGCCTTTTATGCGCAGAGGAATTAGATGTTTTGTGATCAAGGTGTTATCAAATCTTTTATGACCAAAATCAAAATTATGAAACTAAAGGTTTTATGCAGGAAAATTGTAATTTTTTGCTGATTTATTGATTGATTATTGCACATCTTGGGGATAAAGAGTAATTATATATAAATTTTCAGCCTTTTATGCGCAGAGGAATTAGATGTTTTGTGATCAAGGTGTTAGCAAATCTTTTATGACCAAAATCAAAATTATGAAACTAAAGGTTTTATGCAGGAAAATTGTAATTTTTTGCTAAATTATTGATTGATTATTGCACATCTTGGGGATAAAGAGTAATTATATATAAATTATCAGCCTTTTATACCAGTATATGTATCAATTTAATGTATTTTCATCTCCTATTCAAATTATACAGTTGTAAAATATATTTCGTTTAAAATGACATAGTAACGGAATTAAAAATACTTAAACGTTATTCTTATTACTTACTTACATGTTCTTATTACTTACTAACAGTGGTTCCCCTCATTTCTGGAGAACCGGTTACGGCGTTTACATTATAAGAAATTATTTGTCCCTTTGAGCTTTAAACCCGCGACCTATCTTTCCAACTTCCGGCGCTCTACCGACTAAGCCACAAAATACCGTTGGAAGAATTGTTTTTAAAAAAAAATTATGTATGCAATAATTATAAAATTGTTCAATTCAATTAAAATATATAAATGGGATTGTATCCTCAGATGTACATCTTGAGGATACAGAGTACTTATACAGAATTTTTCAGTCTTTTATACACAGAGGAAGTAAGTGTATTGCTATCCAAAGATAAATAGTTTCTTTTATTATTATGAACTTGCTGTTTTTCCCCGTTAAGACTTATACGTTAAAAAATGGAGTTTTCCCCATCTTGATTTGAACCAGCGACATATTGTTCTGACGTCTCACGCTGTATTTACCAAGCTAAAAGGACACGCATGCGCAGTTCTCCCTTGCTTCTAAGCTACGATTCCTATTGGATGGAAACTTTAAATATTATTTTTTAAAATAATTTATCCTTTTATAAAATTGTGGTTCTCAGGTGCACACATAACGGTTGAACAGTAATTAATTTTTAAATTTTCAGACATTTCCGTGCAGTTTAAATATAATATTTTGCATCTCACAGACAGACACACACCTACTCTTTTATTATTATAAATATCTTCTACAAATTATACAGTTATGCAAACAAAAAGAGCTAGACATTTTGGTTTTACATTACCTTGTATCCCTAATACAATTAAAAGTTTTTATTTCGAAGTTTAACTTCCATCTTTTTAAAAAATAAGATCTTTGTCTTTTATTACCCTTCTTCCCTCAATTAAAATTCCAAATGGCCTCCGTTTAAGCGCGTTAAATAAACATTTAATGTATACGCGTGTGCTGCGGGAAACGCTTCATTATAACAGCGCACCCTAATTCCATTAGGCAACAAAATTAAATTACAAACTTCGCAGTGGCTTGGTTATTGCTGAGTTTAAAGTTCCTTCGTGTAACGGGCCTTTTGTGGCTTGAGAAGATAGTGTAAATTTCCAAGTGTTCCTATCTCAGAAACAACTTTTACAAGGTGGCAAATACGAATTTTAAACAACACTAATGCAGTGCGATATTTTATTTTTAAATGTATTGAGTTTGTCCCCAGTGTTTAAGTATTCGTTTTTCGAATTAAACACAAGGCACATTAAAATGTAAGTTTAATATATTAAATTCAATTATTAAAAAAGTTCTATGTCAATGAAATATAAAAATACTAGCTGAAGTACCCGGCTTTTGCCTGGGTTGTAGATTTTAGTCGATTTTTTCACCGTGGCGCCATCTGGTGATTTTGGTAAAAAGTCACTTCTGCTTTAAGGAGTGGGATGGGGATGGTTTTTCGAAATCCCATGTAGACAGTGACCTTCCTTTTGTTTTGAATGCCAAGTGTGCAAAATTTCATTTAGCTCGGAATAAAAATTGTAGATTTGCAGAGAGAGAGAGAGAGAGAGAGAGAGAGATAAAGTAACTGGATTTCGAAAAAGCATGCGCAGCAATGGTTTATTTCTTTCTACTTACCTACCAGCAAATATATGCTAAAGCGTTAGGTCGAAGATACTTGTCTCCAAAGAGATGCCAGTTCTATTTCCTGCGCTACATTGTGAATTTGAAATTTATATGCAAATAATGGGCTATTACGGAATTTATTCTAACACATGGTAAATCATTCAAAATTGAAACTTATCTAAAGACGGGGAATAGCATTGGCGTTTGAGTTGCAAATATAAATATTGCCATTTAGCAGAAACATAGTATTATTTGTTTCTTTTAAATTTCTCTGCATTTTTCTCAATTTATGTATGTAATCTATTAAATATTTGACTTTACGTGTGGACTAGGACAACATGTGTCCCATAGAGTACAGAAATCTAGTGATAGACTTGGAATAGTTTGAACTCGGTAAGGAGGGAGAATTTTTCAAACACGTGAGGTCTGAAGATTACTGTAGGGGGAAGAACAGGTAATTAAATGGCTTCGGACAGGTGACATTTGACTAATGGTTTCTACATACCGTCTTCCGTTGAGCTTTTCTGTAGTTCTACCCTTCAATACACCTACCCCGAATTTGCGAATTTCTGTGCTTTGAGAAGGGATTGTTAACTATCCAGCCGTCTGACAATTACACGCCTCCTTTTGTAAAGCAAATCCTCCTTCCACAAAGCTTTGAGAACTCTTTGTCCTGCCTCCCAAAGCGAAATTTTTACCCATTTTAGTCTACAGCCAGAGTAAATTTTCTATTATGGAACCCATGTGAAAAGGTTTATAAATTTTTGTATACTATATAGCACATTACCACTTATAATCTATACTTCCATACATATTTAAATTTTAAAATTGTACGAAAATTTTAAAACATAAATCATTTTTTTAAAAAATCACTTTCAAACTTACCCCTAAACGTTATAGCTCAAAAGCTGTAATAAAAGCTCATTTGTGAGCTGGTAGCATTATAATGAATTTTCTTAAAACATGTGGTGGTTTTTGTTTTATAAACAATGCCAAACATGTGTGTGTGTGTGGACAACGCGTACATTAAAAGTGAAACTTTGGCATTTTCTGCAAGTTTTTTTCTGTCTCAAAATTCTCGCAGACATTACAACCCATTCTCTAGATGTGTTTTGGCGTTTTCAGACCAAGTTGCCTCTTGAGACAGAATCTCACACGTTTCCTATTGGATTTTATAATTAAATAAACTTAAGTCGACATAACACTTTTATTACACAAAATATCCACTTCGAAATAAGGGCAATTAAAACTCGAATAAACCCACTGATAAAAATAGATAGTCAAAAATAAGTAAAATGTACTCATTTTTGAGTACATTCGATGCTTATCACAGCTTGGAGCACATAAGTTTCATTTTTTTTAAAAGGCATATACTCGAAAATGAGTAAAATGAATAAAAAGAGCAGTTGCTTACCTACATAGGCTGTCTTCATAAATCACTTTCAATAAATATCGACAATTACAATCAAGACTTACTGGGTATCGAACCCAGATTCTCAGGCACCACAATCCAGAGCCTTATTCGTTAAACTACCAGGACGCTTGAAGAAATTATAAACAGACGAAATATTAAAAAGGTGTGCCTAAAGAATGGGAAATAAGATAATTGAGCTATAATACCTCAGTTTCCATTTAAGCAATCGATATCAAAGGAAATAGAAAACCCTCTTCTGAACAACTCTTTTAACTTTCTCAGGTCGCTTTCTTAAGATGGCTTAAACAGAACATGATATTATCAATATTAAATCACACTGCTCCTTTTTGAGAAAGTACGATTTCTTAAGTTTGAGTACGTCATCGCTCATTTACAATACAATTGTACTCAAAGAAAAACAAGCATGTTCAGGTACTCAATTTTAAGTACCTTTTTTACAGTGTTTTTTTTAATTCTAAATTATAATCTGGAAGTCCCTCTCAACCCCCCCCCCCCCCCTTTTTCTTTAAAAGTTGGATACATCCTTTCAGTGACTTTCAAAATCTCATTTACAGGAAATTTAATCCTTTGTTTTCCACTATAACTACTCATCTGAGCATGAAATTGTCTTTTTCTGCAATTTATCGATCCAAATTCAATATAAATATGTTACGCTTCAATATTTACTACCAAATCGTTATCCCCTCAGACCAAAAGTAATGAGTTCGATTCCTGGAAAGGATTATGTATTCATTTTGGGTTTATACTCTACATTGACACTTCGTACTAATCAGTTCTGTTATTATTGTGATTAATATTATCGTCGAGTATATATCCAATTACATGTTATATTTTTTTGTATATAGAACCTCAACGCAATAAATAGTTACTTATTATCTTATTGATACGCTTCTTTCTTTCAGTTTGGAATTTTCACTCTAAAACTAGGTATTAAAAAATAAGTCAAATGTACTCTTTTTTGATTACATTCGATGCTTATCATGGCTCCGAATACATAAGTTTCAATTTTGAAAAAGACATGTACTTAAAAATAAGAATAATGGTTAAAAATAGCAAATGCTGGAGTTCATAGGCTGCCTTCATAAATCACTTTCAGTAAATATCGACAATTACAACTAAGACTTATCTGGAATCGAATCCAGGACCTCGGGGATCGCAGCCCAATGCGTTATCCCTTGTACTACTGGGTCTACGTGAAGAAAGTATAAATACAAGAAATGTTATAAAAGGCGTGCCAACAGATTGGGAAGTAAAATAATCGAGTTGTATAACTCAGTTTCCATTTAAGCAATACACATCAAATAATGTGGTAAACCATCATCTGGACATCTATTTTAAGTTAATTAGGTCGCTTTTCTAAGATGCCTTGAACAGAAGATGAGATTAGCAATATTAAATCACACTGCCCATTTTGAGAAAGCTTCAATTTGAGTACGTCATCTCTCATTTACCATGCAATTGTACTCATAGGAAAATAAGTAGGTTCAGGTACTCATTTTTAAGTACAATTTTTTTACTGTGTATCTGAAAAGATTTTTGTCCTATCGTTTCGTTAGTTTTATTACCACCATAAATGTTCGCAATTAAAGTAGAATTCTAGGGAAAAGTAGTTTGGAACGAGTCCAATGGGGGGGGGGGGGGCACGCAGTAGACATGCAACAATGTTCTTGGCAATGGCTACATTGAATACATTGTTACATTAAGATACAAAAAATACACGTAACTGTTGAATGTTTGTTTTCTCTAAATCATCCTTCGCATATGATGTTATATGGAATTATTTGTGTTGAAAATGCCGGTATCTTTCTTTTGAGTATTGATTTTTTTTCCATTGAGTCGTCTAGTTTCAAAACAAGATAGATCCATTTTCATAAATTTTACAGGAGACGCCAAAAACTATCGACAGACGCGTACTTTTGGATCTAAAGCCATGATTTTATATACACGTTTAGACTGGTTTCCGAGACTTTTGGAAAATACCGACTTGAAATTTTATGTATTACCTTGAAAACTTGTGAAAACTATAAAATTATTTCCCGAAAAATGTAAATCTATCTGGTTTTAAAAATAGACGACTCGATTATGTTGCTTCTAAGTCATTTATATTACTACATAAAATTCTTCCTATTAAAACAGTCGTTGAATTTTCAATAGATGACCAAATCAATGAACAAACTTATTTTCGTGTTAAATATCATAATATCTGAGCCGTCTAGATTTCAAAACCAGATAGATCCATTTTCATAAATTTTACAGGAGACACCAAAACTGATTAACAACCACGTACTTTTGGATCTAAACTCGTGACTTTCAATACATTTTTAGACTGGATTTAGATATTTTTAGGCAATACCGCTTTGCAAGGTGATGTAATTGCATTAAGAACTTGTGAAAATATAAAACCTTTTTGCGAAAACTGTGATTATATCTGGTTTTGAAAATAGACGACTCAATTACGTTACTTTTAGGTCATTTATATTACTGCATAAAATTCCTCCTATTAAATGAAATGCTAACTGTCGTTGAATGTTCAATAGATGACGTAATCAATGAAAATACTTATTTTCGTGTTTAATATCATATAATATCTGAGCCGTCTAGATTTCAAAACCAGATAGATCCATTTTCATAAATTTTACAGGAGACACCAAAACTGATTAACAACCACGTACTTTTGGATCTAAACTCGTGACTTTCAATGCATTTTTAGACTAGATTTAGACATTTTTATGCAATACCGCTTTGCAATGTGATATAGTTGCATTAAGAACTTGTGAAAAATATAAAACCTTTTTGGGAAAACTGTGATTATATCTGGTTTTGAAAATAGACGACTCAATTACGTTACTTCTAAGTCATTTATATTACTGCATAAAATTCCTCCTATTAAATGAAATGCTAACTGTCGTTGAATGTTCAATAGATGACGTAATCAATGAAAATACTTATTTTCGTGTTTAATATCATATAATATCTGAGCCGTCTAGATTTCAAAACCAGATAGATCCATTTTCATAAATTTTACAGGAGACACCAAAACTGATTAACAACCACGTACTTTTGGATCTAAACTCGTGACTTTCAATGCATTTTTAGACTAGATTTAGACATTTTTATGCAATACCGCTTTGCAATGTGATATAGTTGCATTAAGAACTTGTGAAAAATATAAAACCTTTTTGCGAAAACTGTGATTATATCTGGTTTTGAAAATAGACGACTCAATTACGTTACTTCTAAGTCATTTATATTACTGCATAAAATTCCTATTATTAAATGAAATGCTAACTGTCGTTGAATGTTCAATAGATGACGTAATCAATGAAAATACTTATTTTCGTGTTTAATATCATATAATATCTGAGTCGTCTAGATTTCAAAACCAGATAGATCCATTTTCATAAATTTTACAGGAAACACCAAAACCGATTACTAGCCACATAATTTTGGTTCTAAACCCACGTCTTTGAAGGCAATTTAGATTGGATTCAGAAGGTCTTAGGCAATACCGCTTTGCAACGTGATGTAGTGTATTGGGGACTTGTTAAAAATATAAAAAAAAAACGATTTTGCGAAAAATGGGGATCTATCTGGTGTTAATATAATCTAACGGCTAATAACATATATGCTACTATGGGTATTAGATTATTGAAAGAACAACTAACACTATCCTATTGTTAAAGTTAACTTTTTCTGTGTACATAGTTGCTGAATATTCAATTTTTCATAATTAAATTGACAAAACTACAGCCCAGTTATAATTTTTTGTTTGGAAAATTCCGATGAGAACTGAAGCACTGCAAGATAAAAAAAATTCAAGTATTAAAATATAAATAGTTAAAAAGTAAGTTAAACAAACATAATTCACTACTTATATCTTTAAAATAAATTTTGAAAAGAATAAAGTTTTTTTTATTACATATAAAAATATTTACATAAGTTTATAAATAAATAATACATGTCACTTTTATAATTATTTTACTTTCTTTACTATGAACAAAATACAAAATTAAATCAATTAAAATATTACTATATTAAACTAGATAAATAAACTCTTTAACCAACTTGTAATGTGTACATAAGGGATTTTTTAAAAGTTTTTTCCAATTTTATTCCACTCATTTTAAACTCATGCACGCTATTTTAAAATATAAATATTAAAATATTTTGTTCTTACAAAACTCTTAAGCTTTTAATATTATAAAAAAACTTGTCTTTAGTAATTCATAATTTTCAGACTAATCCTTTGGCTGTTATGGTAAATATATTCTAATGCAAAGAAAACGAACGCCAAAGAATAAAACGATCGAGAAAACAGTTAATTTACATCGATTTATTTTGCTTATGTTTTCATTTTTTTGCTATATGAAGAAAATGACTTTATTTTAGGATTATTTATTACTCTAATTCTTTGTTATAACATTTTTTTCAAAGCATCATTCATCATTTCGTAACTAAATGGTTTAACATGTTTTAATGTGCGTAACATTTGTTTTCATTTCTTTAATTTTTCTTACGGTACAAAAGTTGTAATGTGTTTTTCTTAAGTTGTATCTTTATTTATTTACACATTTGAGGATTTTGCGTTTTATATATGGGCCAGTTTCACTTTTATATTGTGGTTGAGTGATTGAAAAGTTGTAATGTGTTTTTCTTAGGTTGTATGTTTATTTATTTACGTATTTCTAGCTTTTGCGTTTTATATATGGGCCAGTTTCACTTTTATATTGTGGTTGAGTGGTTTCTATTCTTCCGTCAAAGTTTCAGGGTTAAAAATACGAAACCGGTTGGTTATTCAAACTCACGGTTGCATACGCAAGTATCTATTGTTCTTGCGCAGATGGCACCATTGTCGCGCCACGTATTTCACAAAGGCTGAGCTTGGCAGTACATTGATCGATTTCAATTGGAGTGGTCGCGTTTGACGAAAGCATAATCCATCTCACTCAAACAGGTGTTTATCGGCAGTTGTAAAGCTTATGCGTTTACTTTGCTATTAATATTATTCTAGTGCCCATACACCCACCCATTACACACTAGACGTTTCACGTGCACAACTGCGGTTGTGCCCCCGTGTGATTTCCCGTACATGAGAGTCAAGGAGTTTAACATGTAGTGTCTAGTATTTTACAGTCATTATACATAAAATGGACGTTTAGTATTAATATTAATATACTTATTGAATTGAAGTAATTCAAATAACAGGTTATTCCATTAAACACCTATATTGCAATTCGCATTTTTAAAGCAATAATAGTTTTCTTTGATATTAAAAACTGTTAAAATCTCAAACGTTATTTTTACGATTTTTTTTTACTTCAGTGCATTGCTGGAAAAACTGGTTACTGGATATCCCTGGACGTGATTTCACGTACATGAAAGTCAAGGAGTTTAACATGTAGTGTCTAGTATTTTACAGTCATTATACATAAAATGGACGTTTAGTATTAATATTAATATACTTATTGAATTGAAGTAATTCAAATAACAGGTTATTTCATTAAACAACTATACTGCAATTCGCATTTTTAAAGTAATAATAGTTTTCTTTGAAATTAAAATCTGCTAAAATCTCAAACGTTATTTTTACGATTTTTTTTTTAATTCAATGCATGGCTGGAAAAACTGGTTACTGGATATCCCTGGACGTGATTTCCCGTACATGAGAGTCAAGGAGTTTAACATGTAGTGTCTAGTATTTTACAGTCATTATACATAAAATGGACGTTTAGTATTAATATTAATATACTTATTGAATTGAAGTAATTCAAATAACAGGTTATTCCATTAAACACCTATATTGCAATTCGCATTTTTAAAGCAATAATAGTTTTCTTTGATATTAAAAACTGTTAAAATCTCAAACGTTATTTTTACGATTTTTTTTTACTTCAGTGCATTGCTGGAAAAACTGGTTACTGGATATCCCTGGACGTGATTTCACGTACATGAAAGTCAAGGAGTTTAACATGTAGTGTCTAGTATTTTACAGTCATTATACATAAAATGGACGTTTAGTATTAATATTAATATACTTATTGAATTGAAGTAATTCAAATAACAGGTTATTTCATTAAACAACTATACTGCAATTCGCATTTTTAAAGTAATAATAGTTTTCTTTGAAATTAAAATCTGCTAAAATCTCAAACGTTATTTTTACGATTTTTTTTTTTAATTCAATGCATGGCTGGAAAAACTGGTTACTGGATATCCCTGGACGTGATTTCCCGTACATGAGAGTCAAGGAGTTTAACATGTAGTGTCTAGTATTTTACAGTCATTATACATAAAATGGACGTTTAGTATTAATATTAATATACTTATTGAATTGAAGTAATTCAAATAACAGGTTATTTCATTAAACAACTATACTGCAATTCGCATTTTTAAAGTAATAATAGTTTTCTTTGAAATTAAAATCTGCTAAAATCTCAAACGTTATTTTTACGATTTTTTTTTTTAATTCAATGCATGGCTGGAAAAACTGGTTACTGGATATCCCTGGACGTGATTTCCCATACATGAGAGTCAAGGAGTTTAACATGTAGTGTCTAGTATTTTACAGTCATTATACATAAAATGGACGTTTAGTATTAATATTAATATACTTATTGAATTGAAGTAATTCAAATAACAGGTTATTCCATTAAACACCTATATTGCAATTCGCATTTTTAAAGCAATAATAGTTTTCTTTGATATTAAAAACTGTTAAAATCTCAAACGTTATTTTTACGATTTTTTTTTACTTCAGTGCATTGCTGGAAAAACTGGTTACTGGATATCCCTGGACGTGATTTCACGTACATGAAAGTCAAGGAGTTTAACATGTAGTGTCTAGTATTTTACAGTCATTATACATAAAATGGACGTTTAGTATTAATATTAATATACTTATTGAATTGAAGTAATTCAAATAACAGGTTATTTCATTAAACAACTATACTGCAATTCGCATTTTTAAAGTAATAATAGTTTTCTTTGAAATTAAAATCTGCTAAAATCTCAAACGTTATTTTTACGATTTTTTTTTTAATTCAATGCATGGCTGGAAAAACTGGTTACTGGATATCCCTGGACGTGATTTCCCGTACATGAGAGTCAAGGAGTTTAACATGTAGTGTCTAGTATTTTACAGTCATTATACATAAAATGGACGTTTAGTATTAATATTAATATACTTATTGAATTGAAGTAATTCAAATAACAGGTTATTCCATTAAACACCTATATTGCAATTCGCATTTTTAAAGCAATAATAGTTTTCTTTGATATTAAAAACTGTTAAAATCTCAAACGTTATTTTTACGATTTTTTTTTACTTCAGTGCATTGCTGGAAAAACTGGTTACTGGATATCCCTGGACGTGATTTCACGTACATGAAAGTCAAGGAGTTTAACATGTAGTGTCTAGTATTTTACAGTCATTATACATAAAATGGTCGTTCAGCATTAATATTAATATACTTATTGAGTTGAAGTAATTCAAATAATCAGTTATTTCGTTAAACATCTATATAGAAATTCTCATTTTTAAAGCAATATTAGTTTTCTTTGATATTGAAAACTGCTAAAATCTCAAATGTTATTTTTATAATTTTTTTTAATTCAGTGCATTGCTGGGTAAACTGGATATCCCTGGACATGATATCACATACATGAGTGTCAGGGCGTAGAACATGTAGTTTCTAGTATTCTACAGTCATTATACATAAAATGATCGTTCAGTATTAATATTAATATACTTATTGAGTTAAAGTAATTCAAATAACGGGTTATTCCGTTAAACACCTATATTGCAATTCGCATTTTTAAAGCAATAAATGTTTTCTTTGATATTGAAAACTGCTAACATCTCAAATGTTATTTTCAAATTATATAAAAAAAAAAGAAATGTCAAAGTTATTATTGCTTCTGGATGGCAAAAATATAGTCAGTATTTAGGTTAACTGTGGAATAGGTAAACAAAAATAACACGTTTTTTTTAACTCAAGAACAGGATATTCTCATTTACATGGAAAAACGGGAAACAAAATACCACAGTATTATTTTATCGCATTCGAAGTGAAATCCAAATTCAAAGGGCTTGAAAAACTATTTAAAATAAATTCGCAATAAAAGATCATTCAAAAGTGTAAACAATATTTTTATGTTTAAAATCTAATGAAAATTTAATGAACTTTATAATAATATTATAATATTATTATGAGCTTTATAATTGAATAAAGTTTTTAACCAATACATTTCATAATATAAGATGAAACTCAACCAGTGTGTTTCTCAGGTGAAAAATAACGCCTGGTTATGTTTTTCTTTGCTTCTTAAAAATTTACTTCAGTTTAATAAACTTCGTTCTTTTGTTAACTTGCTATTCCAAACTACTAAATGCATTATTATTTTTTTTATCTTGGAGCACCAAAGATTTAGGAAGAAAGAACATAATCGGTGGTAGCAGTTCCGTAAAAATATAAATGTCACAGAACGCTACAAACGTTTTTTTATTTCAACTGTCTATATTTGTAACTTCCTCCTTTTAATGTCTAAATCCGTATGCAATTTTGTATATTTACTATACAGTTTGAAAACTTATAAAAATCCATTCAAAAGTTTTTAAACTTTCACAATCTAGGTAATAGTTAGGATTTAAGTCAACAGAATTGTGCAGAACGGCTTCCGAAAGATACTGTCATTAAGTATCCTATAAATCCGATCCTAATAATACCAGAGTCCTATTTCTCAGAAAGTCCGTATTTTTGTTTACCTTGATTTTCGAAAGTTGACTTTTAACAGGATTTTATATATTTTATTGGGGCTTCAAGACCTAAGGAAAATCTGAAGCTTTTAAAAGGTATGTAATGTGCTTTCAATAAAAGTATTTTTCTTGAACTTTAAGTTGTTTTCAAAAGTGCGAAATAAAATGTTTATTTTATAAATGGTCTAAATCTTAGAAACATTTTATGTTTCTTTTCGTAATCATTTCAAAATCACAGAATAGAATTAGAAAGGAGAGAAAAAATATAAATAAAGCACTGGATTTTTAAAACTAGGTGCATAGGTAAAAAAATCAGCTTTTATTTTTATTAATTAATAAAATATAATAGCTGAATTTTTACTGTATTTTATAATTACTATATTTTACGATTACTATATTTTATTAATTAATTTCAAAGAATAAAAGATATAAACTAAAAAAACTTTTTTTGGTACTTAACATGAGAATATTAGGAAAATAACATTATATATTTTAAAAGTTTTAAGTTTTAACGCTCTTATCTTCATATTAAAAAAGGTTTTATTTGTAATTGTTAAAAAATACTATGTAAGAATAATAAAAGGTGGCCATAAAATAATTTTCCCTGTTTATATGTATCTGTAGCTAAAACTAATGAACGGAATTACACCAAATCTCAAAATAATAATATTGAAGGCAGGGAAAAAGATTTCCTTAAAAAAACATTTTTAGTTCCAAACATCTTTGATAGGGGAAATTTTAGCGCTATACAAGTTGAAAACGGGTATAATACATGTAAAACTGGTTGCAATAGACAGACAAATTAGTTTAGTGACCAAACTTTAATAAATAATCTTTTAATCATCATAATTAGGGCAAGGGCGGCTACAGAGATTATTGTTAGGGGGGGTAATACAGTATATTGTTATCATGAACATCAAATTTGACCCCCTTAGTTTGCAATTTTTCAATGCCTAAGGTGACTTTTGAAAATATAATCTTAGATGTTAGGGGGGGGGGGGTAATTTTTCCTTTGCCCCCCACCTGGATCCGCGCTTGAATTAGGGTCTCCAGAACCACATAGATTATTTTCAATGTGCTTACTTTTCATGTGTACAACAAATTACGTTAATGTACGTCCTGATTCTAATAAATAAAGGATTATTTCCTTTGAGTTTAATCACTAAATAAATGTGTGTGTCGACAACAACTTTTTAATGCATATAATATACCAATATTTTACTCGGACAGCGCCAAAATTCGGTGATTTTGAGTGATCATCGGTAAATTTTGGAAATGATTTATTTTATGGAAATCATTTCCCCAAAGCCCTCATGTTCTCTAATAGGAAATTTCGTGTAATTCCATTCATTAATATTAGCTACAGGTACCTCTAAACAGGGATACTTATTGTATGGCCATCCTGTAATTTAACAGTTATTCAGACATTTTAGAAAGTACATACAAAGATCTTTTAAAATCTTCTATTTTCATAAAAATAAATTTGTAGACACAATTTAATTACAATGCTTATTTTTATAACACTTTTATTTATTGTAAGGTAAATTTTATCTTCGTGAAATTACGTATATAACAGAGGGAAAATATTAAAAAATCAATTATGATTTTCAAATATTGTGTCTTCCACTGAATATTGTAATTTCATTAATTATTTTTTAAATACAGTAATCTAAAGTGAAGTTCAAGTTCTTTTTATATTAAAAAAAATATGTTATTAATCGTTATCAAATGTTTTCGTTTGCAATGGCTTATTTGCGCCTGATAAGATGTTTCTACATCAGAATACAGGTGCGATCGAATTCGTAAATACGATAACTAAAGAGAGAGACTATACATTTTAAGTATAATTTAAATGAAATATATAAGCGCAATTATTTTAACGTTATTATCCATGCTGAATTGTCGTCAGCATACTATTCAATTTCAATATAAATATTGTTTATTTTTACATGTCGAATGTAAAAAAAAATTATTTCTGTATATAAAAAATATTAGAATGCTTGATTATTAAAGTAATCACAGTTTCCATTTACTGTAATTTTAATGCAGAAATCTTTAAACGTAAAACTTCATACGTAATTTAACCCCCCCTCCCCCCCCCCCCCCCCCCCCCGTCAATTTACTAGACGTTACAAAAAAAAGCTAAAATATATGGACTTTTTGAAAGAGAGATTTTATATTCACAATCCATCCCCACATTTTCTTAGATAACAATTTCTCGGAATTTTTTTCCTTTTTCCTTTCGGAATTTTTTGGATGAAATTAGTTTGATTAATTTCATGAACTTGTGAATGGCGTTTATTTTAGTAAATGGCGTTTATTTTAGTAAATGGCTTAATTGATTAAAGTAAATCTTATTTTAATTTACATTGTGCACTTTGTACACTGTAAAAAAATAGCTGATTCTACTCGTTTTTCTTTAAGTACAATTGCATCGCAAATGAGCGATGACGTACTAAAACTTAGAATACAGTACTTTCTCAAAAATGACCAATGTATTGTTAATCGTAATAATAATATTGTTAATCTCAGCAACTTTATTTGTTGCTATTACATACACAGCATAAAAAACTTAACTCACTTATTTCTTTTTATTATTTTTTTTAAAGCTGTAAAGATAATTTTTAAAACCCTGTAATTTAAGATTATGTCAAATTAGAAAATAAAAAAACATATTGTGAAAATTGAAAATCCTCTAGGTGTTAATTACAAATTTTGAGAATATAATTTTACGCAAGTATTAAAGCCCAGAGGCTTTTTGTGCACATGCTTAATTATAAACGAATACCAGTAAAAAATTCCTGATCATACTACATGAAGTTGACAGTGCTATATTTTTCAAATTATCATTTGTTATATACGTGAAGAAAAAATAATGTTGTCACTTAAAAATAGTACTGGAGATATTTTCATGGAATTTAAGTGAATAAATATGTAGATTTTTGGATGCATAAGGCAGATAATTTTTTTTATAATATAGTAGAAAACATTTAAAAAAAGTTTTGAAAACACTACTTTTTCTATAATTGGTTGCTAGTATATTTTATTTGACATGCTGGTGAAGTGAAATCGTAATTAGTTACAAAATTGCCTATTTTATGAATTTTCGAATTTTGAAATTTTATAATAGATAAAGTTTTCCCTAAATAAAATGTAAAGTTAAATACACTCCAACGAATTTTTTTAAACCTTTTTTATTTAGCTTTTTTCTATTAATATTCTACAAAAGTATTATTTAGAAGCTCATAGGAGAAGTCTGTTTACTACAACATATTTAACACTATTTATATGTTTATATATAATTAATTAAGTTACACATCTGTCTTTTTAAAAATATATTACGAACGTTTTGATCACAAAAAACGCCATTTTCTGGTTTTGTTAGAACACAGAAAAAAACTTTTAAATGGGTTAAAAAAAATCGTCTGCAAAACAAATTAAAAATAACATAAATACCGAAAATATTTCAGCATAAAAATAAACCAAAATTTTTAAAAACAAATGTTTTATTTCGAATATAATAAATAATAAAAAAATTTAGATTTTTCAAAATGTCAGATTCCGTTATTTTTAAAAAGATTGTTTACTGTATTTACTGAGTTTTTATATACTGAATTTATTTTACTGATTTTTAAAGAGTTGATGGTTGCTATTTATTGTATTTTATTCTATTTATTGTATTTATTTGACTAATGGATTTTCATAGATACTTTTTATACGGAAAATTCATGATTTCCCATTGACTACCTATTTTACTCAATCAGTAGTTGAAAAAAGGTATAAAAAAATAATAATTTTAGTTAATTTAATTTTTTTTAAATATATGAAACGTATTCAAAGATTATGGCAAGGAACCCATTGCGTAAATACACCATAATTTTTTTTTTCATATTACAAACCTTTTAAAAGTGAAAAATATCGTTGAATGAAAAAATTACACTTTTTCGTACCCATTTTACCCCACCTTACCTAAGCTGCCAATTATTTATATATTATTAGCTTATTTCTCGTTCCCAAAAATATGAGATATTGCTTTATTGATACCGGATAATAGTGGCATCTTTGTCTCGATAAATGTTTTACCATCAGTTATATCATAATGAGATAATTCATTCGATTTGATAGTTGCTCTGATCGATGCTCGAGACATTTCCCTTCTTCTTTTTACTAGTAGCCATATAAAAAATGAATACAGATTAATAAATATAGGCCTCTGCATTCCCCAAAAACTTTAAATAAGAAATCTGCCTAAGGAAAAATATATTTCACTTACAATAAGAAGTATTTCATTCGATTTGATAGTTGCTCTGATCGATGCTCGAGACATTTCCCTTCTTCTTTTTACAATTAGCCATACAAAAAATTAATACAAATTAATAAATATATTTTTGTTATTTACACAAGTTCAATATTCAATATTCAAATTCAAATTCAATTCACTTACATTAAGAAGTATTTCATTCGATTTGATAGTTGCTCTGATCAATGCTCGGGACATTTCCTCTACTTCTCTTTACCAATAGTCATAAAAAATGAATACAAATAAAATACATTTGTATGCATTCCACAAATACTTTAAATAAGAAATCTGCTTGAGGATAAATATATTTCACTTACAAGAAGAAGTATTTCATTCGATTTGATAGTTGCTCTGATAGTTGCTCTGATCAATGCTCGGGACATTTCCTCCACTTCTTTTTACCAATAGTCATAAAAAATGAATACAAATAAAATACATTTGTATGCATTCCACAAATACTTTAAATAAGAAATCTGCTTGAGGATAAATATATTTCACTTACAAAAAGAAGTATTTCATTCGATTTGATAGTTGCTCTGATCAATGCTCGGGACATTTCCTCCACTTCTTTTTACCAATAGTCATAAAAAATTAATACAAATTAAATACATTTGTATGCATTCCACAAATACTTTAAATAAGAAATCTTCTTGAAAAAAAATCTATTTCACTTACACTAAGAAGTATTTCATTCGATTTGATAGTTGCTCTGATCAATGCTCGGGACATTTCCTCTACTTCTTTTTACCAATAGTCATAAAAAATGAATACAAATAAAATACATTTGTATGCATTCCACAAATACTTTAAATAAGAAATCTGCTTGAGGATAAATATATTTCACTTACAAAAAGAAGTATTTCATTCGATTTGATAGTTGCTCTGATAGTTGCTCTGATCAATGCTCGGGACATTTCCTCCACTTCTTTTTACCAATAGTCATAAAAAATGAATACAAATTAAATACATTTGTATGCATTCCACAAATACTTTAAATAAGAAATCTTCTTGAAAAAAAATCTATTTCACTTACACTAAGAAGTATTTCTTTCGATTTGATAGTTGCTCTGATCAATGCTCGGGGCATTTCCTCCACTTCTCTTTACCAATAGTCATACAAAAATTAATACAAATTAAATACATTTGTATGCATTCTGCAAATACTTTAAATAAGAAATCTGCTTGAGGATAAATCTATTTCACTTACAATAAGAAGTATTTCTTTCGATTTGATAGTTGCTCTGATCGATGCTCGGGACATTTCCCTTCTTTTTACTAGTAGCCATATAAAAATGAATACAGATTAATAAATATAGGTGTCTGCATTCCACAAATACTTTAAATAAGATATCTGCTTGAAGAAAAATCTATTTAACTTGCAATAAGAAGTATTTCTTTCGATTTGACAGTTGCTCTGATAGTTGTTCTGATCAATGTTCGGGACATTTACTCCACTTCTTTTTACTAATAGTCATAAAAAATGAATACAATTTAAATAATTTGTATTCCTTCTACAAATACTTTTAAATAAGTAATATGTTTGAAATAAAAATCTATTTTACTTACCATAAGAATTATTTTTATAATATAACAGGTCACGGAGATACACGGAATTTTCATGAAATAAGTGATAATTGCAACTTTTCCAGAGTTTATACATACATTATTTTAAAGCTACTGATAATCATTTTAAAATTGTTTCAATACCAAAATATAGCCATAATTATTGAAAATGAGAGGAAACTTGACAAGCATTACAAAGGTGTAAAAAAAAGTTAAAAACCCAAGACCTGCTTAATCAAGTTTGCGGTTTTAAAATAAAAAAAATGTATATATTCACCTCAAGGCGATTTTCTGAAAAGTAATTCATTCCAACTTTCTAAAAAATGTCAGCATAAACATTTAAAAAATTGATTGCAGATTTTTTTTTCAGAAATATAAAAAAATGTATTTTTAATACATGGCATAGCATAAAAATAATTTAATTTTTCCATATTTTAATGCAGGAAATATCTTGTGCGTCACCAATCCATTATTTTGATAAATCTTTAAAACAATTCTCCAATCCAAGTTTCTTATTAAATTTTTAAAAAATTATTATTAGTAATAGTAGTAAAACGAATCTTTACTACAGAAATAATATATATGATGGTTAAGAGGGACAATATCATTCAAATGGCATTTAAAATTCACCAGATTAAAGTTATTAAAACTAACAAAACCTTAATTAGTTTTAAAGTTCAAATTAAATGTCATGATGTTAGTTGTATGTGATTAGCTATGCATTTTCAACAGTAAAACGCTTAATTTTAAAATCTTTATAGCTAGTAATTTATTTTGTTTTTCTGACTAACAAACACAATTTTTTTAAATTTAATGAAAATATTTTGTGAATGTACAAAAACTAAACGAATTATTTATTGATGTTTAAAGATATAAATAGATTTACGTTTTAAGATAGTTTATGAAACTTGAAGTATATTAATTCAAAAGCTATATTACTCAAATCCTATAGTCCGCCTACTTTAAATATTAAATTTCCCTATCCGAGAAGCAACGTAATTTAATCTTATTAATCATTTAAAATTCGTGTAGCAATTTATTCGTGTTAATTTGACAGCACTTTGCCTGACAAGATGTATTTTCCAAGGAACAATTTTCAAACGTTTATCTTAAAAATTGCCAATTATAGACTGGCATTAATGGTTGTAATAATCCGAATAACTGATTGCATTTTTTGATCGATAATATCAACAAGTTATTAATATTTTTAATGGATTCAATAATTAGCAGTGTGATTTATTTTCTAAAAATTAGGATTAATTAGTTGCTTCCTTGTCATTAGCAATTCATATTTTTCATCTTGAATTTTTCGACAATGGATTAGTTATACAGTATTTATTAATTTTTGTCTACTGACTTAATTGAAATTTATTATACACTTTTTGATAAATTAACAACATTTTAATCGTTTTGCAGGAGATCGTATTAGAACTAACATTATAAATAAGAGTTAACAAGTAAATGAGATTTTTCTTGTACAACTTTTATTCTTCCATAATTGCTTGAGTTAAACATGATCTGGAACTTTTGAAATTATTATTGTATTAAAATATAAAGGATTAAAATATAAATTATTAAAATATAAAGGAGGTTAATATCCAAGTGCTGTGTCTAAAAAAAAGAGTCTCTAGATAAGAGTGTTTAACGTTTGCAAATGCATTGTTAAAAATTTCAGTTCAACAATGCACCATATCTTGGTGTAAAGTAGAGGTCTGCAGCAAATGACACCATATTATGGTGGAATCTAGATTGAACCATATATCCTTTATCGGAAAAAACCGTGGGTTTCTCCTATGGTTAGTTCAACCTCTTTAACTGCGACAGAAAATTTCTCTGTGCTGCATCAACAAGCTGAGGAATCTCGTCCAAGAAAGACAACAGCGAACAAGGGCCTTCGTGGCCCAGTGGATAAAGGCGTTTAGTTGTTATGAATCAGAGGATTCCTAGTTCAAGCCAGTTCGGTGGACTGGCTTGAACTAGGAAACCAGTCTTTCTGAAACCAGTCAGCCAAACCAGTTTAACCAGTCTTTGAACAAGAAAGACTGAACCATATATCCTTTATCGGAAAAAACCGTGGGTTTCTCCTATGGTTAGTTCAACCTCTTTAACTGCGAAAGAAAATTTCTCTGTCGCTGCATCAACAAGCTGAGGAATCTCGTCCAAGAAAGACAACAGCGAACAAGGGCCTTCGTGGCCCAGTGGATAAAGGCGTTTAGTTGATGAATCAGAGGATTCCTAGTTCAAGCCAGTTCGGTGGACTTGACAACGAAAAGTAGAAATGTTTTCATCTTGCGATCGGAGGGTTGCCCGCTTCGCTACAAAAATACTACGAAAACTCGAATTTTGGTTAAAAATAATAAAATATAATACGAAAATATGAGTTTAGGTGCAACGTGTTACCGCTAAATGCTTTTGGTCGCAACTAAATGGGTACCAAATTTTGGTACAAGGTAGTAATAAATTTTAACTTTGTGACCTTGTCTATAATGTTTAAGTAGAAAGACAATTCAACTCATTATTGGACAACCTATTGAACTAGAAAGCATTGCACTCGGCTAAACAATGGATCTAGATGCTTGGTGTTCGTTCATTTTCGTATTTATTTTTGACTTACATAACCTATCAGACAGCCTGCCCATTTAACGATGGAACTTGATATACTTAGCAATGATAATGGGTGTTAGTTTTAACTATAAAACATGTTCAATAACGCTTAACTAGAAATTATCGTTATGCTTCCTGCAGCTTTAGCGCTGATTAATATATGATGTTACTGTGCGTTTTGAGTTAAAATATATTCTTTTAGTTTTAACATTATCTATTAGCTTCCTTTTTGTTTGTTTTATATATATATATATATATATATATATATATATATATATATATATATATATATATATATATGATAAACTTTACACTATTGTTAAATAAGCGATAAATAATAAAACTAAAAGATGAATTCTCAAAGTAAAAATTATACTAATAAATATATCATTAAAAAGTGAAAGACATTTGGAAAATCAAATAAAGCTCTTTCTGCGGCAATGTTAAAAACAAATTGCCGATTCAAACTCCCAATCGTTATGCTGCATGCAGTTTTAGCGCTGATTCATATTTGATTTTTCTATGCATTTTTAATTAAAATGTTTTATCTTTACCCATTGTTTCATACTATTTTTTTTGTTGTGTAGATATATTATATATATAAATATATATATATATATATATATATATATATATATATATATATATATATATATATATATATATATATATATATATATATATATATATATATATATATATATATATATATATATATATATATATATATATATATATATAATGTCCGTTGTTTTCAAAATCTGCAAAACCTGACACCGATCGCATTTCTTTGAATCGAAACATCTTCGATCTGTCGAAATTCCGTGAAGTTGTTTTTACTGACTCCCACTCCCAGCAGAAGCAGCATGTGGCAGGTCATAAAAGCGGCATCCGTTCCTTCTTCAAAAGACCAGATGGGAACATAAACCGGGGGTCTGTTTCTAATTTCGGACCCAAATCCGAGTCCCTTTATGCACGCGAGCAATAACGGCCCACTCTCTGCCGATAAGGATTCGTGAATCATTAATTGAAAGAGGTTGGGAATGGCGGCAAATCCTTCGGTTGCGAGCGGTGAAATTGCTCTTTCATGCAGATTATTTTTTGTGCGGCGTAACGGCAAATATCCTGCGCCATTATGAGATGTTGTGATGAAAGAGAAATCACTTCGATGGAGAATCGTTTTTAGGATTTGATGTTGTTCGGGAACACTTGTAATTTCAAGTTGATTTGCATCTAACTAGATGTATTAAACTTTTTTACAAAAGCCATCCGTCCACACTGTGCAAAAAAGGGTACTTGAAAATGAGTACCTGAAATTACTCGTTTTTCTTTGAGTACAATTGCATCGTTCATTTGGATGGAGAATCGTTTTTAGGATTTGATGTTGTTCGGGGACACTTGCAATTTCAAGTTGATTTGCATCTAACTAGATATATTAAACATTTTACAAAATCCATCCTTCCACACTGTGCAAAAAAGGGTACTTGAAAATGAGTACGTGAAATTACTCGTTTTTCTTTGAGTACATTTCAAGTTGATTTGCATCTAACTAGATATATTAAACATTTTACAAAAGCCATCCTTCCACACTGTTAAAAAAAAATTTCTTGAAAATGAGTACCTGACATTATTTGTTTTTCTTTGAGTACAAGTGCATCGTTCATTTCGATGGGGAATCGTTTTTAGGATTTGATGTTGTTCTGGAACACTTGTAATTTCAAGTTGATTTGCATCTAACTAGATATATTAAACTTTTTTACAAAAGCCATCCTTCCACACTGTTAAGAAAAAGGTTCTTGAAAATGAGTACCTGACATTACTCGTTTTTCTTTGAGTACAAGTGCATCGTTCATTTCGATGGAGAATCGTTTTTAGGATTTGATGTTGTTCGCGAACACTTGCAATTTCAAGTTGGTTTGCATCTAACTAGACATATTAAACATTTTACAAAAGCCATCCTTCCACACTGTGCAAAAAGGGTACTTGAAAATGAGTACCTGAAATTACTCGTTTTTCTTTGAGTACAATTGCATCGTTCATTTTGATGGAGAATCGTTTTTAGGATTTGATGTTATTCGGGGAAACTTGCAATTTCAAGTTGATTTGGATCTAACTAGATATATTAAACATTTTACAAAATCCATCTTTCCACACTGTGATAAAAGGGTACTTGAAAATGAGTACCTGAAATTACTCGTTTTTCTTTGAGTACAATTGCATCGTTCATTTCAATGGAGAATCGTTTTTTGGATATGATGTTGTTTGGGGACACTTGCAATTTCAAGTTAATTTGCATCTAACTAGATATATTAAACATTTTACAAAAGCCATCCTTCCAAACTGTTAAAAAAAGGTTCTTCAAAATGAGTACCTGACATTACTCGTTTTTCTTTGAGTACAAGTGCATCGTTCATTTCGATGGAGAATCGTTTTTAGGATTTGATGTTGTTCGGGGACATCTGCAATTTCAAGTTGATTTGCATCTAACTAGGTATATTAAACTTTTTTGCAAAAGCCATCCTTCCACACTGTGAAAAAAAAGGTGCTTGAAAATGAGTACTTGAACATACTTGTTTTTCTTTGAGCACAATTACATCGTAAATGAGCGATGACGTTCTTAAATGTAAGTAACCGTACTTTATCGAAGACGTATGATTTGATATTGCTAGTTTCAGCTTCTGTTCAAGGGATTTTGCAAAGCGACCTGACAAACTTATAATAGTTGTTCCGAAGACGTTTTTCCACATTATTTGATGAATGCCAATTTATAACAAACACATATTTAAAATTTTATTAAAAAATTATATATTTTTACATTAATAATAAAAAAGTTTTAGCATCAACCAAACACTGAGAATAAACGATTAAAAGTTTTATTTTCTTGGAAAAACATACCTGCTATCCAGCATAAAATCTCAACTAACTCATTAAAAACATAGGTACAGTTCTAGAATTTTACAAGCATATATTGTTGAGTAGAGGATGTTTCATTTGAGCATTTTTTTTTTAAATATCACGTTATCCGGCATTTAACTATCCGGAATTCTCAATTAACTGGACCGTTTGAAAAAAAATATTTTCCGATTTCCAAAATTATTTTTTGTTAGATAGAGAAAATTCCACTTAGGGAAAAACTGCAAAAAAATAACCGATTATCCGGCTATTATGTATTCGGAAATATCGATTAACCGGATTTTTTTTAATAATTTATCCGATTTCGAAATATTTTCATTGCTGAATAAAGATTGTACAATAATGACATTTCATTCACCTAGCATTTATTGGCATGGAAAAGAAATGGCTTTACAATATACAATGTGCATACAAAATATGAGCACAAGTTGTTACTTGAATTTCTTGATGAAAAATAACAGAAGCGTAGTCCCCTGGTATATTAAAAACTAAAAAAGGGAAAATAAAATTTAAAAAAATTAAAAAACCGACTTTATGGAAAATGCGCTAAAAAGTAAAAAATATTTTTTTAATTTTACGAACGAGTTGAAAAAATTGAATTATTTAATATCAATTTTATGCTTATTACAAACTTTTGAAGTTGTTGCCAATTTACAAAAATCATACCTAAATTTTGGCGCCGATTTCAAAAAGTTTATTAAATACAAAATTGAACAAGGTAATAAACAATGTAGAGTTCTAAAAAATCATTCATTTTATTCTAAATTAAAAAACTAAAAATAAATATTTATTTTCTGTGACTCGGTCAGAAGATTCTTATAGGCTGTATGGATTTTTGAGGTTTTGTTTAAGGGAATAGATGAACGCAATTTTTAAAGCATTTTTTTTGTATATTTTCTAAAACTCTAATTTTTGTTCTTAACTAAACTAGATATGTTTTAAATATGTTTTTAACGTTTTTCAAAAGTTTATCACTAAATCCTTTTTTTTTTTCAAAATTATGTTTATTTTTATTTTAGGTACATATAAAAATACCCGAGATTAATGGATACCCGAGCCCCAAATCCTAATTTGTTAATTAATGATTTCAGAATTACCATTTTTTTATATAGTTAGAACATATTTTTCTGAATAATAATCAAAAGCAAAAATATATTTTTAAAATTTATTTTTGATATTTTTGGGGTTTTTTAAACTTAAATATACTTTTTTTTTAAAAAAACTACTCCTGCTTTAATTTTTAATATTTTTAAATGTTTTTAATTGATAAAATAACTTCAAGGTATGTACTACAAACGAATGAATAGACTTTGCATATTTGGGTTTTAATAGTTTTCAAAAACTTATTTTAATTTCAAAACCTAAAAAATATTCAAATTTTTATGTTTAATAATTGGTAAAAGAATAATTTATAACTTAATTTAAAAATGCTCTTCATACGTTTATAAAACAAATATTAGAGCTTCAAAAACTATTAACAGTTTAGTTTTAAGTTAATTAGTTACAAAGTCTTAGCATTTTAAACGTGACCAAAATGTAAAAAAAATATTTTCAGTAAATGACGATTGTTGCACACTAAAAGTGAGTAGATAAATGATAAATTGTATATAAACATCTAAACAAACATTGGTTATGTTTCTTTATTGTTTTGAAATTTTGTACACACCTTTTTAAGTTTCGTTTTTAAATCGTTTTATGAAGAATTTTTTTTAAAAAAATTTTAGGAATTTGGGGCTCGAGTTTCTCTTAAGAACCCAATTACTTTTTTGTTCATTCCTTGAATTGTTGTACACATATTAACTCCTACAATTGTGGTAACTTTTTTACCAAAATATCAAAATTATAATAGTTTTTATAGTCTAAAAATGCTTCAAAAGAGTATTTTTTTTAAAGTAAATTTTTCTTAAGACAAAAAATATAGTTTTGACGAAAACTATATTTTTCGATTTAGTAAAACACTTCCGTATATTTAGTGCATACTATACAATGTTTAAAAATATATTTAAAATACTTTCACTTTAGATGAAACAAAATTTGAAACAGAAAAATTGAAAAAATTAAAGTTTTAAAAAATACATAAATTAAACAGTATGTATATTTTTTTAATTTTGGTTTACCTACCCCCTTAAATAAGAATGATAAACTCTTTCGGGGTCGTTTTAGGTGCATGCCTAAAGATACATTTGATTATTTAGTATACATTTGATTCATAATTAAAAATCAAAATTGAAACCCACACACACAAAACGATCAATTTGCATTGAAATATTCATTAAACAGTGATAATATTCGGAAAAAGAATGAGTAATTCATAGATTACCCATCTAATAAAATCTATGAATGAAGAATTCATAGATTACTCATACTAACCTTATAATACATTTGATTACTAATTTATAGTGTCAACATAAAGGTTACTAGATCGGAATAAGTAAATAAAATGTTTTATTCATAGAAATTGATTCTCCTCGTTTAATTTATCAATTGTTTATCACATATAACGGTATATGAGACGTTGAATAATCGGACTCAATTTTAATATATTTAAACGTTTCTGAGCACTACCACTATGTATATTTCGTTGAAAATTGACCATTTGGGGTTTAAATTTTTAACAGGATTATTAAAACGGATATATCTGTGTTTTTTGTTAATTTTTTAAAAATACTTAATTATGATTTCAATGTTACCATTTTTGTAAAACAAATATTCATTGAATATTTAAATTGTTTGAAGAAAATTTAATAACTCCTTTTCTAGTGGCACACTCAATTATTTGTTAAAACCACCAAGAAAAAATGCAGCATAAAATAAATATTTTTTTAGTGTGGCGAAAGTTTCATAAAAGCGTGAAAGGTAAACACTTAAATATTTTTAAGTCTTTTATTTAAAAAAATTATAAACGTGTAACACATTTTTTATCCTCCCAGAAAAAAATATAGAAAATTAAATAATAGCACTTGATAAATTTTTAATGCTCTGAAACTACATACAGAATACTTTAGATTTTAATTCCTTTAACGAATTTAAATTATGTTCTAAATGTATTCAAGAAATTATATGTTAGCAAAGATTATTTTTTTTTTTAGCATGTCTTTGCTTAACCGTTACTAGTTAAAATATGAAACTACATAAATTTGTTTGAAATAGTAAAATGCCTTGATAACTTGTTACTATTCTGGATTATATCCCTTAATTCTAAGTAAATATTTTTGGTACATGTATGAGTGTATTTAAAAATGAGATAATTATATCCTTTAGTTTAAAAATAATGGTTAATTAACATTAAAACATAGAGGAGCACTCCACTGGATTTATATTATTATTATCTTGATCTTGTTATTATTTTATAATATGTTAATTAACGTAAAATAACCCCAATTTTTTTAGTGGGTTTAGTTAGTTTTCAGTTAGTTAGTTAATAAAAAATTGGGTTTATTTTACGTTAATTAACATATAATAAAATAAAAACAAAAAGTTGGGAAGAGGACAAATCACTGACTAATACCTTGGAAGTCTGCTACATTATTTAACGAAAGTCTTCATTTTTCAATATATCATCCCTGGTAATTAGTTTCAGAACATTGAAACTCATTAAAATAATATTTGTTACCTTAAAAGTGTAGTAAAATAAGTAATTTGCTGTAAACAATGTATGTAACATAACACTTAGTTTATATAGTATACATGTTTTGAAACTTAAACAAAAACATACTCATGTTTCAATCCATGTACTAGTCATAAAAATACATAAAAATTAGCCATTGTTCCCAATACCTGTTACTTAATTAACATATCAACTACCACATGTTGAGAAAATAAAAACAAAATACAGTGTTTTTTGTTGTGGTTTTCATATTATTGGTTATTACGTCATTAAATTTTCCTTCTATTATTTATTTTCATTTTTGACGAAAATTCCACTAGTACAATTATTAGAAAAATTATTTTGAAAGAACTTGATTGAAACAGAAAACATAGATTAATATTTCCGGCGACAAACGGTTAATTTGTTTTAACTAACCAATCGAAATACAAAAATAAATGTATTAAGTTTTGACTAGCTGTTTGACCACGCGTTTCAAGGGAACCCTTGGGGGGGGGGAAGGGATTGAGGAAAATTTGGGACTCGAACCCACAATCAATTGTTCTGAAGTCCCGCGCTATCAACTACGCTACAAACGCACGTTCCAGTTTGATATTGAAATTTTTATATGCTGTTTTTTATACAAAAATTCTTTTAATCGCATTTTTTTAGCAAACAGTCTCCATTTGTGAGGTGAAGGTATGATTTAAAGTGCTATGGGAAATTTTCTTTCTTTTGTACCTCAATCGGAAGCTGTTTTTTCGGACAGATACATAAAAAAAAAGGTACGTCATAGAATGGGAACTAAAAAAAATAAGCTGTAATAAATAATTTACTTTATTAAATAATGGCACAAAAAAGGTATTAAACCTTCTTCTGTACTATTTAATCAATTTTCATTGAGGTTGGCTCTAAAGGTTGACATATTAGCGCGATCGAAATTTGAATTATATGTCGATTGGGAAAACGCATAAATAAACCATACATATAGTTATAACTCACTTTATAGCTTAGATACCGAAAAAACTCGACGTTGGAATTTTTTCGAGTAGAAATTAGGATTTTAGTAAGTCTTAACAAAATCGGATTATTAGATTACGAGAAAAGAATGAGAAAAAATCAAGACTTACCTTTCCCCCCCCCCCACCCACCCTTTTTTTTCCCTGTAATTTTATTATTATTGATTTTTTTGCCCGCTAAAAAAAAATTTAACTTTAAATCTTTATTCTTCCTTAAAAGAAAACATTTTTGGGTTGGTTGAAAAAGCGTCGTACTAGAGCTACACAATTCTGCAACCACATTTAGCACTGCATAAATGACATCTTCCCGTCGACAATGTTATTCCAATGCAAATACACTGTTAAAAATATGTACTTGAAAATTTGATTACTATGCATATCATGTATCCATTCTTAATCATATGAGTTTCACTTTTGAAACAGACATGTACTCAAATATGAATAGATGCGTGCCTGCATAGGCTGCCTTCATAAATCACTTTTAATAAATATAAACAATAACTTTTAATAAATACTTTTAATAAATATATAATATGTATAACAACCAAGTAAACAATTACAACCCATATAGTCAGCAACGTAAGCCAGTACATATCCGTTAAATTACCGGGGCGGCATTAAGAAGTTCTAAACAGAAGAAATGTTTAAGAAGGTGTGCCAAAAGAATGATAAGTGAAATAATTGAGATGTAATAATTCAGTTTCTATTTAAGCAATCGATATCACATAATGTTGAAAACCATCTTTTAAACTACTGTGATAAGTTTGTCAGATTTCATAAAGATCGATCGCATAAATAGAAGCTAGCCTTAGCAATATTAAATCATATTGCTACTTTTTGAGAAAGTTCGGTTATTTGAGTATGTAATGTGCTCGGTTACGATGCAATTACACTTAAAGAAAAAACGAGTATGTTTAAATACTAATTTGTAAGTACCTTTTTTTTACAGTGTGTTATACTGTTTACAGTGTAGTTTCAAAAATGTATTATACTGTTTACAGTGTAGTTTCAAAAGTGTATTATACTGTTTACAGTGTAGTTTCAAAAGTGTATTATACTGTTTACAGTGTAGTTTCAAAAGTGTAATATACTGTTTACAGTGTATTATACTTTTTACAGTGTATTATACTGTTTACAGTGTATTATACTGTTTACAGTGTATTATACTGTTTACAGTGTATTACACTGTTTACAGTGTATTATACTGTTTTCAGTGTATTATACTGTAAAATACGGTTAAATACAGTGTAAAATACGGTTAAATACAGTGTAAAATACGGTTTTTTGCAATGTTTACAGTGTAGTTTTATAGTGTATTATACTGTTTTACAATGTATTATACAGTGTATTATAATGTATTATACTGTTTTACAATGTATTATACTGTTTTACAATGTATTATACAGTGTATTTTAATGTGTTACAATGTATTATACAGTGTATTATACTGTTTTACAGTGTATTATACTGTTTTACAATGTATTATACAGTGTATTATACTGTTTTACAATGTATTATACAGTGTATTATACTGTTTTACAATGTATTATACAGTGTATTATACTGTTTTACAATGTATTATACAGTGTATTATACTGTTTTACAATGTATTATACAGTGTATTATACTGTTTTACAATGTATTATACAGTGTATTATACTGTTTTACAATGTATTATACAGTGTATTATACTGTTTTACAGTGTATTATACTGTTTTACAATGTATTATACAGTGTATTATACTGTTTTACAATGTATTATACAGTGTATTATACTGTTTTACAGTGTATTATACTGTTTTACAATGTATTATACAGTGTATTATACTGTTTTACAATGTATTATACAGTGTATTATACTGTTTTACAATGTATTATACAGTGTATTATACTGTTTTACAATGTATTATACAGTGTATTATACTGTTTTACAATGTATTATACATTGTATTATACTGTTTACAGTGTAGTTTTTACAGTGTATTATACTGTTTTTACAATGTATTATGCAGTGTATTATACTGTTTTTACAATGTATTATGCAGTGTATTATACTGTTTACAGTGTATTATACTGTTTACAGTGTAGTATACTATTATTTACAGTGTAGTATACTATTATTTACAGTATGCTTATTATTTACAGTTTAAACTTATTATACTCTTATTATTTTAACACTGAAACCCTCCATTTTGACGCGTGTTACTAATATAGTGTTAAAATAATAATAACAGTATAATACGTTTGCATCGATAAATATTTTACATAAGTTTCTATATTGGATTCGAAATCAGCGTATGTACTATGGGAGCAAAGAACGAACCACTGCACCCGAGACGGTAACTTTTTCTTCGCACTAGTCGCCTAGTAATAATTCCCGGAAGGATATATAACATAAGAAATGAAGCGGATGTATTATCACGGTCTTTTATTATTTAGTGCTAAATAAAAGGCGATTATTCAGGCTATAAATAAATATCTTTAATATTTATAACAAAATAGGAATGGTTATAAACATGCATAACAATAAAACAACTATGTAAAAATATAATAATAAAGGCAGCAAGTATATTAATTTTCTTCGGATACATTAATACATCTTCCTCTTGAATAAATCCTAGATACTATATATAGAAATATAGTAAAAGGTTAGACTTATTTGTGAAAAATGATCCGAAGCTAGCTACGCATTATTTTTGCTTTTTCCTGTAGCTAATGAAGCCATGTTCTTTTAATTTCTCTTTGAGGATGGCAATTGGAAAGAAAATATAGAGAAGAAATATTTTCAATTGAACCGTAATATGGATTGGATACAGTTGCAATAATGTCTTCTTTTGGAGACAGAGATATTCGTGGAATAATGTATTTCCTTTGGGTGCATAATAAAACCATTGATCAAGTCTTTTGAGGCTGTTATAAAGTCTACGCAGAAATGGGTATTTACAAATAAAGAAATAGTGGGGACGACGAAATTATTTTTCGTTATGATAAGAAAATATGAATTGGAATGAAAATATTATTTTATTTTGTGTTTTGATTAGGTAAGTAAATATTGCGGAACGCAACAACTTCTTTGTTAGGGTAGACTAAGGTTGTTTTAATATTTTTTTCTAATTATTAAGCTATTTTTTAAACAAAAATTCTTTTTCATCTAGACTAGAAAGTTGGTCTTAAAAATCAATTTATTATAAAAAATTCAAAGAAGTCAATTGCATGGGAACAATTATACCTTAAAACTATCTAAGGGGTTGTAAAATGACCCTCCATCGTTAGTCAAATTAATGTTCAATATAACCTCCATTTATATCATAAAATTATCATATAATTACTAAATGGCGCCAAAAAAGTTTACATATCTTAGAAAGTTATCGAAAGAATCATTATTTGTAAAATAAAATTGGCAATGCGCCCAAAACCTAAAACCGAAATGTCCTGTTTATTCTGTTAATTTTCGGAAATTGATTATTGAGTATGGGTTTCCGATACTGTGTGATTAAACTATTTTACAATTCGATGAAACGATAGCAAATTTTTATTGGAAATTATAAATTATTTTTTCTATTCGGTATGTAAGATTTGTCTTTGTTGTATTTTTATTTAGAAGTTCTATATACTGTTTAAATATATATACTGTTTTTTAAGGTACGGCATTTGATTATTTGGAGTCTCCTATTATATTGTATAATATTGGGAAGCTATGTAAGCCAATGTTAGTTTACAGCACGCTTTGGTTTGCGAAACAAAAAGCGTAGTAAATTTGGAAAAGCTATAGAGAAAAGTTGTGGGAATATTTTTTACCTCTGCATTTATATCACATGTAAAAGGTTTCTCAATTAAAAAAGCATATCTTAAAGCTTTAGAAAACGTACTGTCAAGAAGTACGTTTTCTACCACCAGTATATTATAAATTAACCCTTTTCTCTCCGTTGACGACTCTTAAGTGAAAACTTAACGACCAGTTTTTTGTGTTCCCTGTTGTTTAAGAATGTTATCCCTTTGCACTCCAAGAACACTTTGCGATTTGTTTCTTTCTATGGAACAGTTATTCCTCTTTACATTCTTTTCCACAGATTATTTTATACTCATAAAGGGGGGAAAATCCTAATCTGTTTTGTATTTGCAAGAGAACAAGTTGAAAAAAAAAAATTATGTTCTAAACACAAGATCATGCTGTTCTCGTTTATTTTAAAGAACAGGGAAACAAAAGAACTGGTCGTTATGTTGGCGCCTGAGAGACGACATCGGAGTGGAAAGGGTTAAACGAGAACAACATGATCATGTGTTTAAAAAAAATCGATCTTTTTTTCAATTTGTTATCTTACAGATCCACAAGGTTATTATTTTTTTTTCTATATGAGCTTACAAAATTCTGAGGGGAAAGAACATAAAGCGGAATAACTGTCCCATAGAAAAAACGCAAAAACAAAGTTTTCTTGGAATACAAAGGATTAATAGTTGTTAGATATAGCTTTCGTATGATTATTTATTTTTTATGAGATCTGGAGTAGAGATCCATATTACTAGCATCAAAATAAATGGTGACACAAATAAAAAGGAGCAAAGTTACCGGACAGGAATTATCCTGTAACCTGACCGATTCCTAAATATATACATTGTAAAGTATTTTTTATTTCAGGTTGACTTTCTCTTTTAAGAGTCGAATCCCCTTTCCTTCAAATGCCGCTTTTCTTGAGTTCATTGCCTGCCAAGATGGAGTTTATTCGCTAAAAAATCTTTTTTCGGTTGTTCCCGAGGCTTTTATAGCTTTGGATTGCCGGTTGGCGCGTGACGGCTGTATAAAAGTATCTGCGGTGTATTAATAAAATCAAAAGCTTTGACCTTTCAGGTGCCAAGGTTGGACTATTAGAGATCTTTTATTGTGTGTCTTGAGGATCTGCAGCGCTAGTGAGCGTGTACATTTGTCGCGAGACATTCTATTCCCTTTTTACAAAAGGATTTTTTTTTTCGAATTGAAACAAAATGGTGTTTTCTCTTTTTGGTTTCTATAAAGAAATACTTCTATGAATTCTATCATTGTATGTGAACTGTTTTATAACTATAAATGTTCGGTTATTTTTTTTACAATTAATGTAGAAGAGAATACATGTTAACTAATAATTAAATTCCCTAAGTTTCAAAACATATATTTTACCTTTTCTAAATTTGTAAAGATCAGATTTTTTAAATATAGATTACACTGAAGTCAGAATGTAAAATCCTGTATGGCTCCACACACACACACACACATATATATATATTCAGTGTGTGTATATATACACACACACATATATATATATATATATATATATATATATATATATATATATATATATATATATATATATATATATATATATATATATGCGCATGGGTTTGTTTTTTATACATATTTACAGTTTTATTCTGAGTTTGATGAAATTTTGCACACCTGACCTTCAGAACAAGAGGAAAATCTTTGTCTACATGAGATTTCTAAACACCACTTCCCCCTTCTCACCCATTAAAGCAGAAATCATATTTTACGAAATCTGACAGATCGCGCCACGGTGAAGAAATCGGCCAATATTATCGGGCAACGGTACTGCAGATAGTTATATAATGTTTAGAAAAAAATGTATAAACATAATTTTTTTAATCTACTTTCTCCAGGTTGATTATTAATGTACCACAGCCTCTTTAACTCTCGCTGAAAATGCACAAAAGATGAAAAAGTATAAAATGGCAAATGACACTTTTAATACTATTTTTAAATGCGATTCCTATATATGTAGTTTATTTTTGAACTGCCTATTTGCACATTTTAATTGGCTTAAAATAAGACATCTGTCGAAAACCAAAATGAAATGTCCATTTTCAGCCACTTGATAGAATATGCGAACATTTCTCTAGCGTTCTCGAATACGTTAGCATATTCCTCTATTAATATGATCGATTTTGCACAATGAACGAAACGCATAAAATACTATTCAGGTAAACCTTCTTTGCATCCATTGAAAACGGAAATGTATGTGTTTATTGATTATGTATTTTAAAAGGGATTTATATAAATTCCATTTTGTTTAAATGCACGCAATGGCGACTGTTTAAGTGTTCGCATTTTGAGTTAGAAAGCTTCGTGGAAAAACTATTCCTTCTGACAGAAATGAACGACTTAAGTCGTCAATAGATTTCCAGTTTTTATAGCAATACACATAAACCTTAAATTCATAAAAATGTTCGATGTTAAAATATTTTTCAAATCTTAAACATTGGGACGGTTCTTGGAAATTATATTTATCATAATATTAAAAATTTTAAATATATATAATATAATAGCTTTGGAAATATAAAGTAAACTATTTTGTAAAAAAAAAAAATCACTGCCTTTTTTCTAAATGCTTTGAGGGTGAAGTGATATTTTCCACATAAAATCCCATTTTATTTTATGAATAAATATATTAGCATACTTTTTTTAATATACCAAAGTTTTTTCTTTCATGTATAGAGAAATCTTAGTAAATGAAAGTTCTATCTTCAAACAACTGAAGTCTTGTAACTAAAGTAATTCTTTTTGTTAGCGTAGTTTCACGTTATTTAATTTCTTTCAAGAGCCCATATTTCTACATAGTACACTGTTTAGTAAAATTCGATTTAAATACCGAAAGGTAAATTTTTTGATTAGTGATTTATAGAAATTTCAATTCATTGGGTGAATGTCATTCGTTGGGTCCGATATGTTGTTCACGGATGAGTCAAGGTTTTTTCTTGAATCAGAAATAAATAATTTACATTTTATTTTCTTATTGAAAACAAAATAAGTATTAAAATAATCTACAAAATATATGTTTTTAATATTTAAGCTCGGATATGTGAAAGGATGAAGACCTAATAAAAGTGTTTAAAATTGACTCTTTGACTATAATCAATTAACTATTTATTACTGGTTTTTCGGCACATAGTAATCTTGTATAATAGATTGTCTTAAACAATATTATTTTTAACAATCTTAAATACATTTATGTTATTAAACTGAACATTTTTCATTTTATCTATTTGAATTAATCCCTTGATACTCAAGGCCGTATATATACGTTCGGGGATCTCAAATGTTTCTAGCAATTCTCCCAATTATTAAATTCATAAAAATACTTCATTTTACAAAGTTTTTAATTCAAAGGTTTGAGGTACAATTTACAAACTATCTCTTTGCAATTAATTTAAAAAAGAATAATATAAAATAGCCTGTCCAAGAAAAATTGCTTACATTTCCAAACAATAAAAACAAGTTTACAATTGAAAAATTGCTTGAGTGTCAATGGATAATCAGAAAATATCATTATTTAATTAAATCAAAATTGTTCAATGCATTGATATTATTCATATTACTCCATAAGTCTTAGTAACTTTAGTGAATAATGTCAGTTTTGAAGTTAATTATGTCGATTTTTTTTTCTCTTAATCTCAGGAAACTGGTTGAATTCGAAATACTTACACAAAAAGAAACAACCCCCTGGAGACATCTAATCAAAATTAAACAAGTCACGTGGGCCCCGTTCAAAAGAAAACATGTCAAACAAAAAAAATTACATTAATGAATTAAAATAATTCTTTGATCTTCACCATTTCCCCGGAGGTACTTCTTATACGTATTGGAAATGTTCTGTTAAATTGAACCTTAAAAATGGGTTAAACAATCTAAAAAAAACCTTTAATGCTTTTCTACTATTCGTGATATCTTGTTCAGTTTTGGGAGCGCGCATCTCAGTCGTTTGTTAAAATCATTCCACTGTGTTCCAGATAAAATTGACCGATTTTTTAGGGATCAATAGTATTCTTTTTTTCCCTAAAGAAAGGGGAAATCTGATAGAAGACATCGATTTCCGGAAATATAGTTGTATCACAATATAGCGTTGAAAGTAAAAATGATCGACATTGTGATGTCAAGATTTTTAGGGAAAATATATTTGGAAGTTTTAGAAACTAGCCCATTGTACTCCAAGGACATGTTTGACATTTGTGTTTTTTCTACGGAACAGTTATTCTGTTCTCTGTTCTTTTTCTTTTTTTTAGAATTTTTTGTGCTCGCAGAGGATAAAATATAAATATGTTTCAGATCTAGCAAGAAAACAATTTTAAATAATTGTGATGTTTCTTAAATACAATATCATGTTGTTCTTGTTTAGTTTGAAGAACAGGGAAGCAAAAGAACAAGTCGTTATGTTGTCGCATGAGAGACGACATTGGAGTGCAAGGGGGAAAAAAACGAAGTGCAAAGGGAAAATATGAAAAAAAATCGAGTAATTGGATAATTTTATACACTATTTTAAAATGCACATTTAGTATTCACATATTTTGTTTTAAAAGGATACGTTGAAATCGGATTTTCTATTCCCTGTTATTGTATTACTTAAATACGGTTCCGACAATTTTGATAAAAATCACTACGCTGAACATTTCTGTTGAAGTTATAAATCTGTTAAAATTATATATTAATTGATAAAGCTGATCATAGTTAGAAATACTTTTTTTCCAAACCATTTTTTTCTGGACGTGCAATAAAAACTGTAACCATTCCTTCCATAGAAATCTAATGAAAAAAAATCTAAACATAAAAAATATAATTCGATTTAACCCTCTGACGGAGCTGAACTACTTAAGTCGCCCATGGATTTCTAGTTTTTTTTAGCAATACACATGAAACTTTATATTCTTAAAAATATTGGATATTGAAATATTTTTCAAATCTAAAGGATTTTGGTGTTTCTTGGAAAATAATAAAAATTTATATATTATATATATATATATATATATATATATATATATATATATATATATATATATATATATATATATATATATATATATATATATATATATATATATATATATATATATATATATATATATATATATATATATATATATATATATATATATATATATATATATATATATATATATATATAATATACATGAAATAGAAATATAAAGTTAACTATTTGCAGAGAAAATGTTTTTGCAATTTTGACATCTTCCTAACCGCTAAGCAGAAAGTGCATCCTTCAGAAGTCGGGTGTTTGATTTTAACATGGGGTTTTGGCCGAAATATCGGCCACCCGCCCTGTAAAGGTTTTAAGTGGAAAGTTGTAGCTCTAGACCCCAAATCCATCGAAACACTTCTTGGTGAATCAATTTTTTTGTTATTGCACCATCAAATAGATTTTCTTTTAAATAATATGTGTGTATGTTATGGATGCATGCGAGTGGTCGCCATGAAGGATCGCGGTGCGTGAAGGATCGCAGTCCGGGGTCAAGTGCGAGGATCGGGAGGTGACCGCGCGAGGGGGGAGGACGCGCAAGGTCAGCGACGCGCTGTTGCACCGCGCACTGCGCCACCTCCACGCGATCAATAGGGGCCGCCTCTGCCTCCGCCTCCCTTGGGCGGGAGATACGAACGCACGGGAGGGATAGAAGTCCAAAAAGAGGCGGCCGCGTGGTCTCAGGGATCCCAGTTCAGGGAGGCCGGCAGAACTGTCAAAAATGCGTGCTTATTTTTGATTGGTTGGTTAATTAACTAACGCAAATGGTTTGGAGTGGCCGAGCGGTTAAGGGCGTCAGCTAGGAATACGAAGGTTCCCGGTTCGATGCCAGGTGATGGACTTGACAAAGAAAAGTAAAAAGTAGTGATCTTGTGATCGGAGGGTTGCCAGCGTCGCTACAAAATATTAGAAAAGTCGTACAGAACATCCGCAAAAATTAACGGCGTGTATACGGGACTGGTGCAATCTGATCGGGGTCCAAAGTCCCGATGTCTATTGAAGGCGTTGGGTGCCAGTTCAGGTGTTTCCTCGTCATCTGAACATGGTTCTAAAATAACAGGGTTCATGTATGAACGTGTGTGTGAATGTGTATGTGTTCCAGGGTCTTTCCTTCGAGATAGACCACCAATAGCCCACTGTGCAGCTCCAGTGCGACGTTAATTAACTAAACCAAACCAAAAAACCAAATGGTTTTGTTTGGTTAATTAGCGTCGCACTAGAGCTGCACAGTGGGCTATTGACGACGGTTCGGAGCCTATCTCGAAAGAAAGGCCCGGGAACGATGCCTCGTATTTTTTAACCATGGTCAGATGACGAGGACAGCACCTGAGCTGGCACCCAACGCCTTCAATAGACGTCGAGACTTTGGACCCCGATCAGATGTATCGTGCACCAGTCCCGTATACACGCCGTTAATTTTTTGTGGATGTTCTGGACGACATTCTAGTATTTTGGTAGCGAAGTTGGCCTAACGCATTTGAGGGGCTGCAAAGTGGAACTATAACTATCTGCAACTGTTTGGGGACTATCTCGTGGAAAGACCCGGGAACACTGCTCTGTAAAAAAAAATTATTAAAAATAAGTACATGAACGTACTTGTTTTTTTTAAGTACAATTGCATCTAAATGAGCGATGACGTACTCAAATTTAAGTAATCGTATTTTCGCAAAAATGAACAGTGCTAATCTCAGCTTCTGTTCAAGCCATCTTTACAAAGCGACCTGACAAAATTAAAATAGTTGTTCAGGAGATGGTTTTGCACATGATTTGATATCGATTGCTTAAATGGAAACTGAGTTATTACAACTCAATTATCTTACTTCCCATTTTTTTGGCATACCTTTTTAACATTACTTCTGTTTATAACTTCTTCATGTCGTCTTGGTAGTACAACGAATAAGGCACTGCGTTGTTGTGCTGAGGATCTGGGTACAATTCCCGGTAAATATTGGTTGTAATTGTTGATATTTATTGAAAGTGATTGATGAAGGCATCCTATGTAGGCTAGCAACTCCTCTTTTTATTCATTTCTACTCATTGTACTCATTTTTGAGTACATGTCTTTTTCAAAATTGAAACTTATGTATTCGGAGCTGTGATAAGAATCGTAATCAAAAATGAGACATTTTATTTATTTTTGAATTTCTATTTTTAACAGTTTGGGTCGTGTTTTTGAATCATGACCAAATGACGAGAACAACACTGGATCTGGCACCCGATGCAACCTCAATAGGTGTGAGGACATTGGACACGATCATATTTAACGTTCATGAGTCCCGTATACACGCGGGTGGAATGAATCGTTTACTTTAAAAATCTACTAATTGAAGTTTTTCAAATTTTCTGGAAACATAAAAAAATATTCTATCTCTGATATTAATATAGATTTTGGCCTTAAAATGTTTAGAATATTAGTTAACATCTTCTCAAAGTGGATTCTGCCTGTTATTAAATTGCATTTCTTTATTCTTTTTTTTTAAAATAAAAACTTTCAATTAGTGGGTTTCTCCAATAAAAAAAGTTTTTACTGTAAAAACGTACATTTTTTAAATAAATTTGATAGTTGGCGAAGTGGTTTTTGGAGGGATTGTGCACAAAAATATGGGTTTACCATATGATATTCTGATTCCATAAAAACAAATTTAAAAAAAGTCTGTTAAAGGGTTTCGGAATTAAACGATTCTATTTCAGAAGACTTTTGTAATTTAGTAACAAATCTAGTAACACTCCGATCACGAAATTGCTATATCTTAAATTTGGTGATGTCCTCATTCCGATTCGAACCCGCTATCTGATGATTGCTAGATGATAGTAATGTACATTTCGAATACCGGTCTTTAAGGTTTAAGTTTTTTTTTTTTTAAATCTGTCTTTTTTTTTCACCCGAATTCTATGTTGCTTTTAAATGACAAAAACAATCTGTTGTTGGAATTTGTAAGAGAACAGCTTAATAAAAGAACGACTCAAGAACATGTTATTTTATTTAAAGAAGTGGGAAACAAAGAACAGATAGTTATTTTTTGTCTGAGATGTAACATTGGACTACAAAAATTTCGTTACCCAAAGAACTGCTTACGCGAATAATATTTGTCAACGTTATTTAACTTTTGTCTTAAGATTGTCTGTTGTTTGAAAAAAGTTTTTGATTTTTAAGTTTTAAACAAAGTGTGGAATCGTAGATTTTCCCTCGAATTGCCAACCTTTCGTCGGTGCCGGCGGCGGTTTCAGTTTAGGAGTGTAGTTATTACGTTTCTAACTTTACACATGTAATTTTAATTGTTTCAAAGGATTTTACAACATTCTTTTATGTTAAATGCATTGAAGCTTGAGTAATATTAGAACGTTCCTAAAAGATAATTGAATCGTTTGTTTCAGAAACCCGATAAGATGACTTTTTTCCAATTTTCGGGAAACAAAGAAAACACTCTGGTTTTGATATTTATGTAGATTTAAGTTTTAAAAAAATTAGAGTATTTGTTAACATCTTCTCGAAGTGGATGTTATTTGTAATTAAATTATAATATTTATTCCTTAAAATTTTTAATTTTATTTTTTAATGTCAATGATCGGGTTTCTGCAATAAAATGCGTTTTTATTGTGAAAACGTACATTTTTAAAGTTAATTTGAAGGTTTACTGAATGGAAGCTGACGGGATTGTGCACAAAAACATGTGTTTTCTATATCAGATTCTGGTTCCGTAAAAAAAATACAAAGAGTATTTATTTTAGAAACGCGTAAACAAACGATTCAAGTTTTCATTCACGCTATGTAATGTCATTTGTCGGGTTTCTGCCCTAAACGCAATATTTACTGTAAAAAACAACCCATAAAACGGAATGGCTGTTGAAAGGATTGTACACAAAAATATATGTTTGCTGTAGGAAATTCTGATTCCGTAAAAAAAATACCCCAAAAAATCTATTTCAGAAACCAGTAAACAGACGATTAAATTTTGCATTTACGCTATATGTCCGCATCACGCTATGCAATATCACTTCTTGGGTGTCTGCACTAAACGCAATATTCACTGTAAAAAATACCCCATAAAACGAAATAGCAGTGACAGGATTGTGCACAAAAATATGTGTTTGCCGTAAAAGATTCTGATTCCGTAAAAAAATACAAAGAAAATTATTTCAGAAACCCGTAAACAGACTTTTCAATTTTGCATTCACGCTATATGTCCGCATCATGCTAGTTAATGTCACTTCTTGAGTTGCTGCACTAAACGCAATATTCACTGTAAGAAATAACCCATAAAACGAAATGGCAGTTGACAGGATTGTGCAAAAAATAACAGACTATTCAATTTTACATTCACGCTATATGTCCGCATCATGCGAGTTAATGTCACTTCTTGAGTTTCTGCACTTCACGCAATATTCACTATAAGAAATAACCCATAAAACGAAATGGCAGTTGATAGGATTGTGCACAAAAATATGTGTTTGCAATGGAAGATTCTGATTCTGCAAAAAACAAAATTACAAAAAAAAATTGTCTTAACTGGTTTCTGAAATAAACGATTTAATTACGATCTTTATTTGTTTATTTATAAGGTTAGCAGTATCTAGGAACTTTGTTTTTGGACTTGCACCATTTTAAGTCGTCAATAGCCCACTGTACAGCTCTAGTGCGACGTTAATTAACCAAACCAACCCTGCACCATTTTAAACGCAATCAGCCTATTTGATAGTAAAATGTTCAATGCTCAAATCGTTTATCATGTATTTTTAAGAGATTTGCCTTTCCCTCATTTGCAATTCAAATTTTGTTTTCCGCACCAAATAAATTATTTCCTATTTCCCATTTACCTTCATTCCAGCATCTTATTTGTAGCAGGTTGTTTACAATTGCAGATAGTAATTAATTTATTTCCGCGTAGTTAATCCAAAAGTTTAAAATCTATCTTTTACAATAAGTTTAAACTTCTATAAAAAGACAACGTCGTCAAATATTTTATTCTGATATGTAAAAAAATCCCGAAAAAATTTATAAAATTCTTATTTAAAATTATGAGTTAAAATTAAACGAATGTGATATAACTAAAACATTACAGTGATGTCCCCTAAAAAAGGTTTTTAATCTGAAGCTTGCAATAAACGCAATATATTTTCAAATATTTTAAAAATGAATATTTAGATAAAACTCCCCAACCAATCCCCCCACCCCTCCCCACCTTTAAAAATTCCACAAAGCATCATTACGGATATAAATAAAATTACTTAAATAAAAAGTACTTATCAATAGAATATAATTTTTATGCAATTCTACATATAACGGCTAAAATAGTACATACCAGAAAAAAAGTGTAAGTAAAGTAAATATGTACCCAAAATAATATAATTTCATAGTAATGTAAAATTAAAAACAATTATGTATTTTTCAACCTTTTTTATTTTTTGCAAAAAATTCTTTGAACGCTGACCATCCCCGATTTTCAGTCCTATGTATTAATATATTAGCAAGTTCACATTACAGACTAAGTATATATTTGAGTACATTTTGTGAATTAGAAAACTCTCTAAATACAACGTTAAATATATTTATTTTTTCTTACTTTTTTTACATATTTTAGCAAAGGTACATCATATCAATCATCGCTTTCAATAAATATTGACAATTACAACTTAGACTTACCAGGAATCGAACCCAGGTCTGCGATACCGTTGTCCACAGTAAAATAATTGAATTTTAATTACTCAGTTTCCATTTAAGCAATCGACATCAAATAATGTAGAAAACCATCTTCTGAAAAAATATTTTATCTTTGCCAGGTCTCTTTGTTATGATGGCTTGAACAGAAGCTGAGATTAGCAATATTAAACCACACTGCTCGTTTTTGCGAAAATACGGTTGCTAAATTTGAGAACCCATCGCTCATTTACGATGCAAATTGTACTTTAAAAAAAAGTACGTCCTGATACTCATTTTTAAGAACATTTTTTTTTACAGTGAACGTTTGAAAATTTTGTTCAGGAAAGGTTTTCCCTGTGCTTTATTTGAAATACTTTGTACTTTTTGCAAATACCTTCTTATGTTTCGTCAAGGTAAGTCTACCGGTAATGAAAATGAGTGTAAAAAATATCGATTTTCTAACTTAATTAAACTGTCGATGACAAGTTTTTTGTTAATACCTTGAAACAACCTATTTGTCACAACACGCTTTTTAAAATTAGCTTCTCAGATAAAAATCGGAATATTTTGCATCTAATCATTGTTTAAAAGAAAAATAATTCTAGTGTAAATAATTACCCTTTATTAAGATAATCAGATATTTCCTTGTACGCTGCATTTTTAAATATGTTAAAATAACAAACAAAACAAATTGTCTGTATATAACAAGGATTTTTGTAGTTTATTTTAAGATACGAAGTATGATATTGTTAAGCTAATAAAATAAAAATAAGTCGAGTATCAGAAGGTGATGCCTTATTGTGCATATGTATTAAGTTTATTTGTTTCACGTATGTACCTAATAAAGCTGTCTTTTAATTAATCGATTCAGGAAAAAAAATTAGTATCGAGTTATTTAAGTTGCTTTTTGAGTATTTTTGAATTTACGAACATTAAATTATTAAGAATACAAACGAACATTAGTAAATAAAAAACATTTTTTGACATAAAATATAACTGCACGTCCTAAATATAACACGATCAGTTACTTTTGCCATCAATTCAACTCTTTAAATGAAGTTTGGAACATTACATCTATATAAAAAATATACACAACACCAGGCGATGATATATATATATATATATATATATATATATATATATATATATATATATATATATATATATATATATATATATATATATATATATATATATATATATATTTTATTTTGTATATTTCTACTATTGTTTAAAAAAAAACATAAAAAATACAATTCTCTTAAAAGTACATAATTTTTTTTTAAATATTTATAATTTGTAATGTAATAATAATTATTAAAAGTTTACAACGTTAACCAACATAGGCAATTTAAAAAAGCATACAAATCCGAAAAAGTGTATGTTTTTAAAAAATGTTTACAAGTGTTTTTAAAAAATACATACATAATAAATACAATTCTCTTAAAAGTACATAAATTTTTTTTAAAAATATTTATAATTTTTAATGTAATGTAAAAATAATTATTAAAATTTTTGCAACGTTAACTAACATAGGCAACTTAAAAAGCATTACAAGTCCGAAAAATGTGCTTTTTTATTAAGAAAAAGTATTATGAAGCATTTGGGCAACTAATAATATATATAACGTAGGGACATTTTTTTTGAAAATATATTTTTGTTTTTCCTTTTGGATGTACTTTTCCACTGGGCTCGCATATCTAAATAAGTCTGTAAGAATTCCATTAGTAAACTTTATTTTTATTGTTTGATTTGATACTAAAAAAAATTACATAATCACCCTTCAACCACCACCACGTGAAAACAGTTTTTCTTATGTTCTCTTTTCGCCTTTTTATACACCTCCTCCCCCTTGTAAAAATACTGGAAGTTATTTAGATACTGAAGAAGAAAAAACATTAATTTGATACACTTGTGCCCATTGTCAGTGGCGCCAGAACTGGCATGAAATGCATGACAGCTGCCGTACCTATTTTCACCAAAATAATATATTCTGTAAAAAAGATTCCATAAACTAAAAATACTCAAACGCAAAATCTCAAATAAGCTAGTTTTGTTATCTGCCATACCTCATAAAAAAATTCCGGAATCGTTGTCAATTCTATAAAAAGCTTGCCATAATTTAAATGTATATGTGATTTTGGATACTACAAATGCATATATCTAAATTTTCGACTAATTGTGTTAAATTATTGAAAATTGACAAAAATAATATAAATAAATTAAATCTAGAAATTAATTTCACGAGTTTAAAAATAAATTAAAAATATATATTCCAGCATTTTAAGTAAAAACGACAATTTTAGAAGGAAATTTGTCAAAAAGATTTCTTTAGTAATAATCACGAGGATTTTTTTCAAATACGCAATTTAACTATCGTTTAATCATAAAAAATTATATTTTATTAACTGAAATTTATTCAAACCGTAAAGTAGCTTAAATAATATTTGAAAATAACCAGTTTTTCTATCTCCTCAAATTTTAACTAACGATTATAAGAATTTTAAAAAATGATAGTATGATTTAGAGGGAAATATATTTTTGTTTAGCTTTTGTATATGGATTAAATATATATTTTAAATGTATTACATGCTTTTTATACATTACAATTTCATCACTTCTAAAATTTACATTATTTACTATCTATTACTATTATTAGTTATCATGTATACTACTAAAATGCGTAACCATTATCTAAGAAAATCCAAAATAGGATTTATAAGATCGATTTTAAAGACTTCTGTGTAAATGCAATCAGCTGATAGAAGTTACATCTGTGTAGTATTAAATTGTTTTTTAATATAAATATACATGCTATTTTATTCCTGATTACCCATGGTCTTTATTTCCTCCATGACTTTGAGGACATCGTTACTGTTCGATTAATAGATCCCCACAAGATCACAAAAGCTAATGCATTATATGCATAAATTAGACAATTTCTCTCTCTCTTTGTGAAACAGCTTTGAAACATTTTAGGTTCAACTTGACATCACTGGCGCGTCGCGACTACACAAGAATATTTATGATGTAAATCTTGTCCGAAATTAAATTCTTGCCATGTAACTGCTTGTAGTTTATTTCACACTCGCGTAACATAAACCTCATTAGATAACAATAAGGAAAGGTTTATTTTGCGCTTGTGTAACATAAATCTCCATTATAGTTACTAAAGATAATAGAATGTTGTATACTAATGAATATTTTCAAACTTGCTTATGCTAAATATTCAATCGCTCAAAACTGCATTAAATGTAACATTCATGCAGTGTATTAGGTGAATATGTTTAAATGTTTTCTAATGATATATAAAATATATATATAAAAAAAACTTTTTAAAGCACATGCTTTTATCAAATGTACTAAAATGCAAAAAATAACCATTCTATACTTCTTGAAAACTGACTTTTGTAACATTACCTTTTCCTCCACTTGCCCCTTGAATTCTTTTCTCTTCAACTACTTTGAAATATGTTGAATATACTTTTGTTGGAACTGACTAAAAATAAAAGCGTGGGGCGCTTATTATTGATATTATATTTAAGATTTATTAAGAATGATTTAACATTTCAAGATGATAAAAGAAGACATTAAGGTTTTAGATATCATGTGTGAGCGCCCCACGCTTTTATTTTTAGTCAGTTCCAACAAAAGTATATTCAATATATTTCAAAGTAGTTGAAGAGAAAAGAATTCAAGGGGCAAGTGGAGGAAAAGGTAATGTTACAAAAGTCAGTTTTCAAGAAGTATAGAATGGTTATTTTTTGCATTTTAGTACATTTGATAAAAGCATGTGCTTTAAAAAGTTTTTTTTATATATATATTTTATTTTCTGCTTTTTAGTTATATAAACATGTATATTACCATTGCTTTGTATAATTAAACCTCTTTAAATTATTTCAAGGCTATAGCATATATTTATTCAAACATTAATTCCACTTACTAACATGCTACATAAATTATTTAACAGTTTACCTTTATTTGATCATAACGTTAAATTACTACTTTTAACTCCTCCGAAGTTATAACCTATCAGAGTTTAGTAATGTGCTTTACAAAACCAAAATTGTTTAATAGCGGACAGTTCTGTCAATAATAGAAAGGAGTATGAAATATGCAACGCAGTTGGGTGGAAGGTTTTTCATCATCTTATTGGTGATTCCCTCTTTTCCTGGGGCATTTTTTTATTTTGAGATTGCGAATTACATCAGTGATTTCTATGGTTTGGACGGTTTCATAGCTAATGTTTGGAGGAATGAGCAGGAACACTTGTCATTCGAGTTACCAAAAACGCCCTCCGATCATGTCCGGGGAAGCCCAAGGCTTGCCGCGCATCTTTTAAGCGCGCGGAACGCGTGAGCACTAAAAAGTGCCATCGAAATGCCCCAAACAACTGTCCGAAGGATCGCCTGTAAGCACCATGATCGACTTCCCAGATCAACGTAATGTCCGCCATTTTGCGTCAACTGTCCATGGTTCAAAAATACGAGGCATTCGTTCCCGATATGGATGTGGGATTTCCTTCGAGATAGGCACCGAACCGTCGCCAATAGCCCACTGTGCAGCTCTAGTGAGACGTTAATTAACCAAACCAAACCGCCATTTTGATTTGACGCCAAGAAAAAAACGTCATTTTTACCTTGGCGCCAATTTTTGGACTTGGCGACAACGGGGAACCGTACACTAGGAATTTACTATAATTTTTTTAAACATATTAAAAACTTATTGTCGTTTTCTCAACGAATAAAATTATTTCATCTATATATATCATAAAAAGTAAACTAATGCAATAAACATCGCTATATGCAAATTAAATGAATAGGTAACTCACTTGTTTGTTGTTACACAAATTAATTTTTTTCCTATAAATCCTTCTACTTTTAACTCCTCCGAAGTTATAACCTATCAGAGTTTAGTAATGTGCTTTACAAAACCAAAATTGTTTAATAGCGGACAGTTCTGTCAATAATAAAATTGAAGAAGAAACTATTACCATAAACATCTATCATTTGGTTTAAAAATATTCAAAATGGCGACGGAAAGCTTTTCTGTTGAAGCAAAACCAGATCATTGCGCATAATTTTTCGCGCATTCATCTGACGTCAGTTTTGTAGATCATGAGTTCGAGTCTGGCTTTCGCCAGATTTGTCGATTTTAAAGAAAATTCATTATTAATTAGAATTAATTAGTAACTAACAATTTTATGGCTAATTATTGTATTGTCACCGGGATTACGTATGTATGCCAATTTTCAAATTTTTATGACAATTAGAAGTGGGTTTAAATTGAGTTACAAGATTTGAGGACACATCACACCAGACAGTGTGAGTTAAATAAAAGCATGTAATAAAAAGACAGGAAATGTCTGTTGATGGGATATTCAGAGTATGTGTATTTGGTAATTCACAAATTGATACTTTTACAATGAATAGGACATCCGACGATATCAAAACTATCAGTTTTGATATAGTAATGAATATTTTCAAACTTGCTTATGTTTAATATTCAATTGCTCAAAACTGCATTAAATGTAACATTCATGCAGTGTATTAGGTGAATATGTTTAAATGTTTTCTAATGATATAAAAGACAGGAAATGTCTGTTGATGGGATATTCAGAGTATGTGTATTTGGTAATTCACAAATTGATACTTTTACAATGAATAGGACATCCGACGATATCAAAACTATCAGTTTTGATATAATAATGAATATTTTCAAACTTGCTTATGTTTAATATTCAATTGCTCAAAACTGCATTAAATGTAACATTCATGCAGTGTATTAGGTGAAAATGTTTAAATGTTTTCTAATGATATAAAAGACAGGAAATGTCTCTTGATGGGATATTCAGAATGTGTGTATTTAGTAATTCACAAATTGATACTTTTACTATGTATTGGACATCCGACGATATCAAAACTATCAGTTTTGATATAGTAATGAATATTTTCAAACTTGCTTATGTTTAATATTCAATCGCTCAAAACTGCATTAAATGTAACATTCATACAGAGTATTAAGTGAAAAATTTTTACATGTTTTCTAATGTCTCTTGATGGGATATTCAGAGTGTGTGTATTTAGTTATTCACAAATTGATACTTTTACTATGAATTGGAAATCCGACGATATCAAAACTATCAGTTTTGATATAGTAATGTATATTTTCCAATTTCTTATGCTAAATATTCAATCGCTCAAACCTGGCATTAAATGTAACATTCATGCAGTGTATTAGGTGAAAATGTTTAAATATTTTCTAATGGTATAAAAAACATAAAACGTCCCGTGATTGGATATTCGGAGTGTATGTATTAAGTATTCACAAATTGATATTTTTACTATAAATTGGAGATCATACGAGATCAAAAGTATCAGTTTTTAATTTTCTTTTAATAGTAATAATTGTTGCAAAATATATTTCAATAATTTTCGTACAGTTAATTTTAATATTACAATTCCTGTTCATCCTTCATAGAAATTTTCATTACTTTTATACAGTATTTTCTATAAAATGATTTACACACACCAAGTAATTAATTCAAATCCGTTTTTAAGCAGGTAAACAGTTCGATAACATGCTTTATTATAAAATTATTATGTAACACACATTTGTAATTTAAATCATAGAAACAGATATTTAATTACATTTTGGAAATACAGGAGCATACTTTTTCTCCATTTATATATTTGCAGAGAAAAATGTAATCTCTATGGACCACGTGTCTGAAAAGATTAATGTCGTAAACCATCTGTTGCCACCTGTTCATCCTTCAACACAACAGCGGCAACAAAATAAATGCAGTTTTCCTATGCATTTTTATTATAAACATACAATTTTCTATTCTTTGGAACGATATAAAATTCCTGTTACTTCCATTTTCAAGTTCTGGAGCAAATCGTTTTCCCAAAAAACATCAGAAGATGTATTTTACTAAATTGAATATTTTAACCATGTTTCATACTTTAAAAATTATTTTCTTGAAAATATTATTGCGTCTCGAAGTAAGAGGTTCGAATTTAAATTTAAGTTAACCCGAATATATTCCATTTAAATTAGACGCGCTGTTAAAAGGATTCAAATGAAATTTCCGCCTTCAACTAGTTATTAACGAAGCATTTACCCTCATTAATATTTATGGGCGTTGTGAAGCATTTGTCAAGCGGGAATATTATTCACAACTTCTGACTATTAATATCTCGGGATTTGAAATGAAATCACAATGGTGGATTTGGGATTATGGGTTATGACTTGTTGAAACTAAGCGGCGATAACTTGTTCCACTTGCATTTTCTTGGATCTCATGAATTCACCTAGAAAAATAGGAACGAACATAATCCTTGCATCTATTTCCTTTAGTTATATATATATATATATATACATATATATATATATATATATATATATATATATATATATATATATATATATATATATATATATACATATATATATATATATATATATATATATATATATATATATATATATATATATATATATATATACATATATATATATATATATATATATATATATATATATATATATATAATATATATATATATATATATATATATATATATATATATATATATATATATATATATATATATATATATATATATATATATATATATATATATATATATATATATATATATTTATATATATTTTGTAACTCTTTCCCCCTTTAAAATGTACTTTAATTAACTTTCTTTAACTATGGATATCGCCCCCTTTTCGCAGTACAAAAGCATCCCTCATGTGACTGCTTTCCCACCCACGCCACTTCAAAATCCTGAACTCAAACCTAAAAATGCGAACCAAAACCGAGATCAACCAATCAGAGGCGTCCACGGTCCAGTCTCCTTCTCATAATCTCCATCTTGATACACAGATTCACGATTTAACCTCGAGTTAGCAAGTCGGGCTGTGAAGTCCGGAGAAATAAATGTTTGAATTGATCATCGGCCCTCAGTTTTGTCCCTGCATCATGAAACTTATCATCTAATAACTAACGACTGCAAATCTAAATAATAAACTTTACATATATATATATATATATATATATATATATATATATATATATATATATATATATATATATATATATATAAGATATTTTATAACTCGTCACCCCACTTTTAAAATTTACTTTAATTAACTTTCTTTAAATTTTGATATCGCCCCCTTTTCTCAGTACCAGAGCATCCAACATATTTAATCTCAAGAGGCAATATCCCACTCTTAGATTTCGGATTGTTCACCATTACACATGTGACTACTTTCCGTCCCACGCCACTTCGTAAATCCAAACCCAAACCTAAAAATGCGAACTTAAACTGAGAACCAATCAGAAGTGTCCAGAGTGTATTCTCCTTCACAAAATATCCATCTTTATATAGATTCCCGATGTAACCTCGATGCTTAAAGAGGTCTTGCTATGAAGTCCTGAACAATAAAAGATGTGAACTCAGCCTTTGTTTGATAACTTCATAACTGAACCTGTTTAATAACTATAACATCAGATATATATATATATATATATATATATATACACTCAAGAAATGTTAAAATTCTTCAATTCTCTAACAACATTTTGGAAAACAAAAATGTAAAGTTATATTTTGTAAAATAACAGTAAGTTAAAAAATAAAAAAAAAACTTTGTTAACAGCAACTTAAACTTGACCAACTATTTTGTACAAAACATTACACAAATAAAAAGGGGAAAATGTAAAGCTTCCACAAATATCTTGCGCTCAGCCTTCTCTAGGGAAAAACCGCTGGGAAAGGGAATTCTATTGATTTTGGCGAAGTGCAGGCGAATTTCGAGTAAAAAACGATAAATTATGTCGCGTCTAGGCACTCCCTAGCTCTCGAGATATTAAACTTGAAAAATGGTTTAAAGAAATAAAATAACCGAACTTTTAAAAGTGATGGGCAACTTAAAACTTGGTTTTCTTTGCCGCGCGCGTTTTCTTTGCGCGTTTAAACGATACCCCTGAATATTTTCACTCACTTTGAATTTATTTTGCGAACGGAATATATTTTCGTTATAACGATAAATTTCAAAGGCACCAGCGTGCTTCGAGCCCTTGGAAGTTGCTTTGTTTACATACGGTAAACTCAATTGTTTAGGGAAAAGTTTGTTTATTAGACGTTTTTTGATAATGTTTGTTCTTGCCTTCTTATCGTTTTTGACATTTAGCTGAGTCCTGCAATTAAATTTTAGTTTTATAGAATTTAAAATACTTTATATCCCGCCGTTATTTTTTTTCCCTTTTATGAAGTTTTTCTATACTTCATGTACGATACCTGTTTCTATACACACATGGCCTCCAGTTGCCCAGTGGATAAAGGCGTCAGCTGGGAATCAGAGGATTATTAATTCGATCCTGTGCGACGGACTTAACTAAGAAAAGTAAAAAAGTAGAGATCTTATGATCGGAGGGTTGCCAGCTTCGCTATCAAATTCTACGAATGTCGTCCAAAATATCCACAAAAAATTATCAGCGTGTATACGGGACTGGTGCACGATAAATCTGATCGGGGTCCAAAGTCCTGACGTCTATTGAAGGCTTTGGGTGCCAGCTCAGGTCATCCCTCGTCATCTGACTATGGTTCAAAAATCCGAGGCATCGTACACGGGTCTTTCCTTCGAGATAGTCCCTGAACCGTCGCCAATAGCCCACTGTGCAGCTCCAGTGCGATGTTATTTAACCAAGCCAATACAAACTTCATATACATTTCTTATATTAAATTTATGTTAACAGTTATTTAAGAATATGTATTTAAAGGTTTTTTAACTAGTAATTCTGGGAACAGCGACTTAAACAAAAAAAAAACTACAACAATAAACATGTCGATTTTAATGACTTCAAGGAACATTCATGCTAAATTTGAAGAAAATCGAACAACGAGTTTGGTCGTAAACGCGTAACAAACATATGCCAAAACGTCGAGTTAAAATCTATCATTCAAATATATTCAGTTTCTTGAATATATTCAGTTTCTTGAATATATTCAGTTTCTTCAATATATTCAGTTTCTTCAATATATTCAGTTTCTTCAATATATTCAGATTCTTGAATATATTCAGTTTCTTGAATATATTCAGTTTCTTGAATATATTCAGTTTCTTGAATATATTCAGTTTCTTCAATATATTCAGTTTCTTCAATATATTCAGTTTCTTCAATATATTCAGATTCTTGAATATATTCAGTTTCTTGAATATATTCAGTTTCTTGAATATATTCAGTTTCTTGAATATGTTCAGTTTCTTTACTATTCAGTATATTGAGATTCTTTTACTAGTCCTTTTTTTACGCAATAATTGTGGCGAATTTTGACGTAGATTCAAATGCAAAAAAAATATTTATCTGGTTGTAATTAAACATTATTACAATCTAATATTGGCGTAAAGTAAGTTATTTTTAAAATAATTATATTTATTTTTAATGTGCGGCTGTGTGATTTTCTTTTTCCCTCAGATCAAACAAATAGTTTTATAATTACAAAGTTTCTCGTAATATCCCATAATTACTTATAAATACAATTTCTTGGGGAAAACGTTATCTTGTCTGATAGTTTTATTTAACTCTTAGAATTTAAAATGACTACCATTATCTTCAATATAATAAAATTATCACTTTTCAACCTTTTTATGTCATCATTAATACAATATGAGTACGTACAATGTTAAACATATAATTATAATTGTATCAAATAAAATGTTTTATATGTTTACATTTTACGTATATTAAACACAGTAAAATTGTTCAGTTTCAAAACCTATTATGGAAATAATACAAAATTAGATTTAGAAAATGTTACATTATGGATATAATGGAATTTAAAAAATACCACGAAAAAATTTTACTTCATAATTGTTTATTCGTACTTTAATTATAACATTATGGTTCATTGTTCCAATTATAAATGATTTTGCATTATGTAAAGAAAATAAAGAGTTTAACGTTGTGAACTTTAAAGGGTATGAATTAAATAGGTATTATAAATGATTTTGCATTATGTACAAAGAAAATAAAGAGTTTATCGTTGTGAACTTTAAAGGGTATGAATTAAATAGGCATTATAAATGATTTTGCGTTATGTAAAGTAAATAAAGAGTTTATCGTTGTGAACTTTAAAGGGTATGAATTAAATAGGTATTATAAATGATTTTGCATTATGTACAAAGAAAATAAAGAGTTTATCGTTGTGAACCTTAAATGGTATGAATTAAATAGGTATTATAAATGATTTTGCATTATGTAAAGTAAATAAAGAGTTTATCGTTGTGAACTTTAAAGGGTATGAATTAAATAGGTATTATAAATGATTTTGCATTATGTACAAAGAAAATAAAGAGTTTATCGTTGTGAACCTTAAATGGTATGAATTAAATAGGTATTATAAATGATTTAGCATTATGTAAAGTAAATAAAGAGTTTATCGTTGTGAACTTTAAAGGGTATGAATTAAATAGGTATATTTCTCAAAATATAATTTCAATGATTAATCTTAATTTCAAAAATTTACAAATATATAAATTAGTGATATAAAATTAATAAATAAAACTAAAAATGGTCATACAAAATAAATAATTTTCTTTTTTTAATGCTTTTTTTAAACGAAATTCAAACTCGCAATCCCTCGATTACGAGCTTCACATTTTTCTGATCAGACCATCACGGATGCTCTTATAAATATTAAGAAATAAGAAAGGCTCCACTATAATCTAAAAAGTTTTTTAAACAACTTGTTTACCTTTTAGTTATATAAAAATAAATTTTATAGTATTGTCCAATGGAAATCGGTTCTTGTGTTCTTTAAATACGAGTTTTATCGAAGAAAAGCACGAAGAAATTGCTTCCTTGGGCAGGTAAAGCTCTGTACTTATCCTTAATGAGTCCCATTTCTATCAAAGTTATTTCATCTTCTAATTTAGTCAGACATAGAATTCCTTTTTCAATCTAGTGTGCTTATTTACTCCTGAAAAGAGTTTTCGGTCATTAGTGGAAATTCACTACCTGTTCGTTTTATTTTTACTGCAGTTTCCGCTTTTGTTTTTCGCCTTGAAATCGTTTTATAGCGTTTATTTTTTTTTCTTAGATCTTTTGGAGAATTCTTTTTGTAATCACGCACATCCATATCAAAAACCTTTTATTTTTCTTAACCTTTTTTTTTACTAGATGTGTAGCTTTCACCTTTTAAATATGTTTAGATCCTCTGCGATTTGAAGTCAGTCGCTTATAAATTAGCTTTAAGTATTCATTATTTAAAAATCCAATGCTTATGTATAAATTTAAATGTTCTAGGGGATGTTAATTATCATATTTTACAAATTTTGTTATTTAAAAACTTAATTCACAATGAATCCTGTTTAATGAACTCATTTTAACTCGCATGTTTTATGTAGTAAAATAATATTTTAATAAACTTTAAGAGATGTGTTTTTATCGAAGTTCTAAATATACTGTGTTAAAAGTTTCAGTTCAACGAATTCCCAACGCATCCTGTTTAATGAACTCATTTTAACTCGCATGTTTTATGTAGTAAAATAATATTTTAATAAACTTTAAGAGATGTCTTTTTCTCGAAGTTCTAAATATACTGTGTTAAAAATTTCAGTTCAACGATGTACTATATTTTGGTGAAAAACAGACATTTGAAAGAAAATATCAATATTAAAATATCGCATGTTAACATTTCATGTATATAGAGTACAGAGCTCCATTGAAGGTTTACCAAAGAAAAAGCTTTGTGATACAAGTAATATAAAACAATGATTTTTTGTAATTTTATGTTAAGCTTTTAAACGCATTAAGTTTATAAATATGCATATATGATTAAAAATCGATTGCAGATTTTAAAAATATACAATCGATTTATTAATGTTAAGTCTGACATTTTCGCGAAAATTGGTTTCATTTTTCTTAGAATTACCCAAAAGACGCGTAAACATATTTTTCAAACTCATATAACCATCTTTTACTTTTAGCTGAAAAAATAGGTGATAAATAGGTGTATAGTTGTGTCTGTAATGACGCTAATTATTCTCTATCGATGAACGGTGACACCCATATCATATCCCTATCGTATCGTCTCTCAAAGACACAACAATTGACTCGTCATTTGGTTAGGACGACGTGTAACTAAACCCCTCCAATCATTATAGCGGCGATAGATCGTATATCGATGTACGTTGACAATATGAGTGATGAATATTCTTCCCTATATCACAAACTGGGGGGACTTTTGGGCATTAAAAGCGATATGACCTGAAAGTAAAAAATAGTTAATTTGGTGCGTGTTAGGAAGTGTAGAAGCTAGCGCCAAATTAAAACTTCAAAGCAACTACCCAGATGCAAGGATCCTGTGACACTATACTTAACTATCACAAGAAGGGGGACATAAATAATTAGGTTGTTTACGAGCAGTCTGTTATAGTAAATTGATGTATTTTTCTTAGTTTAATTTGGTGTCAATATCGTAAAGAACATTAATATTATTTACTTTTTTTGTTTTTTTTAAAGTATATTTATTTTTTAAAGTTTATTTGATATCTTTTTCAATTACTTAATAAATATAAGTACATATGCTGGGATTTTTGTTTATATCCCATTTTACGAGTCATAAAATGTGAAAACCATATTTTTAATGATGTAAAGACATCATTAAAGAGGCGCCAACTAAACAACATTGAACAGTTTAGATAAACCCAAATAACGCTTTTTGAAAACACTGAACGTTTTCTGAAAACAATATTTTAGACTTTTGATTTAGTTTCCTATCATAAAATATTAGGAATCATAATATGTTTCTACAGTTATTGTTTAGAAACTGTCTAGAACAAATTTTAACAAAAATAAAATCCTAAAATATTAGGAATCCTAATATGCTTCTACAATTATTGTTTAGAAACTGTCTAAAACAAATTTTAACAAAAATAAAATCATAAAATATTAGGAATCATAATATGTTTCTATAATTATTGATTAGAAACTGTCTAAAACAAATTTTAACAAAAATAAAATCATAAAATATTAGGAATCCTAATATGTTTCTACAATTATGGTATATAAACTATCTAAAACAAATTTTAACAAATATAAAATCATAATATCAAACATTATTTCTTTTCATAATTCCCTGTGAGATTGTCTCCTGAACTTTTCACTGTTATTTAGAAATTAAACTCAAATTGTCGCTATACGCCAACAGACTGAGCTCTACTATTCATATTCACGCATATGGTTACCATGGCAACCACTGGGACTCATCCTACAAATTGTTAAATAGGTGGTTTAAATATGAGACCACCTGGAGGTAAAGGGTTTAATTTAATCGCCATGTTTAAGAAGGTAACAAATCCAAAAATAAATCTTTTCAGAAATCGAATGAAAAAAATGTATAAATGATAGAGTTTTCATTCAATAACCACCTAATGTTTTCTGGAACTTCAGAACCCTATTTAAGTATAGGGCAGTACTTGAAAGCAACACTGTCAAAAATAGGTACTTTAAAATAAGTAAAATGTACTCATTTTTGATTACATTCGATGCTTATCATAGCTCCGAATACAGAAGTTTCATTTTTGAAAAAGACAGGTACACAAGAATTTGTAAATATGAATAAAAAGAGCAGTTACTTGCAAACGTAAGCTATCTTCATAAATCACTTTCAATAAATATCAATAATTACAATTGTTAAAATGTATTTTCAATATTGTTTTAAAACTATATTTCGTTGCGGAAGGATCAACTCCTACATCATAAATATATAGGCCCAAGTTAGCTTGTCCCGTTGTATAGTCATTATATGCGATGGCGCTAACCGTCTAGACACCAGTACAGGTGGCCATTGGATGCTGGGGATTGTTTGTTCGTCACGTCTTATCGCCTTTAATTTGACAATGTGAGAAAATGTGTTCAAAAAGAGTTATTGTTTAGCATTAAAGGATATTGTTTTAAAACTATATTTCGTTGCGGAAGGATCAACTCCTACAGCATAAATATATAGGCCCAAGTTAGCTTGTCCCGTTGTATAGTCATTATATGCGATGGCGCTAACCGTCTAGACACCAGTACAGGTGGCCATTGGATGCTAGGGATTGTTTGTTCGTCACGTCTTATCGCCTTTAATTTGACAATGTGAGAAAATGTGTTCAAAAAGAGTTATTGTTTAGCATTAAAGGATATTGTTTTAAAACTATATTTCGTTGCGGAAGGATCAACTCCTACAGCATAAATATATAGGCCCAAGTTAGCTTGTCCCGTTGTATAGTCATTATATGCGATGGCGCTAACCGTCTAGACACCAGTACAGGTGGCCATTGGATGCTGGGGATTGTTTGTTCGTCACGTCTTATCGCCTTTAATTTGACAATGTGAGAAGATGTGTTCAAAAAGAGTTATTGTTTAGCATTAAAGGATATTGTTTTAAAACTATATTTCGTTGCGGAAGGATCAACTCCTACAGCATAAATATATAGGCCCAAGTTAGCTTGTCCCGTTGTATAGTCATTATATGCGATGGCGCTAACCGTCTAGACACCAGTACAGGTGGCCATTGGATGCTGGGGATTGTTTGTTCGTCACGTCTTATCGCCTTTAATTTGACAATGTGAGAAGATGTGTTCAAAAAGAGTTATTGTTTAGCGGTGAGTTCTTTCATGAGCAGCCCCAAACGGTCTTGAGAACCGCTATCCGTGATCCTGTTTCTTTGCTGCCCGTAATTGCTTCAATTGGGGGCTGAAGGGAGAATAGAAACGTGAGCCCACTATCAATGGTCGCTTTCTTTTCGGCTGCATCTGCAGCAAATAAAATATTGACATCGAGAAGACGGTTTTTATAAATAAAATTCGCCGCTTTATCTTGAAGACATAAGTTTGGACATCGAGAATGTTTTTGTAAATAAAATATTGACTTTGAGCGGCCTTTCTTTTGGAAATAAAACTAGGGCTCATATTAATGGAAGAGAAATATTGACTTGGATAATACATTAATGGGGTAAAATGTTATTTTGTCTTCAGGGTAGAAATTTTGACATCCATAAGCTTTTGAGCTTATTTTTTTATAGCCATCAAACTTCCTTTTAAATGAAATGTTGGCATTTTTAATAAATTAAATGTTACATTTTTCTCAAAGTTGAAATTTTTCAAAGAGTAGTCTTTAGTATAAATAAAATGCAGCCAGTTCTGGGAAAAATTTTATAATAAAAGACGTGGGTACAAGAACCAGATAGCTCATTTTTTTTATTTACACATTTTCACTTATTACTATACAGAAAAAATCCTATAAAAATTACTGTAATAACCATACAGCTCTCAGCAATGACTATAGCGTTATTAAGGGACATGAGCTTTACTTATGTACTGTACGATGCAAGAAACGTACAGTGTTTTTGGTCCTTCCTGAATAATTTTGAAAACTGGAGCTGTCTGGTTCTTACATCTACATCTTCAATTGGAAGTGAGAGGTTCTTTAGGCTAATAAAATATTGTAACGGGGAAATAAAGGTTAATAAAATATTGTAACGGGGAAATAAAGGTTAATAAAATATTGTAACGGGGAAATAAAGGTTAATAAAATATTGTAACGGGGATTTAAAATAAAAGGGATATTTTTGGAAATATTTTTAAAAATTGTAAAAACATATATATGTAATTTTTTTTTATTTAATGCCAAAATAAAAAAAAATTAAAAAATTCCCCCATCTTACCTCAAGTAACGTGGGAGAATGTAGTTTTCTTTCATTTATCCTCTGACGGATAAACAAAATGTCGAATCTGTAGGTTTGTTTTCCCTGTAGGAAGTTTTAATTTATATTTCTAACACATTCCTCTTTTTACAATTTTTTTAAAAAATTATATGATAGAGAAGATTTTTAAAAGTCCTACTAATGCTTTAAGTTTGAAAATTATTTCAAAAAAGAGATTCTTTATTAACTTTTATATTATGTGGACTACTGGAAAACAGGAAATACCCGAACGGATATACACGTTTGTATCCGTTAGGTGATTAAATATTAAATTACACATTGGTAAACTTATGTTTTGATATCTATAAGGCTCATTTATGGGTTTATTTTAATATACACATTTTAATTTCATATAATTTTTTTTTAAATAAAATTATGCATCATCTTTTCCAATTTAGATATTGAGAAGCTACGCTTATAACACAAGGAGAATTAATCTTAATTAAAAAATCGATAAACACTTTTTTTATAATTAGTGTTATTTTAATATTAAATAAAAAAAATTAAATTAAAATATAGTAAAATTAAAAAAAAATACTTATTTAATAAATTAAATATTTATATTGCAAACATTTTCATCTATAAAATTCAATATCGTATTTTTTAAAATACTTTGGAAGTACGTACACTTTTTTTATAATTAGTGTTATTTTAATATTAAATAAAAAAAATTAAATAAAAATTTAGTAAAATTTAAAAAAAATACTTATTTAAGAAATTACGTCTTATGAAAAAATTTGCAAGATCTTACAAATACTGTTTCATTTTTCTTTGATTAAGATTTGTTACTGGTATTTTAATTTATTTTTATGTGAAACGCTTATTTTTCGAACCGTTTTTGAAAAACAATAATAAACATTACCACCAGAGAAAAACTATTTTTATACAAATCCCAGCTGCCTCGTTGACGATGAACAGCAGACTCTTTTATTTCTTTGAAAATAATGTCCAACAAAAATAATATAAAAGAATGTCTTCTTATAAAGCAAAAAGGAGAAAATAGTTTATTCGGGATTTTGAAAATACTTAAGATAGTGTTTACAAAGCTTATTGGAAATTTTAAACAAAGTTTAAAAAAGTTTATTCGCTTTAAACTTGGAAATTAGGTAATAGGAAAAAAATACTTAAAATATTTGCCAGCATAGATTTATAAAAATGATATTTACTTCATTTTCTTTAAATAAGCTTACATAAAAAATAAGTCTTTGCTTTACGGAAATAGCTATGGACTCGTCTATGGACATATTTTAATTATTTTTTAATGAAAGTGGATATCTGCATTGATGCAAACCCAAACTTTAAATGTTGCAATTTAATATTTAGTTTATTTTTTATTTTCCTTTTATCTTCAACTCGCGAAAATTCTTCGGGCCTAATACGACGAGCGGAATGAAACGTTCAGAAATTGTACGCCATATTTTTGCGGCTACCGAATAAAAATTCCACGCAATCCTAAAACTTCGGAGAAAAATAGTCCGATTGATTATTTTTACACGATTAACAAAATTTTATGATGACAATAGCTATTAAAAATTACGTTTATCGTAATCATTTCCCGCATGATGTAACATTCATGTAACATACTCAAACTCCATTTCAGAAAATGCGTATTCCTATAATAATTACTATGATTTTCTATGTCACATATCGGCGACTTGGCTGCTAAGCGGTATAAGTCAAAAAGAGTTTCGAGATCAGAGGGTTCAAAGTTTGCAACTCGGCATGGCTATAATGTTAAGTGGAACAACTCATTAATATTTGGGCAACTTATTAAACAAGGTACCCTACCAAGGATAGTGAAGACTATATATAGAAGGTGCGCTCGTTTTTCGCTTTTTGAAAGTGGGCAAGGAAAGCACATTTTTGACGTCATTTTTGCTCCGCCTTACTATCGGTTTTTGATCATTCTCATTGGCTGTGTGTTTCAAGCATTGCTACTTAGGTTAGATCCCCGGTTGGGTAAAAACTGGTGATTTAATTTTTAATTAGCAAAATAATGTAAATATCTGTAAATAATTGTATTCAGGTAGCTTCACTACTAATCCGTCCTTGTTTTGTTATGTCCCCGTATTTTACTTGATTGAAATTGTAACTCATTTAATATCTCCAATACGAATGCATTGACATAATGGTTCCGACCCCCATTTTACTCTTTCAAAATTCATAGACATGCTCTCGTGGCAGCAAATGTTATTTTAATACGCTTAATTTATTAAGCAACTCTTTTGCAATTTTTACATACTAAATACAATCCTTAAAATATTATTTAAACTCTTAAAATTTAGCGAATTCTAAATAAAATTAGTGAATATCACTTTTAAATAGTTCACAAAAAAACGAATAGATGGCAGAACCTCACAAATGAGAGCATTAGACACGCCTACAGAAAGCGCGAGGTAGGCGTCACTATGACGTCAAAAATGTGCTTTCCCCTCCTTCCATCAGACAGCGCGAGAACGAGCACACCTTATATATATATATATATATATATATATATATATATATATATATATATATATATATATATATATATATATATATATATATATATATATATATATATATATATATATATATATATATATATATATATATATATATATATATATATATATATATATATATATATATATATATATATATATATATATATATAGTCTTCACTATCCTTGGTACCCCACCACTTATCCAAATGATAGATATACCTGTTTATTCGTGGAAAATGGTATTAGTCAAATTGTCGCTATACGCCAACAGACTGAGCTCTACGATTCATATTCACGCATATGGTTACCATGGCAACCACTGGGTCTCATCCTACAAATTTCTAAATAGGTGGTTTTAATGTGAGACCACCTGGAGGTAAAGGGTTTAATTGAATCGCCATGTTTAAGAAGGGAACAAATCCAAAAATAAATCTTTTCAGAAATCGAATGAAAAAAATTTATAAATGATAGAGTTTTCTTTCAATAACCACCTATTGTTTTCTGGAACTTCAGAACCCTATTTAAGTATAGGGCAGTACTTGAAAGCAACACTGTCAAAAATAGATACTTTAAAATAAGTAAAATTTACTTATTTTTGAGTACATTCGATGCTTACCATAGCTCCGAATGCAAATTTCATTTTTGAAAAGACATGTACTCAAACATGAGTAAAAATGAATAAAAAGAGCAGATGCTACATAGGCTACTTTCATAAATCACAATTTAATAAATAACAACAATTGCAACCAAGACTTTCCGGGAATCGAACCCATATCCTCAGGCACCACATCTAGTGCCTTATCCGTTGTACTAATCCAAAAATAAAGCTTTACAGAAATCGAAAAAAAATGTATAAATGATAGAATTTTCATTCAATAACCACATAATGTGTTCTGGAACTTCAGAACCCTGTTTAAGTATAGGGCAGTACTTGAAAGGAGCACTGTCAAAAATAGGTACTGAAAAATAGGTAACGTGTACTCATTTTTGATTACATTCTATGCTTATCATAGCTCCGAATATATAAGTTTCATTTTTGAAAACGACAGGTACCAAAGAATGAGTAAAAATGAATAAAAGAGCAGTTAGGTTATCTTCATAAATCACTTTCAATAAATATCAACAATTACAACCAATCCTTACCGGGAATCGAACCCAGATCCTTAGGCACCGCAGCCCATACGTTATACTACTACAGCAACGTGAAGAAGGTATAAACAGAAATGTTTAAAGGTGCGCCAAAAGAATGGGAAGTAAGATAATTGAGTTGTAATAACTCAGTTTCCGTATAAGCAATTGAGATCAAATGATTTGTTAAACCATCTTCTAAACAACTATTTTAAGATTGTCAGGTCGCTTTTTTAAGATGGTGTGAACAGAAGCTGAGATTAGAAATATTAAAACACACTGTTCATTTTTGATAAAGTACGATTACTTAAATTTGAGTACGTCATCGTTCATTGACGATGCAATTGTACTCAAAGAAAAACGAGTATGTTCAGGTACTCATTTTTAAGTACCTTTTTTTTTACATTGTAGATTTATCAAAGACCATCTCCATTCGGAATTAATTGGCATTATTATTAAATATTCAATGAATTGCAAATGTTCGAAATAATCAATAATCCAACAGGAAATAATTGATTGAAGTTTTGCAAATATTGAAAAATCTTCTAAAAGGTCTCGCAGTAAAAAAAAAGGCAAACATTTTAAGACAAATACTAACTGTTATCGGCAGATATGTCAGAAATAGAATAACATCCTGTTTCATTCTCTAAATATAATTAATGTTTAGAATAAAGATAAACCTTGCATTACTATTTTTCAATTTTCATCAATTTTTATTCTTTGAAACTGAAACAAATTTTAGGTGTGTTTGTGTAAATATACACCAACGGCAAATGACAGTAATAGACTAAACTTTTATTTATTCCTTATTTTTTAGGGCTTGATAAAATATTATTTTTAAATCACTTTTTAGTACTTTTTTAATTGTTTTGAGTTACTTGACAATTTTTGAAGTCATATCGGTTATAAAAATAAAGCTATTAAGTATAATGTTTTAGGTTCATACTGCTTTTATATATTTAAACCAACAATCAAATTATTTCCATGTATTGAATTTAATAATTTATGTTGAATTTAAAAATTTATGCTAAAGTTAAAATAAGAGAATAAAAAAAGTGTTTTTATTTAAATTTGGGTTTTTTATCAACGTTAATAATAGCTCTGTAAAGCAATTTTTACAGTGAATGATGCTAAAAAAGTACGTGGAATAAATATTTAAAACAAAATATTAACATTCAAAATTTTCTAATTTTTCAAAAACTTGAATTATTTTACATTTTGTTTTACTTTCACATAAGTTCTGAACTAGAAATATATCATCAAAACTATCCCTTTCCTTCATAATTAAAGGCTACCGCACAACTCTATGGCTAAAAGAATTTGGAGACTGGTTTGCGAAATTCCGTTTAGTTTTTAAATGATTTTAACAATTAGAACGGTTCTTTGTAGTTTAGTCAGTAATGCGCAAGACTTCGGAACGATAAGTCGCGGGCTCGTGACCCAATGTCTTAACGGCTTCCTCAGCAACACGGAGCAAAGCAGTAATCTTAAATAAATGCTTGAAAATATTAAGTATTTGTAAATCTTCATCTTAATAATAAATTTCTAAAAATGTTTTATTTAAAATATTGTATTGTCGTTTTTTTTACCGCACGCAATATATGGTAATTTTTATACCCTGTAAAATAAATATTATACATGTTAAACTTTTGTGAACTGCTTTCATGCATTTTTTTGTGTTGTATATTTATAATACATTAGTAAAATGTATTTTTACAAGTAAAATTAGAACAATTAAGTGTTTACCAACCATAAGATGCCGACCAACATTTTTCAGTTTGAATATAGTAAAATGACGTAAGCTTTTGTCACAAACCTTGTATATTGAGTTTAGCATTACCAGAATGGCTATTTAGCTATTCGAAGCGAAATCTTAAAAATCCCCTTTAAATAATTAAAGCAACCCAGAACTATTCTAAAAAATATTTGTGAGACCAATTTTCCGTTAATGAACAGCGAGAATTTGAATTGAAATTTGAATCATTTCATCAATGGATAGCTTCGATATTTACTTCAACCGTTTGCCGTTAGATGGAGCCACTAAAATCCTTTCAATGAAAGTGTTAATAAATAAAGCAGCAATGATGCAATTAAAACAAATGAGACATTATTCGTGACACCTTATTGTTAATTAGAATGAAATAGAAATATATTATATAAGAAAATTAATTTCTTTAATTAAAGTCTTTAAAATCTTAACACGGTAAATAACTAAAAAATAAAGATGACCGATAAGAATTTTTCGGGATTTGTATTCCTTTTACTAATTTCATATTCAATTATTATGCAAATAAAAGTATGGCTTTAATAATTTTTTTAAAAAATATACCTCTAAATTTATCGAAACTAAATGATAATTTCTCTAACAATACATATGCAGTCAGAAGATTAAGTTCACAATGATTAATCGGGAATCGCATAATTCTCTGTAGCAAAAAAATGTTTGATATATATATATATATATATATATATATATATATATATATATATATATATATATATATATATATATATATATATATATATATATATATAACCTGATGCCAACCTGATTATGTGTTAAACATAGTGAACTGCAGGTAAGAAACGGGGGGGGGGGGAGGGGGGTATGATATCCTCTACTAAAATTTTTAAATCGCTAAATTCATTAAAAAAAACTCTATCTCTCTCTTTCTGTCTCTTTTAAGACAATCTGACAAGAACTGAAATGAAAGCATGTTTCTGATAGTTTGAGTCAACGAAACATTTCAACTATCACAAGAATTATTTATTATAAGATTTGCTTCAGATTACTTAAAATACTCTTTTCTAGACCTTAAAATCTTATGGTTTAGATTACTTAAAATTAACCAAGGACACAAATTCTACCGAGTTGAATATTTAAAATTATAATAAATACTCTAAATTGAAAAACAGTTTATTTAGTTAGAATAGTTTATACTGGCTTGTTAGTTATAATAGAAGTTCGAATAGTTATTATAATGAGATACATCATGGCAGGGATTTGAAAGAATTTAGAAACTCCATTGCAATATCTATCCAAACTATAATTGGATATGAAAACCCTTATCTCAATATATTTAAAATATTGATAATGAAGTCTTTTTTAATAAGTTTACAATGTATGCCTTTAAATAAGCTTGTTTTTAGAAAATATGATTGTCCTTAAATCTATGATGTATTTAAAATGAATTATGATCATAAGAAGTATGCATTTATAAAATGATTATAAGATTTTTTAAAATTTATATTGTTTTAGCTAATGCTTTTTTTAAACAATAATATATTTTACAATTGTTTTGGAATTACATTGTTGGATATGTTACTATTGTTTTTAAAAAAATTGTTTAATTCAAAACAAGTGTTTTTTAAACAAACTATTCTTGAATAAAAATGCTTTTTTGTACAACGTTTTTTTTTTTTTTTTTTGCTAAAAATAACTTTTAATGGTTATTAAAAACATGTTTTAAAAAAATTATTTGCAATATAATTATTTTGCATTAAGCATCCGCAACATTAACAAATAGCATTTTTGTTGAGAAATATTTTTTAATTTTTTTAATTTTAAAACAGTTTAACATGTGGAAAGAAACAAAATTGGAACTGTTAAGTTTTTGAGGGAAAAAACTGCAAATATCTTAAAGTTAAAACAAAAATAATAATTGTTATCTCTCTCATAGTTGGTTCTATTACATCAGAAGGACCTTGAATAAAAATAGTTATTAAACGATACACTGTATGCGGCGACACTTAAAAAATGTCCACCTAAACGCGTCAAAGAAATTGATGAATACATAATTATATTAATTATTATAATCAGAATAATGAAACTTGAGTATCCATGATTAAAACTTTAAAGTTATTTAATATATTAGAAAAACTACTTTTATCCATATGCAATTTGTGACTGAGGCTTGGACGGTATTGAAATTTTTCTATCGCGATTTCCCAGTCAAACTTCGATACTTTCCGATTAATCGATATTTCCGATATATTAATATTTCTCATGTATCGATATTTTTATACATACATATTGTGTTGATATATCAATATTCCCGAAATATTGACATTTTTCATTAAATATGCAAATGTACTTTCAAATAATTGTAAAATCGAGTAATCGTGAATTCGATTAAGCGTCAATACGATGAGTCATCAATTCGATGAATCGTCAATTCGATGAATCGTCAATTCGATGAACCGTCAATTCGGTGAATCGTCAAATCGATTAATAGTCAAATAGAGTAATAGTCAAATTGATTAATCGTCAAATCGATTAATCGTCGAATCGATTAGTCGTCAAATCTATTAATCGTCAAATCAAAAATTATATAATCGAAATCGCGATGTTTCTTTCCTTTCAGAGTTTTGATATTCATCGATATTCCCTATATATTGACATTTTTCATTAAATACATAGCCCAAGCCTATTTGGACCTTGTTAGGCGACAACTAGTCAACTTACACAATGTTCGTTTTGAAAAACTTCCATTAAAGCAAATCACTCAATAGGAAAACCCATGTTGCAGCACTTCGCTAAATGTCCAGTATAGCTACATATTTTTTTAGCATAGAAAGTTAAACCTTAGTCTTCCATTTAAGTTGAAAACTATTTTTTTTTTCAATTTATGGGTTAACCGATTGTTGCACAAAACTGTCCATTTGAGAGTGCAATGATTCATTTAATGCTCTCACTTATAGTTAAATATAAATTGCAATGAGGTTATTTCTATTGGGTAATAACAATCAATTCTTTAAGATAAACCTATTAACTAGGATGTTTATCTGGAGGCTTTGAATTTCACTACGTAAATGTGCAAAATGAGACTCTTCAAAATATATTAATTCCTCTACTTCAATTAATAAATCTAGATAATATAAACCCTTCCAATTGTCCTTAATAACGATACTGAATTTTGAGTAGCGTTATCACAAACACCATTCAATCTTGCTCGATTTAAAAGTTTACGATTCCAAAACTTGGGTTTCGATCATTATCGCTGAATAATAGCCTTTGCTCAAAGCTAATTTCGAAACCTTGAATTAATCACTATCTACTTGACAAGAGTTGAGCGCCGTATTAATTTCAGAAGAAATCGAATTACGAAGAGAGTAATTCTGCGATCAGTTTTATATAACCGAGGTTAAGATTCGATTAATAAAGATAATTTAACGCTATAGTATGAGACTATAATTATCGTCTAACTAATATGCTCATAAAGGACGAATTTCACACTTTGATAATCTGATAATCAGTTTAAGCAATCGAAATAGAATTTGTTATAGGCTTAATTTGATCTGTGGTGACCTGTTGCCATTAAGTGTAGATTATTTTACTTACTATTTAGCTTTGTGTAAAAGAGATTGATTTTGTTGAAATATGTGATAAAAAAGGATAGTAAATATTTTATATAACTACACTGTTAAAAATATGTAATATTTACTAATTTTTGAGTACATTCATGGCTCCGAATACATAAGTTTCAATTTTGATAAAGACATGTACTCAAAAATGAGTGCAATGAGATCAGGTGCCCGCCTACATGGGCTGCCTTCATAAATCACTTTCGATAAATACCGACAATTACAGCTAAGACTGACAGGGAATCGAAACCAGATCCTCAAGAACCGCAGCTCAGTGCCTTATTCATTGTACCACCAGGGCGACGAGAGAAGTTATAAACAGAAGAAACGCTAAAAAGGTGTGAAAAAAAAATGGGAAGTAAAATAATGAGTTATAATAACTGAGTTTCCATTTAAGCAATCGACATCAAATAATGTGGAAAACCAATAATAACTATTTTAAGTATGTCAGGTCTTTGTTAAGATGGCTTGAACAGAAGCTGACATTAATACTATTAAATCAAGCTGATAATTTTTGAAAAGTACGATTACTTAAATTTGAGTACGTAATCGCTCATTTACGATGTAATTGTACTCAAAGAAAGTCGAGTATGTTCAGGTACTCATTTTTAAGTACCTATTTTTGTGTAGGTTTAAGTATATTTTACTTTAAGCTTTTATTTTTAAAAAACCTGATATCTAAACCTACCAGCTTAATAAGTTGTTGTATGAGTAAAATGGAATGCCAGCTTAGTAGATATAATTCACAAAACACACATTTTATCACTTTCGCGAATATACCACAAACATAAATTCGAAATAGTGATAACTAAACAACATATTCCAGTCTATTTAGTCGTTATTGAGTACGCGGTTGATAAACCAACCATATATTATCTGCTTCTCTACGGCAAAATAGCATCTAATTCCCGGTGCGACAGTGTCTCAAAATTGATTGGACAAAGATATGATTTAGATACATATTCGTATCCGCGACATAATTTACCTAACTCGAGATATTTCAACTCGAGCAATAAATCCGGATACCAGCAAAATAAACTTTTGGCTTCATTTACATCGATTTCGGACTCAACGTTAGAAGTATGGCATGTTCCTGCTGTGAGCCATTGCTCGCATGCTGTACTATATACGTCGTTCGGAGCACTTCATGTAATGACTTTTATTGAAGTCTACCCTTTTGTATGATTGTTCTTCGAACTTCTGTTCAATGAACCATCTGGCTGCGCCAGGTTGCTTTCGATATCTTTCATTAGGTAAGTAAGAAGGACTCGGCTGATCTTACAGCGGCAACACAATCTCGTCCAAAAGATCGAATTCGAATACCTATACATATTCAAGGAATGCATTTAATACATTCGTTGTCACAATAGAAAAAAAATTGTTACCCATATGGGAATTTTTTTTTCATTCTTGATTACTTTTTTAATGATTGAAATGTATCAACATTAGTGGAAATTTTTAAGATTTTTTTATAACTTTCGTGCGTGATCGTTATATGTAACTCCAGGAGCGCTCGTACAAAAAATTACCTTTCAAGGAAAAATCCAGGTCAAGTTCAATTTTTGTCTGAGATCTGAAATGTCATGCAGAATGTGCCTAAATTAGGATTCCATGGTATATATGAAGTGTATACAATTCACAGAACGAATACTGTTGCTTGTGATAGGAGTTGTATTTAACTCACGGAACCACTTAGCCAAACAAGGAATGAGTTAAATTCAACTCATATGGCAGAGAATGTGTTAAATAATATAAGAATATATCTCCAATTCTGAGAATATAAGATTTCTTTTTAGTACAATAGCACTTAGTTAAAAAAATATTCTGTTCTTAATTTTTTTTTTGTTTTAATTTCATAAGCTGAACTTGGATGTATTACAGCATGTTCTTACTGACAAATGTTATTTAAAATTTGTTAGCAATAAATTAAGTTATTGAACGAGGTCTCTGTTGTAAATCGATCTTTCAGCATATGTTTGTAACGCACGCGTTGTTCGATTTTCTTCAAATTTAGCATGAATGTTTCTTGAAATCATTAAAAGCGACTTATACGTGGTTGTTTTTTTAAGATTTTTTTTTAATAAATTTTTTTTAAAGATTTTTTTTTTTTTTTAAGATTTCTTTTAGAGATTTTTTTTTAAAGATTTTTTTTTAGTCACCAGGTTTAATGTTCCCAGAATTACTAGTGTTACATTATTCAGTTTTGCTTTTAATCGACTTATACGTTGTTGTTTCATTAAGATTTTTTAAAATAATTTTTTTAAAGATTATTTTTTATAGATTTTTTAAAAGATTTTTTTATAGATTTTTTTTAAAGATTTTTTTTTAAAGATTTATTTTTTTGTAACGGGGTTTAATGTTTACAGATTTACTAGTGTTACATTATTCAGTTTTGCCATCACTATTTGAAAGTTTCTTTAATGAGTTACAGTTGTTTCTCTTTGTGCAATTATCAACCAATATTTTATCCAATAATGACTGATAAACTTATGATTTGATATAATATAATGAACTAAACACTTATTTTCAAAATTTTAAAATATTGTCAGGCTGGCCAATAGCGCACGTTAAAATTATTTTCTACGTAAAATTAAATAAATCAAAACATATTTGGAAGAAAAGTGTTTGATATTTCATGTTATTGAATGTAAAATAATAAATTTTTGAATAGTTAAGTAATAATGTGTTTTTCTATTGCAGAAGATGGGGACGAAGTTACTTTAATGTACGCCAAACATGAGGTGAGTAACAATTTTTATTATTTTTTTATAAATATAGTTAAAGAGCATATTTCCAAAGCAAATAATGATTCTTTTCGACGAAAACCATGAACTTTTAAAAGAACAAATAGATTCGCATTACAATAAAATCCCATTCACATATATACAGATGCTTCTCCATGTGTCACAACTCTTTGTATGTGAATTTTTTAATACCTTTTTAATTTTTCTTTAAAACTTCCACAATAATTGGAAAAACAAAACTTCCTTATGACGTAATAAGTTTTTATACTTGGCTTTCTTTTATATTTAAATACGTTTTGGAAATAATTTTTTAACTGTATGCAGTATATTTGGCCAATCAATTTGAATCCTTGAATAATTCAGTTTGAGAAAGTGGAATCGTATTATTTCTCATTCTATATAAATGAAATAAAATTTCTCATTTATCTTTATTAAATACTTTTGTAAGCAATAAAACTTAAACAATAAAATTTTTATTTAGTTAGTTCTTCTTTTAAAGCTAAAAACTTTATATAATTAACTAAATTTGTATCTTTTGAATTTGAAGTTTAATCTAAGTAAATTAGAAACAGAATGCTTTTCAAGGTTTCAAAAATAAGAATTATATAATATATTAGATGTTTTATAATGTATTTTTTGTCTTGTGTTTTAAGAGAAAAAGGCTTATCTTAAAGTTTTATACGTTTGGGAAGTATTCTACTGAGTTTAAATTTTGTAAACTTCTTTAACTATTCCGTAAAAAAATATTCACTATTACTTCATAAATTGTTGCAAAATTTAAAATATAACAAAATAAATTAATATTTGTTTTACTTGTCGGTTTGTAAAATATTAAATTAGGTACCTGTTTTAAGAATTAAACTGTATTTGGCAAGTGAATGTATAATGCATAAATTAGCCGAAAACTAAGCATATTTTTTTTAAAATAAATTATTTTTTTAAATCCACTAATATTATTTTTGAGAAAAATCTTATTTTTTGTGGTTACAATATATACATTGATAAGATTTTCAAAACGTCTCAATATTTCCTACAATAATCTGCAATATACTTTATAATGCTAATATATTTTGAAATGTAACAAAATAGCAAAATACGAATATAGAAGATTGGTGAATTTTTAGGACATAAATAAAAAAAAATCAAATAAAAGCCTTCAAGGAAATGCACTGAAAAGTAAATAATAACTTGTAAAGCGTTAAAAAATTTATTAATCTTACACCTACTACCATTCATTGAAATTTGTGTCAAAAATCTGATGATTTTACTTAAAATGTTTCTACTTTTGGTTTTTCTAGAGCAAATTTTTTAGGATTGGTATCTATAAAGATATGTCTTTTTTATTAGTCAGCGGACTTATTGCTCGATTTATGAGGATGTTTGGTATTTTAATGTGTCAAATTCTAATTCACAAATTGTTATAAAACATTGAGATAAGCCCTCAAATTCTTTAATGTTTATCATGTTGTTTGATAAATGTACAGCTTCAATTACGCATTTCTCTTAAAATTGCAATCTATATAATGTACATTATAGTAAGACTGTCTATGTATATGTATATTTACTGTTTCACACCGTAAATGAATTCTAAAAAATTACCTACAGTATATATAATGAAAGTACTTGCGGATTTTCAAATGCTTTTTTAGGAAATTAAATTGTTTTTGTTAAAAATGCATGTAATTTGCCGAAACCGACTTTTGGCAACCTTGATTAGCAACAAAAGTTTAATTATGCATAGAATAACGATATTTTCGATATTTGGTAAAAGTACAGAATAAGAATAAATTCCGCCAAATCAATTGTCATCGACAACTTTGGCGTAGAAGACCTAAAGTATCCATTTCCAACACCGATATATCGATTTCAAGTAAACAAGTGGATGGAGTTACTTGTTATATATTAGACCAATGATAGACACGGAATCCAAAACTAATCTGTCGTAAATTTGGCGATGGTTTATAATTCATACAAAATTATTACTAAATATACGAAGTACTAAGTAATTACGAAATAGAAAATGGTCAACTTATCGTAATAGCTAATCACAAAATGGTGATTGGAAAACTAACGAAATTACGAATTGGATTCAAATTTGCGTATGCTTGTAAAATCTATTTCAGAAGTATTGTGCAGTTTTCCAATTTGAACTGAAATCATATTTGGCCACAATTATTTTTGTGCCTTTGCAGACTGCTCCCTTATTCTTTACTTTAACCCAATATTTTTTACATTTGTTTAAATATATATATATTATAAATATGAATGGTTTGGGTTTTCTTATAATATTTCTATTTTTATTAAATATTTTCTAAATACCTCTATTGAGAATTGTTCATGTGAAGGGAAAAAACAAATATTAACCGGACAAGTCTTTACATTTGAACATCTGCTTTAATGGGGGGCTCCCATTTTATATTAAAAACAGAATCCCACCACCCAGAGATGTTTTTGATGGTACTTTGTTCCCTAACTTTTTAATAGAAGTGTTAAATAATGTAAACGAATATTTTCAAGATGAATTAAATGACCTTGAAAATATATACTATTTCATTTGAGCAAGACAAAAATCATATTTCCCCCCAAAGTTCCAAATTGACTTTTCAATTCCTCTGACTTGAACACTTCATTTTCGAAAATTTGAAGTCTCCCCTCATAAGCCGCAAATGCTTGACTTCTGTTTCCAATTCCATCTGCGAATCGCCCCACAAAACCCCCAACAATTCAATTACGTCTCACTTTTGAAACGTTCCATAAAACAAATTTACATTCTCACTCATTCCCTTGACACGTTCCGTAACGTGGTAGTCAATTATCCCACCTGTCAACGTTACGCAGCTTAAAGACTCCTTGGGATCCAGTAGAAAGTGCTCCTGTGAGACCATGTGTCATGTGAATCAAGTTACGGTAAAAGTCTGTTCTTCGTCAAAGCTATTATTGAGAATTTTGCAACGACGCGTTGGACTAAAAGGGTTCGCTTAAGTGCGTCTGCGTACTTTAAAATGCATGAGTCGGAATGATGGCTTAAGAAAACTTACTGGTATTAAACTATGCATACGAGACAGAAAGACAGCTCAAGTAAGAAAATATACTATTAAAAGTCATAAACGTAGACGTGTAAAATGTTTAGAGAGATAATAGTACTGAATTTTAAATATCTGTTCGCTAATTTAGATAGGCAGCTGAGATATGGCAAGTTAAAATTACGAAACTAATAAGACAAGTAATATTTTAATGGAATTATTTATATAATGATGACTTATTTTATATTATTAATTATTAAGGTAAAATGTGCCGAATGTTTTCAATTTAATTTCGTGTATCAGTACTGTGTATTAGAATTCGTACTAAAGTTTAAAGGGTATCCATATATATCGACTATAACCCCGAAGATCAACTTTCGAAATTATAAAAAAATGCTCTTATTAAAAATAAAATTACATAGTTATAACTTCCTACTGATAATGAGTGTCAATATTTTTATAATTTTAAAATACAATTTTTAGAAAAAACAAAATTTTCTTCGAATGAGACCAAAAGAAAATAAAAACCTGAAATATCGATATCTAAATGGCAAAACACTTCATAAAATTTTCTCACATTTAAAAATCCATACTTTAGCAATTTCACAGCATACATATTATATATAATTTAATTCTTATTGGAGACTCTTCATAACGATGTTTACATGTTAAGCTCATAAAAAATTTCCGAAAATCAAACAAAATGATAATCTTCCCAGAGCCGGATTTAGAGTCAGTGGTCCCATATGCTGAATATAAGGTGCGGAGACCCCCAACTATAAGTGGAGGGGGTCGATTTTTTTTGTAAAATATATATTCCAGAACCACACATTAAATCATTTTTAAGTGTACTTATGAAATTTTTATACACTGTTTTTTGCAAATTTCCAATAGTACTACGTTATACAATGTCTACGGTTTCAAGGAATCTTAAGGTGCAATAGCATTCTGGAATCTATGAAAATGGCAATAAAATATTCCACTCGTCTTTGTATTACCCTCAAACGACTCTAAACAAAATAAAAATGTAAGAAAATAAAAGGAACTGATTTAAAAAATATATTTTTTTTAAAAGGAACATAAAAATATTAGGGTATATATTTACACTGTACAAATGTGTTAAGAAAAATAAAAAAAATATCCATGATAAAAAGATTGTAGTATGCTATTTTCATTAAGATTTGGATTATCATCCTTCCAAATAATTTTTTCTGCCAGTTGACTCTGTTTTTTTTGTGTGTGATAAGGGCCCCTAGGCTGCAGTCTATGTAGTCTATGCCTACATCCAGCCTTGAATCTTCCCCTGGAATAATGGAAGCTCCACGTGTCGCAACCGTCAAGTGTGTAAAGCATCATGGCTGCTGTCAGTGTCAAAATTGCCAAGTGTCAAAGAATGCAAACAGTGGCGGGCGAAGCAAAACTAATTTGCGGCTTCGGCGAAACATCTTCACTGTAGACACAACACGTTTCGCAATAGTCTTCGAAAGTGGCATAAGTCAACTAAATCCACGTATCGCATAATGATTTGATTTGGGAATTTAGTGGGGGAAATAATTTGATTGAGGATGTTCGTTAACAGATAATATTATCATAACCTTGACCTTACAGAATAGTTGGATTTTATCTGATATTACACGTATTTTGCGACTCACTTTGTTGTCGGGGTATTTTATCTATTGCAACTCAGTTTTTAGCCTTTTCCAAGTATCATGTCCCCTCCCCCTGCCCAATGCTGGTAAGTTCCTGTAGATTTGAGAACATTACAAACTTAGTTGTCAAACTTGTGAAAAAATTAGATTTTTTTAGAAAGAAACTAAGAAGTTTCACTTTAAAAAAATGTCAAATGTTTCTCAAGTTTGACAACTAAGTTTGTGATTTTGCCAAGTCTACTGGAATTTACCAACTTAAGCATGAAAAATGTTGGGAAGTAAATCTCCAAGAGCGGCACGGCCAAGTGCCAAGAAGTTTGACAACTAAGTTTATGATTTTGCCAAGCCTAGAGGAATTTACCAACATTATGCAACATTTACCAACATAAGCATACAAAATGTTGGGAAGTAAATCTCCAAGAGCTCACTGCCAAGCCCTCTTATTCATTGAATATAATAGCCTATCCATGAATGAACAGATCATTCAAGGAATGTAGTTTTAATAATTGAATTTAATAGCGATGAGCTATTATTAATGAATGAACATTTGTATCACTGAATATGATAATGAGAATATGATAATGCAAGTTGGTAAATTTTACTTCTGGTCTGGTTGATAAGTTCCCATCCAAAACTAATTTTTCTCATCCAATTGGGGAAAAACTGGTAAGTTACCAGACTTTAAAAGAGTTGGTAATTTGACACTAAAAAAGTTGGGAAAAACTCATATTTGACTTGGCAATTTTAAGGTTTTTCTCCTTCTTTAAAACTCAAATAAAAAGTCCACAGAAGCAAAGATTTGATATCCAGCTAATTTGAACATGAGAATGAGTGATAATTTGATTTCTGATTGATCAGAATCAAATCTGAATCACAAATGCAATCATCGATAATAATTTTGGAATGATGCATTGAATGGTTTAAAAAAAACTGTGAATAAATAAAACTTTATGTTTTGTTGTTACATGTACAAGCAACATAAGTTAGCCATCTTATTTTTTTTAGGTTTTCTTGCATTTCAAATTTGTAAAAATAATTATTCTCACTTAAAATACATACCCATAATAATCGTCGTAATTCCTCTGTGTATAGCAATCACAAATGCAATCGATTTTGTAAAGGTTTACTTCCTTTGATATCTCAGTCCTTTCCACTTATAGATTACCGGAATCACCTATACGATAAATTCGCTCTTCCTCTGCTTTCGCTGACGAGTGATAAATTTGGCCTTCCTTGAAAGTGACTTACAACATTCTGGAATTTTAAAAAGAACATAACTGAATGCCGTTTTCAAACAGAACTTCCAGAAAAATATCAAAACTTCCCTTTTTCCCCCGGGCATGAGGGATTCGGTCAAAAGTTATTTCTGTGTTCGATTGATGGTTCAAAATCGAAAACTGTACCATTCACGGGCAGCTCCCATTACTGAAGATAAAGGTGAATTTCTTTTTTAAAAAAGAGAGTTATTTCTACCAAGGACATGGTTAAAAAGTGGTTCCGATAAAGATAGTTTTTTCGACGGTTATATACGTTCAGCAGACGGGTTTTGTGTGAAGTCAGATGAAAAATAAGTTTTTATTTGGTTAGTTTTTATATACATTTATAAATGGGAATAGGAACAGCGATTTATATTACAAGCAATAAAAATTTCGGTTTTGTTATGTTAGTGTCATAATTCTGTTAGAGGGAGACGGTATAATATAAACTTTGTTTTTATATTTGGATTTTTGAATAAATTGCTAAATGTATATTATTTAAATTTATACAAGAGAAGACAAAAATTTCATAATTGTTTGTATTTTTTTCAAAATTTAAACTTTTTAATTTTTTAAAACTTTTTAAAAACCCTAATGCTCTTTTTTAAATATTTATATTTTTTACCAAACTTTTTCTCAGATCATTTGAACTAAAATACATAAGAATTAATATTAACATGTTTGTATACATGTATTTAATTTTTATATAAATAGTTATCCATAATGACAAAAAAAAAATTTAATACTCAATTTATTTTATAGTAATTTTTTATAAAAAAAACTTCTACTCATAGAGATCATTGCATGCCAGTTTATAAAATACACATATTATACAATATGCTTTAAAATTATACATTTATCCTTTAATAATAAAAAAAGACCCTTAGCGTTTCAAAAAACTTAATATCAAGGGAAACCAAACATTGAGAAAAACAATTTAAACTTTTCGTTCCTTCAAAATCATATAATACATCATCCAACGAGGCCAACATCAGCGTACAAATATTTTTAGATCATTTTCGTAAGGGGGCAAATGTTTTCTATTTTTTAAAAACATATAATCATATAAAAAATATTTTTACGGTTCTAAAGGTTCACTGTAAAAAAAACTTAAAAATGAGTACCTGAACCTTCTCGTTTTTCTTTGAGTACAATTGCATCGTAAATGAACGATGACGAAATCAAATTTAAGCAATCGTACTTTCGCAAAAATGATCAATATCAATTGAAACGAAACACTGAAAAAAACAATTTAAACTTTTCGTTCCTTGAAAAACATATAATACATCATCCAGTGAGACCAACATCAGCGTACAAATATTTTTCGATAATTTTCGTAAATGGAAATATGTCTTATTTGTTTCTAAAAACATTTAATCATATAAAAAATATTTTTACGGTTCTAAAGGTTCACTGTAAAAAAAGATACTTAAAAATGAGTACCTGAACCTTCTCGTTTTTCTTTGAGTACAATTGCATCGTAAATGAACGATGACGAAATCAAATTTAAGCAACCGTACTTTCGCAAAACTGAGCAGTGTGAGTTAATATTGCTAATCTCAGCTTTTGTTCAAGCCATCTTAACAAAGTGAACTAACAAACTTAAAATAGTTGTCCAGAAGATGATTTTCCACATTATTTGATGTCGACTGCTTAAAAGGAAACTGAGTTATTACAACTCAATTATCTTACTTCCTATTCTTTTGCCACATATTTTTAACATTACATCTGTTTATAACTTCTTCACGTCGCCCTGGTGGTACAACAGATAATGAAAGGGACTTCGGTGTCTTAGGATCTGGATTTGACTCCCGGTAAGTCTTGGTTGTAATTATTGATAGTTATTTTTGAAGGCAGCCTATGCAGCCTAACATATGCTCTTTTTATTAATTGTGCTTATTTTTGAGTACATGTCTGTTTCAAATTGAAGATTATGTATTCAAAACCATGATAAGCATCGAATGTAAGCAAAAATGAGTAATTTTTAAGTACCTATTTTTAACAGTGTTTTATAGAAAATAAAAAAAATTATACTGTTAAATAAAAATGCTGGCCTCTAAGGGTTAAAAGGATACGAAGGTGTTTTTAATTTGAAAATAAGTCAATTATTAGTCAAATGTTATGTTTTCGGTATCACTCATTAATGACCGATTTCCTTTTATAATAAACTTTCTGAAAATACCTTTATCCTTATCGGAGTAGTTCTCATAATTAGTGGATATTTGGTTAAACATCGACTAAATCTATGTATTCGGAGCCATGATAAACATAGAATGTAATAAAAAATAAATAATTTTTAAGTACCTATTTTTAACAGTATTCTAAGGAAAATAAAAAAATCTACCGATAAATGAAAATGCGGGCCTCTAAGGGTTAAAAAGATACGAAGGTGTTTTTAATTTGGGTTAATGGAAAATAAGTCAATTATTAGTCAAATGTTATGTTTTCGGTATCACTCATTTATGACCGATTTCCTTTTATAATAAACTTTCTGAAAATGCCTTTATCCTTATCGGAGTAGTTCTCATAATTAGTGGATATTTAGTTAAACATCGACTAATTACGAGTACTTCCCAGTTAAAGATAAAGATCGTATTTTTAGAAAGTTTATTATACAAGAAATCGGTTATATTTACCTGGTTATATTGCACCTGTGCCCAGACTTTCCTTTGCCTATAACACAAATACGCAACCATTACTTACAGCAACAAAAATCGTTGAATACAATAAATATTAGTTGAGCAAGATTCAAGAAGAAGTTATTCTAATTTTTCCTAGATAAGCTAAAATTAAGTTATGATTCCTAAAGCCAGTAAGCCACACCTAATTCCTTTACTAACAGTAACGAACAGGATGTGATACACAGATTCCCTTGAATTCTGCTTATCAAACACGAAATCCCTCCTGGTAGTTGATTTTGACCATCTGCTTGCTTTCTAGTTCACATTTGCATTTGAATAGGGCTTGGAGCATAAGATGAACTAATTAAATCTGGCTATTCATTATGAACTTATATAAGAATGGAATGACTCTAACATTAATGTTCGTTGGGGCGATATTTACATAGCGCAGATTTTAATGAATGCCATTAGATGAGACTGTTGCTAGGCCGTTGAATGCTAATGAAAAGACTGCCGCGAACAAGTACCACGAGGGATATTGAATTTCTTATAGACACCCAATTTCATATATTCCTTTTTATGCGTTAAATATTAGTTTCTGGAGCAAAGTGCATCAAGTTGTAGGTTGAGCCATGCTTCCTCCTTCGGTTTATTTATGGCGGTTGTTCGTCGCGCTTCCTTTATCCAAAGAATGTGTGAAAAAAGCAAGGAAAAGGAAGTACACTAACTTTTCGCGTCGAGTAATTAAATATTTCTCGCTGCGTGAATTAATAGTTAGAGATCTTGCTCCTTATGTCCTTGGTTCTTTGTCAGTAGTTTAGGTAGTTAAGCATGGTAATGGTACCTCGAAAATCTCGTTAAACAATTTATGTAGGGCATTTTAATCATACAGTAGAATTCCAATTATCTGGCTCAATTGGGACCAGATGCCATCCGGATAATCGAATATCCGAATTATTTGAAAATTCACGAAAAAAAGGTTATTTCTTAGTAAAAACGAACTTTGCTTAAGTATATAATGTAATTTAATGACTATTAATAACAGAAACTTTTTAAATGGGGATTTTGCTGATTTTTTTTTTCACAAAGCGATCCGGATCGGGATATTTGGTGATTCGCTTTGTTTGATCCGGACTATTAGAGTTCTCATTTGTAATTTAATTGAACGTTTGGTTTATGAACAGTTGAAATAACTGACCAAAATGTAGTAAAGATAGTTCTCAGAGTAATTCAGAACTAGAATAATTAAAAAATTTAGAATGAAACGTTACCAGCGTTATATGGAAATTGAATTTTACACAATATATATATATATATATATATATATATATATATATATATATATATATATATATATATATATATATATATATATATATATATATATATATATATTAAATACACATATGTGGAAACATGAGGAAACATCACCGCAAAATGAATATCATCTTGCTCCTGTAGAATGTTATGACTTTGAAAACAGATAGATCTTTAGAAAAACTTAAATTAAATGACATAATCTCTGAAAATCGAAAACAAAAAATCTGTCTGGTTTTTGAAACTAGACGGTTTAAATTCCCCTTTACGATATCACAATGGACGATTCTCTAGAAAGTAAAATCCGAATCCGCTTTCTTTCTATCTTAAAATTGACATCAAACATTAAAAGGCTGTGGATTCGAAGGACGAACTCAAAAAACGGAAGTTTCGAAGAAAATGCGTTGAAGGTTTATGCATCTATACGAAAATTTAAACCATAACAAGAATCAGGACAAAATTTAATTACTTCCTTCCTGTTTCATCATACTAAATGTATTTTGTAGCCTAAAATAATATCATATATTTCTATTTGTAAATAAAATCATTCAAACCGTATACATAAAAATATATTTATAAATATTTTTTAATGATTAATAGTAAAAAGAAATAAGAAAACGTCATGTGCATCATCAATAAATCACCCCATTATGTTGTATAAAATTATTTTTTTCTCACAGTTAAGACCTGAAAAAAAAATAAGAATAATTTCATATATGAATTTTTTATGATTGAACTCACGATAAAAACATGTTTTTAACCCTTTACGCTCGATTGAATCTTGCCTTCCGATTTAAACAACATTAATACACGTCTCCGCAGCAGAGCCTTCCGAGCGTTAAAGGTTAATATATAGTTATGTTAAATTTGCAAATACAGTAATGAAAGATTTAGAAATATTTAGGTATTTTTAGAGCGGATTTTTTTTATTTAGCTTTTGTTAAAAAAAAAATTCAATGAGAGATTGATGAGATTTTTTTGCCCATTTTTCTGTTTCATTACTTTATTGTCAGCAAATTTTCAGTTTATATTGTTTCTCTAACACCGACGTATTAAATTATAAATTACATATTTATATTTTTGGAACACCCTAAGGTATGTTACAAAATGTGCAATTGATTTAGCATTAATTAGCCGGGGGGCGGGGGGGAGTGGAACGAGGTCCCCTAACTTTTTTGGTTAGCAAATAAATTCCGATGTGAAATGCAGTAGCTATCTAATAGTGATAATATCTGAAGTTCACATTAAACATTAAGGATTCTTAAAGCAAAATAGGAAAATGTTAAGTACTTCGTAAAAGTACTAAAAAACGAAAAAATATAATTAAGGAACTTATTATTGCTCTACATCGAGTGATTCATTTTCCGTATTCAAAATCCTTCATTGTCTGTATGTTAAAACTGTGAAATCTTCCTCTGAAATTCTTTATTTATTGTTCATTGTACAAAGGGAACAAACAGGGCTACCAAAAGAGCACATGCTCTACCCAGGCCGTAGATACAAAAAATTACATTAAAACACATTACAAAAAACACATTAAATCACATTACAAAAAACACATTAAAACATATTACAAAAAACACATTAAAGTTACATTGAAACATAAAATTACATTGAAACCTTAAAATTACATTAAAACATTAAAAATACATTGAATGTTACATTAAAACATAAAATTACATTGAAACCTTAAAATTACATTAAACATTAAAAATACATTGAATGTTACATTAAAACATAAAATTACATTGAAACGTTAAAATTACATTAAAACATTAAAAATACATTAAAGTTACATTGAAACATAAAGTTACATTGAAACATAAAGTTACATTGAAACATAAAGTTACATTGAAACATAAAGTTACATTGAAACATAAAGTTACATTGAAACATAAAGTTACATTGAAACATAAAGTTACATTGAAACATAAAGTTACATTGAAACATAAAGTTACATTGAAACATAAAGTTACATTGAAACATAAAGTTACATTGAAACATAAAGTTACATTGAAACATAAAGTTACATTGAAACATAAAGTTACATTGAAACATAAAGTTACATTGAAACATAAAGTTACATTGAAACATAAAGTTACATTGAAACATAAAGTTACATTGAAACATAAAGTTACATTGAAACATAAAGTTACATTGAAACATAAAGTTACATTGAAACATAAAGTTACATTGAAACATAAAGTTACATTGAAACATAAAGTTACATTGAAACATAAAGTTACATTGAAACATAAAGTTACATTGAAACATAAAGTTACATTGAAACATAAAGTTACATTGAAACATAAAGTTACATTGAAACATAAAGTTACATTGAAACATAAAGTTACATTGAAACATAAAGTTACATTGAAACATAAAGTTACATTGAAACATAAAGTTACATTGAAACATAAAGTTACATTGAAACATAAAGTTACATTGAAACATAAAGTTACATTGAAACGTTAACATTACAAGAAACGTTAAAATTACATTAAAACATTAAAACATAAAATTACATTGAAACGTTAAATTACATTAAAACATTAAAAACACATTAAAGTTATATTGAAACATAAAATTACATTGAAACGTTAAAATTACATTAAAACACTAAAAATTACATTAAAACACTAAAAATACATTAAAATAGTACATTTGAAAATTATACATTTAAAATTATTATTCTCAAAAAATGAGATTAACATTATCAATATCGTGTTAGATCGTATAGAATATTAGACCTCCTGAAAGTTCTTTATAAAATTGTATTGCAAAATAACAGAAACTTTTATGTGTTACTTGTTTATTTACTTTTATTAAGAACAATCTATTAGAAGGGTTTCTGAGTTTAATTACAATATTATTATCTTCAAATAAATTTCACACAGATGAAAATATATAATTTTCTAAAAGGTAAAATTTTATTTGATTTGAAAATACATCATTTAAATTTGAGTTAGTTAACTGAAAAAAACTTCATACTTTTTCTTTGAAAGTTAATTATCGGAAAAAGTTACTTTAATAATAAGAATATGATAATTTTTATTGTAACCAAAAAAATATTATTGCCTCAAAAAGTGTTTATTGACACACTTTTTTAAATGATACGACTTAAAACTAAAAAAATCTTAACTTTAATAGAATTTTGGATATGTGAGTTTTCCATATTAATTTTGAATCAAGTTGTAAGCCTATATATTTTGTTGATTTGACAGACTGTAATCTGGTGCAGTTACAATGTGAAAAGGGTACTTAAAAATGTGAGCCAGAACCTACTCGTTTTTCTTTTAGTACAATTGCATCGTAAATGAGCGATGACGTACTCAAATTTAAGTAACCGTACTTTCTCAAAAATGAGCAGTGTGATTTAATATTGCTCATCTCAGCTTCTGTTCAAGCCATCTTAACAAAGCGACCTGACAAACTTAAAATAGGGGTTCGGAAGATAATTTTCCACATTATTTGATGTATATTGCTTAAATGGAAACTGAGTTATTACAACTCTATTATCTTTCTTCCCATTCTTTTGACACACTTTTTAACATTTCTTCTGTTTATAAATTTGTCAAGTCCCTCTGGTAGTTTAATGGATAAGGTTGCTGCGCCTGAGGATCTGGATTCGATTCCCTGCAAGTATGGGTTGTAATTGTTTATATTTATTGAAAATGATTTATGAAGGCAGCCTACGTAGGCAAGCATCTACTCATTGTACTCATTTTTGAGTAGATGACTTTTTCAAAATTGAAACTTATGTATCCATAAGCATAAAATGTACTAAAAAATGAGTACAGTTTACTCATTTTTGAGTAACTATTTTTAACAGTACACAAATGTATTGTATCATTACAGTTAGGTGATATAGAGCAACTTAGTAGTTGCTTAGTTTTCGTCTTATGTTGGTGAGTTTAGTTTTCTTACGCACTCAGCTAACCCTTATGCTAACTTTCAAACCTGTTTACACGGGAAAGTAAATAACTTCCTGAAAGCTGATTTTTATCTGAGTACTTCCCGAAAAAACTCCAGCGAATGTTTATATCAGAAGTGTATTACTTTCAGAAAGCTACTGAAAGCTTTTTCTTTAAAAATATCCGACTGTTGCACCAGATAATGGGAAAAAGAATCCATGTTTACGTTCATTTTAGAGTTCCTCCCTATTTATGTTGACTTTTAAAAACATTCTTACTTAGAACCTGTTCTGTGGGAGAGTTGTAGTTTCACCTTCGAAGTCATCTTACCTAACTTAAATTGAATGCGCGATTATCAACTGCGCTTATAAGGATGAAAAGAAAAATATCTTCCAATTAATATTTAAATCAGTAAATTTTAAATTTACTTTTAAAGGGACACTGTATATCATCTAAATGTATATTATTTAAATTGATGTAAGAGATCATTTTTTCAGACAAAAATTACATATATGTTTGAATTATTCTGAACATTTAAACTTTTTTAATTGCTTTAGGAATGTTTTTTAACGCTCTAAAAATTTTTAAATACTTTTATGTATTAACTAAAATTTTTTTAGATCCTTTAAACTATATAACAAAACAAATTGGCATTAAAAAAATTTTATGCTACATTTATTGGATTTTTATGTAAATATTCATAATAACATAAAAAAATTCCATAAAACTCGATTTTTTTTTTTATTTTTGTAATTTTTTTCATAATAACACAAAACCGTTATTATTTATTTATTTTTTTACTTTATTATTTAAAAAATACTTGTCCTCATACTGATAATTTGCACACATACATACTAATTTATAATATACACGTATTTTAAAATGTGCTTTACAAAATTATACATTTCTCCATTAATAATAAAAAAGTGTTAACGTTTAGAAAAACTTAACATCGAGGAAAACCAAACACTCAGAAAAAACAATTTAAAGTTTTCGTACCTTGAAACACATACCTACATAATTCAGCATACAATCTCAAACAACGCAATAATATACAAGATACAGTTCTAGAATTTTGCAAGCATATTGAGAAGTTTCTCAACTATTATTTTAGCAAATATAAAAAAAAATCGGGAATTTTTAAAATTTTGGGGTAGGGTAAGGTGGGAAAAGGATAGTGGGGTAAAATGGGTAAATTTTAATTAAAAATAGAATAGATTAAAACATAATTTGCGAAACAAATTAAAAATAATGTAAATATAGAAAATATTCCAGCATTAAAATAAATGAAAATTATAAAAACTAAAGTTTTATTTTGAAGATAAAAAATAATAATAAAAATATATTTTTAAAAATGGCGGATTAACTTAATTTTAGAAAGACTGTTACTGAATTTAGTGAATTTTTATATACTCAGTTAAATATACTGACATTTCATGAGTTAATGGCTGGTATTTATTTATTTAAGTTGTAATTTGAATGCAAATTCGTTTTAATAATGCCTTTTTATGCGAATTTCACGATGTCACACTGACTACCCATTTTACATAAATTGTGGTTGAAAAAGGATTTACAAAATAATCGTTGTTTGGGTTTATTAGAGTCGCCACTCGAGTCCAACGGTCGTTGATTGAGTGTCTGAGAGTCGCCACTCGAGTCTAAAAGTCGTTGTTTGGGTGTTTGATAGTCGCCACTCGAGTCCAGATGTCGTTGTTTGGGCTTCTGAGAATCGCCACTTGAGTCCAGAGGATTAAGAGAGATCGAGTAAAAAGAATTTGTTGCTCTATTATTCTAGATAAAAAAAATTTAAAAATTTAATTCTACCTCCGAGAGTGGTTAGAAGTAACTTTTGCGAGTTTATGCACGAGTTACATTATTCAAGTTTACAAATTTTGTATAATAGCTTTATTATTTTCGAAGTTCCTGAAAGTTGCCTAGCAACACAGTGCGATTTACTTCTAATTACTGTCTGGCAGTGGAAAACTTGTCCGTGTATGCGAACTCTTGGATTGTATCTTATCTTTGTGAGCTGAGAGGAAGAAACAAGACGAATAAATAATTTCAAACTTTTAATTTGTACCACTTTGGCTTTGAATATTCAGGTGTATTGCGCTTTTTGTTATATAATACGAATTTCGTTACGACGACAACAGTGACCATTTTCCCCATTATTTCTGGCAAACATTTTTCCTAATTACCGGTATTAGTTTTAGATTTTAATCCAATTATCTCTAATCTTATTTTATTTTTTTCTAATCTTATTTTAAAAGAAAAATTCCGTGAAGCCCGAATTGAGTTCGAAGATATGCTTTGAAACTCCTTTCGCAACGTTATGACCTATGACAGGTTTCAAATCATAAAAAGATATCTGTATTTCGGAAACAATGAAGAATTTGATTTAGTGAAACACACCCTAATGCAAAACCTAATAAAATCTGGTCGATTTTTCAACTTCTAAGAGAAAAAAATTCTTTATTGTACATTTCAGATCGCGATGTCACTGTAGATAAAAGTTTGATGCTGTAAAATGATATATTGGTATAGATTCAGTAATGCCACTAAAAAAATCTTGATTTGGCATAAACACGCTTGTTTTATGAGATAATAAAACCGTATTTACACTATATCACTATATAGCATAATTAAACAGGAATTTCGTTATAAGGACATATACAGGATTGTTATAAAAGCAAAATTAAACAGGAATTTCGTTCCCTTTTTGATGCATTTTTCTGAAATATAAGCCACAGTCAAGCGATTAAGCAGTTTTGCGATTTACACCCTTCGCCTATCGCTGACAAACACAAATAAATCGCGTTACCACATGCGTATATCCATGTGTATCAATATCCCAGTCTGAAGGGGTTGAACTTTGCATGGACGAAGTTAATTGGGGAGACAGGTTGACAAATGCCCGTCTCCTTCCTGTGCGAGGAGCAGGTTGCACTAAAAATGCAATTTTCTCATTGTCGGAGTTGCCTCTTCGGAAGTGTTTCATTTCCGCTCGCTAAACCTGCGAGTTCGAGGCCGCTTTGCTAATCTTTTCATTAGAACAACCCGATTCAATTAGTTGGGTTTCGTCACTCGAGCTAAAAACTGGGGACAATGAGATGCCTTGCCTTTTGGGAATCTGTGAGGCCTCCAATGCATTCTAAATGAAGTGCGTAGTTTCAAAGGGATATGTTGTAATACAATTCGCATTTATTTAAAGAAACGGTTAGTATTAAAAAAACGTTTAAATATTTTTTTAATTAAAAAAAAAATTATGTTTAACCATCATAAGGTGAACGTTCGATTCCAGGTTATTTTTTTTATTACACATTTGAATTTTATTTTTAATTATGCACTGTTAAAAATAGATATTCAAAAATAAGTAAAATGTACTCATTTTGAATACATTCGATGCTTACCATGTCTCCGCATACATAAGTTTTTTAATTTTGAAAACAAACGTGTTCCCAAATATGGGTACAATGGGTAAAAATGGATAAAATATAAAATAATAAAAAGCAGATGCTAGGCTACATAGCCTGCCTTCATAAACCACTTTTGATAAATAACCTGGAATCGAACCCAGATTCTCAGGCACCGCAGTCCACAGCTTTATCCGTTAAACTACCAGGGTGACTTTTATTTAAAAATACGAGTTATTAAATTAAAGACTTTAACACTTAACTAAAATTATAAATACGCATGAGTTCTCCCACATTCAACAAATCAAAGTATTATAAGTTTCCAATTCCCTTTATTGTTTATATATTATATGCAACAGGAGTAATACGAAACAAAATAATAATTCACTGCCAATACAATAACAGAATACAATATTTATCTTCTTTAATTTGCTTTAAAATGTATTGTCATCAAAAATATTATTTAAATATTTTCAAACAATTTTTTAAAAAATTTAATTTTTTTTTTAACATAAAAAATTAGTATTTTAATTTCAGAAGACAATGCAGTTACAATCCTTAAAAAAATGGATTTTCAATTTATAGCAAATGGGATTTATAATGTCATTACCTATCTTTTGATACTAAATTTTTGAAAAAAATTCACATATTAAGTTATATAAAATTCGAAATTAAAATTTAAACAAAAGTGGACCAAGCCCCTTTTAAAAGCAGTCACTATTTGAAAACTTTAAAATTTAATATTTCGTGTTCTCGTTTATTCTAAATAGTTGAGAAGTATTTGCACACAAATATTTCAATTTAGAAATACCAGAGATTTTACGTTTCACAGATTTTCAAAAGAAATGGTATTTTCCAATCTTTTGTACACTTTTTTCAGAAAGTATTAACCCAATCGAAACGAAATTTTATGTACTATTAGTTTAGTATAAAATCTAAATGTTAAACTAAAATTTTATTTGTTTTACTAGAATAAAAAAATATGTGCGATAATATGAGTCAAAAAGTAAACAAAAATTCTCTATTTTCAAAACAAAATATAGTAATAATTTTTTACTAGTCCAAAACCAAAATTAAAATTAGGTTCATTAATTTATTTATAATGTATTCTACATAAAAATAAAATTTGGTGATTGTATATTGAAAAGTGCTTTAGAAAAGTGTACCCTAAGAACTTATTAACCTAAAATCCTACAATTATCAAATTACTTTTTTCGTAAAAAGTATACTAAATACAGAAAACATTGTGATTGAATCTTGTGTTAAATATTATTTTTCCCACATGCGTACAAAATGTTATTTCAATTGAAGTAATAGTATTGTAGTTGCACTGCTTTTTATAAGTACAAAAAATTACCCATTTTGGTTCATCGACAAATGCATAGTCCCTTTTAATGAATAGCGAAAACTATTTTAATCCGTGTTATAAATAGTATATTATATATGTTTTTATATAGTAAAGAAAAAATACGATAGTGCATTTCAAAGCCAGAAATTTTTAATATACCAATTTGGGGATATACTTGGCTGCACTGGTTCTTTAACTATTCACTACACACATGCAACAACAACACACAATACACACAACACATACACAACACATACACAACGCACACACAACACATACATAACACACACACAATATTAGTCAGCAATAAATATAATTTCCATATAAATACGCATGGTATCTTTATTTATAACTATAGTACTTATATATAAAAATATAATAACATTTACTAGCGAAACGCTTATTAAAACAGAATTAGAAAATTCAATTAACAATCAATTTTAATAAGGAAACGAAATACGTTGGATCGTAGAAGATTTTAAGTAGCTCATTATATAGAAATTTCGCACACAACAACAACACACAATACAAAAAACACAGAAACAACACACACAACATACACACAACACACACACAACACACACACAACGCACACACAACACATACATGACACACACATAATATTAGTAAGCAATAAATATTATTTCCATATAAATACGCATGGTATCTTTATTTATAACTATAGTACTTATATATAAAAATATAATAACATTTACTAGTGAAACGCTTATTAAAACAGAATTAGAAAATTCAGTTAACAATCAATTTTAATAAGGAAACGAAATACGTTGGATCGTAGAAGATTTTAAGTAGCTCAACATATAGAAATTTCGCACGCAACAACAACGCACAATACAAAAAACACAGAAACAACACACACAACACACACACAACGCACACACAACACATACACGACACACACACAATATTAGTAAGCGATAAATATAATTTCTATATAAATACGCATGGTATCTTTATTTATAACTATAGTACTTATATATAAAAATATAATAACATTTACTAGTGATACGCTTACTAAAACAGAATTAGAAAATTCAATTAACAATCAATTTTAATTAGGAAACGAAATACGTTGAGTTCGTAGAATATTTTAACTAGCTCAATATATAGAAATTTCGCACACAACAACAACACACAATACAAACAACACAGAAACAACACACCCAACACATACACAACACACACACAACGCACACACAACACATACACGACACACACACAATATTAGTAAGCAATAAATATTATTTCCATATAAATACGCATGGTATCTTTATTTATAACTATAGTACTTATATATAAAAATATAATAACATTTACTAGTGAAACGCTTATTAAAACAGAATTAGAAAATTCAGTTAACAATCAATTTTAATAAGGAAACGAAATACGTTGGATCGTAGAAGATTTTAAGTAGCTCAACATATAGAAATTTCGCACGCAACAACAACGCACAATACAAAAAACACAGAAACAACACACACAACACACACACAACGCACACACAACACATACACGACACACACACAATATTAGTAAGCGATAAATATAATTTCCATATAAATACGCATGGTATCTTTATTTATAACTATAGTACTTATATATAAAAATATAATAACATTTACTAGTGATACGCTTACTAAAACAGAATTAGAAAATTCAATTAACAATCAATTTTAATTAGGAAACGAAATACGTTGAGTTCGTAGAATATTTTAACTAGCTCAATATATAGAAATTTCGCACACAACAACAACACACAATACAAACAATACAGAAACAACACACACAATATTAGTAAGCAATAAATATAATTTCCATATAAATACGCATGGTATCTTTACCTATAACTATAGTACTTATATATAAAAATATGATAACATTTACTAGTGAAACGCTTATTAAAACAGAATTAGAAAATTCGGTTAACAATCAATTTTAATAAGGAAACGAATCTACGTTGAGTTCGTAGAATATTTTAACTAGCTCAACATATAGAAATTTCGCATACAACAACAACACACACAATATTAGTACGCAATAAATATAATTTCCATGTAAATACGCAAGGTATCGGTACCTATAACTAGTACTTGAATAGAAAACTATAATAAATTTTACTAGTGAAAAGCTTATTAAAACTGAATTAGAAAATTCAGTTAACAATCAATTTTAATAAGGACACGAAATACGTTGAGTTCGTAGAAGATTTTAACTAGCTCAGCAAATTGAAATTTCGCAATTCCTATTTGACAGCCATATTTTGTGTATTTTATAAACAAGACTAATCCATACAAACAAGTTACGTTCATTAGTTAACTCGAGAACAATCACAAGACTCGTCAAAGGATTGTGATTGGTTAACGTTATCTCTATTATAAGCAAGTCGTTGTCTACCGTCTACCGCTTGAAAATAATTGGCATTAAGAAGAAAACTAACGAATGCCCGTTAGCCATCTTATTTCTCAACCCTTGCAAAAAGTATTTCGCTTGTTAGGATGAAAAGCATTCGTCCATTGAACAGTAAATCCATTATTAATTCGCAGACGGTTGCTATTTTTAGTTGCATCTCTAGACTCGGTCCGTTGCTCAATCGTCTAGAATTGCTTAAAAAATACTAGAAGTTTAAGTTTAATAATAAAAATTGTTGTTTTAAAAGTTTTTAATAAGGTATAAAGAATTAAAAGTTGTAGTTTTAACTGTCTTGTTGACCAAACGTTAACTGGAGAAAAAACATATTTTTCTAAAAACTTTTTAAAACCTAATGAGATTTTACCAAAAAACTTAAAACAATAGTTAGTGGGAATTGAAGAACATATCGGAAAATAGATAAGAATATTTTTAATTATCTTTTGAAAAACTCATTTTTATGAATTGAATTCTAACATAATAATGTTAAGAACATATTAAAGTTTTCCTTAATAACAAATTAAAACCGCATTAAAGTAGGAATTTGTTTAGTTAAAAATTTATTGCAATCCGTCATCAGTTGTATAGAATTAATTAAACTAATTTACAAAACCAACATTTGAGAAATATTCAATCAAAATGGCAAAAATCCCCAAAAACCAAAAAAAATCAGCAGCTTTTTCTAAAAATTATTTTTCTAACTTTATAAAATTTCTTTAGAAAATAACTAACTCGTAATATATTTAAAACACTAAGTTCGCTATTTTAAACTCTCACTTCTCCTATTTGCATTTTACATGGTTTACCTAACCACCTCGTTTGAAATGTAATTGCGTTTCAGCTTCACGGGACACCTTTGAATTGCATTTCATTGACTTTAATTGCATCGGTGAAGGGGAAAAGAAGCAAATTCCCGTTTAATTCCTACGAGAATGTGCTGCTTTCACCCCCAACTGATTGAATTTGGGGGTATATAGAGATATTTCCTGCAGTAACCATCAACATCCTTTTGAAAATGTGTGATTAAAGTACGCAATTATGCGTTCATATTATTTGAATTTGTTTAGTGAATTGATGGACGGTTGTTTGCATTTCGGGGAGTTATGCAGTTTAATATTAGTGTACGCATTTTTAGTAAACTAGCTTTGTAGTACCAAATTCCCGTTTAATTCCTACAAGAATGTGTTGCTTTCACTCCGAACTGATTTAATTTGGGGGTATATAGAGATATTTCCTGCAGTAACCATCAACATCCTTTTGAAAATGTGTGATTAAAGTACGCAATTATGCGTTCATATTATTTGAATTTGTTTAGTGAAATGATGGACGGTTGTTTGCATTTCGGGGAGGTATGCAGTTTAATATTAGTGTACGCATTTTTAGTAAACTAGCTTTGTAGTACCAAATTCCCGTTTAATTCCTACAAGAATGTGTTGCTTTCACCCTGAACTGATTGAATTTGGGGGTATATAGAGCTATTTCCTGCAGTAACCATCAACATCCTTTTGAAAATGTGTGATTAAAGTACACAATTATGCGTTCATATTATTTGAATTTGTTTAGTGAAATGATTGACGGTTGTTTACATTTCGGGGAGGTATTAAATTTAATATTAGTGTACGCATTTTTATTAAACTAGCTTTGTAGTACCAAATTCCCGTTTAATTCCTACGAGAATGTGTTGCTTTCACCCCGAACTGATTGAATTGGGGGGGGGGGGTATATAGAGATATTTCCTGCAGTAACCATCAACATCCTTTTGAAAATGTGTGATTAAAGTACGCAATTATGCGTTCATATTATTTGAATTTGTTTAGTGAAATGATTGACGGTTGTTTATATTTCGGGGAAGTATGAAATTTAATATTAGTGTACGCATTTTTATTAAACTAGCTTTGTAGTACCGCGTTATTGAGATCATCGAATAGGTATTTTGGCCGGGCTTAAATAAGTATTTCGATTTGAACAAAGAGTTGTATGTTTTATTTAGAAATCTAGTTTCGTAATTACAGACACAAAATTTTGCACAGAGTAGTCGGCACTGTTAAAAATAGATTTTCAAAAATAAGTAAAATGTACTCATTTTTGAGTACATTCGATGGTTCCGAATGTATAAGTTTCAATTTTGAAAAAGTCATGCACTCAAAAGTTAGAAATGAATAAAAAAGGGCAGATGCTTGACTACATGGGCTGCTAAATAACATTTAATAACTATCCACAATTACAACCAAGACTTACCTAGAATCGAACCCAGATCCTCAGGCACCGCAGTCCATAGCTTTATTCGTAAACTACCAGGGTGACTTTAAGAAGTCATAAACAGAAGAAAAATTCAAAACGTATGCCAAAGGAGCGGAAACTAAGATAATTTATTTGTAATAACTTAATTTCCATTTAAACAATCGAGATCAAATAATGTGGAATATCATCTTCTGAACAAATATTTTATATTTGCCAGGTCAAGTTGTTAAGATGGTTTGAACTGAAACTGAGATTAGCAATGTTAAATCACACTGCTCATTTTTGAGAAAGTACGGTTACTTAAATTTGAGTGTGTCATCGCTCATTTACGATGTAATTGTACCCCCCAAAAAAAGAGTAGATGATTCATGTACTAATTTTTAAGTACCTTTTTTTATAGTGTCTGCTTCATCAGGTTCAAACTAATAAAAACGTATTTCACAATACAGCTATTCCATAAAATACTCGGCATGTAAAAATATAACATTTCTTAACTCTTGATAAAAAAAAGTATCGTCAAACAAATACATTTTAAGTTTAATATATTTATATCCTTTTAAAACTTAATGCTTTAAATGTTTAACACTTTTAAAGTTTGACGCTTTTAAAGTTTAGAACTTTTAAAGTGTAGAACTTTTTTTAATTTAACACTTTTCAAGTTAAGTATATACAAACTTTTTTAAATCTCTCAAGAGTAGTTAGTTGTTTATAAATCGCACCGCTTACAAAAAACAATCGTATGTTTTATGCATCGGCTTTGTGTAATCACTTGGTCATGAGCTCGCTAAAGTACTTTAAATTTTGAAAACTTTTACTTTAGTTTATTTTTTCTTTAGTTATATAACTTATTCAGTGGGGGTTTTTTCTCTCTGAGGTAATACAAAGTACATTACTATAGATATGTTATTGCCCATCGTCATGTAAAGTTTTTACCCTATTTGATTTTAACGTATTAATATATTTTTATTTTTATTATTTAGCATGAACTTATTTAATAAATATAATTTTGATTATTATTCAGTTATACTTTAAAAATAACTATCTAAACTCCCTTGTTATAACGTCCTAAGAATAAAATAAAGTTATGTTAAACTTTTGTAATTCCGGTAACAAACTAAACTTTCATAATTCTATTCAAACCAAATTCAAAAGTTTCCTCTGAAATAATGCAAAGTACACATATAGTAAAGATATACACATAAAGTATATTCTTTTATCTTAACTATATTAAACTTTAAAAAACTCATTTTTGAAGTCTCTTATATTCACCATGCTATTGATAATATTCCGTGTATACTAATGAGAATCTGAATTTCTTAAGTCAACAGCCGACAACTGTATTTTATGACTAGTTCAGGGGGGTGAAGGGACTCTGGATCCCGTCAGTTGATTGGCCCTTGGATTTGTCACATTTTTGGACCATGACCCCTTAATTTTAAAATATTTTTATATAAAATTCATGAGGGGAATTGACAACAATTCTTCGTATTTTTTTAGTTACATCCCACCACAAATTTATGATCATTATCATTGCCAAAGTTTTACCAAATCTCATTTTTAGTCGCAAAGACAAGAAGCAAAAGCGATTGTGTGTTAATGTTCTAATCTACACTTTTTGATACACGTTAAGTAACAGAGATATGTTTCGTGATAATTCATGACAAACATTGTTTTAAGAAATAAAACTTGTTGAGGAAATAGAAGAGGTACTGTTGTACTTTTATTAAACAAAATCTTATACATTTCGCACCATGGAAAACCAAGATAACCAAATGAATATAACTATTAAATTTAGCATCTTTGAGTTTTCACAAAACACGCGCTCTTTCACAGAAATTATTACATATAATGGTACCTCAGGAGGTAATGTAACCTCCTCGTATCCGAATAATCCTTCTGCATCAGTTTGCCATGCTTTCCACTAAACAGATTAGGAGATCAATGGGAAATTATCCCACATCTCTGTCTGGGAATTTTTGTTTTTGTTTTTTGTGAAACTGTTGAGTAAATAGAAAATATATTGTTGTACTCTTATTAAACAAAATCGTACACATTTTTTACAATGGAAATACAGGATAACCATAGGAGGATAACTGTTAAATTAAAGATCTTTGAATTTTTACGAAACATGCTCCCTTTTACAGAAATGATTTCATATAATGGTACCTCAGAAGGCAATGTAACCTCCTCGAATCCAAATAAAACTTCTACATAGGTTTGCCATGCTTTCCACTCAACAGATTAGGAGATCAATAGGAAATTATCCCATATCTCTGTCTGGGAATTTTTTTTGTTTTTTGTGAAACTGTTGAGTAAATAGAAAATACATTGTTGTACTCTTATTAAACAAAATTGTACACATTTTTTTACAATGGAAATACAGGATAACCATAGGAGGATAACTGTTAAATTAAACATCTTTGAATTTTTAAGAAACATGCTCCCTTTTACAGAAATGATTTCATATAATGGTACCTCAGAAGGCAGTGTAACCTCCTCGAATCCAAATAAAACTTCTACATAGACTTGCCATGCTTACCACTAAACAGATTAGGAGATCAATGAGAAATTATCCCATATCTCTGTCTGGGAATTTTTTTTGTTTTTTGTGAAACTGTTGAGTAAATAGAAAATACATTGTTGTACTCTTATTAAACAAAATTGTACAAATTTTTTACAATGGAAATACAGGATAACCGTAGGAGGATAACTGTTAAATTAAACATCTTTGAATATTTACGAAACATGCTCCCTTTTACAGAAATGATTTCATATAATGGTACCTCAGAAGGCAGTGTAACCTCCTCGAATCCAAATAAAACTTCTACATAGACTTGCCATGCTTACCACTAAACAGATTAGGAGATCAATGGGAAATTATCCCATATCTCTGTCTGGGAATTTTTTTTTTTTTTTTGTGAAACTGTTGAGTAAATAAAAAATATATTGTTGTACTCTTATTAAACAAAATCGTACACATTTTTTACAATGGAAATACAGGATAACCATAGGAGGATAACTGTTAAATTAAACATCTTTGAATTTTTAAGAAACATGCTCCCTTTTACAGAAATGATTTCATATAATGGTACCTCAGAAGGCAGTGTAACCTCCTCAAATCCAAATAAAACTTCTACATAGACTTGCCATGCTTACCACTAAACAGATTAGGAGATGAATGGGAAATTATCCCATATCACTGTCAGGGCAGGTTTCAAATCCCGTAGAGTTCAGGGATAAGGGTTACTTTGCATCACAAGCCTACCAAGAGCAATAGGATTATGGTCGTCTTTTGCTATAGGATTACGGTCTGGAGAGTAAATAAGCCGTGCCATGCACTTTATATCTTTACTTTCAGAGTTTCGGAGACTCCATATGTGCTGTGTGGACGAGCATTATCATCCACAAAAAAAAATCCCGATCCATTGCTCGACGAAAAAGACGTCCTTGTTCACTCTACAGTCTACACTAGCTAATGTCCAATATCACTCTTGCAAGTAAATCGGGATTCATCAGAAAACACTACTTTTTACCATCATTGATGATCCCAATGAATATCCCTTCCTATATTTGCCACAGCCTCCGTTGAAAAAGTACGTTATTGTACCGAGATTCTGGTTCTTCTTTTTGGCAAATTCACTTTTTCGTATTTTTTTTTTTTAAGTTATAAATTTTCTTAATATTTGACATGTAATTATGTTAATATGTGTTGCACACATGTCTAGAAAAAAATTATAATGATATCTACAAAATTAAAGAAGAAAGTCAAATCGGTATCACATACCCCCTTAAACAATAGGGTCTTTTTTACGGGAGACTTGGCAAAATCACAAACCTAGTTGGTAAACTTGTGAAACATTTGGCTTTTTTTTAAAGTGAAACTTTAGCTTCATTTAAAAAAAAATGAATATTTCACAAATTTGCCAACTAGATATCTGATTTTGCCAAGTCTACAGGAATTTACCAACATTGGGGGGGGGGTGACTCCCCACCCTTGACGACGGCCCTGACTTAAAGTAACGGTTATGTTCCTTTTGTTATCTTGTTTATTCCTGGTGCGAAATTTGTACGATTTTATTTAATAAAGATACATCAGTATATCTTCAATTTACTCAACAAGTTTCATTTCTTAAGACAATGCTTGTCGTGAGTTATTACGGAAAATGTCTCTGTTCCTGAGCATTTGAAAAGCAGTGTACGTAAGTGAAAGCAACAAGGCGAATAATTAACGTCAGAAATGCTGCTTGTAACAATGGGACTAATAACATGTTTATTATTTTTCTTTTTTTACGCTATCCATAATTGTCAATAAGATTTGATGATTCATTATTACTATTTTAATAATATAACTGCTTTTTTATTTTTCAATTGTTTGTTTGAATTTGTATAAAATCCCCTGTTTTAATTATGTTGGCGTATTTACAAGAAATATAATATTTTTAACTCGTTTTATTTATATTAACTATTAATCACACATATGCTTGAATTTTTTTGGAAAATGAGGATCTTCTCACCTTTTTTTTAATTATCGTAGAAAAAAATAATCTAGTTTTTATTTTTTATTTATTGTAGATATGAAATAGTATTGTTGAAATACACTAAAGCATATTTATATACTAATGCAAAATATCCCATTCAAAAAAATATTGTAATTAAAAACTACTATGTAGTTTCCATCCCAGCAACTGCAAGAAATTTTGTATTTTAAATAAAATAAAAGGATTTATTGTTGGTTAAATATTGATAATATTAAAGAATCCGTATATTAAAGTCAATCTAAATTCATATTGACAATAGCTATATATTGTTGCTTGATACTTTTAAAAGTGACAGCTTAAGTAGAAATTTATGCAAATTTTACTTATGGTCGCATTAATTTCCATTTAAATTCATTTTCAGATAATATCTTCCGTGACAGTCTAGCCCTGAATCTGAAATGAGGGCATGCATTTCGGTGGGATGTATCTTTAACTTATTTTAAATATGGGATATACTGTTGATATGAATAAGCACATTATTCTAAAATTGGCCAAACGTGTCTCTTTCAACGAGACGAAGATTCCTTAACTCTATAGCAACTAAAGATATTCCAAACTGTTTGTCAAATACAATTAACCTAACAATAACAAATTACTTGGCCATTTCACTGTATTTGTTCTCTCCGCAAGTCTTTGTTATTATTTTATAATATGTTAATTAATGTAAAATGGGGGGGTTAGTACATTTTCAGCCTACACTTTAAAAAACAAATTACTTGAAAATGAGTACCTGAACCTACTTATTTTCTTTGAGTACAAATACATCGTAAATGAGAGACGACGAACTCAAATTTAAGTAACCGTACTTTTAAAAAAAATGAGCCGTGTGATTTAATATTGCTAATATCAGCTTCTGTTCAAGCCATCTTAACAAAGCGACCTGATAAGCTTAAAATAGGTGTTCAGAAGATGGTTTATCACATTATTTGATGTCGATTGCTTAAATGGAAACTGAGTTATTACAACTCTGTTGTTTTACTTTCCATTCTTTTGGCACACCTTTTTAACATTTCTTTTGTTTATAACTTCTTCAAGTTACCCTAGTAGTGCAACGCATTGAACTGCGGCGCCTGAGGACCTGGGTTCGATTCCCGGTAAGTCATAGTTGTAATTGTCGATATTTATTGCAAGTGATTTATGAAGGCAACCTATGTAGGCAAAAAAAGCTCTTTTTTATTAATTTTTACTCATTATCCTCATTTTTTAGTACATGTGTTTTCAAAAATGAAACTTATGTATTAGGAGCTACGATAGGCATCAAATGTAATCAAAAATGAGTAAATTTTACTTATTTTTAAGTACCTATTTTTAACAGTGTGGTTAGTTTTTAAAAAATAAGGTTTATTAAGTAACACATTATAAAAAAATAACAAAAATTTGCGGAAGGGACAAATACTGTAGACTGGGCCAATTAGATTCAAAGTATTTTCAGGGGTTGTATAAAAAAAATTCCATTAATAGTAATTGTTTTTTAAATTTATTTGGTTTTGCTAAATTTGTTCCGTAAGACCTTTCTTTAAGGAAAAATTACTATAAGTAAATTTTTGTTTGTCAATGTAAAAATCATTATATGTATAAATTTTCATAATTTAATATTACATTATTAAAAAAGGATTTTCATAAAGGTAGGATTTTCATAAATCTTGGTTTTCAATCTTGAATCACTTTCTTGTAGCACTTTCAATCTTGGTTTGTATTTCCCAATACAAAGCCATCTGCAAAAGTTAACGCGCATTAATAACGTCCGTGTACATTGAGCCTAAAATAGTAATATAAAAAACCCATACTGGACGTTGGGATTTATATATCACACAATCACTATTCTAAAACTCTGAAACTGACTGTCAAAATAACTCCTTTTTGTGCTGCCTTTCTGAAAAGATTCGTAGAAAAATTACTGAGTATTTCTATACCGTCTAATCAATATGTTGAAGCACTGAGCTTGACCGTTAAAATAACAGCCAGTGGTGATTATTTCATGCCGCACAGACAAACAAATTTTTTAAAAAAACTCTGTGTTTTAGAACCTTGAGATTGATAAATGAAAACCATAGAATGTAAACTTCACAACTAAAAGAATTTTGAAATTGAACATATTTTAAAAACAACAGTTCTCCTCGTTATTAGAAAATCAATAAAGCATTTCACGCAAAATGTAAGATTTATTTGGAAAATATATAAACAGAAAAGATCAATAAAGTTTCATTAGTTAAAGAATTTTAAATATATACAAACACTGTTAAAAATAGGTACTTAAAAATAAGTAAAATGTACTCATTTTTGATTGCATTCGATTCTTATCATAGCTCCGAGTACATAAGTTTCATTTTTGAAAAAGACATGTACTCAAAAATAAATACAATGAGTAAAAATGAATAAAAAGAGCAGTAGCTTGTCTACATAGACTGCCTTCATAATTTACTTTCAATAAATTCCAACAAATAGAACCATGACTTACAGGGAAACAAACCCAGTCCGTCAAATGAGGTCGCCCGAAGCCCAGGGACATATCCGTTGTACTACGAGATCTACGTGAAGAAGTTATAAACAGATATAATGTTAAAAAGGCTTGGCAAAAAAATGGGTAGTAAGATAGTTGAGTCGTAATAACTCAGTTTAGTTTTAAGCAATCGACACCAAATAATGTGGAAAACAATCTTATGAACAAATACTTTAAGTTTGCCAGGTCGCTTTGTTAAGGGGGCTTGAAAAGAAGCTGAAATCAGCAATATTAAATCGCACTGCTCCTATTTTGCGAAAGTACAGCTGATATTAGCAACATTAAACCATACTGTTCATTTTTGAGAAAGTACGATTACTTAAATTTGAGTGCGTCATTGCTCATTTATAATGTAATTGTACTCAACGAAAAATGAGTACGTCCATGTACTCTTTTTAAGCACATTTTTTTACAGGGAACCCTTCAGAAAATCAAGTTTTTCTGGGATGCATAAATGCAAAAGTTTGTGGAAAACTAAAACGTGCCTTATCAGTAAAACTTTTTCCGAACTATTTCTGAGAGAAATGTTTATATATTCTACTTTTAAGTAAGGGGATACGGTACCAGTTAATTTTTTTTTATTTTCGGCTTTTTGAATAAAAAAATTTAATGTATATTATTTGTGTAATAAAACAATGTTTCACACACAAATTCCGTAATTGTTTTTTTGTTTTTCAAAATTTAAACTTCTTCGATTTTTTAAGCGTTTTTATAAACGTTAAGACATTTTTAAATATTTATATTTTTTACAAAAAAAATTATCGTGTTCTTTAAATTATAATACATATCAATTGGCATTAAACTTTTGTATACTGCGTGTATTTGATTTTTATATAAATTTTTATTCCTAATAACACAACAAATTTCCTTAAAACTCAATTTTGTTTTCTTTAGTAATTAAAAAAAACAGCTACTCATAGAGCTAATTCGCATGCCAATATATAATATACTGTATATATATATATATATATATATATAATACGCTATAAAAATTATACATTTCTTCATTAACAATAAAAAAGCCTTAACGTTTAAAAAACCTTAATATAGGGGAAACCAATCACTCATAAAAAATTATTTAGGGACCTTCCAGAGTGACAATCAGACGACAGTTTTTGGCAGATTTTTAATTATTTTGACTTTAAAACAACTGCAATTTTGGAAACAACTAATTAATATCTGCCATTGGTGACTTAAGGAATAATTAATCTTATTTGAATTTTGTACGTTGTATGAATACATATATATAAATTTTTAATTTTACGTGACGTGCGTCACCTATTTACACACAAAATGAGACACACACGTCACATAAAATTAAAATTTTATATCTCTGTATTCATGCAACGTAAAAAAAATTCAGCGTAAAAAAATTTCCAATGAGAATAATTATACCTGGAGATAACAATGGCAGATATTATTTTTTTTTTTTTAGAAATTCAGTTTTAAAGTCAAAATAATTATAAAAGTGCTGGAAAATGTTATTTGAATGCCCCAAACATCCCATTGGAATGCTATTTTAAAGTTTTCGTTCCTTTAAAAATCTTAACTGTTACCCAGTATAAAATCGCAAATAACTCTTTAAAAGCATAAATACATTTCTATAATTCTGCAAACATATTTAAAAGATTGCAATCCATAATTTTAGAAAATAAAAAAAAATCGTGAATTTTACAATTTTTGGGGTACAGTGTCTCTTTAAAACAAAAGGTCAAGGCACAATAAGGTTGATCCAACTACTATCTCCTAACTATCCCCCAGTGAATATCTAACTTTTTCTTAAAATATCTTATTCCTGTACAATTAACAATATTTATTGGCAATATTGGCAAGTTCTTCCATTTGTCTATTTCCCTATTATAGAAATAGTGTTTTCTCCCTTCCCGATTAAAATGGGATTTGTTTAATTTAAACCCATGACCTCTCGTTCTATCACTTATATTAAAATCTAAACCCTCCACATCCCCTTTTTTAATAAATTTGAACAGTTTTGATCAAATCTCCCCTAACCCTTCTCTCTTCCAGAGTATACATATTCAAATTTCTTATTCTGTCTTCATAATTCCTGCCTGAAAACCCTTGAACCATTTTAGTAGCCATGTGCTGAATTTTCTCTCACAGATCAATGTATTTTTTATTTGTGTTATTGTCAAGCTTTTCAAGTTTGAGAAGTTTTTATAAAGTTTTTTCATTGTCAAGCTTGGAAGAACGCGTGAGCAACATAAATCTTTTGGAATTTAATTTAATCAGTATTTCATATCATAGCCGGAATTAAAATTTGCCCGTATTTTTTAAGGGCATACCTGTAGACAATAATCGAACCAAATGACTATGGACTTTACCTGTTTCGAAACTTTTCTTAAGACACACTTTGCTTCTTCATTTGCATTTAAACTACGAAAGTCGCCACATATCAGAGATGATTTTCTTATATGCATTCCTCAAGCTGTTTTAATTAGCGAGACATTTTTAACTAAGTTGGCATATTAATAAAGAGAGGTTTTTTGTGAGGACGTTGAAAAGAGGTAATTAATTATATCTCGAAAAATTGATAAGCTAAAAAGATACTTTGGAAAAGCAAACATGTAGAAATATTGATGTGTGATTATTACAAAATGCAGAAATACCTATTAAATAAATATTTTATATTCAATCCCAGTGAGGTATTAATACACCATTTTCTAAATATTGTCTGAGAATTGTTGAGTTAATTATGTTATTTTCTAATACATAATTTTTGCCTCAGATGGTATTACTATACAATTAATGATTAGCATAACATCAAGATACAAAAAGTTATTAAACTGAACAAAATTATTAGGATGTTTTTATTTTTGAGTAATTTGAACATCAAATAAACAATTTTAATTAACTTAACTGTAGTTAATCTAAGTAAAATTAACCAGTAGTTCTGAGATCAGTAGACCTCAGAACTGTTCCCAGATAATTCCGCGGTCCGATTAATTGAGAATTCTGAATAGTAAAATGCCGGATAACCGAATATTTTTTTGCAAAAAGGTTTTAAAGCTAGACATTTCCTATCCAACAACAACAAAAATATCTGAATTAGAACAGAATCTGAATTAAGTGAAAATGATAACCTGTATCCTTGACGCGTTTAGCTGTTTTGGTTGGCTGTTATGTCGGTTTAAAACATATATGTAAATTTTAATCACTTCAAGCAGCATTCAAACCTAATTTCAAGAAAATGGAACGACGCGTTTGGCTGTAAATGCGAAACAGGCAAACAAATATACAAACAGACAACAGTGCTGAAGGGTCAAATTAAAACACGGACCTCGCTAACGGTCGGTCAATTAGACAGTAACTAAAATCAGAATTTTTGCTTAAATGTTAGTTTATGTTGTCATAAACAAACTTTCATGGAAGCACTTTCAAAAATAAACAATATTTTGTTGTCAATATGTTTAATTAACTCTAAAAAATACATAATATCTGCTTAAGAAAAAATATATCGAAATAAATTGGGATATAAATAAATATTCTTAATCATAGTGCATGCCACTTTTTAAATTTCGCTCTTCTCAAAGGATAACACGAATAATATGAAAAGAACGCTAAACATTTCATCTGAACCGATCAATACAAAAAAAAACGCTCAATCACGCTTACTGCTTGATTTTTTTTTTCATAAATAAATCGTTTACCCGCTAAGTAGATATATTTTTAATTTGGGGGAAACAAAGAAAAACTTTCTATCTTTGATATTAATATATATTTTGGCTTTAAAAACTTAACAGTATTAGTTAACATCTTCTCGAAGTGGATGTTTCCTATAATTAAATTATAATAATTATTCCTTACTTTTTCAAAAAAAAAAAAAAATTGCAATTAGCGTTTTTAATGTAAAAAAGTACATTTTTAAGGTTAATTTGGCAGTTGACAAAATGACACAAAAATATATGCTCTTTCCATATGATATTCTGATGTCAGAACAGACATTTCAATTTTGTTCGTTCAAACGCCTTGACGTTCCAACGCGCTCTCTTAAAGTTGTTTGCCTAGGTGAGTTGGGACGTTATGAGCAACCGGTATTAACCGAATAAATTATATAATTTTAAGAGCAATCCTATTAATGAATATCCGATTATATCCAAATAAATTTCGTAATGTCCGAAAGAATATGGATTGTTAAAAAGGTTGAATGGAAGTGTCTCTGTCAAAAAAGTACCTGCGGCTGTCGTAAAAAAAATTGTCCAGATTCTTTCCCTATGCGAGCATCTGTGGGAATGGATTCGATTGGTTGGAATAGATTCGATTATCCGAACTCCAGTTATCCGGATGGATCAAACAAAGCGGATCGCCAATTATCCGAATCCGGATCACTTTGAGAAAAAAGAAATCAGCAAAAACCAGTTTTAGAAGTTTCTTATCGATTAATGATAATGTTTTTAATAATCATTAAATTACATTACATACTAATGCAACATTTTTTTTTAATTAAAAATAACCTTTTTTTCGTGAATTATCCAATTATCCGGATATTCGATTATCCGGATGAGAGACTGTTCCCAGTTGATTCGGATAATTGGAGTTCCACTGTATTAAAGTTTTACAAGTAGTAGTATCAAGAACAAAATAAATTTTCAACTAGCAGTGAGTTTCTGGATAAGTTATTTTTTGTTGCATAAAATGATGCCCGTACTAATTCACCCTACGAGCACCCTAAATTAAAATACAGCACATGTCTCATATGAGGGAAGAACGCCAAGGGCACAAGTTTATAGAGTAAATAAATAAACATATACCGCTCCCCTGTTTAATTTGAATACTCGGGTTGTTTACAGAGCGCATACAGAGCGCGTTGAAGTTCCAGCACGCTGTATTGTTATTGCTCTAAAGTTGTTTGCATAGGTGAGTTAGGGCGTTATGAGTAACCGGAATTAACCGAATAGAATAAATATTGTAAGAGCAATCCTATTAATAAATATCCGATATCCGAATATATTCAACAACCTCCGGAAGAGTATGGATTGTTATAATAAACGAATTGAAATGCCTTTGCCAAAAGTACCAGTAGCTGTCGTAAAAGAAAGAAATTGTCCGGATTCATTCCCTGCGCTAGTATCAGTGGGAATGTATTCGATTATCCGGATCAAACAAAGCGGATCACAATTATTTGGATCCGGATCGCTTTGAGAGAAAAAAATCAACATTTTAGAAATTTCTTCCCGATGAATGATAATATTTTTAATGATCATTCAATTAGATTATATGCTAAAGCAACATTCATTTTTTTACTAAGAAATAACCTTTTTTTCGTGAATTATCCAATTATCCGAATATTTGATTATCCGGATGGGGGACCTGTCAATATTGATTCGGAAAATTGGAGCTCTACTGTATTTTTTACAAAATCCAAATAAATTTTTAATTAGCCGTGAGTTTCTGGATAAGTTATTTTTTGTTGCAATGGTTTATCTGTGATAAAGTGTCAAAGCATCTGTAAATGTCATAAAATTATGTCCATACTAATTCACCCAACGAGCACACTAAATTAAAATACAGTACCTGTCTCATATGAGGGAAGAACGCTAAGTCCATAAGTTTATAGAGTAAATAAATAAACAGATACCGCTCTCCTGTTTAATTTGAATACTCGGGTTGTTTACAGAGCGCATTGAAGTTCCAACACGCTCTGTATTATTATTGCTCTAAAGTTGTTTGCATTGGTGAGTTGGGACGTTATGATTAACCGGAATTAACCGAATAGATGAAATACTGTAAAAGTAATCCTATTAATAAATATCCGATAGCGAAATATATTCAATAATCTCAGGAACAGTATGGATTGTTATAATAAACGAATTGAAGTGTCTTTCTCAAAAGTACCTGTAGCTGTCGTAAAAGAAAGAAATTGTCCGGATTCCTTCCCTGTGGATTCGATTATCCGGATCCGGATCGCTTTGAGAAAAAAAAAGAAATCACTAAAATCAACAGTTTAGAAGTTTCTTGTCGATGAATGCAATTAGATTATATACTAAGGCAACATTAATTTTTTTAATAAAAAATAACTTTTTTTTCGTGAATTATCCAATTATCCGGATATTGGATTATCCGGAGGGGAGACCTGTCCCAATTGATCCGGAAAATTGTAGTTCTACTGTATTATGTACAAGATCCAAATAAATTTTTAATTAGCCGTGAGCTTCTGGATAAGTTATTTTTTGTTGCAATGGTTTATTTGTGATAAAGTGTCAAAGCATCTGTAAATGTCATAAAAATATGTCCATACTAATTCCCCCTACGAGCACCCTAAATTAAAATACAGCACCTGTCTCATATGAGGGAAGAACGCTAAGTCCACAAGTTTGTAGAGTAAATAAATAAACAGATACCGCTCTCCTGTTTAATTTGAATACTCGGGTTGTTTACAGAGCGCATTGAAGTTCCAACACGCTCTGTATTATTATTGCTCTAAAGTTGTTTGCATAGGTGAGTTGGGACGTTATGATTAACCGAAATTAACTGAATAGATTAAATACTGTAAGAGCAATCGTATGAATAAATATCCGATATCCGAATATATTCAACAATCTCCGGAAGAGTATGGATTGTCATAATGAACGAATTGAAGTGTCTTTGTCAAAAGTACCTGTAGCTGTCGTAAAAGAAAGAAATTGTCCGGATTCATTTCCTGTGCGAGCATCTGTGGGGAAGGATTCGATTGGCGGGATGCTCACAAGTAGGAGGAGGGGGAGGAGCTATTGATCTCGGGCCTCTCAGATCCCACTCACTCTGGCTCCCGTACCTGCTCAGTGCACGTGCATCCATAGTCTGCCTAACACTCCGGCGGCTAACTCTTTCATTGACTCTCGATGTTGATGTTAAATTTAAAATACGTTGATGTTTAGATATTTAGATTTTTATATAATCGTTAATTGTTAAAAAAATAACCCAAATTCTTAAAAATTTAACCCATCCGTTTACCCGAGCTGTTTAGAAAAGCGAATCGATGTGATATAAAAATTGACAGATCAAAATTTATCCCGTCGCGAGAGATTCTATTTACATTGGACATTTATGGGAACAATTGTATGTTGTAAATCCATAGGGACAATTGTAGCATTATCAATTGCGAGCTTTTTTAACTCTGACCAAATGCTGTATCAACCTCAACCGAGCTATTTGTTCTAATCGTGAATGGAGATACAGCCGAATTGTAGTAAACAGATTATCGAGGAAAGTTACATCCCCCAACCGCATTGTAGTAAGGAAAGCGTCGAGGAGTTTCTCATCCCCCAACCGAATTGTAGTAAACAAAGTGACGAGGAAAGTTACATCCCCCAACCGCATTCTAATAAGGAAATTGACGAAGAGTTTCACATCCCCCAACCGAATTGTAGTAAGGAAAGTGACGAGGAGTGTTACATCCCCCAACCGCATTGTAGTAAACAAAGTGACGAAGAGTGTCACATCCCCCAACCGAATTGTAGTAAGGAAAGTGACAAAGAGTGTTACATCCCACAACCGCATTGTAGTAAACAAAGTGACGAGGATTGTTACATCCCCCAACCGCATTGTAGTAAACAGAGTGACGAGGAGTATTACTTCCCCGATTCGTATTCTAGTAAAGATAGTGACGAGGAGTGTTACTGCCCCGATTCGCAAAGTAGTGAAGACAGTGACGAGGAGTCTTACTTCCCCGGGCCGTATAGCTGCAAAAAGCGTTCCGAGCATTACTTGTCTGTGGTGTCGAAAGACGGGATTACCATCATTGAGCTGAACGAGCTTGTGTTTGAGGAGGTGGCGAGCCCTCCGAGGGGGGCAGTGCCATGCAGGCGAAAAAGCCTGATGCCTGGCTACCCGACTGATGACTCCCTTCTGTCTTGCCTCTTGCAGAGACTGCCCATGAAGGACTTTGCTGCAGAGGTGAGAGCCTCGATGGATGTTGACCAGTTCCTCAACCAGGCGGTGCTGTTGCTGGATGTACAGGACACTTCGGTGGAGGGAATCATCGATAAGATGTTACACAAGGTAAGAACTCTTTTATAAGTCTGATTGTAACTGTTAAAGTTTTGAACTTGTATAAATAGTGCCTGAGTCTCTGGTATGTCTCTTCCCGGGCTGACCTGTATGCTCAAGTCTTTTGATGAGTTCCCTTCGGAGGGGCATGTTCTCTTTGAGGGGAACAAAGTTGGGTCAGCCTTGGGCTTGAAAAAACAACAGATAACTATTTACCATATTTTGTGTAATCAATATAAAAACTAGCGTATGATATCGATGTCTTAGTGAAGAGGTTCTCAATATGTGGTATGTGTACCCCTAGTGGTACGTAGCGGTCCAGTTGGAGGTACACGAAAATAATATTAGTAATGGCGGAAAACACATAAAATTAAATATATAAATGTAATAGTAAAATAAAAATTATAGCATATAAGTATTATCAATTTGAGTCGTTTGATTAGTTTTTCAGCAAATATAAGAACATTACTGCTTATCAAACTTTTGTTTACATAGCTGGATGGATAAGGGTTATGGGAAAAGGGGGTACTCATAATTTAAAAGTTTTATCAAGAAGTACGTGAGAGATAAAAGGTTTAAAAACACTGATCTAAAGCCCAAAGTCACGAAAAAAAATATGTATACATTTATGAAGTCAAATATGTACTTTAAATGTACGTAAGAGGAAAAAAAATAAGAACCGCTGTCTTAGGGCATATATGTGGACAGTTCACTAATTTTTCAAGACATCTATTTAAAAATCTGAAAAGTTATTATAAGTAATGGAAAACAACAATTGTCAAATTTTCCAACAATTAAAATAATCTCAAACACGTACTATTTAGATTACAATTTGGGGAATCAAATGTGCTTTTAACCTAAAATTTATTAACAATACCCTTAACACATCTGTTCACTAAGACATCGATAGATATATTTCTAATTTAATCAAATTTATGCATGCTGTATCGTATATATTATGGACAGATATATCAAAGTCTATATCATCACCATTAGGTAATCTCTAATGGCATTTTTTAATTTAATTTTCAAAAAAAATTACAATTATTATAGTAAATGTCTGATCAACGTTTGAAAAGTGAGAAGTATTCTTCTCCAAATTTTATCTTAAATATGTCTACGTTTTGCTACAAATAGATACTGTAAAATTGAATTTCATTGATAAGTAAAAGGCTGTGTATTTTCTTATTGTTTTTGAAACGTTTAAATACTTTTTCTAAAGCATTTGGTATTTTCAGAAAATATATTTATAATATTTTTATTATATTGGTGTACTATTAGCATCTAAATAATTGTAATTAGTTATTCAGTCAATAGAAGTTTAAGATTGTTGTCACAAATAATTTACTTGCAACTCAAAAATTTTACATTTTCCATATAAATTTTAAAGTTTCTGTTTTACATGACTACGTTTTCAGTTATTTTCAAAATTATTACAAAATATAAAATGTACCCTATTTCTTCTATTTTTTTCTTCTATTTAATGAGGTGCAGGAAATAACTTTTTATTGAAAAAATGTAGTTCAGATAAAATTTTGAAAATAAAGTCATAAAGTCCATAATTTATAATGGAAAATAGTTTTCGTCTACTGAGATATCTTTACAGAAATTGAACATATCTATGTAGTTTATACAACAGGTATGAACGTAAAACTTTCATCTAATATATTTTCATGCAATATGTGTATATTTTACGTCTACAGTTTCGCGATTATACTTAGCCAGTAAGAGTTACTAAAACACCAAAGTTTACCAGAAACACGATCCTGATCTCGGTATGACGTCATCCAGTTGTGATATACAGCCGCCATCTTGAGGTACTAAAATCACCAGTTTACCAGAAACAAAAGTTTGATCTCGATATGACGTCATCGGGTGGTGCTATAGAGCCGCCATCTTGAGGTACTAAAATCACCAGTTTACCAGAAACAAGAGTTTGATATCTGTATGAAGCCATCGAATGGTGCTACAAAGCCGCCATCTGGAGGTACTAAAATCACCAGTTTACCAGAAATTTTAAATTAAGTTATAAATTATTTTTTACGAATTTTAAATATAAAAATTTGAATATTTTTTAGGTTTTGAACTTAAAATAAGTGTTTTTGAAAACTATTAAAACCCAAATCTGCAAAAGTCTATTCATACGTCTGTAGATTCATCTATTCATACGTCTTGACGTTATTTAATCAATTAAAATTTTTTATAAACATTAAAAATTGAAGCAGGAGTAGTGTTTTTTAAAAAAAAGTATTTAAGCTTAAAAAACGCAAAAATAACAGCAACAAAAAATTAATATTTTTTTTTATTATTGTTCAGAAAAAGATTTTCTAATAATATAAAAAAGTTGTATTTCTGAATTCATTATTAAACAAATTAGGATTTGTGCTCTGGTCTCCCTTAAAGAATCATGAATGGCTAATATCCACTGGCAGCCAATCATGAATGGCTGTATAACAGAAAGACAATGGCTGTAAACAGAAAAACAATTATGAAAATCTGCATTTTTTGTAGAAAGAGCTAAAAATCATCAAATTTTAAATATAAAAATTTGAATATTTTTTAGGTTTTGAACTTAAAATAAGTTTTTGAAAACTATTAAAACCCAAATCTGCAAAAGTCTATTCATACGTCTGTAGATTCATCTATTCATACGTCTTGACGTTATTTAATCAATTAAATTTTTTTATAAACATTAAAAATTGAAGCAGGAGTAGTGTTTTTTAAAAAAAAGTATTTAAGCTTAAAAAACGCAAAAATAACAGCAACAAAAAATTTATATTTTTTTTTATTATTGTTCAGAAAAAGATTTTCTAATAATATAAAAAAGTTGTATTTCTGAATTCATTATTAAACAAATTAGGATTTTGGCTCTGGTCTCCCTTAAAAAATCATGAATGGCTAATATCCACTGGCAGCCAATCATGAATGGCTGTATAACAGAAAGACAATAACTGTAAACAGAAAAACAATTATGAAAATCTGCATTTTTTGTAGAAAGAGCTAAAAATCATCAAATTTTAAATATAAAAATTTGAATATTTTTTAGGTTTTGAACTTAAAATAAGTTTTTGAAAACTATTAAAACCCAAATCTGCAAAAGTCTATTCATACGTCTGTAGATTCATCTATTCATACGTCTTGACGTTATTTAATCAATTAAAATTTTTTATAAACATTAAAAATTGAAGCAGGAGTAGTGTTTTTTAAAAAAAAGTATTTAAGCTTAAAAAACGCAAAAATAACAGCAACAAAAAATTTATATTTTTTTTTATTATTGTTCAGAAAAAGATTTTCTAATAATATAAAAAAGTTGTATTTCTGAATTCATTATTAAACAAATTAGGATTTGGGCTCTGGTCTCCCTTAAAGAATCATGAATGGCTAATATCCACTGGCAGCCAATCATGAATGGCTGTATAACAGAAAGACAATGGCTGTAAACAGAAAAACAATTATGAAAATCTGCATTTTTTGTAGAAAGAGCTAAAAATCATCAAATTTTAAATATAAAAATTTGAATATTTTTTAGGTTTTGAACTTAAAATAAGTTTTTGAAAACTATTAAAACCCAAATCTGCAAAAGTCTATTCATACGTCTGTAGATTCATCTATTCATACGTCTTGACGTTATTTAATCAATTAAAATTTTTTATAAACATTAAAAATTGAAGCAGGAGTAGTGTTTTTTAAAAAAAAGTATTTAAGCTTAAAAAACGCAAAAATAACAGCAACAAAAAATTAATATTTTTTTTTATTATTGTTCAGAAAAAGATTTTCTAATAATATAAAAAAGTTGTATTTCTGAATTCATTATTAAACAAATTAGGATTTTGGCTCTGGTCTCCCTTAAAAAATCATGAATGGCTAATATCCACTGGCAGCCAATCATGAATGGCTGTATAACAGAAAGACAATAACTGTAAACAGAAAAACAATTATGAAAATCTGCATTTTTTGTAGAAAGAGCTAAAAATCATCAAATTTTAAATATAAAAATTTGAATATTTTTTAGGTTTGGAACTTAAAATAAGTTTTTGAAAACTATTAAAACCCAAATCTGCAAAAGTCTATTCATACGTCTGTAGATTCATCTATTCATACGTCTTGACGTTATTTAATCAATTAAAATTTTTTATAAACATTAAAAATTGAAGCAGGAGTAGTGTTTTTTAAAAAAAAGTATTTAAGCTTAAAAAACGCAAAAATAACAGCAACAAAAAATTAATATTTTTTTTTATTATTGTTCAGAAAAAGATTTTCTAATAATATAAAAAAGTTGTATTTCTGAATTCATTATTAAACAAATTAGGATTTTGGCTCTGGTCTCCCTTAAAAAATCATGAATGGCTAATATCCACTGGCAGCCAATCATGAATGGCTGTATAACAGAAAGACAATAACTGTAAACAGAAAAACAATTATGAAAATCTGCATTTTTTGTAGAAAGAGCTAAAAATCATCAAATTTTAAATATAAAAATTTGAATATTTTTTAGGTTTTGAACTTAAAATAAGTTTTTGAAAACTATTAAAACCCAAATCTGCAAAAGTCTATTCATACGTCTGTAGATTCATCTATTCATACGTCTTGACATTATTTAATCAATTAAAAAAAATTATAAACATTAAAAATTGAAGCAGGAGTAGTGTTTTTTAAAAAAGTATTTAAGCTTAAAAAACGCAAAAATAACAACAACAAAAAATTTTAATATGTTTTTTTTTATTATTGTTCAGAAAAAGATGTTCTAATAATATCAAAAAGTTGTATTTCTGAATTCATTATTAAACAAATTAAGATTTTGGCTCGGGTCTCCCTTAAAAAATCATGAATGGCTATTATCCACTGGCAGCCAATCATATATAACAGAAAAACAATTATAAAAATCTGCAGTTTTTGTAAAAAGAGCTAAAAATTATCAACAATGACCCAGTTTTTAGAGCTGGTGATTGTGTGCTTGCGATATCAAATCTCAATTAAAAATGTCCCACCTAAAGTTTTGCAAACTTATTTCCGTCAGGATTTCTGAACAATCGCCAATAAACCATCTATGTCCTTTTAGTGAAAAGTCAATCAAAATCAAATCAGGCCCAAAATTATAATAGACCAAGTATTCCATGTTCATAGTTGAGTTGAAACTAATAAACAAATATAAATTAACAGAGTATTAAATTGTAGCATTTTATAGTTTTCTGAACATCAAAGTAATCAAAGCTCTCGTTTAGGACAATAACAATCAATTAAATTGTTACACAAAACATTCATCACTTTGGCCAATAATAGATATCTAATTAAACTTTGAAAACTATTTCCATGTTCTAATTAAAGAGCTCTAACAGAAGATTTCTAACACATAAAAGTTACAAAAAAAAATTGTTGTACCTAATTTGATCGCTATTTTTGAAATTTTAAATTCAAATAGCTTTAAATTGAGTAATATATTCTTTATAAACTTAAATTTTTATTACACTTCATTTTTAACATTTTAAATTCAAATAGTTTTAAATTGAGTAATATTAATTATTAATTAAAATTTGAAAACTATTTCCATATTCTAATTAACGAGCTGAAATAGAAAATTTCTAACAGATAAATGTCAAAAAAATTGTTGTACCGAATTTGATCGCTATTTTTGAAATTTTAGATTCATATAGATATCATATTCATGAGTAATATAAATCCTTATAAACTTAAATTTTTATTTCACTTCATTTTGAAGTTAAAAATATTAATTAAACAATAAAATCTGTTGGGCACTGGATTCAAATAATGTTAGTTAGCATAGTTATTGTTAAATGTTTAACTATGAGATATGTATTAATGTTCAGAATTCACATTTCACATTTCTAGATGGTTCAGTGTTTAAAACATAACATATTTTATCTAAAGCATCGACGTTGAGGCTTTTTGGGTATAGGGTTGTTTTACTAAATGAACTTATAACTCATGGTATTGTACTCGTATAAATAGCTAAATATATTTTGTTAATCTCAAATTAGTTATACTATTTACATTTCTATAAAATGTAAAATTTTATTTTATATATTTGGTCAATGCAATACATATAATTTGTAGAAATTGATTGAATGTAGTCTATTTCGTTATCTAGCCATAAAACTCTGACAGAAAGAACAGAAAACTTAACATGTTTGACTTAAATGAAAAATAACTACATTAAATAGGCTTTTATTAAACTACAAATACAACGTTTAAAATATGCAATAAAAATACAAATGCAACGTTAAAAATATGCAATAACAATACATGTAATCTAGACATGTTTTGGGAGATACATCTCCCTTCATCAGCAGAAATGAAAAGTCGGTGGGCACAACAAAATGAAAATAAACCCAGAATTGAAAGTGTGTCAAAGAATAAAAACAATCTCAATCAGTTGGAGTTAACTATTGTGTGCCAACAAGCGGGAAATACCGCAACATCAAAGGTTTCATTCACAATCGAATCACTATTGCTAAAAATGTGAAATTCCTCCAAGAAAACAAGTTCGAATGGAGATTTGGGTTTGCAAATTAAACATAGGATAGAAACATTAAATATATGATTATGTGTCCAAGAGTGCCTGACAATGGAGGACTTCCTAATTTATTTCTTGTTTAATAGATCAATGTCATGTCAATACTGTCAAACAAGAAATAAAGAAGTCCTCCATTTCTAGGCACTCTTGAGAACATAATAATATATTTAATCTAACCCATACTTAATTTGCAAACCCAAATCTCCAGTTAAACTTGACTTTCTGGAAGCGTTCCACAAATTTTTAGCAATATTGATTCGATTGTCAATGAAACTTTTGCGGTTCCGGTATTTCCCTGCTTGATGGCACACAATAGTTAACTCCAACCGATTGAGATAGTTTTTAATCATTCCTAACACTTTCAATTTTGGGTTGATTTTCATGTTTTTTTTGTGCGCACATACTTATAATTTCTGCTGATGAAGGGAGATGTATCTCCCGAAACATGTTTAGATTTTATGTATTTTTATTGCGTATTTTTAAAGCTGCATGTGTATTTTAATATTCTTAACGCAATGTGCTATAAGACGAGTCATTATCTTTAAAAAACTTTTAAAGATTTAAAAACTTTTTTTTAAAAACTATATAAAAAGCTGTCCATTATTGTGTATGGTTTCTCTTAAGAAAATTTTCTTTTAATAATCTTAACCAATTTAACTATTATTTTTTTAACTAAAACAATCAATTAAAGCTTTACAAAATTTTAATATTACACTTTTATGGCTTTCCCCATAATGAGAAACCCTTCAAACTCTAGACTGTAAACATTTCAAAATCGAAGAGCCCTTTCTTCTTAAATTAGAGTCCAAAAAAAATTTAAATTTTACCTAAGCACTTAAGAAAATTTAATGATAAACTTTCTTAACCGTCTTAAAAATAATATGCCTGGTTTTTAAAGTGTTTACATATTTTTTTTTACTTGTTTTCTATATAAAATCTCCTTTTTTTTAAGGTAAAATTCTCTAAATTTAACTTTGATTAAAGCGATAATAAGCTTTTAGCATTCCTTTCAATGAAATTCAAGTTGACAGGAATTTCCTAAAAAGTGTTATAATAGCGGCTAATAAAAATAAAGAGCAATGAAAAAATAGATAAAAAAAAGTATTAACCAGGATTTGGAAGAAAAAATTCAGCGATTAAAAAAAAGAAGCGATTGTTCCTCTTTAAGGTAAAGGAAAAGAAGAATATTTTGTCGAAAGGTATGATAATCGTGTCTTTTTATCTTTTGTTTGCAGCTGGATAAATAGACTCCGCAGTATCAGCTTGCTATTTTCCGATCTAGTATATTTAATTCTTTTTTACAAAATAAAGCTTTAAGAGTACACTGTACCAACTAATTTTTTTTTAATTATTTTTTGGGACTTTTTGAATCAAAATTTTCATGCGTATTATTTCAATTAATATAAGACAACAATATTTCACACAAAAATTCCATTATTGTTTGTATTTTTTTTTAATTTAAATTTTTTCAATTTTTTTAGGCTTTTTTTTTAATGCTAAGGCTTTTAAAATATTAAAAAATTTCATAAAAACAATTTCTCAGATCCTTCGAACTATAATACATAAGAATTAACATTAAAATATTGTATACTACATGTATTTAATTTTTATATAAATAGTTATTCATAATAATATCAAAAAAACTCCATAAAACTCAATTTTTCATTATTTTAGTAATTAAAAAAACTACTACTCATAAAGCGAATTCACATGTCAATTTATAATAGGCACATATTTTCCAATATGCTTAAATATTATACACTTCTCCGTTAATAATAATAAAAAAAACTTTGCGTTTCGAAAAACTTAATATCCAGGAAAATCAAACACTGAGAAAAAACGATGTAAAGTTTTCGTTGCTTGAAAAACGTAACTGTCATCCAGCATAAAATCTCAAATAACTCAGTAAAAAAAGTAGATACAGTTCTAAAATTTTGTAAGCACATTTATAAGATTTGAAACTATAATTTTAGCAAATAAAAATAAATATAGATTTTTTTGGGTACTGTATCTCCCTAAATTGACTTTTAACGTAATAAAAATCCATGAGATCTGGACATGTTTCGGGAGATACATCTCCCTTCAACAGTAGAAATGCAAAGTCTGTGTGTACAATAAAATGAAAATAAACCCAGAATTGAAAGTGTTGCCAAAGAACAAAAACTATCTCAATCGGCTGGATTTAACTATTGTGTGCCAACAAGCGGGAAATACTGGAATTGCAAATGTTTACAGTCTGGAGTTTGAATGGTTTCGCATTATGTGGAAAGCCATAAAAGTGTCATATTAAAATTTTGTAAAGCTTTAATTGATTGTTTTAGTTAAAAACAAATATTTATAGAGGTTAAGATTTTTAAAAGAAAAGTTTCTTAAGTGAAACCATACACAATAATGGACAGCTTTATATATAGCTTTATTTTAAAGTTTTTAAATCTGCAATAGCCTTTTAAAGATAAAAACTCGTCTTATAGAACATTGCGTTAAAAATATTAAAATACAAATGCAACGTTAAAAATATGCAATAAAAATGCATAAAATCTAGACATGTTTTGGGAGATACATCTCCCTTCATCAGCAGAAATGAAAAGTCTGTGTGTACAATAAAATGAAAATAAATCCAGAATTGAAAGTGTGGCCAAAGAACAAAAACTATCTCAATCGGTTGGAGTTAACTATTGTGTGCCAACAAGCGGGAAATACTGGAACTTCAAATGTTTCATTGACAATAGAATCAATATTGCTATATTAAGTCTATAGAACTCCAAAAATGAGAGAGGGACAGAGAGAGGGAGAGTTTTGATTTTGATTTTGTTAATTAACGTCGCACTAGAGATGCACAGTTAGCTATTGGCGACGGTTCGGAGTCAATCTCGAAGGAAAGACCCGGGAACACATACACACTCACACACATTCATACATGCACCTCGTTATTTTAGAACCATGGTCAGATGACGAGGAAACACCTGAACTAGCACCCAACGCCTTCAATAGACGTCGGGACTTTAGACCCCGATCAGATTTATCGTGCACCAGTCCCGTATACACGCCAGTATAATTTGTTGGATATTCTGGACGACTTTCTAATATTTTTTTTAGCGAAGCTGGCAACCCTCCGATCGCAAGATCACTACTTTTTTACTTTTCTATGTCAAATCCATTTCACGGATTCGAACCACCAATCCTCTGATTAGTAGCTGAAAGCCTTACCAACTAAGCAACTGGGGCTCGAGAGGGAGATATCTAAATTGTTAAAATCATTTTTAAAAAAAAACTAAAAAGAATTACAAATCCGAGCCTCCGGTGCACATCTTGGAGATGAATATAGGGACTATATATAAAGTTTCAGCCTTTTAATAAACAGGGGAAGTAGTTGTTTTGCGATCCACATACAAACCCTTTTATTATTGTAGATGCACAGCAGTGTAAAAGTACACAACAATCCGAGTTCTCAGTCACCTCGGAACATGCCACCCCCGCTTTCTCGAAAAGTGATACATTTTGAATGTTCCCTGTGTAGTGCAAGGATGGCTCTTCAGCGGATTGATCGATACTCCATGCTTTCGCCGGAATTACACCTTCAGATCATTCGGAACTTCTTCAAACCATTTCAGGGAGGAACTCTCTCGCACATTTCTATTTGGGGAAAGACACTTTCGGACTCAACCTCTACAATCGCTTTTCTATTCCTAGTCTTCAAACTACTTGTCTTAATTATACATCCAGGTAATGGAAAAGAATGTAGGATAATTATAAAAAAAACTAGCTGTTTGGCACCACGTTGCTGTAAAAAAAAGGTACTTAAAATGGTACAGTAAAAAACAGGTACTTAAAAATAATTTTCCTTTCAGTACAATTGCACCGTGAATGAAAAATGACGTACTCAAATTTAAGCAATCGCATTTTCTACAAAATGTGTGGTGTGATTTAATATTGCTGATGTCAGCTTCTGTTCAAGCCATCTTAACAAAGCGACCTGACAGACTTGAAATAGTTGTTCAGAAGATGGTTTTCCACGTTATTTTCTATTCCTAGTCGTCAAACTACTTGTCTTAATTATTCGTCCAGGTAATGGAAAAGAATGCTGGATAATTATAAAAAATACTAGCTGTTTTGCCCCACTTTGCTGTATACAATGAAAAAAAAAGGTACTTAAAAATGAATGCCTGTTCATATTAGTTTTCCTTTCACTACAATTGCACCGTGAATGAGCGATGACGTACTCAAATTTAAGCAATCGTACTTTCTCAAAAAAATGAGTAGTGGGATTTAATATTGCTGATTTCAGCTTCTGTTCAAGCCTTCTTAACAAAGCGACCTGGCAAACTTAAAATAGTTGTTCTAAAGATGGTCTTCCACATTATTTGATGTCGATTGCTTCAATGGAAACTGAGTTATAGCAATTCAATTATCTTGCTTTCCGTTATTTTGGCACATCTTTTTTAACATTTCTTCTGTTTATAACTTCTACACATCACCCTGGTAGTACAACGGATAAGGTACTTGGTTATGGTGCCTTAGAATATGGGTTCGATTCCCGGTAAGTCTTGGTTGTAATTTGTCGATATTTATTGAAAGTTATTTGTTTAAGACAGCCTATGTAGGCTACTGCTCTTTTTATTCATTTTAACTCATTGTGCTCATTTTTGAGTACATGTCTTTTTCAAAAGTGAAACTAATGTATTCGGAGCTTTTTTTATGCATCGAATGCAATAAAAAATGAGTACTTTTTACTTATTTTTGAGTACCTATTTTTAACAGTATACAATGCATTAGTGGCCTATGTCGGTCAATTCAATATTTCTAAACATATGAAACACCTCTAGAAAGTCAAAATATTTATTGGTGGTGTCTAATTTTTAGTTATATTGAATCTTTTGTTAAAGAGGCTTTCGCCGTTCCAATTTTTCTTGCCTCCTGGCACCCAATAGTTAACTCCAACCAACTTAAATAATGTGTTTGTTCTTTGGCAATGCTTTCATTTTCCAAATTTGTTTTCATTCAGCTTTGCACACTGACGTTTCTTACTTTAATTGCGTGTTGTTGCGTTGTATTTTTATTTCATACTAGCCGAAGTTCCCGGCGTATGCCCGAGCTATACGTAGAATGTTGGCTGATTTCTTCACAGTAGCCATATTTGGCGGTCTTGGTAAAAAGTAATTTCTGCTTTAAGGGGTGGGAAGGAGAATGGGGTGGATTTTTGAAATGTCATGTAGACAGTGACCATTCTCTTGTTATGAATGTCAAGTCTACAAAATTTCATTAAGCTCTGAATAACACTTTGGATTTGTATGAAAAATAAACCCACAGGCTTTTATATATATAGACTAGCCATATGGTCCGGCGTTGCTTGGGTTTTCTATTGGCTGATTTTTTCACCGTGGCACCATCTGGTGGGTTTAGTAAGTAAGAATTCATTTCTGTTTTAGGGGTGAGAAGGAGAACGAGGGTGGACTTTCGGAATTTCATGTAGACAGGGACCTTTCTCTTGTTTTGAAGGTCAACTGCGCAAAACTTAATATATAATTATATACATATATATATATAATCGAAGAAAATAAAAGTCCAAATAAATGTATCTGAGCAAAACTATTATGTTTCTGAGGCAGTCCATAAAACTCCAAAAATGAGAGAATACAAATCGATTATTCAATTTATTCGAGTGAAACCCCTCTCGAGTTCCGAATTCGATATCAAACCCACTGAATTGGGCGCAATTCTAAGTACCGTAGACAAACTTCGAAGTTTGACAGTTGAGCTGCAAAATGAAACTGTCAAGGGGAAAGGGAAATGGGATTTGAAAAGACCGGATTAAAATGCAATACCGTTTGGAAAAGCATATTAATAGTGAGTACAATTCGGTATTAAAACCAAAAAACTGAAGAAAACGTATCAAGTAGTGAGTTATAAAGTTTTATAAATTGGATTTTCTTTCAACAATGTTGAACAGTGTTCTAAATACTTCTTTATATAAATTGTTATTAAAAATTTCTTTATATTTAATAATTTAATTATATAAACTGCTGGAATGTCAATTAAATTAATGTGATATTCTATATAAAATTCTATGACAATTTTCTATCTTTTGCGGCTGTTTTAAAAATTATATAAAATTAAAAATTCAGTTTTTTGCGAAAAATATAATTTACATAGAAAATTGCAGAAAAATATAATACAAAACTATTATTTTGTTTTATATATATATTTCTTGATTAAAAACATTTTTTTAATAATATTATTTTGACAGAGCCATTTTATATTTTGATTTAAAAAAGCGATGACATATTCATTATCATGTAACTAATTAATATTTTTTATAGAATTTTAAGTCTTTTTAAAATATGAGATGACAATTTCCAAGATTTGCCCTTTGGAAATTTGTTTTGGTTAAACTAAATATTGTTTCCTCAATTAATGAATAATATTCTTTTAAATAAACATGTTTATAAACTCATATTTAATCTATTTTCGTCGAACAAATTATTTTATATGTGAAAAAGGAAATCTTGTTTTCAAGTATATATTAGTATTTTTCTGAATGTTTAAATATATTAGAATTTTTTAGAAAGTTTAAACTTCAAAGGGAATTGTTATAGAAATAAATCTTGTTAAAAATAAATAAGTGTTTTCAGTGTACAATACCTGTTATTTGATACTGATCAGACCCTATTATATTTTTATTAGATGTCAATACATTATCTCTTCATATCTTAGCTTACAGTTTTCTTTTTCAAAGTTGCTCTATGTATTCCTTTCCTTGTCTTTTAACTTGCCTCATGTTTTTATTTAAATATAAAAGAAGACAAAAATATTTCGGTATTATTATTTTGAGTTTTGTCAATAGCTAATTCGACAATAATTAATTAATTTTATGCTATGTATATAAATATATATATACTTAGAAAATTTAATATATGTTAATACGGTAATTACATATGCGGAATGCATACCTAGGTATATCTTTAGTAATTCAAAAAACGTTGGTTATCAATTTATTGTAATGGCTTAAAAAATACATATTAATGCAATCCTAAACTTTTTTTAGTTTAATTAATCAACCTATAAAAAAAACAGTATATAATTCTTGACTACGTGGTTTATATTAGTGTTAATTATTCGTAACTCTTTTAATTTTTAACTGAGAGATATGTATATTTTTAATTTTTGTGACTGAAACTAAACTATTTTAAAACAATTTTTGTTGTGTCTTAAAAATACGTATAACATTTTAAACACTGTAAATGTCCAAAAATAATTACAAGAAAACATTGCTGTCATTTTATGGTTCACATACCTTATTTTGACCATTTTTCAATGTTTCTACGTTACCTATTTCCAAGGTGTAAAGAAATAAAACGAGCAACCACTTTCAGTACCTGCCTGTACACATCTTCCGTTGCATTCCGAAACAACAACCCCAAAATAAAAAGTAGTTTTGGCAGTTCAAAGTGATAAATTGTTGTGGAGAATGCTTGTTTAAAAGCACCAGAGAGGAATCACAATTGAGATTTATCAAATTTGTTTGCAAACTTGTATTTTTATACACCACTTCATGAGATTTCCAAATGGCCGCCAAGGGATTCCAGTAAAGAATCGAGTGGCTTGGAGAATTACTTCCGATTCCATTACTATATTTCACAAAAGGAACATTTATCCTTGATATCAAAGAAAGAGTTTTAAAACCACTTTTCAGCTAGGGGAGTGAGATTTAACTTTCTTTTGGTACCTCTATAAATGGCCAAAATCGAACGTTAGCAAATTTTAGAAATTGGTTCGATTTGAGGAGTATTGAAATATTACTTTTATTAATATAAATGTGCGTTACTATTTTATTGTGAAAACAAGAAGCGGTTAATAGAGGGAAATAAAGGTATGTTTATTACTTAAAGAATTGTGATAACTCGCAACTCATCTAGGAGAGTGAGATTTAACTTTCTTTTGGTACCTCTATAAATAGCCAAAATCGAAAGTTAGCAAATTTTAGAAATTTATTCGATTTGAGGAGTATTGAAATATTACTTTTATTAATATAAATGTGCGTTACTATTTTATTGTGAAAACAAGAAACGGTTAATAGAGGAAAATAAAAGCATGTTTATTACTTAAAGAATTGTGATAACTCGCAACTCAGCTAGGAGAGTGAGAGATTTAACTTTCTTTTGGTACCTCTATAAATAGACAAAATCGAACGTTAGCAAATTTTAGAAATTGGTTCGATTTGAGGAGTATTGAATATTACTTTTATTAATATAAATGTGCGTTACTATTTTATTGTGAAAACAAGAAACGGTAAATAGAGAGAAATAAAGGTATGTTTATTACTTAAAGAATTGTGATAACTCGCAACTCAGCTATGAGAGTGAGAGATTTAACTTTCTTTTGGTACCGCTATAAATAGCCAAAATCGAACGTTAGCAAATTTTAGAAATTGGTTCGATTTGAGGAATATTAAAATGTTACTTTTATTAATATAAATGTGCGTTCCTATTTTATTGTGAAAACAAGAAACGATTAATAGAGAGAAATAAAGGTATGTTTATTACTTAAAGAATTGTGATAACTCGCAACTCAGCTAGGAGAGTGAGAGATTTAACTTTTTTTTAGTACCTCTATAAATAGACAAAATCGAACGTTAGCAAATTTTAGAAATTGGTTCGATTTGAGGAATATTGAAATGTTACTTTTATTAATATAAATGTGCGTTCCTATTTTATTGTGAAAACAAGAAACGATTAATAGAGAGAAATAAAGGTATGTTTATAACTTAAAGAATTGTGATAACTCGCAACTCAGCTAGGAGAGTGAGAGATTTAACTTTTTTTTAGTACCTCTATAAATAGACAAAATCGAACGTTAGCAAATTTTAGAAATTGGTTCGATTTGAGGAATATTGAAATGTTACTTTTATTAATATAAATGTGCGTTCCTATTTTATTGTGAAAACAAGAAACGGTAAATAGAGAGAAATAAAGGTATGTTTATTACTTAAAGAATTGTGATAACTCGCAACTCAGCTAGGAGAGTGAGAGATTTAACTTTCTTTTGGTACCGCTATAAATAGCCAAAATCGAACGTTAGAAAATTTTAGAAATTGGTTCTATTTGAGGAGTATTGAAATATTACTTTTATTAATATAAATGTGCGTTACTATTTTATTGTGAAAACAAGAAAGGGTTAATAGAGGAAAATAAAAGCATGTTTATTACTTAAAGAATTGTGATAACTCGCAACTCAGCTAGGAGAGTGAGAGATTTAACTTTTTTTTAGTACCTCTATAAATAGACAAAATCGAACGTTAGCAAATTTTAGAAATTGGTTCGATTTGAGGAATATTGAAATGTTACTTTTATTAATATAAATGTGCGTTCCTATTTTATTGTGAAAACAAGAAACGATTAATAGAGAGAAATAAAGGTATGTTTATTACTTAAAGAATTGTGATAACTCGCAACTCAGCTAGGAGAGTGAGAGATTTAACTTTTTTTTAGTACCTCTATAAATAGACAAAATCGAACGTTAGCAAATTTTAGAAATTGGTTCGATTTGAGGAATATTGAAATGTTACTTTTATTAATATAAATGTGCGTTCCTATTTTATTGTGAAAACAAGAAACGATTAATAGAGAGAAATAAAGGTATGTTTATAACTTAAAGAATTGTGATAACTCGCAACTCAGCTAGGAGAGTGAGAGATTTAACTTTTTTTTAGTACCTCTATAAATAGACAAAATCGAACGTTAGCAAATTTTAGAAATTGGTTCGATTTGAGGAATATTGAAATGTTACTTTTATTAATATAAATTTGCGTTCCTATTTTATTGTGAAAACAAGAAACGATTAATAGAGAGAAATAAAGGTATGTTTATAACTTAAAGAATTGTGATAACTCGCAACTCAGCTAGGAGAGTGAGAGATTTAACTTTTTTTTAGTACCTCTATAAATAGACAAAATCGAACGTTAGCAAATTTTAGAAATTGGTTCGATTTGAGGAATATTGAAATGTTACTTTTATTAATATAAATGTGCGTTCCTATTTTATTGTGAAAACAAGAAACGATTAATAGAGAGAAATAAAGGTATGTTTATTACTTAAAGAATTGCGATAACTCGCAACTCAGCTAGGAGAGTGAGAGATTTAACTTTTTTTTAGTACCTCTATAAATAGACAAAATCGAACGTTAGCAAATTTTAGAAATTGGTTCGATTTGAGGAATATTGAAATATTACTTTTATTAATATAAATGTTCGTTCCTAATTTATTGTGAAAACAAGAAACGGTTAATAGAGGGAAATAAAGGTATGTTTATTACTTAAAGAATTGTGATAACTCGCAACTCAGCTAGGACAGTGAGAGATTTAACTTTTTTTTAGTACCTCTATAAATAGACAAAATCAAACTTTAGCAAATTTTAGAAATTGGTTCGATTTGGGGAGTATTGAAATATTACTTTTATTAATATAAATGTGCGTTACTATTTTATTGTGAAAACAAGAAACAACGGTTAATAGAGGGAAATAAAGGTATGTTTATTACTTAAAGAATTGTGATAACTCGCAACTCAGCTAGGAGAGTGAGAGATTTAACTTTCTTTTGGTACCTCTATAAATAGCCAAAATCGAACGTTAGAAATTTTTAAAAAGAAATTCGATTTGGGTATTGAAATATTACTTTTATTCTTAAAAAGGTTCGTTCCTATTTTATTATGAAAACAAGAAACGGTTAATAGAAGGAAATAAAGGAATGTTTATTACTTAAAGAATTGTGATAACTCGCAACCTAAAAGAGATTAACGACAACTTTTTCTCAGTCTAAATTTTTAAGAATATCTGCTTTACTAGCATACCAGTGCGGTAACTGTCGCCACCCCCCCCCCCTTCCCTTGACACTCCCTTCAAAGTATCCTACTACCTGTAGATGGCAGCACTACCAGCGGCTCGTTTAAAAACTGCTTGGTAACTAATTATTTTTAAACTCATTTTTTTTAAACTTTAATATTCATGAGACAAAAGTATGATTCGTCGTTGCTCCGGGAAATTCCCTATTTTATACCTCAAATGTTAAGAAGATCCGTTGTGTGTGAGACCTGCAAAAGGGATTTTTCCTACTGAAATAATATATATTAGCATAACCTAGGGATAATTATCGCGAGAACATCACCACACACCCATTCGATGAAAGATACCAGCTAATCTTTAATGGGCTAAAAATTAAAAAAAAACGTTTTACGGTTTGTTCATAGATGAAAGCATTATCAACGGCTTGTTTAAAAAAACCTGTTAAAATGAATTATTTTAAACGCATTTTTTTAAAAAAACGTTGATATTTATGAGATAAAAGAACGATTCGTCACTGGTCCTTGAAATTCTTTTTCTTTTGATACATCCTGTGTTAAGATCCGTTGCGTGTAAGGGACATACAAGGAATCTTTACTACAGAAATTATATATATTATGATGATAATAATTTTTAACAAGAATTATAACTTTTTGTTAAACCAGCGATGGCTGTCAAGGGCTCGAGAACCATTTCGATAACACAAAATACATACACTTTAATAACTGAATTGTATTGATACAATATAGGTAGAAATCAAATCAGAAATTGATTTCAATCTATCTTTCTATCTTTCAAGCAATCAGAAAATCAATTGTCAATCAATAGTATGAATTGGATCACGGATTTCAGCAAAGCTTCTTTCAATATTTAGAAAATGGTTCTTAGTCGCTGCATTTAAATATATTTTTATTCCCAATAGCTCAGATTTCTGATTTGTCTGTACAAAATCAGAACCGAGGAAAAAATATTTAACTGCACACAATTAAATTTTGTTGACGAATTTTACTTTTGAAATCATTGCACTGTTAAAAATAGGTACTCAAAAATAACTTAAATGTATTCATTTTTGAATACATTCGATTCTTATCATGGCTCCGAATACATAAGTTTCAATTTTGAAAAAGACATGTACCGAACAATAAGTACAATGGATAAAAATGAATAAAAAGAGCACATGCTAGCGTAGGATGCCTTTATCAATCCCTTTCAATATATATCGACAATTACAACCAAGACTTTCGGGGAATCGTACAAAAATGCATAGGCACCATAGTTCACAGCCTTGTCCGTTAAACTACCAGGGCGACTTGAAAAAGTTATAAACAGACGAAATGTTAAAAAGTTGCTTCAAAAGAATGGGAAGTAAGATAATGAGTTGTAATAACTCAGTTTCCATTAAAGCAATCGACATTAAATAATGTGGAAAACCATCTTCTTAACAACTATTGTAAGATTGTCAGGTCGCTTAGTTAAGATGGCTTGAACAGAAGCTGAGATTAGCAATATTATATAACACTGCTCATTTTTTTTTTGAGGAAGTACGGTTACTTAAATTTGAGTACGTCATTGCACATTTACGATGCTATTGTGGTAAAAAAAACGAGTAGGTTCAGGTACTCAGTTTTAAGTACCTATTTTGCAGTGTGTGCTTGGCAAATTTGCAAATTTGCTGCCAGTAAAAAAAAGTGATTGTGTAAACTTTTTTATCTGTGACTTGTTTTAACCGACTGCTGTCAAATAATATTTCCAATAACAAATACTTTTAGCTAAGTTTGAACGTAATTAAATAATACTGGATTGCGGAGATCTTAAGGTCATTTATTTATATTTTGAATTGAAAGATATACTGTGTATTTTATATGTACTATTTTTTTTTAAAGAATACTTCAAGAAAGCTATATGCTAACAATATGTTTAACAAGGTAAAAATAAGTAAATCACTAATTTCAACAAGAGAATTTTTGATGACTAAATTGTAAGGCCATTTTTATTTTTAATTTAAACGTTTACCGTGTGTTTTAATATTTAATTTTTTAAGAAAAATCCAAGAAAGCTATACGCTAACACTAACTTTAACAAGATAAAAATTAAAGCGTAAAATTAATCGGAACATTTTCTTTTTATCGGAAGAAAAGCTGTTATTAGCCAAAAAACACCTATTTTGTTTTTAAAAATACTGTTTTTATAAATAATGTTCGACTAGCTAAATACTTTCTTTTTTTTTATTGGAAAAAAAAATTGTAATTTTTTATTTTGTCTTCCTTTTTTAACAAAAACATTAAACGCGTGTTAAAATGAGTACTAAAAATATATGCAACGTGTGAATATATACGTGTGAATATTGTTCTACAATTGAAAAAATCCTAAAATTCACTTATGCAAAACATAAACTATAAAAAACGGGATTTCCTGCAAATATTAAAAAAAATGTCTTACCGTAGAATTTCCTTTTTTCTCGTAAACTTATTAAGAGCTTGTAAATGATGTGAAATATGGTTTAAAACTTTGTCTTACATTTCTGCAAAAAAAGAAAGTGAATGTAAAAGCATGTATCCATTATTTCACGTGTGGTAGTTTTTTAAGTTAGTCTTTTTTTTTTGTATCATTTTCCAGAAAATTTTATTTCTATGTATTGAATACGTATTAGATTATAAAGGTATTGATAGATACTGATCAGTAATAAAATTACAATGTTTTATAATTATATTATTACCAGCTAAGAAAATGGGCAGTTTTCTCGTTAATGTTTGATAGGGGATGGTCATAATGGCGACGAAAATAAAAATAAAACATTCAAAATGTTAAATTTTAAAAAAATTACAAATTTGGCATAAGTTAGTTTTATTATTTAGGCTTATGCTAAAAAATATTGTACCTTTATTTTGATTAGTTAAAAAGAAAAAAAAATATCCAAAACTCTACGAAATGGCTACTACGTAGCTTTTGGTTTGGTTTGGTTTAGTTTGGTTAATTAACGTCGCACTAGAGCTGCACAGTGGGCTATTGGCGACGGTTCGGGGTCTATCTCGAAGGAGAGACCCGGGAACACATACACATTCACACACACATTCATTCATACCTGCACCTCGTTATTTTAGAACCATGGTCAGATGACGAGGAAACACCTGAACTGGCACCCAACGCCTTCAATAGACGTCGGGACTTTGGACCCCGATCAGATTTATCGTGCAAAAGTCCCGTATACAAGCTGTTAATTTTTGCGGTTGTTCTGGACAACTTTTCTAGTATTTTATAGCGAAGCTGGCAACCCTCCGATCACAATATCACTACTTTTTACTTTTCTTTGTCAAGCCCATCACCTGGCATCGAACCGGGAACCTTCGTATTCCTAGCTGACGCCCTTAACATGAAAGTAATATTATCATTTAATACAAACATAGCTGTGAAATTGTTTTAAACTCATTTTCTAAGTATTATTAGAGTTTCAAAATGTTTAACAAAATATTGTTAGCTATTGTCTTTTAATCAAATTATTTACACACATCACATATGAAATCATTGTCTTCTACCTTGCATAATCCATAATCATCCATATCTCCATAAAAAATACAAAAGATTTTATGTCGAGACATTTTATGTCGAAAGATTTTATGTTTTACATGGTTGAGGACAAAGTAGTCAGACCGTCGCCACTCTTTGACGTCATTACGTATATGCGAGTCTAAAGGCTAAACAACTAACCTCAGCTCTTACTTCAACACATACATCTGAAGCTTAAATCAAATAGTTTTAAGGGGTTACTGCTAATCGTATGTATTAAGGACTTGTATTTAATTATATAATTTTTTCAATAAGCTTACTTTACCTCAACACGTTGAAAAACACAAAAATTTTAATTTATAAAAAAGTGATCAAAACAACTCCGAACTTCAGTATGACAAAGATGGCTAACTAGCGGATTAGTTGAGGCATTTCCAGCACCGTGTCAGCACCGCACGGGGAGAAAACAGCCAGTCGCCACTACGCCCACCCTTCCCTACATCAATTTTTCAACAGTTTAAAAGTTGTCTGTATATATTTTTTCCATACTTCCTCCAAAGAAATTTTATAATAGTGCAACTTCAAACTATTTTATCCCCATTAACAGAAAAAATATATAAAATAAAAGTTTAAATTCCTCCGCAATAAACCAAACACGCAGACAGAATCGGTCGCACACGGTAACTCTTGTAAAAAAAAAAATTGAAAGGGGGGGGGGGGGCGACTTTATTAAAAAGTGATCCCCTAGAAAAGACCTCTGATTCTAAGCTACTCCAAGATCATTAAAGTTGAAGAAGAAATTGAATCCTGTAATCGAATACTCAATCCAATTATCCAGATCATTTCAGTACTCCAACAAATGGGGAGGGGGGGCGAGTACTGGTACATAACCTCGACTACGAAACCGGTTTTGGAAACTATCAGCGACTGGATTCTTTTGTAGGGATTTTTCCTTCTTTTTTCCCTTTTTGAATCCAATTGATTTGTCCGTAACTCAGGTTCAATCAATTCTCTTTTTCGGTAATGAATTGAAGGCATCCGAGAGTCTAGGGGGAGATTCTTCAAATTGTCTTTTTATTTTCCACTTTAGTGGAATGAGAAGAGTAGGAATTATAAATAAAAAGGCATTCGCTTAGATTGATTTTTAATGCGCGCTCTTAAGAAAATAGCTAGATCTGTTGCGTGAGGCGTATACATCTTCGCCTGGTTAGCTATCTGGATGAGTAATTTGTTTGGCAATTAATTTTGTGCTCTGCTTGTGGGGGCGTTTCCTGCTCCTAAGCAATTAACAGAACTCGTTGTTAAGATTTGAAAGTATTGTCTCAAACTAAATCTCTAATTGTTTAATTAAACTGTACTTACCTTACTGATCGTAGCAGACGCGTCTGTGTTTTTAGTCTTTTTGACCTTTTGAAGTGTTAATGTAGTGACGATTGTAGCGACACCTTATTTTTAAATCAAAGTTTCCAAGTGTATGTAAAGTATTCATACGCATTGCAAAGTGTCTGTTTCAGACTACTTTTATTTTAACAAAGGATTTATAAAAGAACTATACAATATTGAGAATTTAAATAAAATCTGAGGAATAGTGAAGTACGTATCCATCCGTGTATCGTCGGATTTACCAGAACACTTTTAAAAATTATTACGATCTTGCACCAAAATTTGGTACCCATTTAGCTGCAACCAACACTTGGTGCTTAGTTTCGCCATTTTGCGGTGATATCACAGATATTATTTAATGGTAAAACGTTGCATCAAAACCCATAACGTTGCATAAAACTCTAAATTCGAGTTTTCTTAGTATTACAGTAGTAGGTTTTTTTTGTAGCAAAGCTGGCAACTCTCCGAACGCAAGATCAAAACTTTTTTTACTTTTCTTTATCAAATCCACCGACCGGGCTCGAACAAGGAATCCACCGAATGAACGCCTTTATCTACTGGGTCACGGAGGCCCTTGTCCGTCATTGTCGTTCTTGGAGGGGATTCCCAGGCTTGTTGATGTATCGACAGCAAACATTTCGGTTGCAGTTAAAGAGAATCCCAGCAAAAAAAGTCAGCATGAAACCTTTATCAAAATTGTTAAAATTTAAGGTTTTTTGAAGGTTTTATAAAGGATATTGAAACAAAAAACTGCAGTTTTTTTGAAGTTTTTAATTTTTCTGCATAAAACCTTTAAAATATCTGCATTTTCCCTTCATGATTATAAATTGAAGGTTTTTTACAGTTTTTTATGAAGGACATTGAAACAAAAACCTTTAATTTTACAGATCTTCAAAAAAACTGCAGTTTTCCTGCATAAAACCTTCAATTTCAAAATTTTGATGAAGGTTTTATGCTGACTTTTTTTGCTGGGATGAACCAATCATCGGTGAATCCTAAGCTTTTTTCGATAAAGGATTTTTGGTTCAATCTAGATTCCACTATAATATGGTGTAATTTGCTGCAGACCTCAATATTGCACCAAGATATGGTACATCGTTGAACTAAAGTGTAGATCCACGGGGTTTTAAATCGTACAAATACACTGTGTTGAAACATTTTTAAAATCTAAAGCATTGGGAGAGGGGAGTACTGTTTGAAATCCGTTTCTGTTAAAATAATGTTTTAAATATTTTTTTAATAAACGTGTTGAAAACATAAACTAAACTTTCTTTCACTAGGCAAGTCATATTCGCTAATAAATATATGGTGCATCTTGTGCGATTTAGGACATTGTGTCCCACAAAGAAACCAAACAAACTCAATTTGATAATATATAATTCTTAAATGTCTATGGACTAGGAATTTCAAACAATTAATGGAATGCTTTTTTAAAGAAGCCAGTCATAAAAAACACGAGCCATGTGTAACATTTCGTGATTTCTACGATAAAAAAACGTTTTATAGCATCTATCTTGAAAATTTCAACTATTGTACTATTTGAACTACGGGCCTCATAGAGGTTGATTCAACGATCAAAATAAACCTCGGTGTAATTTTTTTTTTTTTTTTTTTTTTTTATTTAGCTAGTTTTGCAATGGGGCGTTATATTAATAAAAACTATTCCTTTACGACGAAAGTTATGAATTTCTGTTAGACCCATTTTCATTAAAAAGTTCTAAATTAAATCCGTGTATATAAGGGTGTGAAAAATATTAATACTATTGATTTTCTGAATGCTATCCTTGAAAATATAATAATAAATTATGGATAATGTCACTATATCTTTTCTTGAATTTCGTTATATGAAGAATTTTGTGTGTATGGAGAAGATTTGTTTACGATAAAAAAAACTACAATATGCATTTGGCTTGAATTTCTTTACAAATAGTTTTTGTCCAAATAATTTGGTTAGCATCAACCTCAGACCTCTGTTTCAGAATTTCAGACGGAATCAGTGTTTTGTGAAAAATAACGCATTTTTTCCTTTTAAATCTTTTGATAAATTTTTCGCTTCAGAGCTCAAGTTTTGGAAAATATAGGAAAGCTTTGTGACCTAAATGTTTGTTGTTGGTCTAGTGGACAATATATTCAATTTTCGAATGACACAAACACACATGTTTGGCTTCTCAGCAAACTTCTTTTGAACTCTTCTCAATGTTTTCGATTCCTTTTTGCATGTACCTTTTCAAAAACTTTGATTGATTTCAACATTCGTGCGCTATTCTAAAAGCCAATTTATCTTTGCTTTGTATGTGCGGTTGATTTTGCGTTGCATAAACAAAGCCATTTTCTTCTGTTATCTGAGTTTTAGAAGGGTGTATTTTTTCCTTAGCAAAATTTGACATTTTCATCATAGTGATTTATTACTTACTGAGTTTTATAAAATTAAGAGAAATTTGAAAAATATTGGCTGCACAAAAAGTTTAAGATTTTTTTTGTGACATAAGATTTTGAAGAAAAATTTTAAAAAATGTGTTTACCGTCCAAAATTAATATGAATTTCTCATGATCATTTATTGCCATGTCATTATTTTTACAGTTGTTGTTTTTGAATTTGGTTCATTTCGCATTTCATATAAACAAAACCATTTCTTTATCTTATTAAAGTTAGACACGCACATTTTTTTTTATAAAAAACTAGAATTTTATTCAGAGTGATTTATTACATACTGGATTTATCAAATTCAAGCATATAATATAGAAATAGTTAAAAAATTTAGACAAAAAAAATATTTTAACAAAAAATTCCTGACGAGGATTTAAAAAACTTTTTTATTTTTAAACTAATTTCCTTGAAATTAAATTGACATCTAACTTATGAATTAATTAAGCATCATTAATTATCTCTGTAAATTAATAAATAAATCTCTAAAACTAAATTTCAAAACATGAATTTTTTACCTTTATATATATATATATATATATATATATATATATATATATATATATATATATATATATATATGTCCATTTTCTTCATAATCACGGGCACTCCATTATTATTTATATATATAGGTTTCAAAAAATAGAGATACAACTTTATTTATTAATGAATAAAAAGAATGAGAAAATCAAACTCTGCATTTCAATAAAACGAAATATTCCTTTATTGAAAGAGTTATCATATTAATCACAAGAAAAAGCCTTATACTTTTGCTGAGGGGGACTTTTTATAAAAGAATTTCGCCCGAAGAAATCATTCTAATGAGAATCATCATTAAGTTTAAGAACTGGAAGAGATTACAATTAAGCGAATTGGAATCACAAATAGAACAAAGCTCTTTTGCACAGCATTTTCAGGAAATTCTGTTTCTCGAATGCTGGCGTAGTTTCGAATTTCAGCAAACAGTAGTGTGGGGGACAGCTTTTTATAGACACTGACAAAAGCATTCGAAATTTTCAAGTTCACTTCGTCTTTTCTTATCAGTTTAGAAAGGCCTCATAAATAAATAAAATGCTTATGAAAGAAATAACCACTTAGTTCAATCTATATCTTTGTAATGTTGTACTTTTAATATATATCGCAAAACTAAACGTAAAATGATTGGGTAAATTTTGTAGAAAATAAAAACACAAGGATTCTTTTTCGAAGTTGACTACTTTTTTCTTAATAAGTATTAAACTTCTTTTAAAGATGACAAAATAAGATAAAAGGTGAAAGCAAACAATCTCTTTGATTGTAACCAAAACAATGATTTGTACGTGGGGGATGTGTTTCATTTTACACAAAACACTTATTTAAGGGGGTCCAATACCCAAAATTCGCAAAAAAAGTCATTTTTTTTTTTATATTTAAAAAATAATATTCAAACTTATCTTAATAACTCACAAAAAACTGCTTCAAAAAATTCCTATTACTTTTTTAGTTATGAATGTTTTAAAGATGTGTTCCTATAACATAGTTGTATCATATGTAAACTTTAAAAGCAAATATCTCTGTTCGTGGTTTTGAAATTTAATGAACACTAAAAATGCTAAGGCTTTTTTACTATAATACTTAAAATCATAATTTTTGTGTGTATAGCAAGATAAATATATTTTAAATAGATGTATGCATTCAGATTTCCTATTTTTACCATAATTTGTTTTTTAAAACCACTTAAAATGGAATTTTATTTTTTTTCGTCAATTTTTTTTCCAAAATTTCTAATATATTTTATTTTTTTAAAGTGATGTATCTGAATCAAAATTTGAATGCATACATCTATTTACATATTATTCAAGATCTTAAATAAAAAAAATTGCTTCAAAATATTGAAAAACAAAAAAGGAGTAGGAATTTTAAAATTGTTAAAAAAAATTACTAAACTTTTAATTTAAAAATAAATATGCAATTTAAAAAAAAAATTGAGCGTTTTAAAATGGTTTTTTATGCATATTTAGAAAGAGAAAAAAAATTGGATTGTACAAGTATAAAAATAAAGAAAAAAATGTCGAAGGTATCGGACCCCCTTAAGTCAAAATAATACAATAAAAACGGTAAAATATTGGGAGAAGTTTACAAACAAAATACTTCCTGTAAAAGCGCTCGTACAATAAAAATTGTTGGTAATTAATAAAGTCAATCTCATTAGAAAAATTGATTGTATTTTAAAGTAATTGCCAACAATGAGCCTAACCAAGAAAATAATAAAACTACTAAATATCTCAACTAAAGCCTTTTTTAAGTTCCTTTATATAACCATACAACATCCTTGAGATTTTTAATTGCATCCTCATTATAAAATTTGACATTTGTTTTAAATCGCGTAAACAGTGTAAGCAAAAACCAAAATCGAAAGCTAGATAATAATTGCGAAGCACCCTTCAAAATGGAGCAAAACATCGGATTACGCGTCTCTGGAAGCCAATTCCTCCATGTTAATTCCGGCCATAATCTTATTAATTTGCAATTCAAAGCGCATAAGTAAACGAAAGTCTGTTTATCGAGAATACATCAAATCTGTAAACTGAACAACACTTTTTTTTCCCTTAAGGTCCCATTCTAAAACTCATTAAGGGGGATTATTTTCGCGACTGAGTCTGCAAGACTCCTTTTTAAGTAGTTATAATTTGCAATTCAAAGCAGGACTCGATTCAATCTGAACAAATCCTATGTCCTAGTCCCTAATCCTACCTCATTCGGAAGATGCTGTGTTAGATGCTAAAAAGTAGTCTGTAAACAGTTTCGTGAAGGATGTTGGTTCATTGTCTATTATTTATATCGTATTTAGGGCGAATGTGAACAACAATAAAGTCGTGTTTTCATTTGTTTCGTAATTAATAGGATGTTTTCGGGATGAAATGGCTTTTCGAGCACGATGCTTTACAATGCAAAATACTTACCTGTTTTGAATAAATTAAATTTGGATTTTACGTTGTGTAAAGTTTTCGTACCATTTTTATCAGTCAAATCTAAACAAACTGATTATTTGAAATAAGTTAAAATAGTTAACAATATCTAGCTAGAATTGAATATGGAATGTGTGAAAATCATGCACAATATTTTTAACAATTTTATACCCCCCCCCCCCCCTTTCCCCCTACACACACACACACACTTTTTTTTGCTTTGTAAATAGATAGACCACTACAAATGGTACAAGTACACAAATGGTACTACAATGGTACACTGTAAAAAAGTGGCCTTAAAAATGAGTGAATGAACCGTACTCTATTTTCTTTGAGTACAATTGCATCGTAAATGAGCGATGACGTACTCAAATTTAAGTAATCGTACTTTCTAAAAAATGAGTAGTGGGATTTAATATTGCTAATATCAGCTTCTGTTCAAGCCATCTTAACACTGCGACCTAGCAAACTTAAAATATTTGTTCAGAAGAAGGTTTTCCACATTATTTTATCTTACTTCCCATTTTTTGGCACACCTTTTTAACATTACTTATGTTTATAACTTCTACGCGTCGCTCTGGTAGTACAACGGATAGTTGTAGTATCTTGGACTTTTGTGCGGACGACTTCAGGTCTGGATTGGGTTCAATTCCCGGTGACTCCTGGTTGTAATTGTTGGAAATAACTAAAAGTTATTTATGAAAGCAGTTTTGTATGCAAGCAACTGCTCTTTTTATTCATTTTACTCATGTTTGAGTACATGTCTTTTTCAAAAATGAATCTTATGTATTCGAAACTATGATAAGCATCGAATGTAATCAAAAGTGAGTACATTTTAATTATTTTTAAATACCTTTTTTTAACAGTGATGTTGTGTTGTTTAAATTGCTCTCTTCATAAAATACATCCTTAATATATATATTTAAATCTAAAATTCGGAAAAACATATTTATCTTTTAATTACTTTATTGTGTCTTTAGAATAATTTCTTTAAAAAAAAGGTTTATTTTTACACTTCACTGCGCGAACTTCCTGAAAATAATACGGTGCTCTCAAAATATTCTCCATAGACCTGACGAATATTTAAAGCATATTCGACAACCAAATAGACAGTTATGATCAACTGAAGTGTTAAACTTAGTTTATTGGAAATTTGTAAATAGTTGCATTTTTTAAATTATGAGGTATTTTAACTTATTACGGGTTTTATTATTACGGATATTTAAATTATGCGCATTAAGTTTTAACAAAACTCTTTCTACTCAATCTATTACTTTTAAAATATATTCAGCTTTAAGGGGGTCCGATACCCAAAATTCGCAAAAAAAGTCATTTTTTTTTTATATTTAAAAAATAATATTCAAACTTATCTTAATAACTCACAAAAAACTGCTTCAAACAATTCCTATTATTTTTTTAGTTATGAATGTTTTAATGATGTGTTCCTATAACATAGTTGTATCGTATGTAAACTTTAAAAGCAAATATCTCTGTTCGTGGTTTTGAAATTTAATGAACACTAAAAATGCTAAGGCTTTTTTACTATTATACTTAAAATCATAATTTTTGTGTGTATAGCAAGATAAATATATTTTAAATAGATGTATGCATTCAGATTTCCTATTTTTACCATAATTTGTTTTTTAAAACCACTTAAAATGGAATTTTATTTTTTTTCGTCAATTTTTTTTCCAAAATTTTTAATATATTTTATTTTTTTAAAGTGATGTATCTGAATCAAAATTTGAATGCATACATCTATTTACATATTATTCAAGATCTTAAATAAAAAAATTGCTTCAAAATATTGAAAAACAAAAAAGGAGTAGGAATTTTAAAATTGTTAAAAAATTTACTAAAATGTTAATTTAAAAATAAATGTGCAATTTAAAAAAAAAATTGAGCGCCTTAAAATGTTTTTTTATGCATATTTAGAAAGAGAAAAAAAATTGGATTGTACAAGTATAAAAATAAAGAAAAAAATGTCGAAGGTATCGGACCCCCTTAAAAGTGAAATTCGGATTTATCCAATATTTAATACCTAACCTGTTTGCTCAGTTGAATAATAACAGTTATTCATAAGACTTTTAAATCTATTTACCAATCAATCCCCGATTCAATTTTAAATCTATCTCCGAAATTCTAAAGTTATTCGTTTTAATTCATTTTTACTTTGATTTGTGTTTTATTTTTAAGCTGAAACATGTCATTTAAATATAATTTTTCTTTTTATTCTACTCTCTACTTATCTTCCGCAGGTTTCAGCAATCAAAAACAAAAATTTAGAGTTTAGGTCCATTTTTATAAATTGATAATATTTAACCACGACTTTTCATAAATAGAATATCCATCATTATCATGTTTTATATTTAAAGTGAACTTATTTTATTATAATATTGCTTTGTATAACCCTATCGTATAATTAAGCCCTATCGTATTAACCTTTGATTTGTGTTTTATTTTTAAGCTGAAACATATCATTTAATGTAATTTTTCTTTTATTCTACTCTCTACTTATCTTCCGCAGGTTTCAGCAATCAAAAACAAAAATTTAGAATTTAGGTCCATATTTATAAATTGATAATATTTAACCACGACTTTTCATAAATAGAATATCCATCATTATCATGTTTTATATTTAAAGTGAACTTATTTTATTATAATATTGCTTTGTCTAACCCTATCGTGTAATTAAGCACAATAACGAAATGATATATCGTAATAAAGCTATAAACGTAATGTTCTCCGGTTAGATTGGAGTCTAATTGCATCACCAAGTAATCAGTCAAGCTGTCAAGACCGGCTAATTACTGAGGACTAATAATTTCTCTGTGTGTACTCACTTTAAAATTTGAAGACAGCTCTCATAATGAAATTTGCTTGGTGTGATTTAAAATTTGTCAAAAAGTATACATATTGTCATAAAAGGCGCAATTTATAAGGAGTAGCGAGATTGGTTAAAAAATATGGTTATCGATCTTATAAAAATTTATTTATTTCAATTAGAATATTTGCTTAATTTTAGTATTAGAAATATATATGTATATGTATATATATATATATATATATATAAATTATCTCAAAAAGTATAACATATTTAAAAAATAGCTTATAAAATAATTAATATTAAAAAAAATTCTTAGAGAGAGAGGAAAATGGAACGAACACATTAAAAACTAGCTCATAAAATATGTAATATTAAAAAAAATTCAAAAAATAAATAACATATTAAAAACTATCTCATAAAATATGGAAATATTAAAAATTATCTAAAAAAATATATAACATATTAAAAAATTGCTTATAAAATATGTAATATTAAAAATTATATCAGAAAATATGAAACATATTAAAATTTAAAATACATTTATCAGAGTTCAGGATGACTAAACATTGCAATAATAGAAATTTCAACTTTTAACCCATTTTCGGAAATAACGTATAAGAAAATAATTAAAGATACATAGAAAATTAGCATAAAAGAAAATCGATATTAAAGAAATATAATATTAAAGGGGGGGGGAAACTAATTTAATTGGACACATTTCTAAGAAATATAATTACAGCAAATATTTTAATTAAATTTCCCCTTTAGATAAATGGCAGTAATCTACAATCCAAATACACGACTAAATAAAAAGTTATTCCCGTCATCTAATTTTAATGTTAGGTGTTTCTAGAACAGGTACGAGACTCTTTTCGAGCGAGCAAGTTCCCAACCACTCTCAGAATGTTTTTTGTTTGGGGCAGTTCACCTCACATTCAATGACCGACAGCGGCTTGTATATTTTTTGTCTTGTTAACTTGATTAATTCTGTGAGGACACGTCGACAGGAAGGTTTGTTCTTTCCAAGGAAAGGAAATCGATTGACAGATGGTCTTGCTGTTTCTAGCCGACTAGACTCGACCGCAGCGAAAGCTCGTTAGTGGGGGAGTAGTGTTGGGTATGAACCGAACAAATGTGCCAAGCTAAAACTTCCTAACCTGCAAGGAAGCGCGCAGATTGGAAGGATCTGTTTATTATACTCTATGTAATTTGATGGTTATTTAGAAAATGCTATTTGTATTTAACATAGACTATTATAACTAAGCTCTTCCCAACAAAAAAAGTCACCATAAAACCTTCATAGAAATTGTCAAATTGAACGTTTTTTGAATTTTTAGTTTTTAATTTTTAATTTTCCTGCTAAAACCTTTAAAATATCTGCATTTTCCCTTCATGATTATAAATTGAAGTATTTTTGCAGATTTTTTACATTTTTTAGGAAGGATATTGAAAAAATAAAATACTTTTAATTGCATAGATCTTATATACACCAAATATATAAATATATATATATACATAATTTGAAATTCCATGCCGTTCCTAATATGTATTAAAAATCCATCAAAAATGTAGATACTACCCTATACAGGAAATAGTAATATCTTGGATCAGCAAATATCAATCCAAAACTGCCACAAATTGAAAATTCTTATAAAACCTTTGAACTGAAATACCTTATTCTGTAAACACACACGTGATGCGGTAGTATACTTGCTTATCTTGAAGTTTGCATGTCTTTGTAATACGTTCTTACAATATCCATGTTTAGGTAATACATTCTTACAATTTTCATGTCTAGGTAATACATTCTTACAATGTAGAAACGTTTCAGTATTATAGGAAGGTATTATAGAAGGCTACAGTAATTCAATTTCTCATCTATTGAATATCAAGTCATACTTTATTCTCTGAATTGCACAAAATTCAAAGTTTTTACATGTTATTCTATATAAAATATTATATTTAGAAAACCAAGAAAACGTCAAAGGGATAAAAATATAATTAATAATACTTTAAACTTTTTTACGAATTTACAAAATTAATTAGAATAATGACTTAGTGATTAATAAACATGAAACAGGTTCTTTCTTTTAATTAGTTTAATTCAGTTTTTATATAAGTTATTATTTCTTTTAATTAGTTTAATTCAGTTTTTATATAAGTTATTATTTCTTTTAATTAGTTTAATTCAGTTTTTATATAAGTTATTATTTCTTTTAATTAGTTTAATTCAGTTTTTATATAAGTTATTATTTCTTTTAATTAGTTTAATTCAGTTTTTATATAAGTTACTATTTCTTTTAATTAGTTTAATTCAGTTTTTATATAAGTTATTATTTCTTTTAATTAGTTTAATTCAGTTTTTATATAAGTTATTATTTCTTTTAATTAGTTTAATTCAGTTTTTATATAAGTTATTATTTCTTTTAATTAGTTTAATTCAGTTTTTATATAAGTTATTATTTCTTTTAATTAGTTTAATTCAGTTTTTATATAAGTTATTATTTCTTTTAATTAGTTTAATTCAGTTTTTATATAAGTTATTATTTCTTTTAATTAGTTTAATTCAGTTTTTATATAAGTTATTATTTCTTTTAATTAGTTTAATTCAGTTTTTATATAAGTTATTATTTCTTTTAATTAGTTTAATTCAGTTTTTATATAAGTTATTATTTCTTTTAATTAGTTTAATTCAGTTTTTATATAAGTTATTATTTCTTTTAATTAGTTTAATTCAGTTTTTATATAAGTTATTATTTCTTTTAATTAGTTTAATTCAGTTTTTATATAAGTTATTATTTCTTTTAATTAGTTTAATTCAGTTTTTATATAAGTTATTATTTCTTTTAATTAGTTTAATTCAGTTTTTATATAAGTTATTATTTCTTTTAATTAGTTTAATTCAGTTTTTATATAAGTTATTATTTCTTTTAATTAGTTTAATTCAGTTTTTATATAAGTTATTATTTCTTTTAATTAGTTTAATTCAGTTTTTATATAAGTTATTATTTCTTTTAATTAGTTTAATTCAGTTTTTATATAAGTTATTATTTCTTTTAATTAGTTTAATTCAGTTTTTATATAAGTTATTATTTCTTTTAATTAGTTTAATTCGGTTTTTATATAAGTTATTATTTCTTTTAATTAGTTTAATTCAGTTTTTATATAAGTTATTATTTCTTTTAATTAGTTTAATTCGGTTTTTATATAAGTTATTATTTCTTTTAATTAGTTTAATTCAGTTTTTATATAAGTTATTATTTCTTTTAATTAGTTTAATTCAGTTTTTATATAAGTTATTATTTCTTTTAATTAGTTTAATTCAGTTTTTATATAAGTTATTATTTCTTTTAATTAGTTTAATTCAGTTTTTATATAAGTTATTATTTCTTTTAATTAGTTTAATTCAGTTTTTATATAAGTTATTATTTCTTTTAATTAGTTTAATTCAGTTTTTATATAAGTTATTATTTCTTTTAATTAGTTTAATTCAGTTTTTATATAAGTTATTATTTCTTTTAATTAGTTTAATTCAGTTTTTATATAAGTTATTATTTCTTTTAATTAGTTTAATTCAGTTTTTATATAAGTTATTATTCCCATCTTTACGAATTTTGTCCTTTTCAGATAAATGAGTAAAGGAGTAAAAAATATTTTTAATTATAAAATGAAGTATTTTTGAACATTTGTTGGTTTTTTATAATTATAATATTTCAACAACATAAATTTTATTAAGTAAAATACAAAAAAGAAACGTTTTTTTATGCGATATTTTTCCATAACAGTTTCTATTCGTACTCATTCAAGTACAAAATCTTCAGATTTTTTTTTTAATTTTGCTGTCAGTCTTTTATAGGTATAATTTTTTTTAACTTTACGAAATGTCGGAATAATTCTTTATAAAATACTTTTTAAAACCTGTCAAATCTATTAAAGTTAATTTTTTTTATTATTTTTTAATTAATCCACTGAGCGGTTAGAAAAAGGGCAAAATTCCAAAGTTTTTTTCCCTTCATCACGGCTCGAAATAAGCCACGGCAATACTGTGAGTTACCTAAAAATTGACGATACACTTATTGCTTCTCTCGCAAACATTTCTGTGAGTGTTTGAACCAAAATTATTTTTGTTTCCAAACCAAAATGCACTTCCTACACCTTGCTGAAATAGTTTTAATGTTTCCTTTATCAACATCTATTGTAGGAAGGATATTAAGTGTCATGAAACGTATAAAAAGGGACTAGTTGTTCTTTAAATGAAGCATGAGGTGCTATGTGCCTTAATCAGAATACGCGCAAATGGCTTTTCACTTTCCGATTTTAAGGCTGATCAAGCAGTCCAGAAATGCGTTTCTTAATTCTTTAATATACTTGTATGTATTTAAGTATTTGTATTTTAATCTGTTGTATTTAAATTTAAATAGTATTTTTTAATCTAGCATGTATTTTTGTGTTTCCTGCAAATTACATAGTTACTAAATTTTTTTTCATTATGTATGTGTGCAATTGCTTAAAAATTCATTAAAAAGAAACTTTAAATTACAAGTCACAGAATCGGTATTATTGTGAGTTTTGCTTTGATCTCAACATTTATTGCTGATAACTTATAAAAACTCACAACAGTGTTTTCTGCCAGCTTCAAAATCTTATTTCGAGTCCAACTCTGCATAATAGTTTACTTTATATTTCCAATGCGTATATATTATATATATATTCGAATACATATTATTTTAATAGATATAGCTTCCAAAAAATACCCCAACGCTTTAGATTTGAAAATATGTCAACATCGAATATTTTTATGAATTTAAAGTTAATGTGCTTTTTTTCTTTTAATTCAAAATAAACCTTATGGCTTGTCTAGATATTTGAACATTAATAAATCAATTTCCTTTCCATGCAAAATATTCAAACTGTGTACGATAAATCTATCCAATATATAAAGATTTAACTATACAATTTGCACATTTTCCTTTAAAGTGTTTATTTTTTGTTTTTTATATGTATTTGCATTCTTATTTTCAATTTGACTATTCCGATTTCAAAATAGAAAAATAGAAGCCCTTAAAATATCGCTTTATGTTTATCCGTCTGCCTATTGGATAAGTTGACTGAAATTTTCCAAGAAGCTATCTTTTTAAAAAAAAAACGAAACCAGACAACCAATATGTTTTTAGAAAGTATTTTTAAATTCGAAAGCCATTCGAAGTTTTAAAATAAGTCTATATCTTCGTTCTAAAGTCTGAGTCTTTCATTGCAGGTGCTAGACAGTCGGGAATCTCTCATTACAATTTCGGAAGCCAAAGAAGCCATTTTCACAGAAGATTCCGGTAAGTGTTTGATATTCTCTTCACATACGTATTTTCCAGTTATTTTTGAAAAGGGGAAAATTTCATAAAAGCTCCCTATTTACGATGTTTTCCGCGACTGCTGAAAGGTTTTCCCTATTTGACAAATAATTTTTCAATATCCGACGGCTGTCACTTAACTAGAATAAACGCATCCTGGAAAGAAAATTTACACTAAAACGTTACCAATAAAACCGAGAAACCTTAGCAACTATTCGGGTTTTTACTATTCGATCGTTTCTCCACGCTTTTTGTAGGCTTCAATTCAAAACCCTGATATCCTTTTTATTGTATAACTTTTTCGATGACAGAGTGAAACTTTATCAAATATTTTTCAATGTATATTTGCTTTTATGAAGCGATATTTTACTGTTAGGATAGGAAGGGTTTTCGATTAAGGGGGTCCGATACCTTCGACATTTTTTTCTTTATTTTTATACTTGTACAATCCAATTTTTTTTTCTCTTTCTAAATATGCATAAAAAACCATTTTAAGACGCTCAATTTTTTTTTAAAATTGCACATTTATTTTTAAATTAACATTTTAGTAAATTTTTTAACAATTTTAAAATTCCTACTCCTTTTTGTTTTTCAATATTTTGAAGCAATTTTTTTTATTTAAGATCTTGAATAATATGTCAATAGATGTATGCATTCAAATTTTGATTCAGATACATCACTTTAAAAAAATAAAATATATTAGAAATTTTGGAGAAAAAAAGTGACGAAAAAAAATAAAATTCCATTTTAAGTGGTTTTAAAAAACAAATTATGGTAAAAATAGGAAATCTGAATGCATACATCTATTTAAAATATAATTATCTTGCTATACACACACAAATTATGATTTTAAGTATAATAGTAAAAAAGCCTTAGCATTTTTAGTGTTCATTAAATTTCAAAACCACGAACAGAGATATTTGCTTTTAAAGTTTACATATGATACAACTATGTTATAGGAACACATCATTAAAACATTCATAACTAAAAAAGTAATAGGAATTTTTTGAAGCAGTTTTTTGTGAGTTATTAAGATAAGTTTGAATATTATTTTTTAAATATAAAAAAAAAATGACTTTTTTTGCGAATTTTGGGTATCGGACCCCCTTAAGATTTTTATTTATAAGTTAAAGAAGTATGTGGACGTGAATTTTTTTAATGAATATTGATATTTATATATCTCCTAAAACTCTAAGCATTTTTGCATACACCACTGCTTAAATTTTTAACTAAATTAGAAATATTTTAAATATTTTTTTAAACATTGTATGGTACGCAAACACATATGAGAAGATGTGATTTGGTTTGGTAAAAAACGTCGTACTAGAGCTGCACAGTGGGCTATTGGCGACGGTTCGGGGTAAGACCCGAAGGAAAGACCCGGGAACACATACACATTCATTCATGCATCTCGTTATTTTAGAAACATGGTCGGATGACGAGGAAACACCTGAACTGGCACCCAACGCCTTCAATAGACGTCGGGACTTTGGACCCCGATCAGATTTATCGTGCACCAGTCCCGTATACACGCCGTTAATTTTTGCGGATGTTCTGGACGACTTTTCTAGTATTTTGTAGCAAAGCTGGCAACCCTCCGATCACAAGATCACTACTTTTTACTTTTCTTTGTCAAGTCCATCGCCTGGCATCAAACCGGGAACCTTCGTATTCCCAGTTGACGCCTTTAACCGCTCGGCCACGGAGGCTTCTGAGAAGATGTGGATCTATCTGGGTTTGAAAGTAGAGAGATCATATTAGTTAATTATCAAAAAATTATCAGTTAAAAATATTTTTACTAGAAAATTATTAGTTAGGTGCGTTTCTGCACTGTCAAAATAGGTACCCAAAATTAAGTAATATGTACTCATTTTTTTGTACATTCATGTTTATGATGGCTCTGAATACATAAGTTTCAATTTTGAAAAAGAAATTTACTCAAATATGAGTACACTGAGTAAAAAATAATAAAAAAGAGGCTAGCCTATATAGGCTGCTTTCATATATCGAAAATTACAACCAACACTTCGTGAACCAAACCCAGATCCTCAGACAGAGGAAGAAGTTATAAACAGAAGAAATGTTAAAAAGATGTTAAAAGAATAGGAAATAAGACAATTGAATCGTAATAGCAACTATTTTAAATTTGTCAGGTCGGTTTGTTAAGATAGCTTGAACAGAAGCTGAAACTATCAATATTAAATCACAATGTTCATTTTTCAAAAAGTATGGTTGCTTACAGATGCAGTTGTACTAAAAAAAACGAATATGCCCAGGTACTCACTTTTAACTAGAAAATTATTTTACTAAAAAATTAGTAGTTAAATGCGTTTATGTTTATTATAATAGTTTGTATTTTTTTAATTTACTTAGTGACATGTCTAATGTCGAATCAATTTTATGTAGTTAATTCTGTTTTAAGGACGGAGAGGGATCGCTATAAATCATATTATTCCTATAGTCCAGTATTTTCCAAATCGGGCATTTGGAAAGGACGGTCCCCCTCTGTTCGGACCACCGGAGAGTCACGATTCCGCAAGCGCGCTTTGTTCGCTCGTGGTCTTCTGTGCTCTCAAAAGAATGGTTGCAATGTTGTTTTGTAAGGATTCTGCAGTCATTGAGCGACCGGAGTAAACAAAGCGATTTCAATCGATTGCTGGGGTCGATATTTTGGCGGTCAATACCATGTCCCGCACCCGGCATCCTGTTGCTTGAAGCTACTCGGGATTTCCGGGCTTCCAAACGAACGTTTTGATTTGGAGAGGTCACACTTCGATCAGGTTGCTCTGAAAGTGGCCTGGGGAAGAAAGGTGGAAGAAGCTGCTCCTGAAATATAGAAGTGAAATTGGTTGTTTATGGAGCATAAATGTGAAAAGGAATTTTTATTCAGAGAATGCATTGTTAAAAAAAGGTACTCAAAATATGTAAAATTTACTCATTTTTGGGCACATTCAATGCTTCTCCGAATGCATGAGTTTCATTTTTGAAAAAAACGTGTACTCAAAACGTGTACAAAAAACACTTGCTGCCCTATGTAGGTTGCCTTCATAAATCACTTTCAATTAATATCGAGAATTACAACCAAGACTTACCGGGAATCGAACCCATATCCTAAGGCATCGAACCATCTATCCCACACTGCAAAAAAAAAATGTGCTTAAAATGAATACATGGACGTACTTGTTTTTCTTTGAGTACAATTGCATCGTAAATGAGCGATTACTTACTCAAATTTAAGCAACCGTACTTTCGCAAAAATGACCGTTGTTGTTTAATATTGCTAATATCAGCTTCTGTTCAGGACATCTTTACAAAGTGACATGACAAACATAAACTATTTATTCAAAATATGGTTTTCCCCATTATTTGATGTCGGCTTAAATTGAAACTAAGTTATTACAATTCAATTATATAACTTTCCATTTTTTGGCACACCTTTTTAACATTACTTCTGTTTGTAACTTCTTCACATCGCTTCAATAGCGGAACGGATAAGTCTCTGGACAGCAGTGCTACAGATATGGGTTCGAATCCCGGTATGTGTAAGTTGCAATTGTCGGTATTTATTGAAAGTGATTTATGAAGACAGCCTATGTAGACCAGCTACTGCTCTTTTTACTCATTATTGAGTACGAGTTTTTTTTTTTTATTTAAAGAAAACATATGTATTCGGTGCTATGATAAGCATCGAATGTAATCAAAAATGAGTATATTTTACTTATTTTTGAATACCTATTTTTAACAGTGCAGACATCGCAGTCCAGAGCCCTATCCGCTAAACTAATAGAGCGAATTGAAGAAGTTATAAACAGAAGAAATGTTAAAAAAGGTGTATCAAAAGAATGGAAAGTAAGATTATTGAGATGTTATAACTCAGTTTCCATTTAAGCAAATCTACTTCTGACCACTTATTTTAAGTTTATCAGGTCGCTTTGTTAAGATGGCTGGCTTGAACAGAATCTGAGATTAGCAATATTAAATCACACTGCTCACTTTTGAAAAAGCACTTTTACTTAAATTTGCGCACGTCATCGCTCATTTACGGTGCAATTGTACTAAAATATGCTACTATGTACTAAAATATGTACTAAAATATGCTTTATTTATAGATAAAAGTTTTCCAGTGTAGCATATTTTACACTTTTATGGAAACAAGTAGTTCTAATGTTGGTGGTGAGGATATAAAACATCTATGAGTTTCATGAGCGTGATAGCTCTTGTCACTAGCAATAGCATTTGCTTTGAAACTAACTTTAACCTAAGTTTCAAAGGGTCTTTACGAGAAAGCAGTCAAAATGCAAATTTCTCCGATTTTCACCTGTGGTTTCGATCGGAAGAAAAGTACACTATGAAACTAAACGAACAGAACTTCTATGCATGAACTACTATAGTACTATTTTATGCCAAACTTTCAGGTATGAAAGGAATGTTGATGGAGTAAAGAATTATGGGGTAACAGCTGTTTTGGAAAAATCAAACATTTTATGACACCTCACTCTCAGAAATAACGCTCTCATTTTTGAAGATTCTTCGATCGTCAACGGTACTTTCGTTCTACTTTATAATCGTTTTGTCATTGGATTAAATGACTTTTAACGAAACAACAATTCTCAAATTTTGAACGAAAGTCAATTATTCGGATTCCTTTTCGGCCCTTTCCTAGGTCATCAGCTCATGTTTGTTTCTTACATGTATTGTTAGAACTGAATAGAGACTTATTTTCCGAGTGGATAGACGCTGGACTTTGGAACGAGAGGTCCGCGATTCGAGTCAGCTCGTTGATATTGAATTATTATATGATTTCAAATCGTCCTCATTTTTGACGAAATAAATTTTGTCAAAAAAAATCACAAAATGAATTTCTTCAGTTTGACGAAATATTTAATCAGAGCATATAGCAGGCGTCTTTTTCGTCAAAAATGACAGAAGTTTCGTCAAATATGATAACGGATTTTTAACAGTGCGTTTATTGGCGATATGCATAATTGAATAGAATCTACAGTTAGTTGTATTTTATATGTCGATCATTATATCACTAAATATAACTGTGGCTTATAAAGTCACTTAATCAGTTTTGTTTACGGCCCTTTTCCGGGTTTTCAGCTCATGTTTGGTTGATCACAAGGACAAATTTCCTATGTTAAAGTCAATGAAACATTGGTCTTTCTTGTTCCAAGCCACAAATTTTCTAAAATACATATCTGCGTTGTCGTTCAAATACATAAAATGTTCTGTCATTTGTTGCATAGACCAAATTCATAAGTCCCATGAAAATTTTTCCTCAACAAATTTTCCAAATATTTTTCGGCAGTTTTTGTTAGATAAAATAAACTTTTCCAAATTAAGTAAAACCTTCTCAAAGAAATAAGCTTTCAAGCTAAAAAGTACAAAGTACTCTTATAAATTGTAAAGCTTGTCCTACCGTATAAAATAAATTATTTAAATAAGAGGAATTTATAACAGTATACACACACCGATAGAATGGATTTCCTCTTCAGTTTTAGAAGTCGGTAAATATCAGTTGAAAAGATCCTTAAAAAGGCAATTTCTGCACTTCCCAGCAAAACAAGTTAGCATAAAACCTTCATAAAAACTTTGAAATTGAAGGTTTTATACAGGAAAACTGCAGTTTTTTTGAAGATCTATAAAATTAAAGGTTTTTGTTTGAATGTCCTTCATAAAAACTGCAAAAAAACTTCATAAAAACATGCAAAAAACCTTCAATTTTTAATCATGAAGGGAAAATGCAGATATTTTAAAGGTTTTATGCAGGAAAATTAAAAACTTTAAAAAAATTCAGTTTTTTGTTTCAATATCATTTATAAAACCTTCAAAAAACCTTCAATTTGACAATTTTGATGAAGGTTTCATAATGACTTTTTTTGCTGGGTTGCTCATAGCTCCCTTAGTGCCTATAAATAAAAAACCTCAAAACTTAAACAGATTTCCTAAAATAACAAATAAACGGCTGTCAAATCCCATTTTATGAAAAACAAGATCAATATTCATATTTTCCCCCAAATGATTTTAAACTAAAGTTCAAACAGTCTTAAGGGATAAAGTATTTTATAAAAATCCCATTTTATACCAGTTTACTACAAAATTCGATTCCTAAAAGACTAGTCCCTAACAAAATATTTTTGTACTAGAAACACTGTAGCGAGTACAAAAGCGAATGCGAGAATCCGGGATTGCATAGGTTCAATGAGGAATCGATTTTCTCAAAGGAATCAGGAACTCTAATCAGAGGAATGTTGCTTCTGGAATGTTACGTTACTGGGAGAATCATTGGAACGTTATGTTATTTCTCCGACGTAACTCGGATTTTAGTTACTAAGTTGCAAGTTCTCGACGCAAATCGAAAGGGAGAACTATTTAATGAAACGCTGCTCTCTTTTCCATAAATTATGTTGTATCACAAATTCACGTTATTTTATGTGAAAAAAAAATTTTGAATGTAGTTTGCTGCATTTTATATAATATATAAAAGGTATAAATTATTAATTGAGTAAGATGGTATGATTACGAAGTATTTGTATACACCCAGCAAAAAAAGTCAGCATGAAAACTTCATCAAAATTGTTAAATTGGTGATTTTTTGAAGGTTTTATAAAGGATATTGAAACAAAAAACTGTAGTTTTTTTTGAAGTTTTTGATTTTCCTGCATAAAACCTTTAAAATATCTGCATTTTCCCTTCATGATTAAAAATTGAAAGTTTTTTGCAGGTTTTTATGAAGATTATTTACAGTTTTAATGAAGGATATTAAAACAAAAACCTTTAATTTTATAGATCTTCAAAAAAACTGCAGTTTTCCTGCATAAAACCTTCAATTTCAAAAGGTTTTATGATGACTGTTTTTGCTGGGCACTCTTAAAAATAGGTACTTAAAAATAAATAAAATGATTTGATTACTTTCGATGCTTATCATAGCTCCTAATACATTAGCTTCATTTTTGAAAAAGATATGTTACTCAAAAATAAGTCAAATAAGCAGATGCTTGCCTATATAAATCAATTTCAACAATTACAACCAGGAGTTGTGGGGAACCAAACCTAATCCGTCTACCTAATGTTGTCCACACACCAAAGTCTAGAGCCATATCCGTTGTACCACCACAGCTATGTGAAGAAGTTATAAACAGAAGTAATGTTAAAAAGGCGTGGCAAAAGAATGGAAAGTAAAATAATTGAGTCATAATAAATCATTTTCCATTTAAACAATCGACATCTTCTGAAGAAATATTTTAAGTTTGCCAGGTCGCTTTGTTAAGATGGCTTGAACAGAAGCTGATATTAACAATATTAAACCATACTGCTCATTTTTGAGAAAGTACCATTACTTAAATTTGAGTACGCCATCGCTCATTTACGATGCAAAAGAGAAACAAGTACGTCCATGTACTCATTTTTAAGCAAATTTTTTTACAGTGTATGAATATTGCTAAGTATGTGAATTGTTAAACATAAAAAAGAGAGCATGTATAATTTCTTTAAGTTTTCAGGAGAGAAAAAAACCATATGTCTTATCCAATAGTACACTGTTAAAAATAGGTACTAAAAACTAAGTAAAATGTACTCATTTTTGATTACATTCAATGCTTATTATAGCTCCGAATACATAAGTTTCATTTTTGAAAAAGACATGTACTCAAAAATGATTTAAAATGAATAAAAAGAGCAGTAGTTTAGCTACATATGCTGACTTCATAAAATATTTTCAATTAATATCTACAATTACGACGAAGACTTACATGGAATCGAACCCATATCAGCACCACAGTGTAGTGTCTTATCCATTGTACTACCAGGGTGACGTGAAGAAGTTATAAACAGAAGAAATGCTAAAAAGGTGTGCTAAAAGAATGGGAAGTTAGTTAACTGAATTGTAATAACTCAGTTTCCATTTAAGCAATTGACTTCAAATAATGTGGAAAACCATCTTCTGAACAACTGTTTCAAGTTTGTCTGGTCACTTTATTAAGATGGCTTAAACAGAAGCTGATATTAGTAATATTAAATCAGAATAATTATTTTTGAGAAAATACGATTACTTAAATTTGAGTGCGCCATTTCTCATTTACGATACAATTGTACTTACTAAAAAACACCTTAATTTGAGTACGTCGTATCTCGAAGAAATTGTACTCAAATAAAAACGAGTATGTTCAAGTACTCATTTTAAGTACCTGTTTTTCTACAGTGCAGAGTCTTATAACTACCTATATATTAAAAAGCATCTGAAATAACAGACAGACAAGTTTCACAATCAAATAATAAAGTTTTTAAAAAATGTGTAAGACTTCATAGGTTGTATTATTTACTAGTTATCGGAGTATAAAGCCAAGTGTGTTACATTTTCAACTAAAAAAATATAGTTTTTTCCAGGAAGCTATAGAATGCTGTTTTGTAATATATATCTTTCATTTTAAATTATAAATTAATTATAAAAAATCTATTGCAATCTTTTTTAAAAATTAAGTTTCTTTCAGACTTTAAACAATAAAATTAAAGAACACATTAAAAATAATTGCTTCCATTTACAAATGAAATTAAATATAAACATTCCATGACGTATTTGTTGTTATGGAAACCAAAGTAAGAAATACCTGAGGGAATTCCAAACACAATAAAGTCAGACACTAATCAATTCAAAGAAAATCCTAGTTATTAGAAGTCGAAACAGAAAAGTAAAGTAAGCAACTCATATTACATTTATATATTAACTACGCTATTTCGATATATTAGGAATACCATAACAATACAAGATTAATCATTAACTACGTGATTTTACAAGTAAAAAACGCAATTTCATGATAAAAAACGAGACTAAGGACATCGAAAGTGTAATATAGTTAATTAAACGAAATATTATCAGACAAATTTTGAGGAAATTTATTTTCAAGAAAGTGTTCATTGAAAATGTTTGAGAACAGAAATGTAATTGTTTATCCATATATTTTCTTTATATATAACTATAAATGTAAGGAGTATTTTAATATGAAATTCGAGTTTTTCGAAGAAAGAGTTTTTCAATAGATAACGAGAAACCTTATAAATACTTTGGGTAAGTTGGAAGAAAATGAGCTATGGGGTAAAATGGTTTTTTTTTAAATTAAAAATTAAATTACCCAATATTATACTCATGTTTTGATTTCATTATTTTTTTTAATTTAATTTGTTTAATGGAGTACAGTTTAGAAAAAAATAATTACATTGCTAAGTGATTTAATTCAAGTTCAACAGACGATTTGTTTGGGTTAACAAAAAATATTTGTGATAGTTTGATACATGAAAACTTCTATATAAAAACTAGGAAATTCGAAATTCGAATTATTTACCAACATTCATGGCTTTTATGTAAAACAGAAAATTTTTAATTCATTCTAATGAAAAAAATTTGAAAAATCCTAATTTACTTAGCTTTATTTTTAAGTTTTGCAAAGTGGGAAAAATGGGTTTTCGAATTATTAATGCTAAAGAATAGGTAATGCGTAAAAAATTAACTATCTTCGGCAAAAGTACAATTGTATTACAAAAATATAAATTTCGATGCTTTTAAATGACAAGAGTTAACTGCAATATATTTAAAAATGTTTATATATTAAGATAATGAAGTTACATACTTGGTTTCTTTTTCAAATAAACTGTCGACAAATGTTCACAGAACGTTTTAAATTAAAAAAAAATAAAAATACTGCGGAATAAATTAAAAATAACATAAATACAGAATAGACTTTCTAAATCAAAACAAAACAAATTATAATAGCAGGTGTTCGTTTTCGAATATAATAAATAATAAAAAAGTCGATTTTTCAAAATGGCGCATTACACTTTGCTTTTGGAATAGACTGTTACAAAAACATACTGACTTTTTAAAAGTTGAAGATAGTTATTTATTGTATTTTATTTAAGTTACTAATATGATTAAAATATTTCTTTTAATAATATCTTTCACACGATGACAAAAAAAAAACATTTAACCTTAGACATATAATTATTAAATATATATATTTTTTAAAAAAACAGAATTAAATAAAATATACTATTATGTTTTCACAAAATAAGTAAACGTTTTTATAAAACAATTGTACTTTTAGAATTTTTTTCCAGATAGAAATTGGACTTTAAACATAAAAAATTGAGTATTTGTAGTTGCAGACAGAAAATTTAGCAAGCAAGAAATCTTAAAACAGATATAAATTTGTTAGGATTCATTAATTGTATCTTTTTTTGTGAAAGCAAAAGGGAATTTTAAATTAATAATTACAGTTTCCAATGAAGCTTTAAAAGAATACTTTGTAGCATTGTTATAAAACAATAAAAACTTAAGTTTATTTTAACCGGCATGCAAAAAAATGAATATTCAACTAAATTTCAAATTTCGATTTGTTGCTGCAGACAGCAAAATTAAGCAAGCGTGCAATAAAATTTCGAATTAAAAAAGAATTTTTGTTAGTATTCACTCATTTTATTTTTATCCATCAAAATAAAAGCAAGTACGCCCACGTATCAATTTTAATTGTATATTTTCCAATGGAAGCTGTAAAATGTTGTTTCGCAGTAGAGCTGCAATATTGAAAACATGTAGGCTCATTTTAAATGTCACACAAGAAAAAGAAGTATTCATTTCGATTCTTTTGAATTGAATTTTTATATGTGTTCTGTCGTTGCATACATCAAAATAAAGCAAACAAGTAAGTAATAATGCTATGGAATATATAAGAACTCCTTCTATGGATTCGTTGGTTTTATTCTTATTTATCAAATTTAAGAAGAATACCACACTTTAAATGAACATTCAATGAAGCTTTAAAATGCTATTTTGTAATATTGCTACAAAATTCTAAACATGTAAATTCATTTTAACCGAAAAGACATACAAAAGACAGAACTATTCAATTCGGTACTTTTGTACGCTTATTTGTGTACGTGTGTATTTTTTCTACAATTCCAAACTTGTGTATAATGATACATTTTCGTAATAAGATAGAAGTTTGTATAACTTGATTTATATATGCGAATTCACAATATATAATTTAAGTTGCTGTTCTAAATAAGTTTCAACTGACAAAATAGGAAATTTTCTTCTATATTTGTATATATTTTCTACTGTGTTATACATTTCCATTGAAAGACGCAATTTCATGTAGGTACATCAGAGCGTTTTTGCTCTGGTACTTGAGTACGTCATCGCTCATTTGCGATACAATTGTACTCAAAGAAAAACGAGTATGTCCATGTACTCATTTTTAAGCACATTTTTTACAGTGTACGTTTATAAATTTTTCTCTGCATTTTGGATTTTATGTAAAGTATTATGTATCTTATTATCGATCGGTTCCCAAGTAATTTTTTTTTTGAACGAACAAACAGCATTAAAAGTCATAGTATGAGTATTTTGTATTTTTTATCTAAAATGTACAACACAAAATAAAAAAAATTAATTAAAAAAATCAAACGTAAAAAGAATAAATTGAAAATATAACCAAAGTTAATATGAGTCAAAAAGCCACTAAAAAAATAGCCCCAAGAAGTAATTCCAATTTATACATTCCTTTGTAACTTATATAACCAACCCGACATTAATAGTTTATTGAAACCTACTTAACCATAAAAATACAAATTATAATCATTTACGTAATCTTCTGTTAGTAAAATTAAATTATTTAACTAACTTACATTTGTTGAATTTAAAAACCTTTTAGGAGGCAAAAATGAAAAGCGTACTTTGTGTTTACATTTCCGTAAACTGAAAAAAATACATACATTGAAATGACTTTTTAATCCTGCATCGATAAATTTATACGATAATTAAAATAAGTATATTTTTTTTAAACATGTTTTCATATTCTCAACGAATTTTTTCCCCCGCAACTTAATTAAAAAATGTTCGAACTTTGGTTTTATTTTGCGTAAAGAATATGTGCTCTGGTATTTCTGAAAAAAAATATTTTTTAAAAAAATTGAATAAAAGTCTCTACTGTTAAAATGTGTTTATGGGTATGGGTTCTCATGAAAAGTATCACAATTAATTGCTTGAAAGATGTTATTTTAATGGCGTGCATAGCTAATTTGATACATCATTAAAAAAACTTCAGTACAGTAGCTTTAATTTTTTACCTTATTATTTCAAAGTATGTAAATTATTAAAAGTATGAAAAGATGAGCCCTTATTTCTTTTCTATCTAGTCCAAAAAGTAAAATAGATATTTTTCCTCAATCATTGCTCTGTAATTATGTACAATAATTTAGATTTTTTTTTCTTTAAATAAAAGTAAATTGTTACGCTAAATAGTATTATGCGGCATAGGTTTCTACTTTGAAACATAGCTACTCTTTTTCATTAAATGGTAAACTTTCACAGCCCATTTTTAACATTTAAAATATTTTAGAACTTATTAATTATTAACTAATTACGAAAAGATCATCTAATATCATATTTTTTTTTCGTATATTAAAAACATTTTAATCGATGAACCAGCCTTAAAATTACCCGCTACTTTATGAAACAATAAGATACTTAGGAAGTTATTTTGTAAACTTGGTTTCTACTTTGAAACGTTGCTACTCTTTTTCATTAAATGGTAAACTTTCACAGCCCATTTTTAACATTTAAAATATTTTAGAACTTATTAATTATTAACTAATTACGAAAAGATCATCTAATATCATATTTGTTTGGTTTTTTTTTTCGTATATTAAAAACATTTTAATCGATGAACCAGCCTTAAAATTACCCGCTACTTTATGAAACAATAAGATACTTAGGAAGTTATTTTGTAAACTTGGTTTCTACTTTGAAACGTTGCTACTCTTTTTCATTAAATGGTAAACTTTCACAGCCCATTTTTAACATTTAAAATATTTTAGAACTTATTAATTATTAACTAATTACGAAAAGATCATCTAATATCATATTTGTTTGGTTTTTTTTTTCGTATATTAAAAACATTTTAATCGATGAACCAGCCTTAAAATTACCCGCTACTTTAAGAAACAATAAGATACTTAGGAAGTTATTTTGTAAACTTGGTTTCTACTTTGAAACGTTGCTACTCTTTTTCATTAAATGGTAAACTTTCACAGCAAATGTTTAACATTTAAAATATTTTAGAACTTATTAATTATTAACTAATTACGAAAAGATCATCTAATATCATATTTGTTTGGTTTTTTTTTTCGTATATTAAAAACATTTTAATCGATGAACCAGCCTTAAAATTACCCGCTACTTTAAGAAACAATAAGATACTTAGGAAGTTATTTTGTAAACTTGGTTTCTACTTTGAAACGTTGCTACTCTTTTTCATTAAATGGTAAACTTTCACAGCAAATGTTTAACATTTAAAATATTTTAGAACTTATTAATTATTAACTAATTACGAAAACATCATCTAATATCATATTTGTTTGGGTTTTTTTTCGTATATTAAAAACATTTTAATCGATGAACCAGCCTTAAAATTACCCACTACTTTAAGAAACAATAAGATACTTAGGAAGTTATTTTGTAAACTTGGTTTCTACTTTGAAACGTTGCTACTCTTTTTCATTAAATGGTAAACTTTCACAGCAAATGTTTAACATTTAAAATATTTTAGAACTTATTAATTATTAACTAATTACGAAAAGATCATCTAATATCATATTTGTTTGGGTTTTTTTTTTCGTATATTAAAAACATTTTAATCGATGAACCAGCCTTAAAATTACCCGCTACTTTAAGAAACAATAAGATACTTAGGAAGTTATTTTGTAAACTTGGTTTCTACTTTGAAACGTTGCTACTCTTTTTCATTAAATGGTAAACTTTCACAGCAAATGTTTAACATTTAAAATATTTTAGAACTTATTAATTATTAACTAATTACGAAAATATCATCTAATATCATATTTGTCTAGGTTTTTTTACGTGTATTAAAAACATTTTAATTGATGAACCAGCCTTAAAATTACCCACTACTTTAAGAAACAATAAGATACTTAGGAAGTTATTTTGTAAACTTGGTTTCTACTTTGAAACGTTGCTACTCTTTTTCATTAAATGGTAAACTTTCACAGCAAATGTTTAACATTTAAAATATTTTAGAACTTATTAATTATTAACTAATTACGAAAAGATCATCTAATATCATATTTGTTTGGGTTTTTTTTTCGTATATTAAAAACATTTTAATCGATGAACCAGCCTTAAAATTACCCGCTACTTTAAGAAACAATAAGATACTTAGGAAGTTATTTTGTAAACTTGGTTTCTACTTTGAAACGTTGCTACTCTTTTTCATTAAACCCATTCACAGCCCATTTTTAACATTTAAAATATTTTAGACTTACTAATGATTAACTAATTACGAAAAGATCACCTAAAATTATATTTGTCTGGTTTTTTTTTCGTGTATTAAAAACATTTTAATTGATGAACCAGCCTTAAAATTACCTACTGCTTTAAGAAACAGTAAGATACTTAGGAAGTTATTTTGTAAAAAAAGGGGTTACACTTTTACTTATTTTGACTTATTGTGATTTTTATGTGTTAATGTAAAATAAATTATGTGGCATCTAAAGACCATTCCACATGAACTGTTTTTCTAGCGTTTTTATACTGCAGTTTATCGACAACAAAATTCTAAAATATTTGTAATAATATAGTTGCTATATCACATAAAACTGTACGTATAAATTACACTATACGACATCTTTTGTCACCAAACTGTAAAAACACAGAAAACACGATTCGTGTGTAAAGACCCTTAAATATGCACTATTCAAAATAGGTATTCAAAAATAAGAAAAATGTATTCATTTCTGAGTACATTCGATGCATATCATAACTCCGAATACATAAGTTTCATTTTTAAAAAATACATTTACTCAAAAATGAGTAAAAATGAATAAAAAGAGCAGTTTCTTGCATACATAGGCTGTCTTCATAAATCACTTTAAATAAATATCAACAATTACAACCAGGACTTACCGGGAATCGAACCCATATGCTCAGGCACCGCCGTCCATTGCCTTATTAATTGTACTACCAAGGAGACGTGAAGAAGTTGCAAACAGAAGTAATGTTAAAAAGGTGTGCCAAAAGAATGGAAAGTAAGATAACTGAATTGTAATTACTCAGTTTCCATTTAAGAAATCGACTTCAAATTATGTGGAAAACCATCTTCTGAGCAACTATTTTAAGTTTGTCAGTTCTCTTTGTTAAGATGGCTTGAACAGAAGCTGAGATTATCAATATTAAATCACACTGCTCATTTTTGAGAAAATACGATTACTTAATTTGAGTACATCATCGCTCATTTACGATGCAATTGTACTCAAAGAAAACGAGTATGTTCAGGTACTTATTTTTAAGTACCTCTTTTTTAACAGTGTATGTATGTGATAACTTAAAGTTTTAATTATATATAGTATAAATTTGTTCAGTGATCAAAAAGAACATATCCCAAATGTCTATTCATTTTTTTTCAAAAAGACACCCACATTATAACAATATATTTTATTTTAAATTTTACTTCATAGAATCAATTATATTAAACCATTCAGAATTTTAAAGTAACTAGTAAAATACCTATTAATTTATAGCGAAAATACTATAGCCACATTATAATAATATATTTTATTTAAAAATATACTTCATAAAAACAATTGTATTAAACCTTTCACAATTTTAAAGTAACTAGTAAAATACCTATTAATTTGTGGCGAAAATACTATAGCCAAATTATAATAATATATTTTATTTTAAAATATCATATATATAAAGCTGAAATCTTCAAAATGTGTCCGGATCTCTGTTTGTTTGTCAGTACAAAATAAGCTCCGTAACTACACAACGTAGATCTTTGAAACTCACAGAATAATTAGTTAAAAAAATAAGAATTTAACGTGATAATTTTCGAGTCTCTACGATGTTCCATTCGAATGTTATGACATTTTTTAGCAAACTGCAGCAAAGTTTCACGAAGTGGCAACAATAAAATCAGTTAAAATCAACGAAGAAAAGCGAAAATATAATATAAAAATCGATTGGAATACCGATATTTACACGAAAATCTCCATAATTACAGAACGTAGCTTTATAAAATTTACAGAGAACTTTAATTGAAAAATTAGACATTTTTTGTGATAATTTTTAAGTTTGTACGATATTCCATTCATTTATTTTAGCTATTTTAATGTATGTCATTCACTTAACATGGATGACAATATCGTTTGCGATTTTAAAGAATTTTCATTTCGTTATTGAAACTATAAAAATGACGCCATAAGTTTTGTTTGATTTAATAATTACTCAAAATATCCGCAAATTGGGCTTTTTTTTTACAATGAGAAGAAGAAATGTATATAATTTCTGTCATTTGTCGTTATTTTATTTACAACCGTGCGAAGAACGGGTATTTTTGCTAGTACTTCATAAAATCAATTTTATTAAACCTTTCACAATTTTAAAGTAACTAGTAAAATACCTATTAATTTATAGCGAAAATACTATAGCCACATTATAATAATATATTTTATTTTAAAATATACTTCATAAAAACAATTGTATTAAACCTTTCATAATTTTAAAGTAACTAGTAAAATACCTATTAATTTGTGGCGAAAATACTATAGCCAAATTATAATAATATATTTTATTTTAAAATATACTTCATAAAATCAATTTTATTAAACCTTTCACAATTTTAAAGTAACTAGTAAACTACCTATTAATTTGTGGCGAAAATACTATAGCCACATTATAATAATATATTTTATTTTAAAATATACTTCATAAAAACAATTGTATTAAACCTTTCATAATTTTAAAGTAACTAGTAAAATACCTATTAATTTGTGGCGAAAATACTATAGCCAAATTATAATAATATATTTTATTTTAAAATATACTTCATAAAATCAATTTTATTAAACCTTTCACAATTTTAAAGTAACTAGTAAACTACCTATTAATTTGTGGCGAAAATACTATAGCCACATTATAATAATATATTTTATTTTAAAATATACTTCATAAAATCAATTTTATTAAACCTTTCACAATTTTAAAGTAACTAGTAAACTACCTATTAATTTGTGGCGAAAATACTATAGCCACATTATAATAATATATTTTATTTTAAAATATACTTCATAAAAACAATTTTATTTAACCTTTCAGAATTTTAAAGTAACTAGTAAAAAACCCATTTAAACTATTTCGCAATAAGTTATTTTTCCAAAGAAATTTTTAAATTATTGCTTCATTTACTATACTTATTTTAAAGAAATGAAGCGTTAAAAATTTGAAGACATGAAATGACTTTCTTCCCCGCGTTACTATTTATCAAAATATTTTGAAAACGATATAAATGTTAAGCACGTCCTCAAAAATGCGCTTTGCTTAAAGTGCGGCATCCTAATAGTTACGAGTCAAATGTTGAAACTAATTAATACCAAAGGAAGTTTACCACTGAGGTAATAAATGGTTCCGAAATAATCAAGGAATCATCCTTTATCTTTTTAAACTCGCCTTAGTTAAAACTTTAAAATTCCAGATTGTTTTTTCCTCGGAATCCGATTGCGACAGTTTCTCCTTCAACTATAATTCAACGCATGTGCGAGGAAAGAAAGTTGCTGAAAATCCTCACCTTTCTAATAAAAATCCTCACCTTCATTATTCACTTGTGGCCCATTTCTAGTTGCTATAACAACGGTGCGACCTTGACACGACCCTGGGTTCGAAGGCTAAAAATAGATCACCATCGCAGCGACGAAAGGTCCTCTTTGTATTCAGGAATTATTTCATTTGAAATCCAGTTCCGTTCCTTTGTTGCAAAAGTTGCAAAACTTTAGAAAAAGAGTGCGAGATTCTGCATAGTAGTCGAATTTATTCGCAATAGGTAGAAGTTTTTAAGTTGATGTAGGTACATAAAAAAAGTACAATTATTTGTAATTAGGTAGACTTTCAATGATGATTACTTTCTAATCTATATTTTTAAAAAGCGTTTTACAATAATAGAAACATAATAGAAATTTAATAATACATTTTATAACGGAACATAAAAAAGTGGTCATTTTCCTGTAAATTACAAATATTCTTAAAAAAAAGGCGAAATTTCCTAAAATCAAATGAATTTTCACCCAAAAAATTATTATTAAAGAACCGACAAGTTGGACAAAATTTTGGAAATAACCCAATCTTATGCTATGTGCATTCCTTTTAAAATACCTATAATGTGTGTGTGTGTATATATATATATACGTATATAGTATGATACGTATATAGTATATATACGTATATAGTATGATTCGATAATTCATTCCACGTGGTGTAAATTATCGAATCACCGACAAGCACGCGCGCGTTTTACTCATTCGTGTAGAATGGGCCTTACTCGCTACCAATCATAACAAATCAGTTATCAAAATAAATAGAATTTCCCCGAGCACTGACGAATCGTACGTTCATCTTATAAATATCAAAGGCTTGTTTAAAAATGCGTTTAAATATTTATTCCGTAAAGAAACACCTTTAAATATATTTTATAATGTATATGCCTTAACGGATTCCTAAGAAACGCGTGGCCAAACAGCTTGTTTTTGATTAAAGTTATTATTTTGTGAACATATTTTTGATTAATGTGTATATTTTTTGTGTCTTTCAGTACATCTACTTTCACGTACCATACAAGGAACGTACGTAAGCGAGGGAGGCGGATTCGACTATGATCAATCTTGGCTGTGTGCAATGTAAGTCCAAATTTTCATGGTTTACAATAAACTTTCAATGAGATTGATACTTCTTACGAATCCTTATATACTTCCTTATATTTGAAAAAAATTGTAACTTACGCAAGCTATGAAACATAGAAAGCCGTAATTAAAACCATTAAATACATTTATATTATTAAAGTTTTTTAAAAAAAAAACAAGGTGGTTTCCTAAAAAAGTCATGGTTCTCAACAATCGTGATTTTCAGATTTTTTTCTAACAAATGATAATATTTATCTTAGTATTCTTTTTTGTAAATTAGTCGTAAATACCATTTTCATATAATAGACCATTTAATAATAATAAAAAATTCTCAAAAATGTAAAGAGTAACAATTTTTTTCAAAAGTTTATTTATATATATATATATATATATATATATATATATATATATATATATATATATATATATATATATATATATATATATATATATATATATATATATATATATATATATATATATATATATATATATATATATATATATATATATATATATATATATATATATATATATATATATATATATATATATATATATATATATATATATATATATATATATATATATATATATATATATATATATATATATATATATATATATATATATATATATATATATATATATATATATATATATATATATATATATATATATATATATTTGTTTTTTTTTATTAATTGTCAACTTGAAAAAATCATACCATTCATTTCATTAATAACAAAGTCATTCAACATTTCTTTTCTTATTTCGGACAAAGAAGACAGTCATTCATGGGAATTATAATGTTTCAGTTTTCCTTTTAGACACAGTGTGCATTGCAATAATATAAATATTCGATTTATTATCTTCCATTATTAAGAGATTTCAAACGTTTGCAATTATATAAAAGGACACAAGGAGCAACCGGGGAACTTTACTTTTAATTTTCTAAACATAAGTTCGTAGTAATTACCAAACAGTAATTTGTCTCATACACATAGAAACAGCATTGTTTTAGAATTATTTAACCTAACTTTCGGTAAAATATTTTTTAATTATTTTACAAATGTCATAAATATTTTTGGTGTATACAATCAGTTAAGAGGGCATATTTGGTAAATTAAAACTTTTATATATAAAGCTGAAGAAAAACAGTTTATTTTTAATAAATGCTCATTATTAAATATTTAAATGAAAATATAATTGAGTTATAATTTGTTATAATTTTATTTCATGCCGTTACATTCCTATTTCATAGCAATATATTTAACTTTGCAATAAGATATGTACTAGAAAGTACTAACCCATCCCAAATAAATTAAAAGTATTGTAGTTACATTGCTTTTTGTAAGCCCAAAAAATTACCTCTTTTTGTCCATCGCAAGCTACACGATCCCCTTAACTTTACAATAAGCTATGTACTGGAAAGTACTAACCCATCCCACCTTTCATCCCCCGCTTCCGTTACCTCCACTTTTCTTTCAAGTGCAACTTAGCATCGCTGCAGATTTTTTTCTAGTCCTAAAATTAAAATTAGGTTTATTAGATGAATTATAATGTATTCTACATAAAAATACAATTCGGTGTTTGGTACATTGAAAACTGTTTTAAAAAAGTGTACTCTACGAACTTATTAACGCAAAATCCTACAGTTATATTTTCATAAAAAGTATACTAAATACAGAAAATACTGTAATTGAATCTTATTAAATATTGTTCCCCATATGTATACAAAAATTTATTCCAATTGAATTAAAAGTATTGTAGTTGCACTGCTTTTTATAAGCGCAAAAAGTTACCCATTTGTATTCATCGCAAACTGCAAGGTCCCCTTAACTTTACAATAAGCTATGTACTAGAAAGTGCTTACCCACCCCATCTTTTATCCTCCGCTTCCGTTACCTCCACTTCTCTTTCAAGTGCAACTTAGCATCGCTGCAGATTTTTTTCTAGTCCTAAAATTAAAATTAGATTTATTAGATGAATTATAATGTATTATACATAAAAATACAATTCGGTGTTTGGTACATTGAAAACTGTTTTAAAAAAGTGTACTCTACGAACTTATTAACGCAAAATCCTACAATTATATTTTCATAAAAAGTATACTAAATGTAGAAGTTACTGTAATTGAATCTATTTAAATATTGTTTCCTATATGTATACAACATTTTATTCCAATTGAATTAAAAGTATTGTAGTTGCGCTGATTTTTATAAGCGCAAAAAGTTACCCATTTATATTCATCGAAAACTGCAAGGTCCCCTTAACTTTACAATAAGCTATGTACTAGAAAGTGCTTACCCACCCCATCTTTTATCCTCCGCTTCCGTTACCTCCACTTCTCTTTCAAGTGCAACTTAGCATCGCTGCAGATTTTTTTCTAGTCCTAAAATTAAAATTAGATTTATTAGATGAATTATAATGTATTATACATAAAAATACAATTCGGTGTTTGGTACATTGAAAACTGTTTTAAAAAAGTGTACTCTACGAACTTATTAACGCAAAATCCTACAATTATATTTTCATAAAAAGTATACTAAATACAGAAAATACTGTAATTGAATCTTATTAAATATTGTTCCCCATATGTATACAAAAATTTATTCCAATTGAATTAAAAGTATTGTAATTGCACTGCTTTTTATAAGCGCAAAAAGTTACCCATTTGTATTCATCGCAAACTGCAAGGTCCCCTTAACTTTACAATAAGCTATGTACTAGAAAGTGCTTACCCACCCCATCTTTTATCCTCCGCTTCCGTTACCTCCACTTCTCTTTCAAGTGCAACTTAGCATCGCTGCAGATTTTTTTCTAGTCCTAAAATTAAAATTAGATTTATTAGATGAATTATAATGTATTATACATAAAAATACAATTCGGTGTTTGGTACATTGAAAACTGTTTTAAAAAAGTGTACTCTACGAACTTATTAACGCAAAATCCTACAGTTATATTTTCATAAAAAGTATACTAAATGTAAAAAATACTGTAATTGAATCTTATTAAATATTGTTCCCCATATGTATACAAAAATTTATTCCAATTGAATTAAAAGAATTGTAGTTGCACTGCTTTTTGTAAGCACAAAAAGTTACCCATTTGTGTTCATCGCAAACTGCAAGGTCCCCTTAACTTTACAACAAACTATGTACTAGAAAGTGCTAACCCACCCCATCTTTTATCCTCCACTTCCGTTACCTCCATTTCTCTTTCAGGTGCAACTTAGCATCGCTGCAAAAGCGGCATGTGGCCATTGCGCGCTTGAAACATCCTGCGAACATGGGCAGAACATTACACGAAGTACGCTTCTTCATCTTGGTACTTACTCCTAGTAAAGAGGTAAGATACAAAATATTTTTATGCATCAATTTTTAGTGTATATAAAACAATCGGATTTCCCCATCAGTTGCTTCCACGTATATCTCTTTCGTGCAAGTCGGCAATGTATACAATGTTAAAAATAGCTACATTAAAATAAGTCAAATGTACCTCATTTTTTTATTCCATTCGATGCTTATATTAGCTCCGAATACAACTTCGAGTATGGATCCTTTGTAGTAGAGGAGTCATGCCATCACTCTCGATAACATCAATGTGAAGCCAACATGTATGGCCCAAGACACGTGGTTAATTACGTCATTCCATTCAAAAAATTTCGTTGTTACGCATTTCCCAATTTACAAGCCAATCGCGAATATTTTTTCATTTATAATTTTAAAGAGATGGCACGTGATATGGGCCTTTCGCTGTGAGATGTGGGCTTCACGATTATGACATCATATTCTCTCTAATACAGTCCATTCATGCTCGAAGGAATACACGAGTTTCATTTTTGAAAAAAACTTGTACTCAAAAATGAGTACAATAAATAAAAATGAGTAGATTCTTGCCTAGATTTTGTATTTCTGCCACTGAAACTTTGACTAGAACCTATATTTTTCTATTGAGACTAATGTAGTTAAATTGCGCAATGATACTACACTGTTGAAAATAGGTTATGTACTGATTTATGAGTATATTCAATGCTTATCATAGCTCCGAAAACATGTTTCAATTTGAAAAAGACATATACTCATAAATGATTACAACGAGTAAAAATGAATAAAAAGAGCAGATGCTAACCTACATAGTCTGCCTTCATGAATCACTTTCAATAAATATCTGCAATTATAACCAAGTCTTACCAGGAATCAGGCCTCGGTGGCCGAGTGGATAAAGGCGTCAGCTGGGAATCAAAAGGTTCCTGACTAAGAAAAGTAAAAAAGTAGTGATCTTGTGAGGGTTGCAAGCTTCACTACAAAATTGTAGGAATGTCGTCCAGAACATCGACAAAAAATATCGGCGTGTATACGGGACTGGTGCACGATAAATCTGATCGGGGTCCAAAGTCCCGATGTCAATTGAAGGCGTTAGGTGCCAGTTCAGGAGTTTCCTCGTCATCTGAAAATGATTCAAAAATACGAGGCATCGTTCCCGGGTCTTTCTTTCGAGATAGGCCCCGAACCGTAGCCAATAGCCCACTGTAATGCTCTAGTGCGACGTTAATTAACAAAACAAACAAACTTACCAAGAATCGAACCTAGATCCTCAGCAACGCAGTCCAGTGACTTATCCCTTAAACTACCAGGACGAAATTAAAGCGTTATGAACAGAATTTTTTTTAATAAGGTGTTCCAAAGAATGGATTCCAAAAGAAGGGAACATCAATTGATGTGGAAAACCATCTTCTGAACTACTGTTTTAAGTTTATCAGGTTTCATTAAGATCGCTTGAACAGAAGCTGAGATTAGCAATAATAAATCACATCACACATTTTTTAGATAGTTTAATTACTTAAATTTGAGTACATTTGAGGATATAATTAAGGAATGCAACATTACAACTATCAAAATACTGAGTACAGCTACTTAATCAAAACCTTGCTTTTGAATAAAAAAATTCATAGAAACACTTCTTGTAACAGTTCATAACTGTTACCAGAAATAAATGACTTAGGGTTTTACATATAAATCTAACGAAAGTACGTGATCTAACACATACACGGAGTCATTTCAGTAGCACGTGTAAATTATACACCAAACCATTAAAATTATTACAATAGTTTTCTTAATCAAGAAGTAGCACGAACATTGCAAGAAGTTAAGAAAAAAGATTTAGGTGACAGAAGGCAATTATAAGGAGCCTATAAGTAAAAAAAAACTCAAAGTAGCACGCACGAGGCAAAACATATTTCAGCGAAATTTATCTTCAAACGCGATTTTAGAAAACTGTATCTTTTTCCGTACGTATGGATAATTCAAAATAAAAGATTTTTTTCTTTTATAAATTTGTTGAGTTATGAGATGGAATTGAGATTCCATTGATGCTTATTGTTGAATTGAATAAAGTTTCTCTTTAAAGTTAGAAATATTTATTTTTTCTTGATTGAAGTAGTTCATCACAATATGCACGCTATCGAACCAGTCATTTTTCTCATTTGTATTTTATACACAATAGTTCAGGATAGAAATAAATGAATTTATGGTTGTTTTTGGTATTCAACTTTGGGATATATCAAAACGGAATAAAATAATACATTGAAATTATTTTTGCTTATAACACATTGGTATTTTTAGTTTATTCACGATAATTTTATATAACTTATACAAAACAAGTACTTAATTCATGGTGTACATACAGTTTTGAATTTTTTTTACTAATTATAGAATTAAAAAAAAATTCATGCATGAAACCATTTTAATATTCATGGATTCATTAAAAAACAGCTGAATAAACTCAAATGCTAATTAAATAATTAACAATTTTTAGCTAATTACCAAGTTTATCAAACACGATTGCGTTGTAATTGATTTAGAAGCATTATTTTTGTCGGAAATTACTCGTAGTACCATTCCTAATGTTATTGACCACCAAAAGGTTTGTAGCATGTAAATTTTGTTTTAATAATTTTTTTTACTTCAAAAATCGAAAAAAATCCTATTTTTTCAAATTTTCAAATTTAAAATTCTATAAAAAATGAATTTTTAAAAGAATCTATGATTGAGGCCCATTACATCCTACAACTAATATAAAGTTGAATGGAAAAAATAATGTTACCAAAAAGTTTAAGGTAACTTGAGTATCATGTTTGAAATGAAGCGACGTATGATAAAAATACAATTCTTCAGAAATTAAGTTAAAAGTTTAAAAAACATATTCCCGTTGCAAGCAGAGCCTTACAATAACACTTTATAAATAATAAAGTTTTTGTAATATTTATACAATCTTGGTAATCATCGGAAACATAATGAATAGGGGAACATTACAGAGCCAAAAAATATTTTGTAATTTTTGGTCGTTTCCCACATTTTTTAGTGTATATGTACACCTATCATACATACCAATATATCACTTATCCGGATATTCAATTATCCGGATATTCAATTATCCGGATATTCAATTATCCGGATATTCAATTAAACGTATATTCAATTATCCGGATATTCAATTATCCGGATATTCAATTATCCGGATATTCAATTAAACGTATATCCAATTATCCGGATATTCAATTATCCGGATATTCAATTATCCGGATATTCAATTATCCGGATATTCAATTATCCGGATATTCAATTATCCGGATATTCAATTAAACGTATATCCAATTATCCGGATATTCAATTAAACGTATATCCAATTATCCGGATATTCAATTATCCGGATATTCAATTATATTCAATTATCCGGATATTCAATTATCCGGATATTCAATTATCCGGATATTCAATTATCCGGATATTCAATTATCCGGATATTCAATTAAACGTATATCCAATTATCCGGATATTCAATTATATTCAATTATCCGGATATTCAATTATCCGGATATTCAATTATCCGGATATTCAATTAAACGTATATCCAATTATCCGGATATTCAATTATATTCAATTATCCGGATATTCAATTATCCGGATATTCAATTATCCGGATATTCAATTATATTCAATTATCCGGATATTCAATTATATTCAATTATCCGGATGCGATATGGTCCCAATTGCTATGGATAATTGGAATTCTACTCTAGTACATTTTTGTCTCGATTGAAAGCAAAAGACATCTAGGAGTTCATCAGTAATTCACATTTTAAGATAAATTAATCCTTCGTATACCGTGCTATAAAATAACTTTTAAAAACTCTGGCCGTTAACTATTAACGTCAAATTGATGTTTTATAAACTATGATAAGAGGAAAACGACGTTTTAAAAGCATTTTTAAAGTACTTTCTTTTCGTTATCCTTTTGAAGGATAAAAAAAATGACTCTCACGGGCAATTATTTTTAACATGAAGCATAAATTGTAAAACTTAAAAAACTAACTTGAAATCTTTGATAGTTAAGTCCTTTTCCTTTCTAACAAACGCTTTAATAATAATTCAAAGAGAAAGCTTAGCTAAATAAGTTGCCTTTACTATTTAAGTACAGGTTGTATGAAAGTTATCTTTACAACTTTGACACGTAATAAAACCGAAATGAAATACGTAATAAACCATAATGGAAAAATAAGATAGTTAAGATATGTTTCTTGTACATGTAACAACAACATGTGAAGTTTTATTTGTGCGTAATTATTTCCAAAACCGTCAACGCATCATTCCAAAACCATTAACTCACCAATAAACCATTCCACTGAGCTTTCCCTTGAGGATTCATGGCAACTGTCTGCCTTCCTACTAGTCTCTTGTTGATATTGGCATAATGTGCTGCCATCTCTCGGTATTCAGGGAAACTTTCACGGTCTTTTCTTACGATCGGAACTTCAAATGTAGTCTGCGCCTCTTGTAACGACGTAAAAAAAAATTAAAATGCAAACCAATAAAACTTTACGTGCTAAGTCTATTGATATTAGTCTATTGATCGTATTGATTGTCGTATGCGACTTAGTTCTTCGGTGGTTTGTAAAGATCAAGTGTTTATGGTAGATATGCCCACAAATCTATGCGAACTTAACGCTTGTTTTCTTATTGAAAGTAGGGAACATATCATCGCGTTTTTTTTTATTCTGTAGCGGTTGCGTTTTTCCTCCGAGACGCCGGATTATTTGGTTGATTTAGTCAATTAATGCAGCGGCGCGGACGAGTTCCGTACATTTAGAACCGATTCTTAGGCGGGAATCGCCATATATTGACATTAAGCATGAGGCTAAAGAAAGTCTATTCGAGCATTTGTAAAAAAAATCATATATTAATTATCAATCTGGCTGATAACTTTTGAAAATAAAATTTAAATCGAATGGTTCATTCTGTTTGTTGAGTTGAATTAACATCGCACTGGTAAGAGATCTACCCCACAAGAAAGAAAAGAAAACTGCTGCGTAAATTTTTAACCATGTTCAGATGGCGGGGAAAACACCTGAAATTGCACCCCACATACCATATATATATATATGAAAACGGTATTTTCCGTGTCTTGCAGAAAGGCACGAAGAACGCTTTGGAGACTGGCAGGACGTTTGCGACTATCTTCGCCGACATGGACTTCCGCCAGCGACTCTTGGAGGTCCACAGCGAGGCTGAGTTCAAGAACGTCTTGCTCAAGCATGCCCAGGACCTGGCAGCAGAGCAAAGCAACCCTTCCAAGCGGCTCGGCACCCACTCCGACCTCGACTTCGATGTAAGTAGGGTAGGTGGACTCCAATCATAAGTAGGGTTAGGACTTGCACCAGAGGACTCAACTTATAAGTTTGTCAAGACTGACACTGGAGGGGTGAACTTAAAAATTGGGTCGTGCTTACGCATAGGTGAGCTGCAATCATGAGTAGGGTTAGAACTTTCATTGCAGTACAAGTGCACTCAATTTATAAATTGTTTAAGGCTGCTACTGGAAGGATGATACATTATAGAACTCAACTTATAAGTGTGCACTGACAATTGACTCAGTTTTCAACTTGTAAGTTGGGTCGTGCTTGCGTATTTTACGATAGGTGAATTCCAATCATAAGTAGGGTTAGGACTTGTATTAGAGGACTCAACTTATAAATTTGTCAAGTTTGACACTGGAGGGGTGTTTTCAACTTTTAAGTTGGGTCATGCTTGAGCATTTACGATAAATGGGCTGCAATCATGAGTAGGGTTAGAACTTGCATTGCAGTACAGATGCACTCAATTTATATGTAAATTTAGGCTGTTACTGGAGGGGTGACACATTTTATAACTCAACTTATAAGTTTGTTGAGACTGATTTAGGACTTGCATTAGAGGACTCAACTTATAAATTTGTCAAGATTGACACTGGAGGGGTTTTCTAAACTTACCAGTTGGGTCGTGTTTGCGCATTTACGATAGGTGAGCTCCAATCATGAGTAGAGTTAGAACTTGCTTTGCAGTATAGGTGCACTTAATTTATAAGTAAATTTAGGCTGTTACTGGAGGGGTGACACATTATAGAACTCAACTTATAAGTTTGTCAAGAATGATACTGGAGTTTTCAACTTTTAAGTTGGGTTGTGCTTGCGCATTTCACGGTAGGTGAACTTCAATCATAAGTAGAGTTAGGACTTGCATTAGAGGACTCAACTTATTGACACTGAAGGGGTTTTTTAGGCTTATAATTTGGGTCGTGTTTGAGCATGTACGATAGGTGGGCTCCAATCATAAGTAGAGTTAGAACTTGCATTGCAGTATAGGTGCACTCAATTTATAAGTTGATTTAGACTGCCACTGGGGAGGGGGAGGGGGTAAACTCAACTTATAAGTTAAGTGGTAGTTGGAAATTGTAAGATAGGTGTGTTTAATTTATGCTTAGGATAGAACCTTAAATGTAAAGTAGAAGTTCTCAACTGGCAAATAGGTAGAACTGAATTTAACAGAAAGGCAGAACTTGAATGGCAGGTTTAGGAGGCTCAACTTATAAATGTAGGGTAGTGGACTCAAATTATAAGTGCGATAGGAGTTCAATCTGTAGATTAAGTTCATTTTAAGTTTAAAAATAGTTACATTTGAAGCTTATTACGCTTGCTCTCTTCCAATTTTAAATTAAAACTATTGTCTGAACCATGTGATAGAATTTATTTTTGCAATCGGTTCAATAGATTTATGAAAAGCAGTATTAAGGATAAGTGGATGTTTACGAAAATTCTAAATATCTAGAAGCTTATAAGAATTAAATTCTCAAATTCATGAATTATTTGATACATCTTAACTAAATTTTGTTTTCATAGTATTGTTAAATTGGTGGGATGATATTTATCAGGGCCCCCTAAAGTCCCACCAGTAACTCTCGATCTTTTGCAATCTGCGTATAACTTCATTAAAGTTTCATAAAACTGATTTTTTTCGATAACATTCTACCACAGCAAACTTCAAAAGTCCTCATCTAAATGGGTCCCACCTCACTGTGAAAAGGGGTTGTACAACCAATAAAAATCCTGAGAATTCCGATGACAACAAAAAATCAAAATTACAAATCTTGAGGTGCAGATGCATCTTCACTAATTTAATTAAAAGAAAAATCCAAAATCGATAAAGTTCATAACTTTTTCCGGAAAGAAATAACTAAAAGTTTTATGTAAATACAGAAAAGAAGTATATAAATTCTTAATAGTTCATTCTTAAATAATGTAATATTTTGTTATATACACGTTGTCTAAGGAAAGCAATAAGGCAGTTCATTATTTTTATTCAGTGCAAAATAAAATATCAAACAATATAAAAATGCCACGATTATTTTTTTAATTAATATTTTTTTTTGTTTATGTGACCTTTTTTATATTTATAAGATTTGTCATAACTAAAAAAAATTTTTAACATGTAAACTTTTAAAAGAAAATGATCATCTGAAATTGATAATTAAATCATTTATTGATTGATTTCCTGAATATTTTAATGTTTTATAATTTTTTTAACCCTTTCGCTTTCAGTGGACTCACAGTAAAACCACATATTTATAAATTTGTAGAATGGGACCTAGTTGTTTCCATGGTAACTATATGCGTGAATAGGAACCTAAGAGCGCAATCTTTTGGCTCATAACGAAAATTTTAGTTAATATGTAAATATTAAAATACAAATGCAACGTTAAAATAAGCAATAAAAATCATGAGATCTGGACATGTTTCGGGAGATACATCTAACTTCATGAGATGTATTTCGTATTTTAACGTTGCATATGTATTTTAATATTCTAAACGCAATGTTCTATAAGACGAGTTTAATCTTAATATATAAAAAACAGTGAAAAATTCGAAAAACATCTCACAGAGAATTGGGCAAAGAAATATATTTTTATATTATGATTTTTGTTCAAATTTGTCAATATTTGACTATTTTTGTGTAATAAATTAAATATTTTTAGCTTTTAGCCTTAATAAAACCTGATGGTTCAAAGTGGAAATTGGATGCTTTAAAGATCATTGATCCTTTATGACGCTCCATTGAGGCTTTTAATTATGTAAATGAGTGATCCAAAAATTATGTAAAAATTATGTTATGTGTGTTCTATGTTATGTTAGGTGTTATTCTATGACTAGAAAACAGAATTTAAAAAGGTAAAAAAGGTTTTTTACGACGACAAAAAGTTGGGGTTGAAATGATTAAATGCTAGTTGTTGTCTATTATAGTTCCATTGTCTTCTTTAGTATGAATCGCGTTGCAGACTGGCGCAAGGGTTTTAAGATTGCTCCATTGATCCTTTATGACTATCCATTGATGCTTTTCGTTATCTAAATGAGTGATCCAAAAATTACGTAAAAATTATGTTAGATGTGTTCTTTGTTATGTTAAGTGTTATTCTATGACTAGAAAACACAATTCAAAAGGGGGAAAAAATTTACGACGACAAAATAGTTGGGGTTGGAATGGTTAAATTCCAATTGTTTTTTATTATAGTTCTATTGCATTCTTTTGTAGGAATCGCGTTGCAGACTGGTGCAAGGGTTTAAAGATTGATCCTTTATGACTCTTCATTGATGCTTCAGTTATCTAACTGAGCGATCCAAAAATTATGTGTGGTGTGATCTATGTTATATTAGATGTTATTTTATGACTAGAAAGCACAATTTAAAAGGGATTTTTTTTTACGACGAAAAAAAAAGTTGGTGTTGAAACGGTTAAATTCCAACAGTTTTTTTATTATAGTTTCATTGTGTTCTTTTGTAGGAATCGCGTTGCAGACTGGCGCAAGGGTTGTGGGACGACATCCGAAGAAGATCCTCACTCTATGTCAGTGACTTTATAGACGGTAAGTTGTACTCTCACCTCGTACTTCCCCTCGTTTCTTAAACAACACACTCATTCAACTCTATTTCTCCCGCTTAGGATTTGTGGGCCATAAGACAATCCATAAAACAATATCGACCATATTTTTCCTCTATTTTGCTTGCATTCTTCCGACCATCGCTTTTGGCGCCCTGAATGACAACAACACTCAAGGACAGATTGGTAAGTGGCAGATTTCTTAATCACTCATGTGTACGGTAATAGGAAAGCATTTGCGTCTACTAATGGTACTATGCTGTTAAGTAAAAAATAAGTAAAATGTATTAATTTTTGATTCTTATCATGGCTTCGAATACATAAGTTTCAATTTTGAAAAATACATGTACTTAAAAATGAGTCCAATGCGTAAAAATGAATAAAAAAGCAGATGCTAGCTTACATAGGCTGCCTTCATAAATCACTTTCAATAAATATCGACAATTGCAACCAAGACTTACCCGGAATCGAACCCAAATCTGCAAGCACCGCTGTGCAGAGTCTAATCCTACCAGGGCTAAGTGAAGAAGTTATAAGCAGAAGTAATGTTAAAAAGGTGTGCCAAAAGAATGGGAATTAAGATAATTGAATTGTAATAACTCAATTTCCATTTAAGCAATCGATATCAAATAATGTGGAAAATCATCTCCTGGACAAATATTGTAAGTTTGTCAGGTCGCTTTGTTAAGAAGGCTTGCACAGAAGCTGAGATTAGCAATGTTAAATCAAACTGCTCATTTTTGCGAAAGTACGATTACTTAAATTTGAGTACGTCATCGCTGATTTACGATGCAATTGTACTCAAGAAATAAAAACAACTACCTTCATGTACTCATTTTTAAGCACCTTTCCCCATTGAAAAGAATTAATATTTCAAATATATTTATTTTTTTATTTAAATAGGATTTGTGTGAGATTCTTTATTTTATTTACAAAAATAATTAAACTTAACAATAAAAAAGATATTTAAAACATACGACAAAATAAACAACGGGAATGCTTTAAAAACTCAAACAACTAATATTTTACTCTATCGAAAAATCATGTTTATAGCCTAGAATTAAAGTGAGTTTGCGACTTCTAAACATATTGATTCTATTTAGTGTCATCTGCTTTTGTAATTTTTAATTAATGTTTTGAAAAATTACAAGTTACACTAAGAAAAGCTTAAATATTTGTATATAAATAATAATCTAGAAATGATTAGCGATTGCATTTTAAATATTATTAATACTAATATTTTCTCAGAAGTTTTAATGTAAAAATATATAATCCAACGCGCACATACAAAAGTGAACAGTCAATTTTCTTTCAAATATTTTATGGGTTCACCTTTTTACATTGTGCTTTAGTGAACGATAATACGCTAATTTTTAGAGTTGTTTAAAAAAATTTAACCTAATGGCAGCTAACTACAATTGCTTTTTAGTTATGTATATGTTACTAAGTGCGAAAATCACTGTATCTGAAAATTCACTAAGTGCATATGTAGGTATAATAGACCGATACGTGTAAGTGAAGAGAAATTGTTTGATTTTGCACATTCACTAGTGTATTTTCAGATTCAACAGGAAATCTTCAAAAACACTAGTGAATGTGCAAAATCAAACAATTTATCTTCACTTACACGTATCGGTCTTTTGTATCTACAGATGCACCTAGTGAATTTGTAGACGCACTGTATCTGAAGATTCACTAGGTGCGTCTGTAGATACAATAGACCGATACATGTAAGTGAAGAGAAATTGTTTGGTTTTGCACATTCACTAGTGAATCTGCAGATTTCCTATTGAATCTGCAAACATACTAATAGGCACTCATGAAAGGGCAAATGAGATTGCTGCTCAAACAACATCAAGGTTTTTCTATGCTCATTTCACTTTATCACTTTTTTAAAAATTTAGGAAAACACGCATATTCAAGGATATATCATTCAATCGACTCCTAAATCTATATTATATAATTAAAAGGTGTTTTTTTTTAATTTAAAAACCTACTGAAGAGGGTACGAAAAGCTCCAAACGACTGCTCCAAGGGGGTACCAGTTGATTTTGAGCAGTTATTATGACTAGAAATTGCAAACACGACTGAAATTCTAAAATATACTGTCAATCGTTGAAAGATTATATCATTTATTTATTTTCCGTTATCTAAAAAACAAACTATCGGACTTTCACGATTCGGAATATGTGTATCTACAGATTCCCTAGTGAAAGTGCGGAAAACTCTTATTTTGTAGATTATTCTGCACTTTCACTGAACTGCATCTGCAGATTCCCTAGTTAAAGTGTGGAAATTTTTCTTTTGTAGATTATTCCTCACTTTCACTTAACTGTAGTTGCAGATTCCCTAGTTAAAGTGTGGAAAACTTTTTTTTGTAGATTATTCCTCACTTTCACTTAACTGTATCTGCAGAATCCTTAGTAAAAGTGTGGGAAACTGTTATTTTGTAGATTATTCCGCACTTTCACTGAACTGCATCTGCAGATGCGCTAGTGGATCTACAGATATACGGTTTTCGCACTTACACTGTAACATGATTTCAGTCTGTGATCATCAAGAAGCATGGGGTGATTGATCAGAATGCCATGAAATATTTTTCGCTTTACTAATACATTGTGCATATTGTCTTTATTGTTTCCTGTAGATGTTCGAAAGTCCATCATTGGTCAAACTCTTGGTGGCCTTGTCTTTGCGCTGTGTGGAGGTCAACCCCTTGTCATAGTTATGACTACAGCCCCTTTAAGCCTCTATACGAAAGGCAAGTATAGTATTACGTTATTGTCCTTTAAATATCCGGTGACAGTGACTTGTAACAACGACAACCAGAAATGTAGTTTAAGAAAACGGGAACCACTCAGTTATCATAGTTCTTTATTTTATTATTTAGATAGTAGGGCAGACTGTTAAACCCACTGAGCTATAATAACTTATCTATAAGCACTGGAGCGAGGACTAAGCGTGGCCGACCACTTTACTTCTTTTTGAGCGAAGGTAGAAAAAATAGTTCTTTCGCGTAGATTTGCGTAGATTTAAAAACTCGTTTCTGGCTTTCAAAAATACATTACACATTTAACACATTTAATGTTTTCATTACACATTTAATGTTTTTCAATACTTACTTATAAGAAAAAGAAGATAAAGGGCACCGAAAAAAACAGTTTTAAACATGTCTGTGACGTCACGTGGGACGTCATAGCCAAGGACGAAAATTTTCTCAAGCTTTCTTCCGCATTGTCGCTCAATAGTCGCTCCATTGCTTACAGTTATATTATATTCTAAATCAGTGGCATCAGCTGAATAACTAGGACGCTTAATTATAATCAAGGAACAACCAGTCTTCTCTATATAAAAAAAACTCGAAATCGTAAATACTGTGTATCCTTCTTTCAAGTAGTATACCAATCTTGTAAGAACAAACAGGAATTTTACCTACAAATTTAAAATATCGGTCAAATAATGAAGAAGAAGAAGTCATCTCCTGCTTTAGATGCACCAATATTTTCAACGAAAAAGGTGTGGAAATTATGAATCGGTAATTTGAAGAAAGGAACAAGTGCTCTAAGAAACCAAAGGATTTGCTTCGTTCTGAAAACTAATGATTTATTTGAAATAACAATTTTAGCGTTTTTCAACGGGATCGAGGTCTTAATCTATACGGTCCTATAAATGATCAATATTTTATTACAATAAAATCGAGTATTTATTGGTCTTACATGTTTTTTTCTATTTCAAATTTACATTTGATTGTTCGCCGGTTTTCAGTTTTTTTTATTATTATTATTATCAAAGAAAATAACGAAGTTTAAAACTTTGTATTAACTAAATTTGATATCGAAAATAAATTTGGAAAATTATTAATCTGTTGGGGGTTAAGAAGAGTCCTAACCGAAATCAATTATTCATCATTATATACATATTGTAATCTTATAAAAAGCTGTTAAAATTAATTTAATTCATTACTGCAATAAAACGAATTAAACTTATTATAAAAAAAATATTAATCTAACTAATTAAATGAATTAATACCCAACCTTACCTTAAAGACTTTTCCCATTAAATCCTCATTTAACCTCCCATCTGTTGTTATTATTATTTGGATTATTGTTATGTAAACACAAAAGTATTATTGAATTAGTTGCATAAAGAAATCATCTTTATAAATATTAAATTGGTTTCGTATAGGTATTGATTAAATAGGGAATAACTTCTTTAGAGTTTGACAAGTATTGTTTGAATTCTTCCCTGATGTACGCTTTCAAAACGTACTCAAACTTTTATCGCGATATTCAAACGATAGTCTTTGTATAATAATGAAAAAAATTAATTTAAAAATTATCTTAAGTTTCTTATGCCGAAGATGTCAAGAGATATAAAGAGAAAAAGTTGTCGGATCCTCATCTATTCAACTGAATTATTTTTTTATAGATTATGAACTACTTTAACAAAATACGAAAAAATATATAATAGATTTATAATATTCGTTTTAAAAAATACTTAATTCAAATATTTATAAAAATATTTCAGAGTCATTTGGATAAATAGCGATTCAATAAAAATTAGCTTATGATTGAAAACTAAATTCTATTCATAGAAATGAATATGAATAAAATAATTTATTATTGACGTACTATCGCTTGAGGAATAAAGTAAATTTGTTTGATTATTTCCTTTTCATATATTTTATATCAATAGAAGAAATAAAAAAACGTTAATATATTAGTAAATTTTGGAATAAATTAAAAGCAGCAATAATATCCCTAAAGTAAAAAAAACTATTTTAACAAAGGTAATGGATACGCGTTTTGAGAGCTTTTAAAATTTTAAATACTTTTTTTTTCGACATTAATACAAAATAGTTTTTTGAAAAAATCTGACAAAAAAATAACTTTTAATGTTTACTAGAAATACCCTAATCGCCAATTGAAATTTTCAAATAGTATAGAAAAGTATTTTAATCTATAAAAAAAATACTCTTTATTGAAATGATTCTCAAAGAATAAAGGAAATCCCAAGAGTTTTAATATTATTTCAAATTCAATTATTGTTAATTGTTCTAAATATACTATTTAGTATCTGATCGTATGTGCATTAAAAATATTGCCTTTTTAAAAAAAGGAATGGACTGTGATAGTATATTTTCCAGGTTTATATTTAAAGGACTATCAAAAACTTTTGTTTTATTTTTCAAGCGAACGCTCTGAAATTTTTGCCATGCATTTATAATGCTCACTCAACATTGGAAAAAAATGTGGTTTGAAAATAATAAAAAAATGTATTTAATTCAAAAAAACATGTAATAAATGTAAATGTTTTTTTAAATGTTCAATGCTTGATTTTTTTTTATTCTGGCATTTTTTACACCATATAACATTCCTAACTAAATTTTTGCATGTGTAAAACAATTTAATAAATTATTTCTCTTTAAAAAAAATTGAACTTGTTTACTTTTAAATCAACTACCGCTTTTTAAAACAATAATGGTTCTCTCGGAATGGAGGAGGTTATAATTAAATGAACTACAAAACAATCTTTATTTTAAAAGGATTTACTGCATTGACTAATTTTTAAGTTGGCATATTTTATGATTAGTTTAATAATAAAAACAAATCCTGTAATTTTTTTATAAAAAAGAGAAAAAAAAAAGAGGATTGTTTTGACCGTAACCAAATAAACGAGTTTTCGCCATTTCATTTAAGATATGAAAATATCAAAATTAGTATTACATTTATAGGCCAATTAGTATATCGTCTGCTTAATTAACAAACCACGGATTCAGCAGCCGTAGCGAACAATTATTGGCGACGAAACTCCAGCGATTCACTTCTAAATGTGGAATTAATTAAAAACAAGAAGGGATGGGAGTATCTAAACTTAGATTTATGTGACAAATAGGAGAGTCACGAGATTTCCGAAGCCAAGCAACTTTCGCTACGGCTGATGAATCCGTTGTTTTGAGTTACATGGTTTGCGAATTAAGCCAACGATATAAGTTTCGAAAATAAAGCCCGGAATAATAGTTGCATAGTGCTTGCCAAAGCAATATCACAAGTCGCTCCAATAACGCACAATCAAAAAAAATTAAATGCCCGTGCGATTATTATCGCAGAAACAACCAACCCACACACACACATTCATTGTAAGGACGAAATGTATTAGCGTATTTCTTATAGCCAAAAAATCATAAAAGTTTAACGTTTCTGCTCATTCATAGATGGCAGCATTATATTAGCGTAATTCTTATAGCCAAAATATCATAAAAGTTTAACGCTTCTGCTCATTCATAGATGGCAGCATTATATTAGCGTATTTCTTATAGCCAATTCATAAAAGTTTAACGCTTCTGCTCATTCATAGATGGCAGCATTATATTAGCGTATTGCTTATAGCCAAAAAATCATAAAAGTTTAACGCTTCTGCTCATTCATAGATGGCAGCATTATATTAGCGTATTTCTTATAGCCAAATCATAAAAGTTTAACGCTTCTGCTCATTCATAGATGGCAGCATTATATTAGCGTATTTCTTATAGCCAAATCATAAAAGTTTAACGATTCTGCTCATTCATAGATGGCAGCATTATATTAGCGTATTGCTTATAGCCAAATCATAAAAGTTTAATGCTTCTGCTCATTCATAGATGGCAGCATTATATTAGCGTATTGCTTATAGCCAAATCATAAAAGTTTAACGCTTCTGCTCATTCATAGATGGCAGCATTATATTAGCGTATTTCTTATAGCCAAAAAATCATAAAAGTTTAACGCTTCTGCTCATTTATAGATGGCAGCATTATAATAGCGTATTTCTTATAGCCAAAAAATCATAAAAATTTAACGCTTCTGCTCATTCATAGATGGCAGCATTATCAACGCTTTGTTTTTAAAAAAAGGTTTAAATGAATTATCTTAAACACAATTTTAAAAAACGTTAATATTATTTAGATAAACGTACTATTCGTCATTGCTCCTGAAAATTCCTTTTCTTTTGATACTTCATGTGTTAAGATCCATTGAGTACTAGGGCCATAAAAGGGATTTTTACTACAGAATTAATCTGATTTAAGAATGATCAGAAAATAATCCTTACAATTGCAAAAATCACGCTATGTCGTAACTAATGTAACAAAACACTAACAAAAAAAACAATTATGTCAGCAATAAATAAAATTTCAAGAAAGAAACCAGCGATGTAAATACAACGGAATAAAACCGAATTCGCAGGAGTTTCGCGACATAACAAAACGTTTATCTTCAATCTTACATCATAAATATTTTCAAGTACAGAAATATAACTTGAAAAGAAATCTCAATGCATGAATGTGTTTTCTATTCTTATATTTTTCTCTTCCGCTGTGCCTAGATAGCAGTTCCCATACAATACAAGCTTCTGAAACGAAATTCTGCAAAAGAAGAAATGTATTTGATAAAGTTCGTTTGGGTATTGATATCTTGTAGGGGATATTCGCTCAATTGTCGAGAATATTTCGTTTTTTGAACCATGAATGGGAAGAAACATTTTACAATAAAAATTGCGTTACAACCTTTGAGCTTGTAAACCAATACAATATTTTCGAAAATCCGATATATTCGAAACATTTAATCCTCTCTCAATATTTATTTATGAATCGTTTTAAATATGTTGCAAGGTATTTGTTAAATTCTTTTAAAATGTTATGTAAAGTGGAAGAGCTATTTGGGAAAAACATGTTTTTTAAAAAATGCGTTGTTGAAACCAAATTACTTTTAAGATTTAAATATTAATCTCTCTGATTTAATTATAAAAAAAGTTTTGCAATTTTTCTTTGTCCCTAAGTCCTACATTTAATTTATATCAAACGAAAATATAAATAAAAATAATTCGCAAAAATAATTCGAGAATATTTCGTTTTTTGAGCCATGATGGGAAGAAACATTTTACAATAAAAATTGCGTTACAACCTTTGAGCTTGTAAACCAATACAATATTTTCGGAAATCCGATATATTTGAAACATTTAATCCTCTCTCAATATTTATTTATAAACCGTTTTAAATATGTTGCAAGGTATTTGTTAAATTCTTTAAAAATGTTATGTAAAGTGGAAAAGCTATTTGGGAAAAACATGTTTTTTAAAAAATGCGTTTTTGAAACCAAACTACTTTTAAAATTGAAATATTAATCTCTCTGATTTAATTATAAAAAAAAAACTTTTGCAATTTTTCTTTGTCGCTAAGTCCCACATTTAATTTATTTCAAACGAAAATATACGCAAAAATAATTGAGATTGTTTTTTAAAAAATCCTATGTAAAACCATGCATTTTTTATTTTTTAAAAACATTGTTAGTTTTAATTTTTTAACTAAATGCAAACTTTTGCATATAACCGTAAAATGCATATACATAGAGTTTTAATAATTAGGGTTAAATTTTCGTAACCTTTAAATTTATGATTCTGTTTAACTTATTTAAAATTAAATATATATGATACATTTACAAATATCTTTTTTAGTTTCTTCGTTTACAAATAAAAATAATGACAACTTCGGAAATAAGTTAATATGTATTTTTTGTTAACACTTTTTGCGTTTTGGCCTTTTAACAAGCATTGTTAAAACAAATTTGTTAGTCAATTTAGTAACTTGAATAAAATATAATAAATATCCATCAACTTTTAAAAATTCCGTATATTTAACTCAGCATATAAAAGCTCAATAAACTCAGTAACAGTCTTTCTAAGAATATATTAATCTGCCATTTTTTTAAATTACTTTTTAAATTATTTTTTATCTTCAAAATCAAAAGTTAGTTTTTATAGTTTTTGTTTTATTTTGATGTTGCAATATTTTCTGTATTTACGTTATTTTTAATTTCTTCTGCAGACGATATTTTAATCCATTAAAAAAAATTGTGTCTAACATAAACACAAAAATTGAGTTTTTTCTGTTATCGAAATGTGTGTGTTTTTTTCACAATTTGTTTTAGGAAACCGGTATGAAACTTAATCATATTAACAAATAAACAGTGTTAAATACAGTGTAGTTAATTCTTGTCATTTATAAGCTCCAAATACATATTTTTGTAGAATATTTCTTTTTTTCGAAGATCGTAACATTTTTTTCGAATTTCATATTATTTAGAATTAATAAATCGACTACCCCTTACAAAGCATTGAAAAAAAGCTAAATAATGTTTTTTTTTTGTTTTTTTTATTTGAATATATTAAACGGTTTCTTTTCTATACAAAACACAGGAATTTTGGTAAATAATTCGAGTTTTCCAGTTTATTTATAGAAGTTTTCACACTTTCACAAATTTTATTGTAAACTCAAACAAATCAACTTTTGGACTTGATTTAAATCACCCAAAATAATTATTTGCTGAAATGTACTCCATTAAAAGAAGAATTGTTTTTTAAAAAAACGAGATCAAAGCATAAGTTTTACAATGTGCGATTTATATTTATATTCCAATATACCCATTTTACCCCACTACACATTTACTCCACCTCACCCAATAATAAGTACTCATATTAAATTAAAGAATTTCTTAACACTAAATGTGTACTTTTGCGCTAATACAAGAAATTGTATAAATGAAGCCATTTACGATTATTATTCCTTACAAAACTCTATTATAGCAAATATTATCTAAAATCATTTAGGTTAAGATTTCGAAACTTACAATGCTGAGCTAAAAGGGTCACTGGAAAAAAATATATAATGGACTCATCTTGTACTTGAAAAATGAAAGTATTTTGCCGAAGACGTTTAGGAAAGAGAAAAGGGTTAAAATAGTTAAAACCTAATCTCAGAATAATGGAAAAGTAATTAACTACTTAAAAAAACTGTAAGGGGTGCTATAGTAAAGAGCCTTTCAAGTCCCAAGAACCATTTTTATTCATTAGGGACATTATCATTTTCTGATAAATGAACCTTTTCAGTTTGATGGACATTACTGATTGAGTTAAGTTATTAGTGCGTTCTAAGCTCAACTCATTGTGCAATAAGAGTAAAATAAATTTTCTTCTAAATGAGTCTGGCAATTATGTAAGTTCGTTAAAAACGGTGAAAATGGTTTCAGTTGGAGATAGCTAACACAACATTGTACTAATTTTTTCGTGTTTTTTTTTAGGCAAACTGTTATGAAATCCGGAAATATAAGTAAAGAATGATATATAATTTTCTAGATAATGAAAACGCGCTTCAATATTATTATTTTGTGTTTGGTTAGAAAGTCTTCTGGGATGAAAAGCAGCGAAAAAAATGTAACGTTCAGAGAAAGTTAACAAAGCCATCACAACGCTATTATAATAAACCTATCGAAGCATATTCAGAGAAAACGGCCACATTGAAAAATTATTTTCCAAGTATGTGTACTTTTAATTAAATTCGGTTCTATCATAAGTTTATATTGCTTATGTACAAATATTTTTCAATATAATATAAACAATCATTGAACACTGCTTTGCAAGTGAACCATCAGCGTGCCTCTGAGAAGAAATATATATATATATATATATATATATATATATATATATATATATATATATATATATATATATATATATATATATATATATATATATATATATATATATATATATATATATATATATATATATATATATATATATATATATATATATATATATATATATATATATATATATATATATATATATATATATATATATATATATATATATATATATATATAAATTCCGTCTATCATTAAAATCATATGAATCAGATCTTAATGCGCGCATAAATGATAGACATCATTATTACTATAAACGATAACTAATTATTTTTAAACGATAAATCGATTATTTCTAAATAATAACACTTATTTCTAGACCAATTTTCATGGTATTTTGTCATATTTTAAGTTGATGTGTGTTATTGATAAAATATTAATAACTTTACATCACTAAAAATGTCGGCATATAGATAAAAACACTGTCTTTAAATTCCGCCCGCTTCGATCTTTTCCAGTTTTTTTAAGAATTAATTAAAACAATATATTTTGAATAATTATATATTTCAAGTTTAACTTTTTAAATATAAAGAGGTTTTTTTTATTAATTTACTGAAAATTATGCTTGAACAGTAAATTTTTAAGGAATGTCTTTTTGAATAATGTGCTTTTAAGTGAGCAAATAGAGCTCTGTTGTTCTCTCTCAAATATCATTATACCATGATATACGAATTTTCAAGAATGGCATATTTAAAATGCTATATAGGATTAAAATATATTTTACACTCATGACATCACTACTGAATTGTGGGTATAATTATATTTTACGAATTCTTCAAATATCTAAGAGGATTTAAAACAAAAGTCATAATTTAACTTTAAATCATTAGTAATCGTTGAATTTAAAGAAATTAATTTATCTATATAAATCTAAATTTAAATTCTAGATATGAATCCTAAATATTGAACTTTCAATTTATTCAATGTAGAAAAATTAATGCAGTGTTCCGTTTTAAAATCAAATTTCTGGTTAAGATTTAATTTACGTTGCACGATGCATACTACACAATTGTTTTATTGAATGCTCAGCTTTAAACGAGAAATAAACTATTTCTCTTACATAGTTTATAAATAAAAATAGATAGCAGAAGACTATAGATAACAAGATGGATTATTTAGTCCTCATCAATATCGGATTCGGAAATTTTAAGCACCAGATTATTATTGCAATCCGCCTCAGCGATCTTGATATGGGTTGACTCTGAAATAAAAGAAAACACTTTTGCAAATACAATAGTCAAAAGGTAGATTTAGTTTTTCATTGAATCATTTAAATTCAATTTGTAAATTTAAATTATATGAAGGCATATTAGCCCAAAGTTGTTAGCTAGGCTAAACGTTAAATCGTCACTTAAATTAGTTACACAAGATAACTAAATGACGAGGGAATTATTTTTTAAGAAAGAGGCAGATATAAGTAACAGCGGCACAACTACTTGTAAAATAAAATATTTTGGAGTTGTTCTTATTTAATCTGGTACCAGTCAAATATATAAAAAAACGACGAGCACTTATTTGAATTAAACTTTTATGATATACAAGTAGTTTGCTAACGCAGCTACCGGCGACGGGTTAGCGTTAAATGATTAAAATCAACTAAACATTAAGTTGCTGTTCTTTTAAAGGCATATTTTAATCTAATTATAAGTAAATGAGTCGACATTTCCTTAGAATAGCTTTTTTATGAATTTTATCATCCTCAGCTCTAATCAAACTTAACTTTTAGTCAGATGAATAGCGTAATACGTAAATAGATAGTTTGAACTTAGAGAATTAAATACACATTTTAAAAAATTTAATTGTTGGGTTAAATCTTGCTTATAATGTATTTTCATTACAAATGTAGTTTAAAAATCTAATCTGAATCTCAGAAGACCTGATTATTCACACTCTACTAGGATTAAACATAATGTGTAATTATTTGTACCATATTAATAACAATCAGAAGATGTCAAATGTGTTTTCGTTTTTAAACTCTAGTTATAAACTAACAAGATATTATTAGTTACACCAATTAAAGTTAACATTTGAATACACAAAATGTACTTTCATTACATGGCATTAAAATATTGAATAACGTGACAATTCCTTCCATGTAATGATATCATTTAAAGAATCTCCAAATACTTTTCCATTTAAAATCCGTTTACACACATAATTATTCGTATCATATATAGATATATATTCCTATACTCAAACAGTGGCGAGGCGTGACTTTTCGGATAGTCATCGCTCCGAACAATTTAATTGAATCCGTTCAATTTTTGCCATGTTTTAAACGTTTTAATGTAATAAAAATTAAATACAGTAAAATAATATACTTACATTACAAAAAAAATCTTTTCGTGTTGATCGCCAAATCTACCGGTGACTGGACCCTTCGCCACTGCACTGAAAATATTCTTTCGTTTATAATCTGGCATTGGATAACACAAATCGATTTATGTAAGGATATTTATAGATGCTCCAAATGTATTTTTCGTGGCATATGGAGATACTAAATGTATGTTGAGTGAGGTAAGTACTGGTAACTCCCTATAACATTATTCACTCTCTTTTCTCCGCAGTGATCTTCAATATCTGCCAGGACTTCCAGTTAAACTTCCACGCCATGTACGCGTGCGTGGGGTTATGGAATACGTTCTTCCTTATCATTTTTTCCATCTTTGACGTCAGTCGTATTATGAAATGGTCGACTAGGTAAGTTCACACTTTGCTGCTAATCAAACGACATTTGGTAAGTACAACGACCAATACCAAAAAAAATGGACAACTAGAACAGACATGCTTACTATGACGTCACCGCCGGTTTGTTTGTGGGATTCTGTTAGAATTTTCTACTAAAACGTTGCAAAGGTTGAAGATGTTTTCCTAACACTGTGTTAAAACCCACGCTAACCTTAACGTATCCCACAAACAACTAATTCCGCCCGGTTCTAGTCGTCCAATTAAAGATATTATCGCTAATTGTCTTTTTCGAGACGAAATTAGTTGCGTATTTGCATCTTTAACAGTACACCAAATATATGACATTTTACTTGGTAGAATTATTGCGCTGTTTTGAAAAACTCAATACTTAAAATGGCTTTTTCATACAAATGCTTATTTTCAAATAAAAAAGGTTAATCTTCATTTTTGGATGAATGATTTTGACTGAGCTCTTAAGTAAAACGTCTTTATTGAAAGGCATAATATTGACACTTTAATAATCAAATTAATTATCTAAATTTGCCATAAAGGTTTTCATTAAACAATTAGCAGAATACTTATTGAAAAATTAATGGCTTTTACTTTATTATCCTAATCGAATCTCCAGGAAATCAATAACGGTTCTTTCATTAATCATATTTTTAATTCGTCTTTTTGTCTAAAAAGAAAACCCAAAAACCAAAATATGTGAAATTAGTACGAAAAAGTAAATTATTCTTTACCAAGGAGCGACAAATATATAATATGACAAAATAAACAAAAAATAACTATTATTAAATTAAAAATATGTTGTTGATATTGTCCTATTCATTTATGGAATATACATAAACAAAATTTTCTGCTTGGCGCAAATTTTGAAAATTGGGTTTTTGAAATTTGGCTAAATTTCTATTAACTTAAAAGTAAACTTATTTAAAACATTCAATTAGCAAATATAAAACCAGATAATAATCTAGCTTACTAACTTATATAAATTATTAAAATACTTGATAAATATTGAATTAACAAAATGACTTCGTATTTTATATGTTTTCAGTAATATTATAAATACAAATTTTCTAAACCCTTTAACGTTAATTGAAAGGTTTAATATTATTTAAAAGTAATAATGTAGTAGTAGTATATACAAAAATTGGAAAGTATTGGAACCATTATATTAATAAATTATAATATTATGGTTAAATAAAAATATAACTTATCCTGTATTTCGCGGTTGCAGTTGAAAGGTTTAAACTATATGGATTCTAAATTTCAATTAAAGCAATCAAAAAATAAAGTTTACTTTTAATATAATAAATTTATTCAATACTCTTACCATTATTTTAATAAATCATTCTCCTCGAATTTATTATTAATTAACATTTAATTATTTAATTTAATGAAACGAAATTACATTTTTTTAATTAAATAAGTCATAAAAAATCAGACACATTTTTAATTGAACAGCTTTGAAAAAAAACGTCGTCATAGTTAAAAATTGAGAATTTTCAGCCGTTTTTTTGTTTATAAAAATAACACTTACATGATTTTTCAAACGAGCTCTATCTTCCTCTGTTCGATTGATCCTACTGTAAATTTCAGTCGAAATCTGCAGAAGGATTCAACACAAAACTAGTTAATTAAACTAACTCAGTATATGTTAATATGTTCCACTTTGAAAGCAAATGCCTTGATTCATGCTGTGAGACAAAATTAGTTCATTTTAAAGATAACCGCGTAAATTATACGCTATTCCTACAAAAAAGACATTATTATCTTTATTTTGAATTAATTAAAGTATATTTTAATAAGTTTAATATTTAATTTAAATATTTAATTAATTGAAGTATATTAATTTAATAAGTAAGAATATTAAAAGAAATTCCTTTTAAAGAAAATCTTTTCCATCATATATAATTTTATTTAAATAATAAAATCTCTAAATTAATTTTAAAATTATTTTAACGAATTCGCTTAGAATTGAGTCAATGAAGCTAACATCGATTTGGAATTCTTAAGAATATCCTTGCAAAATTAGCCAATTAAAGTCACGGCCGTCTATAATAAGAAATTTTCTACTTTAGGAATGCGATGATTGCCTTATTCCTAAATCTAAGTGAATCAAATAAAAATGTGAATCGATTTTCATCACATTAATAGTAAAAAATGCAAGTCAAGTAATTAACAGTGTTATTAGGATTTACCAGAATACGTGAGAAGATTTCGGGCTTGTTTAATGGCTCAAACTTTTATCTTCATAATAAAATTTTCGGCTATCACTAATTTAATAAGCGTAAATAGGTCTTCTGTCGAAGGAAAATCAGTCTTTTAATGTAAAAAAGCCTTTTAAGAGTCATTTATATTTATGGTATATGAACATTAATTATAAGCATTTTTCTAAGTGTGTTGTCATCTAAAATTTGTGTTTAATTTTTATTGTTTTTATAGAACGATTAATTTTTTTTAAGAATGTTTCTTAGTGATTCGTGCTCTCGTAACTGTTTTGAAGATCCAAATCAGGGTATATATATACAGTTAGAGAAAATTTGGTAAAAAAAATATTTTAACTATTTACGTCTATTAGTAAAAAATAATACTCTTGTTTTAAGATTACCTGCTGAACAGAAACTATTTTTGCTTTGCAGCGATATAATTTTATTCTTTTTATATTTAATTTTTCACATTTTTTTTGTATTGTTGATCCTAATTTGTTTTCAACATTTTTAAACTTCAATTAATGTATCATGTTATAAGTTTAACTTCAAATTTTCAGTTTTATCAATTTCATTAGTTAACCACTTTATTTGTCGTTTTTTTTTAACTTCCGTTATATTCATTTTCAGCAAAAAAAAAATTATAATTGTCTGGCTCGTAGACTAGCGTCTCTAACCTAATCCGGCTGATGGAAGAAAAGCATCTTGGCGCCATAATTGTTTGGCGATAAAGCGAGCGCCAAATGCTGCACTCTTGTATTGTTTCCCTCTCCCGGGAGATTCAAGCTTACAGCATGGTTGTTTTAAATTGCTGTAGCTTTTTATTACGAAATGTGTTCTTTTTTCTTAGGCTTTTCAACAGCCGTCTAAGTTGTTGATGCTAATATTAAGGAAAATATACTGTTTTACCGTGTATAAAAATAAAAAAAAGTTATTATTTATACCATTGCCCGGTGCCAAAACCGATTGCTCGGAGGTGATAAGTAGCCCCAAACGACTGCTCGGAGGGGGTACTAGCTGTTTTTTCTTAAAGCAATGGGCCATTGCCAGTGCCCAAATCAACTTCCCGGAGGGGATTAATATACATGTAGTATTTAAAATATATCAAGCACTTTAATTTATTTTCTAAAAAAATAAAACTAATAATTATATATTTTGAATATTTAGAGAGAAAAAGCGATAAAGTGCATCATAATGAAGAATATGTTTTCTATCATTTATAAATATCGAATTTTTATTTATTTTGTTATTTTCTTCCTATGCGTAGAGACCGTTTATTTTAGCGATATTCCATTTATAATACACTCTAAATATCTCGGATCATCATTACAGTTTAATGCAAAAAAAACTAGCTCTTTAATACAACTATGCCGTTTTTTTAAAAAAATCATGACTGACACGAAGTACAACAACCATTCTCACAATGTAGTCAGCCATTCCTTCTACAGGTTTGCAAAATAGTAAACTTATCAATATCGCCAAAGCTGGAACAATTATCGCGCCAAGATGCTTTTCTTACATCAGCCGGGTTAGGCTAGAGACGCTAGTGTCCCGAAGGTCTTTTCTGTCTTGCTAACCCTTCGCCTGTTTTATCTTGTCTGGCCCGGACGGGCTCCTGGAAATCATACGAGCCAGACAATGATGGACGTATCACATGCATCGCCAAACAAGAAGAGGTTAAATTTATATAGATAAAAAAACTGATTTCCACTTATTTCAGTATGTTTAGCATTTTTCAGTATTTTTATTATTGTAATAGAACCTCAAAATAATGACCCCCTCACTGGACCAATATAAGAGGTTGTTGTAGCAACAAGGTTTCTGTAAAGAGTAAGAAAACACATTGCATTAAAAACAAAATAACCCATTGGGACCTAAAGTCGCAGTCGTTTTAATGAACTGGTCGCTATATCAAGGGGTCGTTCTAAGAATGAGATCTAATGTATATTTCTTTTTACAAAGTGTGCGCAACAGCCCTGGAATTCATCGACATAAGAAATCCTTATGTAGATGAATTTTGATTTATGACTTTTCTGTCGGTTGTTAAAGAAGCAAGTTTGGTGGAGTCGTGCCAAACTTTCATTGAAGATACATTTGAATCTGCCGCTTGGGGAACACGACACATATCTCACAGTCCACCAGTCAAGGAATAAAAAATAATTAACCTGGATTAAAGTTATCAAACAAATCGTTATGTTTTCTTAACTATCTAAATCTGTGTTCTTTTTAAGATTCAGAGATTCTCGGAATTTCAGGTGTAATTTGTGTGCAAACCTTGTTGATCAAAAAAATAAGAACAGACATTACTTAACTCTGAAACTTGCTAGCCGAAGTTTAGAAGTTTGAAAATTTGTGTTCACTAGAAGTTAGTTTGATTTTTAGTTGATTGACTGGAAGTTAATTTGATATTTTTTTAATATTTTATTCCTTTTTTAAAAAAAATAGTTTTAGTAAAGATTTCTTACATCATTTCGTCAAATTCTTTGCCAAAAATTACAAAAATGAAGCTGTGTACATAAACATTCACACATATAGTATAAATTTTAAAAAAATGTATTGCTAAAAAAAATATGATAGATACGTGGTTATCCCTCAGAGTGTTTTAATAAATTACTATTTATTAAAGAAATTTAATTTTTTTAGCTGAAATAACGAATATTGCATTACTATGTTATTAATCCTGACACTCACACTATTGTAAAGTGCTTACAGTGTTTGGAAATTTAAATAATTTTTCCTAAGCGTGCACTTTTATTTTTTTATCAAAATGTTAATAGTGTAACAGTGTAATAATGTAAAGAGATAGATTTTAAAGTACGCCTCAAACAATTAGATACATATTGTAAAATGGAGTATTTTGATGAATTTTTAAATTGAGTGCATTGATGAAAGACTGAAGATCCCTGGATGTGATATCACGTCCACGAGCATCAGGTGTTAAACTAGACCATAGACATTTTATTATTAATATTCAGAATGATTATTAATTCAAAACAATTTTTTATCAAAATTTTAATTCATTGTAAAAAGACAGGTTTTAAAGTATACCTCAAACAATTACATTAAAAAAAATATTGTAAAATGGAGTATTTTCATGAATTTTTTAATTTCCTGCATTGATGAAAAACTGGAGATCCCTGGACGTGATATCACGTCCACGAGCATCAAGTGTTAAACTAGACCATAGGCTTTTGATTATTAATATTCAGAATGATTATTAATATTCAGAATGATTATTAATTCGAGGCAATTTTTTTTATCAATTTTTTTTTCATTGTAAAGAGATAGCTTTTAAAGTATACCTCAAACAATTAGATTAAAAAAAATATTGTAAAATGGAGTATTTTCATGAATTTTTAAATTGAGTGCAATTGATGAAAAACTGGAGATCCCTGGACGTGATATCACGTCCACGAGCGTCAGGTGTTAAACTAGACCATAGACATTTGATGACTAATATTCAGAATGATTATTAATTCGAGACGATTTTGTATCAAAATTTTAATTCATTGTAAAGAGATAGCTTTTAAAGTATACCTCAAACAATTAGATTTAAAAAATATTGTAAAATGGAATATTTTCATGAATTTTTTAATTGCGTGCATTGATGGAAAACTGGAGATCCCTGGACGTGATATCACGTCCAGGCATTTGATTATTAACGCCATATTATTAACAAATACTTATTTTTTCCATTTTGGATCGAAAACAGTCGACAAACACAAAACAATTTATTGTTGATGAAGAAATATATAAAATTAACCGTATGAAATAGCCTAAAGCAGCAGCTGAAGCTTGCGATTACACGCTAGCCGTCGTAAAGGATGTACCTTCAACACTTCAAACTAGCATTGTTCCTTGAATAATATAGTAGATTAGACTTGAATAATATAGCTATAATGCCTGCCTAACATGCCTTTTACCTTGAGGTACAGGGAAAACGTTACATCTGCTATGTTTATCTACTCCGAAATGGGAAAAGTCGAAAACCAAAGGTTACGGTTCTGAAAAAGCCATAATCTGTGGTCTATAGCTATTTCGAAATTAATGACATAGTTGAAGATATATTAAGTAGAATAAGAAATAACAAATTATTTCTGCGCCACTGTCTATTTCTTTTACATTAGAATGGAATGTAACGAACCAAAATAATTAATTTTCAGAAAAAAATAAATGTTCCTAAATTATTCTTTTTATAAAAATAACTAGAATAAAAGTAATAAGTAAAATATTTTTAATATATAGCAATTATGATTAAAGGTTATTTATGTTCTTTTATAAAAAAATATAAAATTATTTTCTCTGCTATATCATCTATCCAATTGCAAAAAATCTCTTATTATAGAACATTTATTTGTTGTATTTTTTTTAATTCTAAATTCCCAAACTAAGATAGTCGAGAAGTATTAATTTCCTTATATAAAAATATCTAACGCACATTTTTTAAATGCAAGTCGGTATATAATTATATGTTTTTAAGCCGCTCACCCGTTACAGTTTCTGGATTGATATATTAAATTTACTTCAATTTTTGCAGGATTTATTAATCTACATTAAGTTCTAAACCAGGATTTTTAAAAGCGGAAAGAAACTGTTAGACATGTGCATAACTAATATTTTTTATTTTGCGTTTTTATTAAAATTTAATAAGTTTTATTTTGAAAACAAATTAGCTTTTTAGATTATATATATTTAATAACAAACGATCATGCAAAAATTCATATTTTCTATCAATAAAAATAACAAAAATAGCTAAATTTTCAGTTTAGTTTACGTTATTTTCTGCAAGAATTTACAATTAAAAGCTTAGAACCAGGCATGCATAAGCTCATAATAAAATCCCTTCTATAAGTATAAGTTTTTATACCTTAACACCACATTTTTTTCTACATATATAAAATTTCAATTAAAATGTTTGTTTCAATTAAAATGTTTGAAACGCATTTATTTCCGTTTAGCCAAAATTAGCCAATTAACTGTGATTTCTACTGCTCTAATTTTCTTTGTAAGTTAAATATTAGGCTTATAATTAAAAGTACAAATATAAAATAAAGAGTCTGCTACACAAAACAAACGGACAACATTTTTAATTGGAAAAATACTAAATACTTAACATTTTTAATTGGAAAAAAACTTAATACTTAACATTTTTAATTGGAAAAATATAAATACTTAACATTTTTAATTGGAAAAAACTAAATACTTAACATTTTTAATTGGAAAAGAAACTAAATACTTAACATTTTTAATTGGAAAAAATAATAAATACTTAACATTTTTAATTGGAAAAAATACTAAATACTTAACATTTTTAATTGGAAAAAATACTAAATACTTAACATTTTATAACGGCTGTGCTGATTTTAAAAGAAGTACTCTTCTTCCTGAAATTGCAATATGATAAACAAGGAAATGCAGATAAAAAACGTAATTAAAGTGTGATAAAAAAAAAGTAATAGCATTTATATGAATAGGAAAAATCTTAACATATACTGCGAATTTTAAAATTAATCGGCAAACTTAATATTATTAGTAGGTTTAAATGTCTGATTATTCGGCTATTATTAGGAAAATCCTTTGAGATATTACGTAGTAGTGTTTTGCGTGAGCTATTTCAAGTTAATAGTTCTAGTGCACACAATCGTATATGTTTTAAATAGATTTTATTATCTGAAGTTCAATGTAACTTTAATATTCTGTGTGTGTCTCTTATTTGCCTTTTTAACAAAAATGGTAAAATAAAAGACACTTTGTGAGAATTATTAAATTCAATTAGATAGTTTTTTTTTTTAATTTTATGACTGTTTGTTTGCATTAAAACAATAATTATTTAAGAAATTCATTTTCATTTTTCATTTTTGTAGAAATATTTCCTATTACATTGTAATAATTTGTAGTAAAATGTTTTATTGTATTTTAAAAAAGTCTTAAAACGTAAATTATCAATTTACGTTGTTTCTAGAAACTCGGCAACTTGGATCGAACGAAGAAAGTCTACGTCATTGAAATTACTTTTTCATTTACATCAGAGTTAAGGAAAACAGGATAATTCCGTTTTTTGGTGAAAACGGAGTTGATCAAAAAATCATTTAAAATGTTAAATTTAAAAAAACGGAAATTTTACAAATGTATAAATTTTATTCTAATAAGTACGCCTTTTCAATTATATTTGCAATATGTATCGTTCAACCTTCAATGGAGTTAAACTCAATACTAAAAAAAGTGTAAATTCATCAAAACCATCTTAAAAGACTTACCAAGACCCTCAGACACCGCATTCCAGATCCTTATGCGTTAAACTACCAAGGTGACTTTCGGAGAAGTTATAAACAGAAGAAATGTTTTTTAAAAAAAGGTGGCCGAAAAAAGGAGCCTAATCTTAACGCTCCTGGCCATTTCATACTGTCTTGTGAACTAAATGGTCATAAATAAACCCAAACCAACAGTAGAATGTCCAAATTCGAAATTCCCTGACACGGGAAGAAAGCATATTATATTTTAACATTTATTATTCTAATTTATTATGTAATTTATTATGTTAATTTATTATGTTAATTTATTATGTTAATTTATTATGTTAATTTATTATGTTAATTTATTATGTTAATTTATTATGTTAATTTATTATGTTAATTTATTATGTTAACTTATTATGTTAATTTATTATGTTAATTCATTGTGTAAATGTATTATGTTAATTAATTATATTAATTTATTATGTTAATTTATTGTGTTAATATATAATAGAAGCAACAACAAAGAAAACCGAGTATCGTAAATTGAATTTCCATTAAGTCTGCGATAACTTAGTGAAATGAGAGCCCGTTGAGCACTATAGGATTAATGGTACTTCGTTTCATCGGATATGTGCGAATACCCCTGATAAATTAAAAGGTTATTACAAATAATCACAGGAATTCAGTTACTCAATGGTCCTGATATTAATCTGGAATATGAGTTAAGTTCAGAGATATTGAAATATGGGCGAAATTACGTTAAATGTCCCGAAAATTAATTTCCACTGACACCACGTTCATGAAATGGAATGCTGGTGGAAGATCTAATTCCCTGATTAACGATGATTGAGAAACATCACACGGGTTCTACATTTTCAGATTATTCATGTAAAATAGAGGTAATTTAAAATAAGGAGTGGGGTTTATACTTAATACAGAACGCTGCAATTATAGTTTGACTAATCAGCTTAGAATCAAATTTATGAAATACTAGTAGTACCCGGCGTTGCCTAGGCAGAGAGAGTCATCGTTGCGCCATCTGACGGTTTTAGTAAGAAGTCACTTTTGCTTTAAGGGGTAAGAAGTGGGATGGGGTGGTGTGAAAACTTGATTTCGTTTTGAAAATCAAGTTTACAAAAAATCATCAAGCTCGAAATAAAACTGTAGTAAACGGAAGTATGAAAAAAAAAATTGTTGCGGATTAACACTAGTTAATGGTGTAATTTTCAGAGCCATAGTGAACCAAGTCCCTGCTATTTCTATTTTGTAACAGATGGCATTATTATCCTCTAAATCACTGTAGGATTCAACTGGTGTTAATAAACTTTTACGTTGATTATCGCAAAACAATAACTTATGGACTTGATCCACTTTAGCTCTAAACGCCTCATATATGGATTATTTATTATCTATGACTTGACCGAAGGGTTAAACCATGAGAACATTTCATATAAATAATCTAAAAGGTCTTGTCAAGAAAAAAGGTCGAAAGGCTCTGCTGGGAAAACTATATAGTATTAATACATGTCTACGCGGCGGAGCTTTTCGACCGTTAAGAATTAACATCCTATTCTGTATCTTCGACACATCTTGTGTTATGCTTTCCCTTCACCATTCTTTCAGTGGCGGCTCGCCCACTACAGCAAGTACAGCCGGGTTGCACCTAATTTTATTATATTTTAAAATTAAAATGATATATTTTACTAATTTTCTTAAATGAAGATTAGAATTGGAAATGGAGATTAAATTTCAACTCTAAGTAAAAAAAATCTCCGATAAATAGCAAGCGTGTTTCCGTAATGCACAAATTCAGGAGAAGAAAAAACAAAAACTCCATTCAATCAAAATTGCAGCTAAAAACCGAAGTTCGAAATCGGCTGCATCGTTGCCATGGCAACCTTACGTAGTATGCTTCCCCAGCACGCTAAAATGGAGGATGTGACGACACAAACGTAGCGCAAAAGGATTTTTTCAAATTCGCTGTACTAGGGATTTCGAATAAATGATTGGTTCTTTGCTGAATCGGCGAGGCGGGGTGGGGGAAACCATAATTTCGAAGAATCTCTCCAAACGGAAATAGTTTTCGATAAGTTTGCACGTGTGTTGTTGTTTCTTTACTTAAATTAATATTAAAATTGAACGATTCGCAAGTTTGATAGGAGGATTGATTTTATTTTCAAAAAATAAGTAAGTGTTTTCTATTATTTTTACATGTTATCTTTCATAAAAGTTGAAAGGAAACTTTGGTTTGAGTAATAAATTTTAAAGAATGTCCGTTCGTGTATGGTTGTGTGAAAAAGGCGAGGGGGGGGAGTTCCATGTTTTCGGCTGCACTAACATTTTTGACCACGGGCCGCCACTGCGTTCTTTTACGTGTGAAAAGTTTTCAAGACATTGTGCTGCCAATTATTTTAAGAGTTATGATAATTGCTATTCTACGATGAGGTAAACATTATCTACAGTATCCTATATTTGTTGTAGAGTAAGTATGTATAAGTCGTTTCATATTGGATTTAAAATTTTGTATGTGATACGAACTCATAAAAAAAACTATGCTTTTATTCTATAGTTCTAAAATATGGGATAATTTTTTTATTTTTTTATTTTACTTTGACTTCATTCTTTTTGTAAGACTGAGTCTGTCATCTGTAATGTTATCTGTCTGTTATATATATAGTAAAGTAGTTAGTAGTTATCTATAAAGAAAACATTTATAATGAAAACAGAAGAATTTTAAAATGATATTTTGAAAATTACATGATATTATTTTCATCTGTATACTTCCTTTATTTGTATTTATTTAGTACTTATTTCAGGATTCGAATCTTTTAAAGGATTTCGAGTCTTCTAGGATTTGAGTCAAAAAGATAGAATATGATGTAAAAAGACATCATATTTTATCTTCTTGTGTTAATTTTTTCATCTAAAAATTAAGTTTTAGAGCAAATATTACTTGAAAACAATCTTTATATTTGAAGTGACTTTTGCACGTTGATATTATTGGGTTCTTTCTATTATCAGGTATCGATCAATGAAAAATACTTAACGAAAGATAGTTTTACAATTTAATCTTATTTATAAAGATATTATCACTTTTTGTTACTTAATCATTTAAATTTTCCTGAACTTCTATTGATTAATTATTACTATATTATGATGAATATGAAGTATTTTAAAGAGACCATAATCAGAAATGCACAATACATTTTTAAAGTTTTCAGCAACAAGCAAATTTATCATTTTTGTTCAAAAACTGTTATTTCAACAATCTGGGTACAAAAAAGTGGCTTACTGGGGTTTTTTTCAGCAAAAAGCAACGAGGTTGAAGAATACTTTTTAATTCAATTTCACTAAAAATTATATTAAATATTTTTGGCACTATGTTCTCTTCATCTGCGTTGCTTTTGCAATACCAGCTGATTTACTACAATTTTATGCAAAAATCAAAGTAAGTTGTGTTGTACCACATTTGAAAAAATAATGTGTTGGTGGCAAATCACGACAATTGCAAAATCCAAAACATAAAATGTTTCTCTTTTTTTTGTCAAAGCCTCCTTTTTTATAATAAAAAACTTTGAAATTCAAACTGAAATTGGACTGAAAAATCAAAGCCTGTCTATAAATTTATCTAAGCATTCATATAGTTAACGAAATGATGCCTATATTACTCGTCTGACTATAAATTCTGATGAATTATCAAATCTTCAGTTTAGTTTAATATAGGCTTGTAGTATTTTACCTTTATATAAGCAGATTATTACTCAAAAATTCTTTATTATGACTTTTCTTTATTTTCTAATAAAATATGTTTTTAAACTAAGAAAAACTTTCTCATAATTTTAACTATCGTGTAGCCTTTACATTTTTATTTCATATATATATAAGGCGTTTTGCAGTAATTATGGCTTAATTTTAAAAACAACAGCCAGTTGTTTTACGTTACCAAGACGAAAAAAAAAATTATCAGGTTTAAAGAATGAAGAAAGCTGTGAGAAAGTGTCGAACATGCAGCGCCATCTAGTGGTAAAAATTGATACTATTTATTTTACTATTTTTGAAGCCCATTTTATTTTGTAAAACTCATATAATTAAATACATTTATATTTTGTATATAAAAATACTGTACTTCACTAACATTTTAATTAGGTGAATTATTAACCTTGGTTTTTATTATGCATCGTGACCGTCACATGAAGAATTATGGGAAATCTACTAACAAATTTTTATTTCAAAAAAGTTCAATTGATGCTAATAACTGGAAAATATTTGATAAAAATGGACCAGATCGTAGCTTTAGATATATATATATAACATAATGCGATCTCGAAACTTTAAAAAAATTATAGCATTTGTAGATATTATAGCACATGTAAGAAACTACCACGAAGTAGTCTGATCCGTTTCAATAGCAAATTTCTCACATTTAATTTAGTTTTAATAAAAATATTTTCAAATAATTTATATTTAATGAGAATATTTTTTAATTGTTCATTTCAATGTTTTTACTTCCTTACAAATTCTAGGTCCCTTCGAAACTTGCAAATAACAGTAAGTCACTTTTACTGTGAGTCTAAACAAATTTAACCCTAGAATACTAACAACGATAACTTCCTCATTTGTGATGTTAGTACTCTAGGGTTAAAAAAAACTCATATTCTATTATATATATTTGCAAGATACAACAGCTGTTTAAAATTTATTTTTAGTAATAAAAATTTTAAAAATTACAAGTTTCATTGCATTATCAGACTGAAGGTGTTTATGTGGCTTGAGAACGAACGTTTTTGAGTTGTATGTTGGTTCAACATGGTAAGTTTTTCTATTATAAGAAAAAGTAGCCATCCAAAGGAAAGAAAAAATAGGTGAGTTTAAATCAAAATTTATTTTAATCAACATCCTGTGTAAGGTTTGAGAAGCTTATATTTCTTATCAAAAAAAGGTTTGATATTTAAACTTCATGCCTTTTATCTTTACGTTAAAATTTTATCATTTATATTGAACCTTTTTCATAAAACCCCATATGTAAATTTGGATAAAAAAAAATATATTGCATTAATCTCTTATTAACGCAACATATGTATAGATATATATGCAATATATGGAAATTTATCCATCTAAAAATGTAGCAGTTTTCTATAGTTATAATAAAACATAAAGTAATTTATTTAAAAAGCTAAATCGCTTTCAAAGGATCAATTCTTGTATTTACAGTGAAAAAAAATTGAATAGCTAACATAGTCTACATTTATAATTTTCCTTTAATCTAACTCAAATTCAAATTTCTAAAACGCTGCTAGTTTTAAAATAGAGCTCATTTTATCTTTTTTAAATATTCGCTGATATTAACAATTTTCATTGAAAAGACATTTCAAGAAAAAACGTCAATTGTTAATATATTTTTGATATATTTGAAATAGTCTTTTAAAAAAAACTATCTTTCAAAATTCTAAAATCCAACAAAAATAACTTTGAGATTCGACGAGCTGTAAAATATCTAAAGGATGTTCAACATTCCTTTATAATATAGAATTTTACACACATTTACTTTATGAATTATTCATATATTTGATTTTAACTTATCATACTAAAATTTCGTAAAATAATATTTCTCGAAATATATTTTCAATACTCCGTAAGTTCAGAATCACATTTATAAAATGCATTCAAAAAGTATTTTTAGTTCTATGTATTTTTTTAAGGCTCTTTGAATTTTGAATTTTATTGGATAGTGACAATACGTTAAATTTTATTTTATTTCAAATTTAGTAACCGAGTCATTTTTTTACTTAAAAATTCTCTAGAAATGACGTTTTGAATATAAAAACTTTATAAATATATTTTTTAAGATTCAGTTAATTTTCTTTCTAATAATCATAAATATTTTAAATGAAAAAACATTTATCAATCGTGGTGATATTTTTAAGTATTTAGAAGAATATTTCGATATGCGTTTTTTCGAGCTAAAAATGAACTAAAATCTTTACTCAAATTCCATTTAATTTAAAAACAAACAATTTTATAAATATTCGTGTAAGTGGCCTGCTATAAATATGTGGAATTAATATTTTAGAACATTTTCAAAGGAAATTATTATAAAAGAATTGACTGCTTTTATTTCCTTCATACATTTCGTCAATTTTTTCTGTCACGAAAATTAAAATATTTAGAAATAAAAAAAACAGCATGAGTGTTGTAATTTTTTATAATAAGATAAAGAATAGACTCGTCAACTTTCAAAAACTCATTTTTTCGTAACTTTTATAAATTTAATTCCTCAGTTACACACGCGACTAAGTTATTTTGTGAAACTCAACGTTCGGTACTTCAGGTGTTATGCTAGCGCCATCTTTCGGATATAAACGTGACTAAAAGTAAATTGAACGTGCATCTACTGAATACGTATTAAAAAAGTTTGATTTATCAAACGATAGACAGTGAATGATAAATATCTGAAATTTTCTTGTAAAAGAATACAAGAAATATAAATATTTTAAATTTTCTGAAAGTAATTTATAATTTTTTTTTTTAATACACAAGTGAAATGGGAATGACATTTCTTCCAATTAATATTTACGAAATTCTTTTGCTTTGCTTTTGCTAAATTCTTTTGCTTATTTTAAAAGATTTTACAACTGTTTATGTTTAAAAAAAACTTTTTGAAATTATTTCAAAATTACTTACAGATTTTTATTCTGAATTTTTACAGAAAACTGGTTATTTATCAAAAAAAATTAATAGTTGGTACACTATATCTCTTTGAATCCTTTCCTAACTTCTAAGTCCTAATAAATATCGTTTAAAATAACTTTTGTGTGAAAAAAATATATAAATATAACAATCTATTTCAAAAGTTTTATTTTTAATATCAATATTAATACCCCCTTCATATGGAATGAATGGGAAATATTAGTTGAAGAACTTAATCTGAAGACTTGAAATTTTTTGAACGACTTTGTATGTTGTATAATTTTAGTCTTTAAAATATAGAACATTGTGTTTATACCTTTTTCAAAATAATTGCAGTCCGAATTTTTTCTTAACTCATTTATACGTTGAATTAGTTTTCATTAGAGATTTTATACGTTAAAATAGATTTTGTTTTGTTGTAGTACTTTTTTGGTACTTTTGTAGTACTTTAAAATTATGCAATGAGTAGAGTACTGTTTCAGCATTACAAATTATACGCACATAAAAATTAACCGGGAATATATATATTACAAACAAATACTTGCAAACAGATTTCGGAATTTTTTTTCTAAAGACAAACTTTCTATTATATTTATAAAGGTTATAATAATTTAATGACTAAACTAACAGCAGAAAATACAAATAAAAGAGGAGATTCACTAATTGAATTGGCGTATAATTAATCTAGTAAAAGTCTTATATATTAAACCGAGAAATTGGGACCTGTGAAAAAGTTTTTTTATATAATATTTAGATTTAATAGTGACTTTTATAAAAAAAAAATACAAAATTATACTACATTTATATACTTATTTTTTATCAAAAAAAATTATAAATTTAATCATTTGATGTATAAAAAGAGTAAAAGATAAATCAAACGTGATTTTTTTTCAATTAATCTTATTTTACTTTCTAAAAATATATAATTACATCGGCGACACCACAAATGATGGATTTTGATAAAGACAGAGCATATTAATTTATTACGTTCGCATATATTCTAATTAATAAATATATATTATAATCTACAAAAGCGCACTAATGGTTAAACTAAATACAATATATAAAACTCAAAGAACATAATTCATAAATGGCATTCTTAATGCGACAGCTAGTGAGAAAAAATAAACACTAATTTGAATATGCTCTAAATTAATTTTAAATGTTTTGTGCTTATATCACTAGTGTCAATAGCATATATATTATTGTTTTATATTAAAAAAATTATCATTACATTCAATTCCAGAATTTTCAAATTAAATTACATAATTTCTCTAAAAATTAATTACAATGTTTGCTCTTTGAAATATGCATTTGCATTTGTCAGACTTCTTCAGAAATCAGAAGGATAATTATATAGAATATCCAATAGTGCTGAAAGAAATGTTACTGGTGCACAACAATATGATGGATGTTAAGTCAAATCATAAGCGCGAAAATTAATTAAAAAATAAATTGTAGTAAATTTACAGTTATGCTTTCACGGCAGTATATTAAAATCAGCAAAATCAAATATTAAAAAGTTGAATTTAATGTTTGATTGAAAATATAATAATGTGAACAAATTTTCTAAATGTAAAAAAAGTTTTTAATTTGCCCTAATTGCATTTAATATCAAAGTACTGACATGGGTACAAAATTTAACATCCCTTATTTGAATCACATTAAATCATGTAAGCAAATGATGGTGTCTTTTTTCAATGATCTTTTATACGAGTGCTGTAGAAAATCCCATTGCAGAAGTTACGCGCGCTAAAAATACGCACGTTGCTGTAAACAAATTTGTAAATTTTAAAACATAACTTATTTTAAGTGGTAATTATATTCACAAACAAATTCTGATGCTTAGACATAACCATGTAGGCTTTAAAAGTTCTAAAAAACACTAAATATATTTTTTATGGAATATTCAGAGTTATAAGAAGAAATACTTGTCATGTCAAATTTTTCCTGAAATTAACTTCTTTAAAACATTTGGGCAAACGTATGTGCCTAGAGTTCTTTAGTTATATGCTCCATTTGCCCCGTTATATTAAATGGCGACTAAAATTTCAAATAAATAGTTTAAAAAATATAATTAAACGACGTTTGAAACTTCTTATCGTTAATCTGAAAGTCAGACATTTTAATTATAAAATTCCAAGTCGATCTCGGGTAAAAATCAATTGGTGAATGCAATTCATTTTGGAAAGGATATAAAATGCCTCAATTTTTTCAGAAATTAACGAAAATCACAAAAATTATATTAGTTTTTATTTACTATTTAGAATAAAAATTTTAAAATAAAATTATATTAGATAAAAAAAAATATTTTGCTACAATAGTAATAATTGTGATAATTTTTTTCTGAAATATATACGACTAAAACATAACTTGCATCGAAACGTTTTTTAAAATGTAAAAATAAATTTAATTTATAAAATTGGTTTAAACGAATAATACTACTCATTAAAGTGTGAGTTCAATGACACTGCGCCTAACTCTAAGTATATTTCATTTAAATACGTTAAAATTTTACGATTTGTAGTTTTACAATTGGTAGATGATATATTAATGAATAGAATTATGTGTTTAAGTTAAATTTTGTACAAAATAATAATTATTCGCTTAAAAAAATTATTAAGCGTGGGATTTAAACTGGCAGAGTTATATGATCAGTGTAAAAGCTTTATTTTACACTATAATATATCATACGCGTAAAATTACGAACACAAAAAATCGTATATTACGAACATTGATGCATCGTTAACAGCTGTTGATTATCATTGTTAAAAATGCAATGCACTTTTAAAAATAGGTACTCAAAAATAAGTACAATATAAAAAGGAGTGCCAAAAGAATGGGAAGTAAGATAATTGAGTTTCAATATCTCGGTTTCCATTTAAGCAATAGACATCAAATAATGTGGAAAACCATCTTCTGAACAACTATTTTAAGTTTGTCAGGTTTCTTTGTTAAGATGGCTTGAATAGAGCTGAGATTAAAAATATTAAATCACACTGCTTATATTTAAGAAAGTACTGTTACTTTAATTGGAGTACGTCATTGCTCATTTAAGATGCAATTATACTCAAAGAAATACGAGTAGGTTCAGGTACTTATTTTTAAGTACCTTTTTTTTCAGTGTGCTAATCTTTGAAGAAACTCTTGTAAATTTTGACGAAACAAACACCTGGTATATACACTAATTAAATATTACGTAAAACTGAAGAAAAAAATTGTTTTTAACGAAATTTATTTTGTCAAAAATGAGGAAGATTTCCGACCGTGCTAAAACGGGCCAATTGAACTGTGGCAATAGACGTTTAAGAACCAAAAATGAAGGGCCGAAAATCAATCTGAGTATATAACTTTCGTTAAAAACATGAGGATTCTTGTTTCGTCAAAAATCACGTCATTCTATGAAAAAACGATTGTCATACATGACGAAAATGGTTTTGACGATCGCATAATTTTCAAAAATAAGAGTGTTATTTCTTAGAGTGCGTGTAATACTGATTAAGAATAAATGATCATTTATTACATATCTTCTATTTTTGCAGATCTACGGAAGAAATATTCTCTTTATTCATCAGCATAGCATTCATAGTAGATGCAGGACGAGATATGTATAAAAGTAAGTCTTACAATTAAAGTCCATTAAATTGAAATTGCATATGTAATGGGAATTTTCAAATACCTCAATGTGGGGGTAACAAAAGTTGGGTAAAGAATAGTGCATGAGAGATAGATTTGAATCATGACCTCTTTTCAACTATAAGAGTTCAATATCGCTATTATATCTGCACTTCATATCTTTAAACCAAAATTGATCTTATTTCAAAATTATCAATGGTCATGGTTATTAATGAGGTCTACCCAGCTAAAAAATGCTCTCCCAAAAATCTTAACAAAATTTGTATTAACACGTTCAGTGCGGTATGGGGTCGATTCACCCCATACCGCACTGTTCAAAATTCACCCCATATTTGCGGATATACCCCCAAAAATATTTTTAATGTTAACGCGTTTTGGTTATTTTTTAACATTTGCAATGCTGTATTAACAAAGTTATTTAGGGCTTTTCCAGTTAACTGTGTAATCATAATAAAAGTGACACCAGAGCTTTTGTTGAAATTTGACGAAGACACTTTAGAAACGTTATTTTTAAAACCATAATACAAGAGAATTTCAAAAATTCAAACAATTAATATATTTTAACTATTTATAAAGTTTATACGTATTAATGAGGTCTACCCAGCTAAAAAAAGCTCTCCCAAAAATCTTCCCAAAGTTTTTATTAACACGTTCAGTGCGGTACAGGGTATCGATTCACCCCGTGCCGCACTCGCGGATAGTTATTGCACGGGGTTAATTGACCCCGTGTCGCACTTATGGATAAATACGGATTTGACCGTCCGCACTGAACGTGTTAAGTGCTGTTTCGATAGATCTATCGAGGTATAATGTTAAGAAATTAAGGTATTTGACTGCAGTTTTCGGCAAAAAGCCTGTAAAACGTTTGTGTTGATTTTCTTAGCTTGGTGCTGTTTGTATGGGTGTACTAAGTGTTTGTGTTTCAGATTTTAACCACAACTACTTCTCTCCTGCCTGTATGGATGACGGAAGTAGTCCGTCTGTGGAATTTCCCTTCTGGATCAGCAATTCCAGTATCAACGAAACTCAAGGGGAAGTTTCAATGCCTCAACCGTGTAAGCGAGAAAATAGCTTACTCTTCCTGCTTCTCATGTGCGGCACAGTTTGGCTTGCCGTCTCTCTTTATAATTTCAATAAAACGTAAGTCTTCTTCTTTTTTCTAGTAATATTAGAATACTTTAATCATATGATTTCAAACAATTAAGGAAACTTCCGTTGTCCTTTCCGTTCCTCGCAAAAATACTAAAGATACATAGCAGCGATGGAATTTATAATCATATCAGGGCATATTTTAACATAGAGTTCGTGGGGCATTTTCCCCACTAGTGCAAAGAAAATCCCCACTACTCACAGGGATTTTCGCCCATTTTTTTTTATTCGTGTCCTAAATATTTTCTAAAAAGGAATACTTTAATCATAAGATTTCAAACAATTAATAAGGAAACTTCCGTTGTCCTTTCCGTTCTTCGCAAAAATACTAAAGATACATAGCAGCGATGGAATTTATGATCATATCAGGGCATATTTTAACATAGAATTGGTGGGGCAGAGATTTGCGCCCATTTTTTTTATTCGTGTGCTAAATATTTTCTAAAAGGGAAGAGCATCTATATTTTTTGTTAAATTAAGTAAATTAATTTAGTTTAAATTGACAAATATACTTGTTAGCATTTTTTGCACAAAGTTTTTGTTAAAGTAAGCTGGGACAACATGTGACCAATAAAATATCTAGTGGTGGGTTTGGAACACTTTCGAACCATGGTATAGGGTGAAAGAATTTTTAAAACGCACTTGGTCATTTAAAACGCACGTTTGCGGCATAACAGGTAATTACACCTGCTCGGATAGATGACGTTTCACTAATGGTTAATACAGATCGTTTTAGGTTTCGCTTTTGAGCATTTCGGCACGTGACTGGCCCTTCCCCAAATCTGCTGCGTGCTTTGAGGAAGAATTATTAACGATCCCTCCGTCAGACAGTTACACGCTTCTTATTGTAAGGCAAGTCATCCTTCCACAAAGCTTTAGAACTCTTTTTGTTGCCTTCCAAAGGGACTCAGTTTAGCTATCTTATCAGGACCTATCAGCATCCTATCTTTGACAAAAGAAAAGTATTTGTCCCCAACAGTGAAAATTCTTTAAAATATGCTCTGAATCATATATTTATTAACGTTGATTGCCTATGTCTTAGACCTATCGGTCGTCTTGCAGACGAACGGTTAATTTGGCTAATTAACTGTTAATTGGCGAACCAAGGCGAAATTAAACTATGTTTACAATACATTTAGGAATATATGAGTCCTCAAGTTTCAAAACCAGATATATAATTTCGACAATTTTTTCAAGAGAAACAAAAAACTAATTAATTGCATTGTTTATGAAAAAAAATTATCTTTTTTTTTACAAATTGGCATTAAATAAACACAAATCTTAACCAAATTTTAGCTATGTACAAGTATTACTTTGAGAGATAATTATTTCATCTTTTGGATCTATCTGGTTTTGCAGCTGATTACTGAGCTGCGATTGGTGCACAGACTGTCTACGCACATCTTGATTTATATGCTTTTGAAAATGATTATTTACTTATATGGTTTTGCATCCAAATGCTATACAGGGTGCGTTCCATAAGTAATGCGACTAAATTCATAAAAAATCATTTATTCGACATATTCGTACTATTAGTTAAAAATCCTCAAAATAGCACCCTCCTGCGTCGATACATTTATGGAGGCGGTGTTTCCAGGCCTGGAAGGCATCCAGGAAGGCCTTCTCCTTGAGGTCCTTTAGAGCCGATGTAACATGAGCCTGGATGTTTTCAATCGTGTCTCAATGTTTCACTTTCAGGGCTCCTTTTAAGCGAGGAAACAAAAAAAAAGTCTGGGGGAGCCAGGTGAGGACTGTAAGGACGCTGGGAAACCAGTGGGGTCTGGGTCCTGGCTAGAAAGGAGGGTCGCGCGCTGCCGAAGTGACATCAAGGACGCATGGAAACTTCATCACGATATCGCGCCAAGCCACAGCTCCTTCGTTGTCAACGATTTCCTGGCCAGGACGCATACCCGACTGGTTCGTCAGCCTCCTACAAGCCTGACCTGGCTCCCCTAGACTTTGCTTTTGTTTCCCCGCTTAAAAGGAGCCCTGAAAGGGAAGCTTTGGGACACAATTGAAAACATCCAGGCTCATGTTACATCGGCTCTAAAGGACCTCACGGAGAAGGCTTTCCAGGATGCCTTCCAGGCCTGGAAAAACCTCCTCCATAAATGTATCGACGCAGGAGGATGCTATTTTGAAGATTTTTAACTAATTGTACGAATATATCCAATATATGATTTTTTATGAATTATTTTATGCATTACTTATGGAACGCACCCTGTATTCACACAGTAAAATGAAAATTATCTTGCTGCTTTTAAATGTTATGACTTCGCCTACTGATAGATCTGTAGCAAAATTAAAAATAAATGTCATAATCTGAAAATCGAAAAAAGAATTATATATATGGTTTTGAAACTAGATGGAGTATAATTTTTCTTTCATTGAAAGAAAGTCTACCCTCTGACGGATAAGCAAAATTTCGAATCTGTTGGTTTATTTTTACTGCATAAATATTTAATTTATCCTTTTTACAAAAATATTTTTTTTAGTTATATCAGTTGAGGAGGTTTTCAAAAGTCCTCCTAATGCTTTAAATTTGAAAATTATTTCAAAAAAGAGATTTTTTATCAACTTATACGATGTGTACTGTTGGAAAAACTGGAGATACACGAACGGATATACACGTTTGTATCCGTCAAGTGGTTAACGTTATTATAATAAACAACAAATTTTCGTTCATAATCAAAATAGAGAAACTGAGTATCGTTCTTAAGGTGACAGGTTTGATCTTCAGTATTATGATACGTTCTACAAAATGCAGTTTAATAAAAATCGCGTAAAAGCAAGAAAAGGCATTAGTCATCTATTTTCAGAATTTTAATAAATTAAATATACAGCATTAATCTCGTCACAAATGGTTTAGCATATAAAATCATTTTCTATAAATACAATAGTAATAGATTTATTTTCTTTAGTTCAGTCATCAAAACTTGAAAAATGTCAATAAAATGACAAGCGTTTTATTTCTATTTATCTAACTGACAAGTTTCCGATAAAAAATATCGAAAAAATATCACTTTTCAGATTTAACAAAAGATCAAATCTGTGGCGCAGCATCAATTTTTAAAAAATATATGATACATATTTTTAAAAAAAAGTATTACAAAAAATGCACACAAGTTCAACATAACATTTTGCCATTCTCTTTCGCCCCTGGTGGTTTTCCGTACTAAAATCACCTAGGGCGAATGTACCAATTTCCGACCAGTACCAAACATAAAAAATTTTAGTGATACTGAGCTTCCAATACATTGTAAATTGATATTTAACTAAATTTTAAAAACTTTTGGGTAACATCGATTAAAAGAGCTTTTAATAACATAATGTGCTCTTAGTTTTAAATAGTTTTTTCCCAAATGGTCGGGAGCCCCAGTTGCTCAGTTGATAAGGCGTTCAGCTACTTATCAGAGGATTGGTGGTTCGAATCCGTGCAATGAACTTGACATAGAAAAGTAAAAAAGTAGGGATCTTGCGATCGGAGGGTTGCCAGCTTCACTACAAAAATACTAGAAAGTCGTCCAGAATATCCAACAAATTATACTGGCGTGTATACGGGACTGGTGCACGATAAATCTGATCGGGGTCCAAAGTCCCGACGTCTATTGAAGGCGTTGGGTGCCAGTTCAGGTGTTTCCTCGTCATCTGACCATGGTTCTAAAATAACGAGGTGCATGTATGAATGTGTGTGTGAATGTGTATGTGTTCCCGGGTCTTTCCTTCGAGATTGACCCCGAACCGTCGCCAATAGCCCACTGTGCAGCTCTAGTGCGACGTTAATTAACAAAACAAACAAACCCAAATGGTCGGTAACTGGTGCATTCGCCTTATTTACCAATTTATAGCATGAGCCCTGTGGTTTCCATCGTAACCACATGCGTGAATAGGAAGCGTAGAGCGGAATATGTTGGCGCATAGCAAAAATTTTAAGTTCATTTGTAAATACAGGGGGGGAGGGGGAATAACAAGTCACTCTCGCAGAGAATTGTGCAATTTTTTTTTCTTTCTTTTGATGGGAATTTCTATGCTGATGTGCTGTCTAACTATTTTTTTGCTAAAAAGGTAAATATTTTTAATATTAATTAACATCAATTTTTAACATCTGATGGTTGAAAAATAAAAAGAGCAGATGCTAGCCTACATAGGCTGCCTTCATAAATCACTTTCAATAAATATCGACAATTACAAATAAGACTTACCAGCAATCGAACCCAGATCCGCAGGGATCGCTACCCAATGCCTTATCCGGTGTACTACCAGAGCGACGTGAAGAAGTTATAAACATAATTAACGTTAAAAAGATGTGCGAAAAGAATGGTTAGTAAGATAACTGAGTTGGGGGGGGGGGGGGGAAATAACCCAGTTTCCATTTAAGCAATCGACATGAAATAATGTGGAAAACCATCTTCTGAACCCCTATTTTAAGTTTGTCAGGTCGCTTTGTTAAGATGGCTTGAACAGAAGCTGATATTAGCAATATTAAATCACACTGCTCATTTTTAAGAAAGTACGGTTACTTAAATTTGAGTACGTCATCGCTCATTTACGATGCAATTGAACTCAAAGAAAAATAAGTAGGTTCAGGTACTCATTTCAAGTACAATTTTTTTTACGGTGCATACGAGACATAAAAGAAACATGAAAAATTAATGTATATATTTAATGCTTATATGTATATAACCTCTTAACTTATTTTGGTAATTTTGTGTTTGTAGTTCACAAATGTGTTGAAATCCCCTTTGTAGCATCCTGTTTATTGGATTTTTTTCATGTGTTTTTTTCATGATTTCATGTGATTTTTTTTCATTTCTGTTTCAGGCCGTACCTGCAGGCCAGTAAACGTGAGATCCTGGCCGACTACGCCTTGCCTGTAGCAGTTATCTCGATGAGCTTCCTAGGATCGTTTGTATTCAGGGACGTGGCCAGTAAGTACCCTATATACAATTTGTACCCAACAAAAAAAGTCAGCATGAAACCTTCATCAAAAAGTATTTTGAAGGTTTTAAAAAGGATATTGAAACAAAAAACTGAGGTTTTTGTGAAGTTTTTAATTTTCCTGCATAAAACCTTTAAAATATCTGCATTTTCCCTTCATGATTAAAAATTGAAGGTTTTTTGCAGGTTTTTATGAAGATTTTTTACAGTTTTTATGAAGGATATTGAAACAAAAACCTTTAATTTTATAGATCTTCAAAAAAACTGCAGTTTTTCTGCATAAAATCTTCAATTTCACAATTTTGATGAAGGTTTTATGCTGACTTTTTTTGCTGGGTATCCAATGCTTATTATTATTTTCGAGTTCGATAGCCATAAGGTCTATTTGCATTTCGATAAAGCTCGCCAAGTTGATATTGACAACTCGACAAAAAATGGACTTGGTCTGTTTTTGTATTCGCAAGTCATATGAATTTCTCCAACAAAACACTGTAAGAAAACGTATTCAAAACTAAGCAAAATGTACTCATTTGGGAGTACATTCGATGCTTATCGTGGCTCCTAATACATAAGTTTCAATTTTGAAAAAGACATCTATTCAAAAATGAATACAGCAATGAGTAAACAGGAATAAAAAGAGCAGATGCTTGCCTACAAGGGCTGCCTTCACAAACCACTTTTAATAAATATCAACAGTTACAACCAAGACTTCTTGGGAATCGAACCCAGATCCTCGTGCACCGCAATCCAGAACCTCATCCGTTAAACTACTAGAGCGACTTAAAGAAGTTATAAAAAGAAGAAATGCTAAAAAGGTGTGGAAAAAGAATGATAAGTAAGATAATTGAGTTGTAATAACTCAGTTTCCATTTAAGCATCGACATCAATTAATGTGGAAAACCATCTTCTGAACAACTACTTTAAGTTTGGCAGGTCGCTTTGTTAAGATGGCTTGAACAGAAAATCAGATTAGAAGTATTAATTCACACTGCTCATTTTTGAGAAAGTACTGTTACTTAAATTTTAGTACGCCATCGCTCATTTACGATGCAATTGTACTAAAAAAAATGAGTAGATTCAAGTACTCATTTTTAAGTACCTTTTTTTTTAATCAGTTCGTAATCAGCTTCTGAAAATTTATTTAGGACTAGTTGTTTGACCCCGGATAGAGGGATATGCATACCTACTGACAAAAATTTTCATATTATCAAAATAATTTTTAATAAAATTTAGAACAATTGTCTAATTTTTACACACTGCTTAATTAAATTGATTTTGAACACTTAAAATCTGAGGTTATAAATTTACACGTTTCTTAATTTCTTGTAATTGCTTTTCAGCGGACCAATTCCGTTACAATGTCAATTATCCACTTGCACGAGCTCTAATTTTTACACACTGCTAATTAAATTGTTTTTGAACACTTAAAATCTGAGGTTATAAATTTACACGTTTCTTAATTTCTTGTAATTGCTTTTCAGCGGACCAATTCCGTTACAATGTCAATTATCCACTTGCACGAGCTCTAATTTTTACACACTGCTAATTAAATTGTTTTTGAACACTTAAAATCTGAGGTTATAAATTTACACGTTTCTTAATTTCTTGTAATTGCTTTTCAGCGGACCAATTCCGTTACAATGTCAATTATCCACTTACACGAGCTCCAGTTGAAGAGCTCCCTTGGACGGCAGCAATAGCGTCGTTAGGCATGGGCTTTGCCCTGTCGTTGCTGTTTTTTATGGACCAGAATATTTCAGCAGCTATGGTCAATAATCCATGTAACAAGTGAGTCATTTCAAAATATTACCCATTTTACTTACCGTCCGTTTTAGGTTCAAAACGAACAGTACTCTATTTTGTGTATAACATTTCTCAAGAAATTTGGTTAAAAAATTTATTGAAAAAATTTGTTTATTCTAAATGTCTATCTTAATTCCGAATGACTGGAAGATACACGTGGCACGTTGTCTGTAAGACAAACCAAATGGGTCGGCCCAGGGTAGTCGTAGGGCCCAGTGTCGTAGGCACCCGCAGTCGTAGGGCCCGGTGCGAATTTAGTAGTGGGGCTCCTTTTTGTCCTCCACATAAACTTATGAATAAGTTTGAATGAAACATATATTATGAAAGTTATTCTCAAGTTTTTTAGGTTATTGATAATCCAATAATGATTTTTTTATCAACAACAAAAATTTGATGCAGCTACATTTCACTTGCATTGACTATTGTTTTGGTGAATTCTTTACGTAAAAAGTTTGATTTATTTTGTTATCTTTATTATTTTTATTGATAAGCGTAATTTTCTAACAATCAAAATTATATTAGTCGTCACGGAACGATAATGTTGGAGTCGATCCCCTAAAATCGTAATATATCGTTTCTATCCTGAGACCTCATGTAACTGATTCTGTAGCGTTTCACGTCAAAGGTAAAAACATAAGAATTATTTTTATCTGTAACATTACTTTTTGTTTATTTTTCGCTGATGAGCGATGAGGCCCCTCCAGAAGCGCAGGGCCCTCTCAGTGCACATGTCGCACACCCCTAAGAAATTGGCCTGGGTTGGTCATGGAAAACTGATGGCCATATGAAATTTCTATTGCTAAACATTTGCAATTGCCGTTATGTGAAAGGAAACTTTTGTAATCGCAATATGCTAGATAACATCTGGAATTTATTTCCATTCAGTAGAATGCTCAAGGTCGTTGGTTAGAATTTACTTATCCACTGCTTTTCCAGCAAAACTTTGAAACGCCAGCAATCTGAAAGAACTGAACCAATAATGGTAATCTTAAAATACTAAACTAAAAGTGGTATTGTGAGGTTCACTGTTTATAAATGCGATAAACCGATCAGCAATTTTGAAATCCTTTTGCAGACAATATATTTATTAACTATTGAAAAAAAATGCATAGTAGAAATTATACTATAAAATCAATTCCAAATTTTTTAATTGGGCAAATTTCGATAATTCGATACATCCTTAAACTAGCATACATCTGTTTATATAAAACGTAATCATAACATTCCATTAGAGTACAGGTGAGTCGATGCAATTCATTATACAATTATTGTTTTCTTTTGTAGACTAAAGAAAGGACCTGCCTATCATTTAGATTTGTTCGTGGTGGCCGTAGTAAATGGCTTCCTGTCCTTATACGGACTGCCGTGGATGCACGGAGTCCTGCCGCACTCTCCATTGCATGTTCGCAGCCTCGCAGACGTCGAGGAACGTGTCGAGCAAGGACACGTCTATGAGATGTAAGTTCAATAGAGCAATCATCGGTTATATTTTTATTGAATATGCTTTTAGGGAGCAAACTTGCATAAGTAATAACTGAGGAGAGGATTACTTTCTTACAATATGCATCTTTTTACATCCTACAACGATAATATATTAAAATCTTAATATCTGGACATTTCCTATAGAGTAAAGTGTTACGATTTGGGTAATGAAAAATACGTATCGTGCTTTTAACTTACTTTTTTTATCGAAAAAACACTCTTTCCATTTTCAGTACTAAAAATACTCCGAGTCTCTAAAATGGAAATAGCTTCAAAAAACGGATGAGCGATATTTGAATAACAATTAAAAGATCTCATTACTTCAGTTTCCAACCATTTAAAGTTTTCGTTCCTTGCAAAACATAACACATCAGCAAAAAATCTCAAATAAATCATTAAAAACATAGATACAATTATGGACCTTTGCAAGCCTATTTCAAAAACTCCAAACTATAACTTAAAAAAATTAAAAAAATCGAATATTTTACAGTTTTTTTGGTAATGTGTCACCTTAATTTGCTTCGATTGTCAATATGTGTTACACGCCACCTTTTCTAATGTGTCCAATATGTGTTACACGCCACCTTTTCTAATGTGTCCAATATGTGTTACACGCCACCTTTTCTAATGTGTCCAATATGTGTTACACGCCACCTTTTCTAATGTGTCCAATATGTGTTACACGCCACCTTTTCTAATGTGTCCAATATGTGTTACACGCCACCTTTTCTAATGTGTCCAATATGTGTTCCACGCCACCTTTTCTAATGTGTCCAATATGTGTTACACGCCACCTTTTCTAATGTGTCCAATATGTGTTACACGCCACCTTTTCTAATGTGTCCAATATGTGTTACACGCCACCTTTTCTAATGTGTCCAATATGTGTTACACGCCACCTTTTCTAATGTGTCCAATATGTGTTCCACGCCACCTTTTCTAATGTGTCCAATATGTGTTACACGCCACCTTTTCTAATGTGTCCAATATGTGTTACACGCCACCTTTTCTAATGTGTCCAATATGTGTTACACGCCACCTTTTCTAATGTGTCCAATATGTGTTCCACGCCACCTTTTCTAATGTGTCCAATATGTGTTACACGCCACCTTTTCTAATGTGTCCAATACGTGTTACACTCCACCTTTTCTAATGTGTCTAATATGTGCCTTTTCAGTATCGTGAAGGTGCGTGAGACGCGAGTGACGGGAATAGTGTCGCACATCCTGATCGGACTGTCCATCTTCCTGTTGCCCTATCCAATGGCCTATATTCCAACGGCTGTACTGGACGGCCTCTTCTTGTACATGGCCATCACCTCGCTCAACGGGAACCAGATGTTCGAAAGGATCACGCTGCTCTTCATGGAACAAGTACATGCTTTGCATTGTTTTTTTACACAAATTTATTAAATTTAAGCTTGTATACCACTAACAAAATTTTAAAATTTCCAAGTAATTAAAATGAAAGTGAATTCAGATTATAGCAATTGATTAGGTTTATGAACATAGAGGCTTAAGGGACTCACAATCTAAAATATTTAATATTAATGATAAAATCCAGATATTGTTAATGAAAGTGTAGGATGTAGTCAGTGACGGCCCTTGAACATATTCTAGGTGGAGCTATATAGTTGCGCCTCCATAATATAAATTTAAAGGCACCTTCTATGTAGTCGGTTGAATGATTAATTAAGCGACATATATGCTACATTTTGTTTATTATCAGAAACAAGAATGTTTAGTTAAAAAATAACCTTTATTGATAAGTAGGTTTTTATTAAACAGGAGATCTCAATTACATAAAAAAATTCAACATACTAGGGAATCTTTCTCGATAATCTAACACGGACAAATTTCTGTATAAACAGATGTTCGAAAGTAAATAAGTTTTAATTACAAAAACTTCGTTCATCACACTCATTGAACTCTTTATCACACTCATTGAACTTCGTTGCCAAGCTGACTGAACTGGTGGAAGAGCAACCGGAGTAACGGAGGTTCAGGCGACACATGGTGTTAAAACAATAAAATCAGTCACATATTCAGCTAAGTAGTTAAGTTTACCATTTAGTAAAAATTACACCAGCTGAATTTGAGTTTGAGTTTGTCCCCCCCCCCCTTCCCCAAAGACAGCGCGATCGCATCCTTCGAGCATGAATGGACTGTAGTAGAGAGAATATGACGTCATAATCGTGATGCCCACATCTCAGAGCGAAATGCCCATATCACGTGCCATCTCTTCAAAATTTTGAATTAAAAAATACTCGCGATTGGCTGATGAATTGGGAAATGTGTAACAGTGAAAATTTATTAATGGAATGACGTAATTAATCACGTGTTTGAAGCCATACATGTTGGCTTCACTTTAATGTTAGAGAGAGAGACATCATGACTCCTCTACTATAAAGGATCCATGCTCGAAGATCGCACCCGTTACATCGCTGCTGTATGAAGTTAAAAGTATCATTCTCAACCGATATTCTTACATATTACGGGCTTGTCAATGTGTCTAGCCTTGTTTTACGTGGTTGCATCTGAATTAAAGAAAACTTATAATTTTTTCTTACTTGGAAGGGTTTTTTGAACAACTTCTATTTGTGTTTCAGGCGGCCTATCCTCCGAACCATTACATCCGCCGCTGTCCCCAACGCAAGATCCACATCTTCACCATGTGTCAAGTGTTCCAATTGGCCATCATGTGCTTCTTTGGATTCTCCCCCTGGTCGTACGTCAAGATGGTCTTCCCCGTTATCATTTTTTTACTACTTCCATTCAGGTAGACCTAGTTCAATATTATCCAATAACTTTATCGATATGATACAATTAGCGAATTAGCTTAAACATTTTAAATTATGAGAGTCTTAAAACAATGGCAAAGAAGAAATGGAATTTATAAACGTCTACTATTATATACATTAGACTTTTACTATTTTAGAAACCGCTATTTAAAACATTCAGAAAATTTTCGTATTCACTTGTAATTTGATAATTATCAAATCAATTGGTATCGATGACATTTACAGAAATCCTAAGTTTACAGAGTTCTACAGGGTGGTCAAAAATTTTTGAGCCATGGTCATTGATGTTTGGCTATTTAACTACACATGTAAACCATTGTGTTTGTTATAATTTAACTAGTTTTGTTTGTTGCAACTAAAGCTAAGCGACTTGTTTAAAATGGAAGCAAGTAGTTTGGCAGAAAAAAGTTTTACTGTCCTAATACAGCTAAATGTGATACAGCCAAATAGTTTGTGACCACCCTGTATATCATCCAAAACCTGCTAACAAACCCGTCTTTTGTCTATCTAATTGAGTATTTCTAATGACGGTCCCGCGAATATGAGCAGCTAAAACTCAACGTTTTAGAAACAAATACATAACCAGTCCGCAACGTGTAAAAAGGACATTTGTTGGAAATTTCCTTGTTTTATAAACACAATAGTAATTTTTCTGCAATGCAAGAGCTGGAAGTCATATAATGCATTAGTGGACTTAAGTTTACTTTAAAGAGTAATAGCAAATTCATGAATCGTAATAGCAAACACGTGAATCGTATTAGCAAACACGTGAATTGTAATAGCAAGCCCATGAATCGTAATAGCAAACACGTGAATTGTAATAGCAAACCCATGAATCGTAATAGCAAACACGTGAGTCGTAATAGCAAATCCATGAAACGTAATAGCAAAACCGTGAATCGTAATAGCAAACCCATAAATCGTATTAGCAAACCCATAAATCGTATTAGCAAACCTATAAATCATATTAGCAAACCCATGAATCGTAACAGCAAACCCATGAATCGTAATTGCAAATCCATGAATCATGGAGCCATTTTGATAAAACCAACATTCCAATCCGGAGCGATGATTTTTCTAAACTATGATACATGTCATTCATGAGTACTTTTCTTTACTAGGCACAAGATAGTTCCGTGCCTTGTGGATGGCAAGTACTTGGAAGCTTTGGACGGCGAGCATCAATGAGAAGATCTCTTTTTAGCTCCTTTACTTTATTCATTCTCTACTGGATACTGGTGCCTCCGAGGTTTCCTGGCCCTCACACACGAGTGCCTAGACAGTCCTTTGAAAGTGAAGCCTCATTGCAAAAGTGTCAACGCTCCAGCGAAAGGTTCTTACCACGTCAGTTGACCCTGAATGAAATCGACTCCAGAAGACGCTTCAAGCATATGCAGAAGTCCGTACTTTTAGAATTCAAATTCACGTTGAAAGGGAGGACATGTTTGGGAAATGAATCTATTTCTAAAATATTCTGTTGAGGACCAGGAACTGTGATCTTCAAAAGGCAACCAAATATTTTCCTTCAGTTCATCACACAGCATCGAGCACTGTCCAGAACCTTTTTACCCTATTCATACTTAACTAGGGCGTTTCAGTTGATAAACTACAAAAGGTGACAATCTAGCATTGATTATACCTTAGGTCAAGCACTATTATACATCCAGTCGAGTTATAGGGAGCCTATAACTGAAATCACTACATTAACTCTAACGAAAAAAACACAATATGAATTAAATGTTATCAATTTTTTCACTTAATCTCGTTAAAAATTATATATGTATTTTTATAAATTATTATTTTAATACATATTATTTATATTTTTAACAAACTTATATTTTTAAAAGCTACATTCGCACGTCGTCTCATAGTTAGTCTTCTTTTGAAACTGCTGCAAACTCAAACGCTTTATAATAATAAAAATTGTATTGGGGATATAGTAACTTTTTTACACTTATTGTAATTTTTTTAAAAAGTCTTGAGAAAATAGTTGTTTAATAGAAAATATTTTTGAAAAAGGCCTGCATTACAACATTTTAGAAATTTTCCATCAAAATTAATAAATAACTCGATTTTACTATCATTACGCTGTCATCATCAAAAGCCAGTTAGAAGTAATTTCACTTTATGTATATCGCGATTCCTATGTAGACAAGAAACAAATCTTATTTATTAGCTTACTAGTGAAAGACTCAGCTTTTTAGCTTACTAGTGAAAGACTCAGAGACATCTGTTCAGTGGTTAATGCGCATTTGACTATAAACTTAATAATACAAACTATAAATTTAAAAATGTATTTGGCTTTTGAACAGGCCATACAATGATCCTGATTGGACAGCTACAAAAAATCTATCTGCACAAACAAACCCTGCACTATATTATAATTTATACATATTTAAATTTACTAAATTAGTTAAAAACTTAACACTTAAGTCCTCGTCATCACTTTAATTAGGCATGTAAATGATAAGAACTATAATGTCTATATTCTTCAACTTATAAAATATATTCTATATTATGTACTAACAACATTAAATTCAAGGTTTGTTTCTCAATAGAGACAACAACAAAAGAAAGTTTATATGAATTAACAAACAGCTCCAATATTGCCAACCAAGGTAATTTTTGATATTCATTTAATTAGAGAGTGTACATCCGTAACTTGGTTCTTGGAAACTGCTATTAGATTTCGAAATATACATCCTTAATTCCTATAAAACTGAAAATTATAATGCCATTTAAATCGTGACAACTGACCAAACATTTAAATTAAATACAAAAATATTTAATTCCTATAAAAAATTTCAGGATGTGAATGAAAACTTCAGATAAGAATATTTAAATATAAAAATTTAAACATAGAAATTAAAAAAATAAAATACATTCATCAATGATGCATCATTTTATAATAATCATTGATTTGCAGCAGCAACAAGAGAAATTAGACTAAACTTGAGATCAACTATAAGGGATCTCATGTTAAAAAAAATTGAATATAAAGTTGTATCTACAAGTGCTTGTCGCACCTTAAATATACAGCTCTGAAACTTTCATATTTTAGGGTTAATTAATTAACTGAAAAAAAAACAATATACAACGCAATAGATATTAATTCAACCATAAACCCTTAAAAGCTACAATGTTAAAAATATCTGCTTTATTACATGTATTTTTCTAGAATTTTTGAAAAAAAATCGTTACTTTCCAGAATCAAAAAAATCAATTGCAACCCTTTTTTTGCCCATCTTGTGGCTGAGTCTCATAATTCCAAGGATGCCAAGTTTGAAACTTGGAAAAGCTATGATGTGCTTTGCAGTGCGCAATGCACGCCAAGCTGTACTGGCATTTGTACGATTGCACAAGATGACTGTTGAGCGTACAATCCACCAATATTCCTCTACATTTATAAAAGGACGAGCAAAAGAGATTAAGATATAATGTCCCATTAGATCGCGCATCTGTAGAATATCTTTGCCTTCGTTGAAATGTTAGCATAGCTAATTGAAAATAAAAAGCATGTAAAAAGGAACTGGCTTAAAACGTCAGCCCTTTTAAAAGCGAGATTATATCTTACCACTGCCAGTCATTAAACTGCCATCAACTTATAATTAACTATAGGACAAGGCGCAAAATAAACTATTTCTTTCTATCTGTTAGTGTACTTTTAAAAGTAAAAAGCTGAAAATATTTTTAACTAAAAATGAAATTCTAAAAAATAACTAGTTTATTAGTTCTATTTTTAGAAAGAATAGTTTTGGACAATGTAAGTTATAGGTGCGCACAATTGCGCAAAAAATACATTTAATTTAAATATATTACTAAGATGAACGCGTATAGAAGTTTGTTATAGTCCCTCTTACCGACGCGTATAAATCCAACGAAATATTTTTCAATGTATACTTAACTCGTTTGACTTCCAAAGTATTAATCAAATAATCGAGTTCATAATTTAAAAGAACAAATATTAAGTTTTCGAGTTATTACACTAACAAGCCCCAAAAAATACATTCCTTTATATTATAATATATCGTCAGTTTAGAAGTAAAAGCACATATATTTAAACCAGAGATTTACCAGCTGTAGTTGGGGACCAAATTTATAGCGATAAACTTCGAAATGCGAATGACCTTGGTGCTGGATTCTAGAGAGGGAAAAATATTGACTTTGGATTTCATCACCAACTATTGATGGTTAATTTTTGGTTTAAATATACGTGCTTTTACTTCTAAGCCGGCGGTACACTATTACGTATACCTTTATCCCTTTAACAAAATGATTGCTTTGCAAAACCCCAAATGCATTCAAATCTAACTCTAAGATCTTTGATACTCAAATAAACAAACTCAGTGATTTAAAGAGCTGATGATTGTGAGAATCACTTGTAGATACTACTTCAAATTGGGCATCTATAGAATCGGTCAAAATGGGTACTACTCTCTATTAATCAAAATTTATCAAATTAACCCACATACAAATTTATACTTTATCAACACTTTATATTATGATATTTTGTTTCCACGATATATTCTATTATTATTTTATAGGAATTTTTTAACTAATAACATTAATGAATTTTACCAAAACACAAAACAATGTTCTTTGTTTATTTATTTTTTATAATACACGTTCCTAATATGAAAATTTTAATTTAAAAAAATCAACTGAAAACGTGCTACTTATCTCTAAAAGAACAATAGAATGCTAAGTGCTTGGACTACACAAATAATCTTTCTATATATAGGCGATAAAGTCTAAACAACATTTGTTTTCATTCACGGATCAGTTTCTATAGATGTATTTTTATAAAAAGGAAAGCAGTGTTCAATTTTAAACTCTTTCTGTGAAAGAATACTGCAACAAAGGAAGAGAAGAGACTTCCACTGAGAAGCATCCTTTTAAGTGTAGATACTTGTCCCAGTATTTTAATGATGATCAACCTTCGAGAAGATAACTGCTATAGGTGAGGTGTTGTCGGTCAGACTTCATGTCTAAACTTTTTTCCACGAGATTTCTTTTTCTTTATCTACGAGTCGCTCATATCAGGTACGCCAGATTGACAAACAGTCGTAGAACCAGCCAAAGGCCGGTTCTATTCTACATTTGAAGCATTTCTGTCTCCTACTTCAACTTGATGGAAGCGAGTCCACAACGTAATGTGCTGTATCGACCTTTTTTTTATTGATTTACCATCAATTTCCAAAGAAGATGCAGAAGGGCAGATATTTTTGTAATATCTCTTCAGTGCCAATCTAGGATATCCTATGTACACATAAATAGATTCACTTGGAGGACTTCTAAATGGAAAGTAGTTGATTTAGTGATAGTGTGAATTCCTAGTTTAAAACCTGCATTATCAGTGTTTTAAAACATCTAGATTTGTGTTTCACTCTTAGACGGTGCAGTCGACGCATACTACTCGGCTGTTCGCTTCTTAGGACGCTGTTCCGAAGTTTTGAATTTGTTGGACTATTTATAAGTGCATGTGCTGTACATAAAGATGCGTGCCTTGGAAAATGGAGCGAAAGAAATTCACTAAGGAGAGCAGAACACTGCATAGTAAAAGAACTTTTCCAATCAAACCGCAGGTCTCTATAGCAAGAGATGATATTGTGCACACTGCTGCGTCAATGTATGCAGACATATAGTGTATCCTCACAATCAGAACGAGAAATAGGCAATTTTTTTCAGAAAGGAGCTCTTTTGTTTTCGGGGTGGAAGATCGCTTTTCTTTTAACCATTCAAGAAGAAAGTTGTGCTTAGTAATGGCTCTAGCTAATGTGCTCTATATGTTCATAAATAACGCAAGTGATTACAAGCTTTTGATGGATATCAAAAAAAGGAAGAAATTACCTTATTTTTGTAACACACACTTTGAATACTACAACAAAAGCTATATAAAATTCCAGATCGATCATAATACCTATATGTCCATTGTTAGGACTGTAGCACAATAGGAATTGGTCACCAAAGAGAACCTCGTGTCAAACTTCAATACAGAACAAATTTAGTAGGGATGCTAGTTTCAAAGTAAGTGTGGCATCACTATGTGTCCAATTTCAATATGCATGTTCATACTTCACACCAGCTTCTGAGGACAATGGTTCCACATGGTCTTTCTCAAAATATGTTTTTTAAAGAATCGATCAATTGAAGCAAGGCCTCTCCATGGACAAAATTTCTGTTTGCGTTTGCCTTTCTAAAAGATTGGAATGATATAGAATTCGTAGCTCACTAAGATATGGCTGAGCAACGTTGACTTTCAATAATGTGTGATATTTAGAGAAATATATTTTTATTGTATTATTTGATTGCATTAGATATATTTTATTCTAGATAGAACGTTCTTCATTTGACAGTACTTGGTTTCAAAATCACGCATTCTGTCTAGATGAAAGCTAACTTTAACTGATAGTCCTTAGATATGTATCTCTTATTCTATTGAGCATTTAAAGAATAAGGTTGTAGTTGTATAGAATGAACAGCTCAAAAATACTGAATCGAACTTCTGCCAATTAATATTAATCAAATGTCATAGAAATTTATATTTTGTAAATTTCTTTGTTTGAATGCGTTGTTACGTGAGCTGACAATTTTAGGGAGTGTTGTGTTTTGAGATAATATGCTGTAACTGTTGTACTGTGCAAGAATTTATATAAAAGAAACTGTAGTATACATTATTAGGCGAACAAGAATTATCTATTTGTATAATGTTCCCATTTCAATTTTAAATAAACCGGACTATCTTTTGTGTACCTGCCCACCCGTAAAAGTACCAAACGTCCACTAGAAAAAATTATATTTCTCATAAATCGACCACTTTTGAGAAAGAATAATCAAATCAAACTAAGCAAACAAATCTCTCAATCAGGAACATCAACCATTCTTTACGCCGCTTTAGAAGACCCTAAACTTCATATACTAACTCATTTCAAAACCTATTTTTTTCCTTCTTATCTTTCTATTGGAATAATTGAAATACAATGCAGTAGAAAATACCGCAATGTAATGGACATTGCTTCAATTATAAAAATTACTTAAAATCGAAAAATAACTGAAATAAGTTCTTTCAAAAGAGCCATTTAAACCTAAGTAATTACAACAAAGTTTAAGTACTCTTATATTTATTCTTAACTTGCTATATAAGGCCCGGCGTTGCCCGGTCTTGGCCAGGATTAACGCATAGTGTTCACCAATTTCTTCACCGTGGCGCCATCTAGCGGTTTTATAGGAAGTAATTTCTGCTTTAAGTTGTGGGGAAAAGAGATGGGGGGGGGGATTCTCGAAATCTCACGTAGACAGTGAACTTCCTCTTGTGTTGAAGGATAAGTGTGCGAATTTTCATCAAGCTTGGATAAAACTGCAGATTTGTTTAAATAACAAACAAACCGCTCTTCTTTACAAATATAGATTAGAGACGCATTCATTTAGCATTATATATGATTTATTTTGCAAACTATGAATTCCATAAATATTTATGTACTAATTCAGCATTTTGCAATCCTAATAGGCTATACTATACAGAGAAGCTTTATTATCTATCCCACTTGAGTATAGTCTATATATTATTTTTTTGGGTGACTAAATATTTGGTTAAACTCAACATCGCTGTGGCATTTTTAACGATTTCAGTTATGCCACTAAAAATGTCTTGTCATATTCACTATGTTGAGATTTTTGGGGTTTGCTATTTATTAAGGATTGAAAATTGGAATAAAATATTTTGCTAAAAGGATTTTTTTTTTCGTTCCTATTGAGTTTTAGTTTAAAATTTACTTTGGATATCTGAGCTTTTACGGGATACTGTAAATGATTTCATGTTACACAACTGATATCTACGAGGTTCATGCAATATTAGGATATCGTACTTGAACAAAACATCTTCTTAGGCTCTTTACAAATTAAAAACTAAATTACAACAAATACAACATTTTTTAATACCAAAACGTCAATATATATATACTACTTTTATATTATAAAGGTTAGTAGTGTATGTTTGATTAACAAACAAAAATTGAAATAAAAATGCGAGTTTCTCTCTGGAGAAAAAAATAATATGTGCCAAAAAGTTATTAGAGTTTTAGTTTTCAAAGACAAATTATTAAGAAACTAATACCACTTTCTAGACCAAATCTTGGTAAGAATTACCAAATGTATAGGTACATTAACTACAAAACATTGCACTTTTTCTAAATTTAATAGTATTGAATGGAGAACGTAGTTTTTTGCTTTCAAGATATTTAGGTTCTAGATATTAGAACACTAGAATCCTAGATTTTTTTTAATATATAATAAAAAGGATTTTAGTCTTGTTTAGTTTAACTTTGCATAAACGTTAGTCCTGTAAAAGATAATTAATCCTCTAAATATATGTATCACCGTTTTAAATAACTGGATAATGTTGTCTGAAATAACAGTATAAAAATCGCATACTGATAAAGTCTCTTGAGTGTTAGAAACCGGGCGTACACAAAAGATTGTCGCAAAATGATATAAAAAACATTTGAAAAATTATTACTGTAATTGACACGCGGTTACTTTAAAAAACGCCATGTCTATAATTTTGACCAAGACGTTTAATCCCGTATCAAAATATTAGAGAATTCACAACCATTTTGTTAGCTTTTTATTTTAAGCTAACAAGAAAGTGAGAAATCGTAAATTTTCGTTTAGAAATGGCTTCATTCAAACAGAAAAGGTCAAAGTTTGTATTTTTAATTGTTTAGTTTTTAAAAATCGATTAAAGTAATCATAGTTATATAATGAATCTAAATCGTTTCGAACAGAAGTGCTCGTTCTGTCATTCACATAGTAATTTTAAAACCAATTTTCTGCACACTTTAAATTTATCCAATAATTATTAAGCTGTTTGTCATATACTGACCGTCACATATATCGGAAATTAGATATATTACTTATTAGTTGTGTATAGGAGAAAAAAATTATTATAAGAGCACATTAAAATATTCGTTTGGAAAAATGTGGTAATAATTACGCCTGATAATTTATACACGAAACAGAAAACAGAAACAAAACAAGTTAGATAACGTAAATTCTAAAATAATATATTTATAATATAAATCCAACGACATGTCTATTTATTAATGTATGTTTCAAAAATATAAAGAAATAACATAACATAAATATAATATTTTTTTTTGTATGTGTTTATTAGTAATGAAATTTAAGATGCGAAATAACAGATTCTGCATGCAAACATGCTTGTTTAAAATTTAGCATTTTCGGAAATACCTTGTAGTTAGATGTGAATCTCAATTAATTCGCTGTAAATTTTAAAGACAGAAAGCAAATTATAAAAAAAATAATTTCGCGATTTGTGAAGATAACTTGTTATTCAATAACTTGTAGATTTAAAATTGCTCAAGGAAAAAGAAGGAGAGTGCAAATGCAAGCAAACCATAAAATTTATTTTCAGTTTCTGTTGAAGTTCATTATGGGAAAAATACTATAATTCTAGAAAAACAAGCTTATTTTCCATTAACGTCTAAGTTTCGTAGATACATAATTATATGCAGTTATAGAAATATTTCTTTAAAAAATAACATTGAAGTCATTTCAATTCGAAAACTAGATATACACAGTTAGAAAAGACGGTATGCCGTAATAGAAAGTAGCATTGAATGCTAATATTGCATGCAAAATGTAGGTAGTTTTTTTGTTTTTCATACTGACTAGTTTAAGAACACAACTATATCAGTAAAACTTGGGTGAAGAGTATCAATACAACTTCAAAAACTTTTTAACACGTTCAGTGCGAACTCAATAGATCGATCGAGTCCGCACTTAACACGTTCAGTGCGGACGGTCAAATCAGTATTTATCCGCAAGTGCAACACGGGGTCAATAACCCCGTGCAATAACTATTCACAAGTGCGACAGAGGGTCATTTTATCCCGTAAAGAACCTATCCGCAAATGCGACACGGGGTCAATTAACCCAGTGCAGTAACTATCCGCAAATGCGACACGGGGTCAACCGACCCCGTACTGCACTGAACGTGTTAAAATATCTTTGAAAAAGTCAGTTATCTGCACCTTACATAGTGGATTGTAACACTTTTCATGAACGAAGTACTGAAAGACACTTTGAGAATAATGAGCAATGTTACTTTTTAGTTCATTAGATATATTTCAAAAGCCATACCTGATCATTTGACAATGATTTCGTATCTTGATTTTTCCAACTGTGTAGTGTCTCTTTGCATTTCAGTGTTATTACTTCGTATGCTTTTCAAGACATATGGATTCCACACCCTATAGTGTATTGAATTTTCTGTAGTAAAAGGAAACCCCTTTTTGTATTAACTTTAGAGTTATATGAAAGTAAGTGTACATAACTGTACTTGATATCCCATTGTAACAGCAATTTGTTTAAATGTAGATTCCTTGTGGGTAGAGAACTTTTAAACAAGAATGTTGATAGCAAATGATTGATGTTAAAGAGTGGTCGATGGCATTATCTAAGATAATAGATCAAGAACATAATTGAATAAAATAAAATGTCTTATTAAATTTCGACTCTGACTTTCTATATAATACATATTACAAGGGGAAATGGGAAAAGAGCGACTGAACAAGATGCTTTTCAGTTTCCTTGCCAGAGCACATTGAATGCCAAAAATGGAAACATGAAAACTGGAATAATTTTAAACTTTAAATGAATGGATTTTTTTAAACAGTCTCAATATATATATCAACAAGGCTAAAGATCCATAATATGATAATATAATTTCCAGATTATTATTATTATGCAAATTATCTTTGAAACTGTAAATATAATATACTATACCATATTAATATTCATATACTCATAATATCCATATACTTTAAACAGAAATCGATTTCAATAGCAATCAAAACATTTTCTTTTACTAAATCTCATATTTGCAATTTTAATATTTAACTTGAAAATATTATTTGAATTCATGATAAATTACTGAATGATACTCGAAAAAAAACCAAAAACAATGAAAAAGTGCTTATTTTAAAAAATACTAAGAAATATTGGTATGAGTGCGCTATACTTTATGCAAATGCTTATATACGCAGGCATTTTGTTAAAATGTTAAAATTATAATTGCTTTTTTAAGTATTAGCTCATTTTTAACAATGTTTCGTCAATTTAATGGTTAGGATTTACTTAATTTATGTACAATTAAGGTTAAAGAATTTCGAATGACATAACCCTGACCTTAAAACGACATTCACAAAAAAATCTAATATCGACGAAACTTTTGAATAAATGCCTATTATTTCATTCAACAACTATAAAAGAAGCACATAGGTGCAACTCGCAAATCTGATAATGAAAATATTCGAACGCTCTTTAGAACACAATTGACTGACTATAAGACATAGTAATATAACCCAACACTTTCTAATATAGTAGTACTAAATAAAATTCAGATATCAAAAAATATTTTGATACTAAATATAATTCAGGTATTACCTATTATTTTCTCGCAAATTAAATTATTAATAAAGCTACCAAATCCGGAAAGATACTGATATAACAGCATAAAAACACACAGAAGATAGAAAAATATATACAAAATAAGAAACATATAAATGGACAAAGTCACTGCCTACTTCATCAGGGGCAAAGCCAGTGACTTTGTCTTTTATTATGGTTTTGTTATTTTTGTATTTTTTTTTTTTTTTGTGTTTTTATGTTGTTACCAGTTCAATGTACCAATACCAGTTTAACCAGTAACGATGTCAATGTACCAGTTTAACGGCAGATAAATTTTAATGAAACCTTCAGTTTGCGGAAAAATGCAGAGGTGGCGCCAGTAGTGGGGCTGTATATCCCCCCCCCCCCCCCCCAGTGGCGGCCCGTGGTCAAAAATGTTAGTGCAGCCGAAAACATGTAACTCCCCCTCACCTTTTTCACAACCATACACGAACGGACATTCTTTAAAATTTATTACTCAAACCAAAGTTTCCTTTCAACTTTTATGAAAGATAACATGTAAAAATAATAGAAAACACTTACTTATTTTTTGAAAATAAAATCAATCCTCCTATCAAACTTGCGAATCGGTCAATTTTAATATTAATTTAAGTAAAGAAACAACAACACACGTGCAAACTTATCGAAAACTATTTCCGTTTGGAGAGATTCTTCGAAATTATTGTTTTCCTCCACCCTGCTTCGCCGATTCAGCAATGAACCAATCATTTATTCGAAATCCCAGTACAGCTAATTTGAAAAAATCCTTTTGCGCTACGTTTGTGTCGTCACATCCTCCATTTTAGCGTGCTGGGGAAGTCATACTACGTAAGGTTGCCATGGCAACGATGCAGCCGATTTCGAACTTCGCTTTTTAGCTGCAATTTTTATTGAATGGAGTTTTTGTTTTATCTTCTCCTGAATTTGTGCATTACGGAAACACGCTTGCTATTTATCGGAGATTTTTTTTACTTAGAGTTGAAATTTAATCTCCATTTCAAATTCTAATCTTCATTTAAGAAAATTAATAAAATATATAATTTTAGTTTTAAAATATAATAAAATTAGGTGCAGCCCGGCTGTACTTGCTGTAGTGGGCGAGCCGCCACTGCCCCCCCCCCCCTAATTATTTTACTTTTCGTCGGACAGGGACATTAGAAGATAATATAAGTTTCGTCAGAGTGACAACATCGGTCCCTCTAGCCCCTTTCATATGCCCTGGCACCCACGGAGTAAAGAAGAAGGTGGAGGTGCGATCAAGTCAAAAACCGGTTTGCAATGTGAAGTAAGCAATCGCTTAAAAAGTAGGAACTGGCGAAGTATTTGGCGCTATTCCAAAGCACTATTTTGTACCAGTATTTGGCGATAATTTATTTTATAATTTAATTTACCTATGAAGTGGAAATAATAGTATTTTTTATCGATTTGGAACTTGTACTGCATCCTATAACTGCACAAATAGTCATTTTTTTAGTTTTAGCATGCGTTTTCTTAATTTGAAAATAATGCATCCCCGTAGAAAAATCACTGCAAACTTGGTTTGTTTGTGCCTAGTTTGGGGTTGCTAACTTACGTCTCATGAAATCTCGCCAAATCATCTCCACCTTTTTCTTTACTCCGTGCCTGGCACCCCGAACTTCTTGACTTACTTGGAAAGACATCCCTCCTGAACTTTCGGTTCCAGTTCAGCCATGGACGTACCCAACCGTCCGGGGAATTGTCAATTTAAGAAGTTAACTCCGAAGAAAAGAGGTAGAAAAGAAGGGACAGTTGCTTTCAATAACACTTCCCCCCCCCCCCCCCCTTTGAGCTGGCTTTTTACAGGGTTGATTTCAACTGGGGTTACGCATCTGGTATAGGACACATTGAAAAATCGCTTTGCATCACTAAAGTGTTAAAGTCTCCAAGAAGTAGGAGATCGTGTGAATGAACAAGTCGCTTGAAGTCAGCATTGACAGTAGTGAAGGTTCAATCGTCAAGAACCTACTATCAAAATGTGGTTTTAGATACTAGTACCGTCAAACTTTCCAAACAACAATTCGAAAAAGATTAGATGTTTTAAAAATTCTTGTGAAAAACATTTGTTATTTGTACCTGACAACTTAATAAAATTTTATTTATTTTGTTAGAAAAAGACGAATTTCTACCATTTGTTGATTTTCATGTTTTCTGCGTCTCGAAAAACTTTCGGTAATTTTTATATTGCCATTACTATTTAATATAATAGCTTTCTTCTAAGAATATATTGTTTTGTGTGAGGTTTAGTTACCATTATTTCAACTTTTATTGCCGTAAATTTTGTGAAATATAAAAGTATTTGGAAGTGAATAATAAAATATCATTGTGGGAAAAAAAAATTCTATGGGATCATTAAAAATAACTATTTAGAAAAAATTGCTCTAAAAAGTCCGTTCACAAGCTATCAGGTCTTATCTAACGGGGCGTCGTAAATAAGGAGTGGACAGTCGTTAAATCCATTAAATTGTCAATTAATCTTTGTAGGTAAAGATGTTGTGTTGGTAAAATGATATGTGATGAAATTGATTAGAGAAATCAGATTCTTTAACAATTTTATTAAATTTATATATGTATTAGGTACAGGCGATTCTATTATCTGTTGAGCATTACTTAATTTTGAATTTTTCAAGATGAATAAAATGTTAAAAATGACTTTTCTCTTATGTAACAAAACTTTCCTATCATGTTCACTTTCCCATATGATATTAAAATTTATAGAAAAAAGAATCTATTTAAAATCGAATGAAATCGCTTCAGAAATTTTATAAAATCGATATCATAAGTGAAATGTTCGTATAGCGAATTGAATTGATTTTAAGATACATATAAATTAAGAATTCAAAAAATCTTTTTATATACAGATTTTTCAAAACAAGTACAAATTCAAAGTATATTCAAAAAATTAAAATATTGCTTTTAAAAATGTGTGACGCATTCTCTTCCGTTTGTGAACTTATAAACTTGTAATCTTAATCGGGAAGTCGTAATATTATTTAGAAAAGGTCATGAAAGAAATAAACAATTGCTTAAAAAATTGTTTTTTAAATTTTACACCTTCGACAATAATTCATGTACAACCCTATCCTCTGAAAAGAATTACATGGTAAATAACTGATTTTCGTTGGAAAAAGTACAGCCTTTAATAAGTATAAATGTTTAATCAATGATTTTAATTTTTTTTAAACCACTAAATTAAATGAACGAAAAAGATGCTAAAATGTAGTCTATTAACCCTTTAACTCACAACTTTTTTGTAGTAGTCAAAAAAAAATTCCCACACCTACTTTAATTTGTGTACGAGCTTAATTTTTAATGCAGAATCTCCGGCGCAAATATTTATGTAATATGCGTTATATAATGCAAAGACAGTTTTTATTTTTAATTTTTCTACTTTGAATTCCTGTTTGAATGTTTGAATAAATACATGTAATTTAAACAATACATCTAAATGCCAATATTTAATTGTTTAACATTGAAGAAATTAGACGACATTTCATTAATGAGGCAAAAAACCATAAATTAAAAAAAATCAAATAAAGTTTCGAAAAAGTAAGAATTGTTTTCTCTGCGATACTCTTATTTTATCAATTTTTGGGCTAGGCCTTGGGTCCATTTTATAGCGCGGGGCCCTGCGCTGTAGCACATGCCGCACACCCCTAAGGGCGCCTCCGTTCCGGGATTTCAAATAAGTTAATCAATAATTTACTTTTTTTATTTTATTGTTTCCCCGCTTAGAGGTACGAGTCGTTTGAGAGTAAATAGGTTATTCATTTTGCATAATGTATCAAAGTAATGTTAAATAAGGAGTATTTAGGTTTTTGTAGGTAGTTTTACCTTTGTTTTTAAACTTAAACAATGAGAACATTTAAATAAATCTCCCTGTAAAAAGCATTTAACGTTTTATTACGTTATACGTTTTCTTTAAAAATTACTTACCAAGTGTCAAACAAGAGGTTAAAGGTTCTGTAGTTATCGTGCTGCCCTCTATGAGCAAGAAGCGAAACGAAACGGAAAACACTGTAATCTATGCAACTGATTCGCTTTTATTAAAAGATTAAATACTTACGACAAAAAAAAATTTAAGACAAATTAAAATAATTATAAAATAAGAAATGAAAGTATTATAACTAATTTTAGAAGTATATGCGACATTTTTAAAGGAAAAATTACTTTAAAATAATCTTTAGATCCGTTCCATCATCTTCCTTGTTTCTCAGGATTTGGGTAGTTTGATAGTTTTGTGAAACCCTTTAATAGTTTCAAATTTGTATTAGAATCACAAAAAAAGGAAGGGGAAGAAAACTTGTCTAATTATTCTATTGATCTGCGAAAATGCGTATTTTTTCAAAATTATTGGCGGAGAGTCTCCCGCCAATCGGAATCTGAAGCAAGTTTTCACAATATTGAAATATCATTTATTATTAAACATTTTGAGAAATTGGGTTTCTGTTTCCTTAATATCTTCAATTGTTTTGCGAATTTTAACCCTTGACACTCGAAGGGCTCCACACGGAAACTTGTATTAATATGCTTATAGAAATCGGAAGGTTCCGCTATGGAGACATATATTATTCTATAAAAATCCTATAGAGACATATTTCTGTTATCTCTTATATAGGGAAGACTGGGGCTGGTTGGCGTAAGGGGTAAGTTGTCCATCAACTTCTGGTTGCCGCCAGTAACCTCTCATGGGACGGGGGGGGGGGGGGGGGTTCACTCACGTGACCTTTTAATACCAGTCTGAAACTCCACATGCGCTTTTAGTGTGCTCCCAATTATGATGGCGAAACTAAACAGGAAAATATGATTTTCGATTTGGAAAGTAAAGTTTCATCATTTAATTATTTTTTTCTGTAGTAAACGTATGGGGAGATATTGTACCTCCTGTTAGCACAGTTGAAAATTCGTGCATTAATAAGTGTATTGATTTTCATGTATTAGTTCTACAATTTAAGATGCCTGGTCACCTCTACCTCCATATTTATTTGAAAATCCTGTTTGCGGTTGGTCGGCTAACTTTCAGGTTGTACAAGTTTCAACCCAACATGCCATCAACATCAGCGGCTGAGGAAAGTTCAGCTGATAAAGTTCCTGCTGAGTTGAAGGAAACTCACTAAGCTGACCCACTGACATTACATTTTAATGAAGGAAATTCCAAGTAAGTCAACCTAGCAGATCTGTCACCAGGTCAATACATTGTCGTCTTTACTACGGAAAAGGGTACCTTGGAAGAGTCACTGTGTTGGAAGAAGGGGGTGTCCTGGTTACAACGATGAAAAAATGGGGGAAGTACTTGGCTTGACCAAAAAACAAATTAAGTTTGGTATAAATTATCGAATGTAGTTAATAAAATTCCTTCACTTAAGTTCTTTTGATCATCTAACGATGAAAACGAATACTTAGTGGTCATGAAATGTTATTAACTTAATTGTTACCTACTTATGACAACGTATTTAGTTTGAAATGTTATAATTAACAGTAGAGGTAGGTAATTATTACCCCTTGCTCTTCTTAGTTATCTCATTCAAAACTATTTGCTCATAACCTACTTGCTAATGACTATGTCTAGCTAATATTTTTTTTTTAAGTTTGAAATACCTAAGTTGGAGATTTATTAAAAAGTTAAAGTTGTAAAAAAATTTTAAAAGAGCAGAAACAATTTAGTTTAAAGATGAAAGAATCAAGAATGATTTGAAGACCGAATTTACAATGAACGGTTGAAAATGCTTTAATGGCTGATTTGTTCTACTATGCTTCAAAATATTTTTTTTAATAACACTTTGAAAAATAGGTCATTTTAGCATTGGTTTATTACATCTCACTCATGACAGGAGTGGTGTGTTAACCTGCCCCAGTGCTTGTGCCAACCTACCCTGCTAGTAATGCTGGTTAGCCAAACTTGACTTGATGACTTTCAAGCACCCGCAAAGTGAGGTTAGTTATTCAGGAATAAAAATAATACTATAATGTAATAAATAAAAATAGACTAATAATAATTTCAATTAAGTTTTTATAATTTCAAATAAGTATAATAGTTACAATATTAATAAAATTTTCTTTATTGTTCTTTAATTTGAGTAACATAAAATGTATTGTGGATGTTGGTTAAGTAGAATAATTTTTTTAAATATTAGCAGTGACGCAGACAATTGTTATTAATATTCCTGAAGGGAAAAAAATTTAAAATATAGTTAAAATTATTTAATTTAAAATTTTAATTAAAATTATTTAACACTTTTTATTATTTGAATGCTTCTGGGTATATCGTTAACGTTATACTATCTATACTACTATATCAGTAGTATGGAATAGTAATATGGATACTATCCTATCCATATTACTATTCATCTGCAAAATTAATCTAGAAGTCCAAATCTAAAATAACTACCAGGATTTTCACTTTAGTTAAAATAAGTTCTACAGTTTATTTTTCAAAAAGATTTTAAGAGAGTGGCAAATCTTGCTGCTTGTTTGTGATGGGAAAGCATATACAAAGACAGAATGTGAGAAGGGGGAAATCGGATGAGAACTGCCGAGTCCATCGACGAAAAATGTTTATAATAAAGTACCATGTTTAGTGTCAGTTCTTGCTTCTTGACTTGGGGGAGAATACGGAGGAAAGACACACTTATTTACTTGGAAGACTGGAGTAGGTTTTAAAAACGTTAAGACACTCACTAATCAGTTGCAATTTTAAATCGCCTCCAAAATGATTTTGCAATAAATTTGTTATTTGTTTGTGTTGCTTAGAATTGATGTTACAAAAGAAAATAATTATAAAAAATTACACAAAATAAAATACAAAAAAAAATTTAATAAACAAATTTGGCACCCTTTGAGGAGGAAGCCCTCGGCAAATGCCCAGTTTGCCCAGCCCTTAAGTCTACCCTGTATGTAGCCACACTTTAATTGCAAACATATACTTGAAAATTTACAAAATATTTACAGCAATTAAAACAAAATTATAAAGAACCAACAAAAAAACATTAGCAGTATTGCACGCATTTTGTTAAGGTATGTCATACAATATTTTCTATGAAAATAAATACAAATACATATTTTTTTCATGGTGAAAATTAAAAAATACAACAAGAATAAATTGTATTTTTACAAAGATGAAACTCTTCACCACCTGACTTTTGACTAACAAATAGTTAACATATTTTATCACATAAGATTCATCATATTAGAATTGATAGGAACTTATAGGGATATTCAACAGTGCTTTCTTTTATTGGCTTTCAGATGGAATGACTTTAAAGGTATAAGCAAAAGAACAATAAAAGATACATAATATTTGTAAATGATTTTGATCTTTTAAATATGAGTCCCTAAATCTGACTCATTTTGTTGTAAACAAAAATTTCTACAATTAAAATTGCAAATAGATCAACTATACAATATCTACCCGACATTTTTAACAATTACAAAGGTAACATCAGGATTTTTTTTTCATAGTAGAAAAGCAGTATAAATTATTATTTATAGGCCTACAGACAGTTTTTCATTGAAAAATATTGTAGATACAGAATTTCAAATGTTAGAGTACAAACAACTGTCATTTTAATGAATAAAAAAAATCAAGTACTTTTATTTAGTATAAAATTAAATCTTTTTTAAAGGTTATCCATTATAATAAGTTTATTAACCCTTCAGTTCACATAGCTTATTCCAGTGTGCAACTCATTATTGGGCTCTAATATTTAAAATAATGCTAACAGTTAGCTCAGCTAGTGACTTCTTGAGTGACACCTAGGATCTCTTTGGGAACAGAAGGGTTAAACATAAAAAAGTACTATAATTCACACAGTGATCAGGATTATTTAAAATAAATTTTTAATTTATGAAAGAAATAGCCAAAGTGCCGATTTTTGATAAATTTGGCATAACTGAGTGACTTATCATTGTAAAAACAAATTAAAACTAAAAAACATCTTTAAAATGAGAAAACATTCCTGTAACCCTTTGCACTCGAGGAACATGTTTTTATATTTACAGTCTTTTAATGGAATAGTTACATCCTGTTCCTGTTATTTTCTTCAACAATTATCTTTGCCCCGATGATACTCCAGAGATATCATATATTTAAATGGAGTTATATAAGGAACAAGCCAATGAAAGGAAAGTGGAGTTTTTTTCAAAAACATGCAGTTCTTATTTAATTTGAAGAACAATGAACCAAAGAACAGGTTGTTATTTTTGTGACTGAGAGTCACATCTTGAATGCAAAGGGTTAATATGCTGACCTAAATATTTAAAAATGTTATCTTAAAATCGAAAGAAAGGCCTTTAAAAATAATGATTTTTGCTAAAATTACAAAAACAAAAAAAAATTGTGTTTAAATATATATTTACATAATTTTAAATATTTAAAAAATGGCCAATTTAAATATGGCCGACAGCTCTGTGTCATCTATGCTACACCTGGAAAAATCATAAATATTATATTAATAATTAAAATAAACATTCCTCTGTAAAACATATAGTACATATAAAATAATATTTACTAAAAAAATGCTTTTGAAGTCTTCAAACTGAAAACTTTTGTAATATGAAAAAACAAATTTGCCAATATCAAAAGAATAATAAAATTAAAGTTTACCAATAAAGTAATTATTTAAAAACACATCTATTTTCTTGGACGCATATTAAAAAAGTTGTATTTATAATTTTTTTAATGTAATGCAAAAATTTTAATAAATGTGGTTGCTGACATTAATATCAAGAATCTAGTTAATGTATATTCAAAATAAAAATCCAATGGCAAGAAACAGTGATCAGTTTAATGAAAATTTAAGTTTTGCAATTAAGTACAAATACTGACCACCAACTACAGGCTCAAGACCCAGGTAGATTGGTCCCGTTTAGCGTATCCTAACAAGCCCCCAAATGCTGATCCAGCTGCCTTTTAAAACTACCTGGCCCTAACGAATTATCAACCCCAACAGACAAACTCTATTCCATTTATTTATTACAAAAATAATGCTTTCAACCTTCCCAATAAAGTTGTATTTCGTATAACTTGTACCCATGACCTCTAGTCTCATTGTTTGTATTAAACTTTATATGTTCAACATATCACCCAATTTGATAAATTTTAATAATTGAATAAGATCCCTTCTCTAATCCTCCTCTTCTTGAATGTAGACCTGTTTAAAGATCTAGCCTGCCTATATAGTTCATTCCTGAAGTACTTTGAACAGATTTCATAGCCCTATTCTGAACAAGTTTTAACAAATCAATATCTTTTTAAGATAAGGCGATCAAAATTTTGCTGCATACTCAAGATGTGGCCTAACCACAATGGCAATATTACATCTCTAGAATTAGAATCAACATTTCTTTTAATAAATCCCAACACTTTATTTGCTTTTTTACTAGCTATCCCACAAAAATGTCTCATTTCAAAGCCCAATTAACTAACACTACCAGATCCCTAAGAACATCACATTAACTTCAGCTCCTTGTAGATAGTAAGTAGATTTTCCATTATTATGTAACATATGTGCAAAACCTTACATTTATTGATATTAAATGAATACCCCAATAAATAGTCCATTCTGAAATTTTAATTAAATCTTCTGAATATGTACCTAGCAATTGAATCTATCATTTTAAACACAACAATCAAATTTTCACTAATCAAATTTTATGTGCAGGATTGCATAGAAATCAATACCAGATAGGAGTAGGGGAGCAGAGTCCCTAGTCAATCCTATAAAATATGGGTGGTTAACGATATAATATTACAAAAGCTTCATATGTAAAATTAAAGATTTTACTTTGGTTTGAGGTAAAATATCAATTCCCTAATTCAACTAATCAAGTTTTTAGTTCATTAATTCTACAATTATTAATCTTGTACTTTAAATTTAAATTTTATCAACTATAACACTTATAAAGAAGAAACTTACCAGGTCCTGTTATTCAGGGATTACGATATTGAAACCTTGATGAGCCTCTGTATATCCATTCTTGTCTTTTAGTCTTCCAGAAGTTAACTCTTACCATACTTGAATCAATTTTTGCAACAGTTGCATCTAACCTGTTAATAACAAAAATCATATCCTATGTAGAGCAAACTTTACTTTAAAAAAAATCTATACAATCATTTACATTTATTTCATTAGCAATGTATAAGTATCCACCTTTATGTTACATTGTCAAAAATAAGCAATTTTATGTGTGTTTTGGAAAAGATATGCACGTTTTCTAAAAGATCCTTTGTTAAAAAGATATTTTTTCAAACATCAAACTTTTTCTAAAGTAATGTTTTCTAAGTAAATGGATGATTTTATTTAAAACATACATACTGCTTAATTATGCAAGACCACTTTTAATTATTAATGAAGTTCATAATATGATATATTTTTTTAATTTACAATTGGAAGGGTTGGCTGCCAAGTGCAGTAAGTGACAAAATAAGAGTTCAGAGATAAGAGTGTTTAAAGTTTGCAACTCGCATTAGCTATAGCTATAATAGTAAGTAAAATGACATTCTACACATTATTGATCAACCTATTGAACTAGGCCCCAGCAAACATTGGAGTTATGGCAAACTGTTGGCCCAGTGCTGCCAGTGATGGCCACTGCTGGCCATTGGCCAGCCGTGCACTAGCCCAGTAAACGGCCAGTACTGGATCTTGCGGTTACGGAAATATAGGGGAAAAAAATTAATGGCCCAATAATGGCTGGCCGTTACCAGCCCACTACTGAAATTCAAGTACTAGCCCTTTACTGCTCAGCCACAACTTTTGCGTCAGTCGGAATAAAATTTTGAAACGGAAGTGCTTATTGAATATATAATAGATAATTCATCAAAGTTTGTTTTAATATGTGCTGAACCCTTCATAATTGTCAGTATAGCTGCCCAGTATTAAATTTATATTATAAAGATTTCATCGTGTTACTTTTCTTTAATATAAAATAAAAAATAATATAAAATGTTTAAAAATGTTTGGACAAAATAAATTTAAATATTGGTCAGCCGTGCACTAGCCCAGCAAATGGCCAGTACTGTATCTTGTGGTAACGGAAATTTATACGGAAAAAAATGTAATGGCCCAATAATGGCTGGTCGTTACCAGCCCACTACTGGATTTCAAGTGCTATAAAAGTGTTATAAAAATTAATGCATTCTTTATCTGAATGGCTGGACATTCGTATAAAAAATCTTATAACAAATGCTAGTAAAATGTTTAATTATTTGTTTAAAAAAAATATTAAACCTTTTAAAACAAAAATAATTATTATATTTTGAATAGTAATTCTGTCGGAACAAACACAATATAATATTTTTTTTTAATTAGTCAATAAATTAAAACACTTATGCTTTCGTAAAACTGATACTTGTAAAATTTATATATTTTTGCTTAATATTAAAGTTGCTTTAATATGAATGGAAAATAAGTAATAATTGATTTTAATTTTCAACGATAGATGGGGTTGTTTATTTTAGTCTAGTTGCTGTTTTGTAGTCCGTCCTTGTAAATCCATCCCCCCTGCCTCCCCCCCCCCCCCCTCTCCCCCCCCAGCTCCCTTCCCATGCAAGGGGTTCTTGCCTTTGTGGAGAGAAGAAAGCCCTGGGTTGTAAATGAAACAAGCGTACAAGGTTTGTCGCGTCTCTGGTCTGATAGTTGGTGACTTCAGGCGTTTCTGAGTACTGCCCTGCCTTCTGAGAATAATAGGGGAGAAGACTGAATAGAAGGTTTGCTTGCCCATAAAACGAACCATTCGAACACAATCGGTCAACGAATATTTTTTTCAGATTATTTACTTCGAACACTTTTGAAAGTGTTTTGATGTAATGAAAACCATACATTCTTCAAAAATAAAAACACTTAGTGAAGTAGTTTGAATTCCAATTTGCATGGAAACCTTATATTATATTAGTATTTTAAAAATTGCACATTTTTGTTGCACAAAAAATCCCTCTTCATTGATGAAAAACACATGTATCAATTTTGCTATTCACTAGTTTTAATACTGACGGTGCAATAATATATCAAAGAAAAAAATATCGCATTCTTCCAATTGTAAATTCATCATATTTAACGAAATTATTTGGGTGCCAAAATAGAATTTTAAAAATGCACTGCATCAATATTTTCTATTAAAGTTTTTTTCAAATAAAATATTTTTTGAATTTCAATTAAATGTTTCTGAAGTGAAACGTCTTTAAAATCAGGTACATGGGGTATAAAGATAGAAACACCAAATTAAACGTTTGTGGTTTTTGTCCACTCCGCCATAACATAAAATTTTTAATTAAAAAAATCATTTTATACAAAAATAATTTAGGGGAATTGTCTTTTAAAAAAAATATTTTTAGGAAAATCTTCGTATAGTACATAAAAATTGTTCAAATAATTTCATTCATTCATATTTTTGTTACCTAAATAAAAGGTTTATAAATTTGTTCATATTGTTAAGTGCTAATAATTTTCCAAATATGATTAAAGATATAAAATAAAAATTTCTAATTAATTAATGGAAGTTTCTTTTGGGCAGTATTAATGTATTTATACTTGAATAAAGTTAAAATTGTGTTTAAAAAAAGCATATTCGATTAAAGTAACGACGACGTAAATAAATATCGGAAAACTCATTAGAAGAGTAATCGGGGTTTGAACCGGGGACCTACACAACCGAAGGCGCACATTTTACCACAGGACTACCAGATCGCTAGGAGAAAATCAAAAATAACCTGTTTTGTGTAAATTATCAAAGCTAACTGGCGGCAATATTGACGCTATATTTCTAAGTGTAATCAAATATAGTAATCTACTAGCATCGTCAAATTTTGGTAATTCATCACAAAACAAATGATGGTTTATGATAATTATGAATATGGATCACAATTTCATGTAAAAATTATGAAAATATATTAATAATTAAACCAGTTATAGGATTAAACAGCGCTTTAGATTAGGGATAACGCGCTGTTACCACGTTCAACAAGTATTCGCAGAATCTAAACTGTGTGAATGGATATTCAATCATATATCAAAGTAAACAATAACATAACAAAATATTGATGGGCCCACATGTAGGAAGACTTGACCTTAATTTATCATATGACTATTTAACGAAAATATTCATGATTTTTAGCAGACAATGTATTTGATGCAAGTTTCACCATTTGAATGCAATTGTATTGGGCAGTGTGAAATTGAAAACGTTCGTTAGTTGGGATTATTAAAGGCAAATGATTATAAACTATTAAATGATACATGAATTTGCTTAATATTTTCTCAAAATGTCGATAATAACAATACTCATTATTTAATAAAAAAAATTACTGACATTTTTTAATTAAATGATTTTTTTTTTAAATTGTCATGCGCCTTTAATTTTGAATAAAATATTAATTAATTTAAGAATATAAAACTTTGAATAACTGAAGATTAAAGGTTTCTGGGCTGTGTGTTTATATCAGAAAATAATTTTATAAATAAAATATAAACTGTACAAACGTGATTAAGTTTCAATTAATAAAGAACGTTATTTCCATAAAAACAAAATGTCAATTGATAATACATTTTCTAATCAATTAACAAAACTTAAGTGTTAAAATAATCGCTTACTTCAAATTGTTCGATTTCATATTACATCTAAAAAATTTATAAACATTACAAACAGAAACGTTTAAATAAAATTTAGATTTGAAAAATGGTTTGAGAAAATTTTACATTGATGGTATTAGCAATATTAATCTAAAAAATAAAATTAATAAAATATTATTAAACTAATAAAGTAACAATTAACCAAGATAATTCAGTTTTTTAACATGCGTTTTGTTTTTATTAAATATTGAAAGTTTTAAATTTTTTATAGGTTCCCGAAGTGTCGAAAAAGTGGCAATAAGCATTCGATTAAAATAAAAGAGGGGTTCGAATGACAACAGTCTGTGTAGAGATCTCACAATTAAAAGATTGTCAAATACGTTCCTGTTCAAAGTAATCCTCCCTTTAGAGGGGACTTGTGCGCATTAAATCTGTCGTGGTTAAAAAGTCCTCACTCCTACATCACGTGCGTGGGGTACCATATCGGGTGTTGTCATAGTCGTCTATACATGGTTTAAAATTACAAGGCAGTGTTCACAAGTCTTTCCTTCGGGATTGATTCAGAATTGTCATCAACAGTCCATTGTATAGCTCATGTATGGCCTTATTTCAACCAACCACACAACCCAAGTCTTCCCTTTCTGTTAGATCCTGAACCATCGCCAACAGCCCATTGCACAGCTGTATTCCGAAGTTAATTCATTGGTAATTATTGAAAAGTAATTATTAATCTATAAATTATTCTCAAAATTATATATTTTTATTACTGTGCATTGTATTCTAAACTTTCTTTTAGTACAAAATATTATTTCGAGATATCAATTTTGTTGATGAGGAAAAAGTAAACACTTCTACTTTTACTACAAGACGCGGTAATCTTTGTAAAAATGGCGTTAAGTGTTCTATGGGTTAGTGTAAAGTCAAACACAAAAATAAATGTAAGTATATATATCTTCCGTTATTTTTTTCTTTTTTGAAGTCTGCTATTATCTCCTGAAAAATAAATTAGGTTTTATTACACTTTCCGGTGTTATTTTTTATTCATTGCATGGCAGATTTTTCATACATCAGATTTAGAGTTTCGATCTTATTCTGCTATTCAAATGGTATAATGTGGAGGGATTAGAGGTATGTAGAGGATTATAGGTTATGTATTCAAGTTATAGAAATCATTGCTTAATTGGGAGTGTCGAAAGCATTTTTTATAGGGTAATAGATAAATGGAATAATTTGTATGATTATGTTAATTTTTCAGGAATGACTAGTTTTGAAAGGCAATTGGATCTGAATTGGACATGAAAAAAACATAGTTTTTGTTGTAGAAAGCGTTATATTTTCTTTCTGGTGTATCATCAATATTATGATGTATATTATAGATTTAAAATGGTATAAATCACAAAAAATTGGAAAATGAACCAACACTATTTCCCATTACTAGACATCTAACATTTGGCCAAGGGGTGTGGCTCTAAGTTCAATAGGTTGCCCAATAATAGATTTTTTTTACTAATTACAAGCAAATGATTTTTTAAATCTGATTTTTTTCTAAATTCTGCTTTTATGAGAGCTATTCGACATACGAGCCGAATATAAACTGAAAATTCGTCTCACCCCTATATATAATGTAATTAGAAGGCCCAGTGCAATAAAATGCCCAGTAGAGCATTTTATTGTAGATTGCAAGAAAGCATGATTACCAAGTTTAACTCCTGTCTTGTGATTATATTTCAAAACTTTAATTATATAAATATACTTTTATTTAGACAATGGATCTGACTGAGAGATGGATTGAAGAGACCTGAATCAAACAGTCGAGGGCCTGCTGAGTTGTTGCCTAAATTACAAGGTAAATTTTTCTTTTCGGATATATCCTGTATATAAAAAAATATGTGTATAATGTGTATATAAAAAAATTTCTTCTATTTTTACAAAGCCGCTTAACATATAAAGGTAGTGAAGCAGATTACCATGAAAATTCAATGAAGTACAATTAATATACTAATAACAAAGAATAGAAATAACACTTTCTGTCTTAACTAGTTAATTGTATCAACAAACTTGCTAAATTATAAAATTAGGCACTATATATATTGTATATAAGTAGTAAAATTTACTTATTCATTCACAGGTGGTTTATTAATACAATTCTTAATAGTTAAGGCAGAAAGTGTTATTTCTATTTTATATTAGTATATTAACTGTACTACATTGGATTTTCATTGGCTTTTGTAGTGCGTGTGTCGTTGTGTTTGTCAAATCATAAAACATAAATCTTACTAGATAATACAAATTTTTGCTGAAAACTGAATATAATTGCAACTGATTATTTAGTTCCGAAGGACAAATAATATATCTAAAATTTAAACTTTTTATTTTATTTGACCTGTTTAATTATATGGTTATTATATGCTAAATTTCCTACTCTCTCCCTCCCAGATTCATAATAAAATATAGAAATTTTTCAAAATTCAATAGTTGAAATAATTTATTGTTTGAGAATATTCTCATTAATATTAAGAATAATTCATATTAATGAAAGCAAGTAAGCTAAATTATAAAATTAGACACATCAACCGAATTCTAACGAAAAAAAATTCAGAAAAATTACTCTTTTTATATCATAATTTACCAATCTTAAAAAAAAATGCTTAATTTTATTATTTTTTCCCCTCATATTATAAAAATGTTCTGAAAAATATTAAAAAAAAAACCCAACTCTTTGATTAAACTTTTTTCTTCAAATTTTTCAATATTTTGTTATTTTTATATATATTTATCTTTTATTTCTCTGTGTTTTATTTCAGGCCGGATGCACTACAAGATAATTGCCTGGATGCTGTGCTGTCTGGATGTCCGTTGAATCCCCACTATTCCTCGAATACAGGAGTTCTCAATATGTCCACGAGAGGGTCTAAATAGACCACAAAGGTCAGATGTTATTTTTTTTAAGCACATTCTTTATTGAATACAAAAAAAGTATTTAAATAGCAAATCAACATTTATTTTAAAGGAACATAATTATAGGCATTGTGACCTTATTTTTTAACTTGATATCTTGTACAGGGTTTGTACAGTCCTTGGAAGTTCTTATAAACTCTTTATTTTCGTTTCAAGTTTGTAAGGGTCCTAAAGTACTTTAAACTTCTTGTTTTTGTCCAAAGGGTCCTTAGAAACTTTCAAGTAGCCGAAGGCTCTTAGAAGTCCTTAAAATGACTAACCTCTATTAAAAATGTTGATTCTTAATGTAAACACAACTTGATACAAAATTGGAATAGGAAAATTTTTAATAGTATTTTATGTTTAAGAATACCAAACTATCTAAATTCTAAATAGAACAAAATGGACAAAATTATATTACACATAAAAGAAAGCAAGGAGAACCAATTATTTTTTTTCAAAGGGTTCCAATTAGCTGTAACTCCTAGCTGGAATTTTTCTGAATGATCTGTAGATAATTATACTTAAAACAATCCCAGGAATGAAAGAATGGAAAGTCAAACATATAATGTACATGGATAAATAAATTTTTATTTTATTTGAATATTTCTTCATATGTGTTTGACTTTCTATTCTTTCGTTCCTGGGATTTCTAAGTTTATCTGTTTTAGGTTTAATATCTACAGATCATTCCGAAAACTCCTAGATGAAGGGAACCCGTAATTCCGTTGGAAAAAGAAAATAGTCGATTCACCTAGTTTTCTCTTGTTTGTAATTTAAATCTTGTCCATTTTATCCAAAGTAAAATTTAGATGTTTTGACTTATTTACAATATTCTTAAATATAAAATACTATTTTAACTTTTTCATATTCAAATTTTGTATTACATGAACGCAATCTATTAGTAACTGAAACTTCAGAACATACTATAGATTTGTGTGGTTAGGTTTATATTATAAAATTATAGGAATTTTCTTGCAATAATATTAAAAACGTATTTTGGATAGAAAACCAACTGGTTCGTTGCACTTTATATCTTTTGGTTGATTGTGCCTATTTTTCTCTTTTGTAAATTTATTTTAATATTATTTTACTAAGAAGCCTATTTGAAATTTTATACTTAACTTTTCATTAAAAATGTATACAAGTTTGCATTAATGTCCTTATAAAGTGCTTTTAAAGTCCTTAGAAACTCGTAATTTTTATTTTCAAATTTATTCAGATGTATTGAATTGTGCCAATATAATATTTGACACTAGAATTCTTTTTAGTACTTTTTGGAAGTGATGATTCATGCTTTGTCTAATTTTTAATTTAATGGTCCATAGCCATCTAAAGGGGAACCATTGCTCTAATAGTTCACTTTCATAGTCTACTTGCAAGTTTTCTGTGCTCAATTTTAAATATTGGAAACATTTTATTTTGCAAAGAAATTGCTATTTAACCACCCAACTACAAAACAATATAAATAAAATTTGTATTTTATCCAAATTTTCTTGGAAAAGGCTGTTATTTTTTTTTATTTAACACAATATAATTCAAAATCTTTTTAATGTTATACAGAGTAATTTATCATTTGGCATGAAAAAATATTGTTTAGGTTTGAATTTTTAAATGTTGAGAGGTATAAATTGTGAATGATTTGCTGAAAAGTTATAAAAGCATATTAAAAACTAATTGTAGATATAGCTTATACAATGTTAATAGATTTTTTTTAATGAAATATAATTTTAATATTACTTATAAATTTAATTTTACATGTTATGCATGACAAAAAAATTCTTTAAATATCCCCTAGAAAATATTTCTTTTGTTTGAGAACTTATAAAAAATATTTTAAGTTGTATATTAAATTATTATAATATTACCTATAACACTACTACAGTATAAAAACAAAAAATATCATCTACCAACATTTATTTACTGATTTGGGTTGAAAATAGTAACTAAAATATTTGTGAAGTTTTAAATATTTGTTTCTTATTAAAAATTAATAGGGTTTCATAAAATTAAATTTGTAGTAAAATATATGATATAATTAATGATTTTGTTTATTTTGCAGTATTTGTTCTTAAAAGAATTTAACTTCAAAAAATAACATTAGACCTTCAAACAAAAGTTTATAACAAAAATGACTCTTTATGTAAATAAACAGTTTAGTTTTAATTATCAAATTTAAATAATAAGACATTTGAAAATCGGTTTATTTTATAAATGATATTTTTGCACATTCAAACTTTTATTAATTTAAAATATATTATTTTATGTGACATTGTTGTTCCTTTTTAGATCCTATTGGTCAGAATAAGTTATTGCTGATGCAAATACAGATAAGAAGTGGCTATCCAGAACAGAGAAGTTGAAATAGTGTGTCTGCACTCGATTGAAATAGTTCTGTTTAATAAAAATATCATTTGAGTATATATTTTGCATCTTCAATTTATTGCTTTAAAAAAATTGTACACTTAGTTTCATTGCTAGATTAACAAATTAATATGTTGCAGTTTTAGATTGGAGCCTGTGATTAGATATTGTTGTTTACAATAGTTGAAAAAAAAATTAAGCATAAATTTCCCATAGGAAAAATTGCAGTGAAAAATTTAATGGTAATGTATAATTTTATAAGCTCAGTATAAATTGCACTGGTACAGTATTCGAACAATGCAGCAAGGCTAAATAAGCCATATAAGCTGCATTGGCAGAATATTGTACAAATGCAGTAGAGCTATATAAGCTGCATTGGCAGAATATTGGGCCAATGCAGTAGAGCTAGATAAGCTGTGTTGGCAGAATACTGGGCCAATGCAGTAGAGCTAGATAAGCTGTGTTGGCAGAATACTGGGCCAATGCAGTAGAGCTAGATAAGCTGTGTTGGCAGAATACTGGGCCAATGCAGTAGAGCAGGAATACATGTATACTAAACCTTTATTGGTAAGATACTGGGCCAATGCTGGCCAACGTAATGTTCAGGGATTTCTATAGTGGCCCAATTCTGGGCCAGTATTGTAAGGCCGAATTTTAAAATAATCAGTATTGGCGAATTGCTGGGCTAGTACTGTAACCCCAAACATTCTTTTTGACAGTATTGGCCCAACGCCGTGAAACCCGCGACTTACGGCATGTCAGTATTGGCCAAGTGTTGGCCCGTAATTACGGGCCAGTACTGGCGAGGGCGGACACGTTTGTTACGACGCCATCATGGCCAGCCTGTATTGGGCCACTACTGGGATTTGTGGCAAACCGGTATTGGCCCATCACTGGGCGAGTAGAACATTGTTTGCTGGGGCCCCACACCACTTTGTCAAATGACAGATCTAGCTGTTTAGTAATGGAAAATGATGTTGCTCCATTTTTGGAATTTTGTGACCCATATAAAAACTAAGATGAATTTGATAACTATAATTTTTTTAACCTACATGAAATCTGGTAAACATTAAAATATTTTCATAGCCTTGTCGATTTCTCATTAATGAGGTTTTATTAAATTAGGTTTGAATAGTTAATACAAAAAAATATTTATAAATTCAGTACAGCAAAAATACTTTTATGTCAAAATATTGTGAAATTAGTGAAAATGGTTTAATTGCGGTACTACTAGAAAAGTCAAACAAAAAAATTAACTGATATTTTATTTTAATAGTGACCAATAAAAGTATTACTTAGCTAAAATCAGTTATTTAATAAAATTAAATAGAGGGATTTCCGTTCATTAGTGGAAAAACCACAAGCCTATAATAATTTCATTACTTTTCAAAGCAATATTTTATAATATATAAATTTAAGCAATATATAATACATATAAATGATTACAAAAAATAACTATTAAAAATACTACCATTCAAATTCATATTCAACTAATATCCGTTGATTCAGTTTCAGCTTGAACAAAGGCCACTGCAAAAGAATTTTTTTTAAAACAAATCAAGCAGATTTTTAAAATTTATGTATTAGATTTTAATAAACTTACATATAGAACACTACATAATATTAAAACCTGTCTCACCTCGGGATATTTTGAAAAATAAGATTTAATAATATCTCTCACTGGTAATGCCATGTCATGTGATACATCAGGGCCTGAAATAAATTAAATTTGTTTAAAAGAAGGAATGATCATATGAAGTTAGAAAATGTACTATATAAATAACTGATACTCAATTAAACTCATAAGTCAAGGGAGGTACTACTACAGTAGATGCTCGTTTTTACGAACTCGTAGGGAACAACCAAATTGTTCGTAAAATCGAAAGTTCGTAAAATAGAATATCATAAGAAGTAGATAAATGTTATGCTTAGTTTTATTAAACTGTCTGTTCTTTATAAATAAAGCATTATTTAGAGATTATATTAGGAAGTAAAGTTATATCAGGGTTCCCACTCAAAACCTAAAACAAAATTCCCTGACTTTTCCCTGTTTTCCAGTAGATTAAAAAAAAATTCCAGTATACGACCGACATCATTGTCATGCATGAAAAACCAAATACTGTCTTATGCAACAGCGTGTGCAGAGTTAAATTTCTGTATTAAGCATTTTTTAACCCATCAACAAAATTTCTTAAGCACATGCGTGAACATCAGTTAGCTTACACTGCAGCAAATACCCAATTTATGTCAAATTAGCTACTGCTAAAAAAAATCATTTCAAAAAGCACACATGAAAATATGCAAAATGTATTTGTTCGTCTATCAATCAATTTGAATTAAGGTGCAAGGTTCGCTTTTCAATCCCTTTAAATATATAGTTGTATAAAAAACCTTCAAAAAGTTAAATAAAATTGAATTTTTAATATTAAAATAAATTAAACGCATAAAAGTTTCAACCCAATATTAATACCTAAAATAATTTTTATCCAAACGTAAAGAGACAAGCTACTTTCAAAAGTCAACGTTTTAACATAAAAAGACAAGTCCCAAACTTCAACTTAGTAAAATAAATTTAATTTGTGAAAAAATAAAAAATTTAAAGCAATTTCGTTAATTAGTGCAATGCAAATCCTAATAAACTAAGAAGTACTGAAAAATAAGCATTTATTTATGAGATGCAAAAAGATTGAAAGCATTTCAACGGACCTCGCAGCAAATTGCATTTCGCGAATTTCTATAAATTGATGCTTTTCATTAATGGAAAAATATTCTAAAAAAAAAACGACCTTTACTGAGGTCGCGCATTTGCCAGACACAACGAAATTTAGCACAACCTTAGAGGTATAACAATCTCAACTTTAGAATAATGTCTCCAAATTAAAAAAAAAATTTTAAAAAATTAAAAAAACGGAATTCCGGGTTAGGCTACGAAAAGTAGGACCTCTGAAGAGTTTACCACAAAAATAATGCACCCGCAAAATTATTCAATAGGGGAACGATCCATTGAAGGAAACGGGTGGATGTAAAGAAATTTATTTACATGGTATGCCCACGCAAATAATGCATCATAAAATTCTGCAATAAAAAAATATCCATTTCGCAGTATATGGAATTAAAAATTAAAGAAAACCTTTATTGTAGGAAATAAAAATCTGCAAAGGATCGTCCGGAAAGGATTGCATTCAGAAATTTGGCAATAGGGCAGCTGAAATATTCTTGTTGCATGGTATTAAAAAACCAAAAAACGTTTGCAGAAAACCAATGTTTGGAAGAGATGACCCCTAAAAAGATTCATTAAAAAATTCGGCAACAAGAAAGTGATCACTTGCAGAAACAATCACGGTGCGCACGTCACCTACAAAGAGTATGCACAGAAAAAGAATATTTATATCTACATCGCTTCCAAAATAATACATCACAAAATTCGGCAATACAAGCATAATTTTTTTTTACAGTATGAAGTTTAAGACAAAAGAGTGTAAAGAAAATAAAAATCTGCTACAGGATCGTGTAGAAACGAGAGAAAAAAACGTACGGGTGCGGCGTTAGCTAACGTAATATAGATTGTGACAATCATTACAGAAAGCGCACAGCTAAGCTAGACGTTTGCACGCGCACATTTTTCATGTCATTAAAAATGATGGAAGGGTTAAGTACGACATCATCACTACGGAATATATTGAACGACGGTGAACAGTTTCGGTGACAGATTGAGAAATAGCCAACTGAAAAGAAATTCCCTGACTTTTCCAGAAATTGTTCAAATTTTGCGATTTTCCCTGACTTTTCCCAGTTTTTTCAACCCTTTTTCATTTCCCCTGACAATTCCCGGTTTTACAGGTTTTCCCGGTGCGTGGGAACCCTGTTATATATAGTTATTCTATATAAGAAATAATTGTAAAATAAAATAGTTAAATAAAAAAATAATAAGTATACCTATTATTGATGAAAAATCAAGCATCAAAATAATCGCTAGTTTTTCTGTTTTAAAACAACATTTTGGAAAATACATGTTTTCATTTTATCGATGTTTGGAAGCATTTCACTATTGTCCTCCTCAAAAGAGCCCTAGTCTTGATAACCATTTAGTTTCCTGAAGCTCAAACCGAGTCTGGATTTAAATTTTTGCAGCCAACCATCCGATGCCTTGAAGTCTTTGATGTTGAGCTTTAAAACAAAGTAGTTCAATTATTCCTTAAGCACATTACATTAATCGGAATGTTCGTTCCTATAATTTTCCTCATTCAAGCAAATAAAGCCTTTTCCAGTTTGGGATATTTTGCTGCTCAAAAATATTTTCGAGGGGGCACTCTTGCTGGTCTTGTTTGCATATCCAATGATTTTTTTTCTCTTGCTCTTAAAATTATCTATAGGCTAAACTTTGGAATTCCATATTTCTTAGAGATTTCTGTCTTGCTTAAAATTTTCTCTTCTACTCCTTTTAAAATTTTCTTTTTTTTTGCCTCAGCAGATAAACGAGTGCGTTTCTTCAACTGCGACATGACTAAATTTCCTCAACTAAAACTCCCTCTGGACTCACACGAAACTTCAGACATTGAGGGTCCAGATGAAACTAACCAGATACAAACATAATCTTATAACAAAGCACCCCTTACCCTGCTTGACATTGACACATGCTTATTGAATGTAATGGAGGGGTAAAGATTGACGTCTAAGTGTCACTCTCCAATCACACGCCTGCTATCCACCTGCTGTTGGACCCTGTAATTTTTCTCAGAGTGGCCTTGAAATGCTTGTATGTGTTGCTTTGTTACTCCGTAAAGATGACCTTTTAAACTTTGTCTGATGTCAGGTAAACGCTAGCGAAGTATGAAAATGAGTTCGCAAAAAAGAGATTTTCAAAATTTTAGTTCGTAAATGGGAATTAACAATAACATTATGCCTATGGGACCATGTTCGGGACCAGACACTAGTTCGTAAAATCGTAAGTGTTCGTAAATTAGAGTTTCGTAAAAACGAGCGTCTACTGTATTTTCAAGCTCTTTCAGTATTTCAGAACAGCAATTTCCCTAACATACTCATGCATAGATAAGTTAAATACTCATCCTAATTAAAAATACAAAAAACGATAAACCATACAAAGAATTTGTACTTACTTTGTGCACACATTAAACGAATATCCTTATGAAGGAAATACTGTGCAAACCCATCATCAAAAAATATGAGGTATCTAAAACACAGGAGTAAATTATGAATTGAGATATTAACCTATAAAATTCACTAGAATTATTTTAATTCATATAAAAGCTAAAGTTCCAGAATTTGATCCACTAGTTAATTAACAAAATCGAGAGATATTTTATTAAAATTGTAACCCAGAATATTTAAATAATGCTAATTAAAAAAAGCATTAAAGATTAAAAGCAAGCGAATGTTATCATATATAGAACTGATATATAAATCATTAATCAATAAAGAAAAATTATTGATAGTTATAATGGCCGTTCCACAAAAAAGTTGAATTTGAAATTTAAAAAAATGGCAAAAACTGCTTAATGTAAAGGCTGTGTAGTTTTTAAATATATACAGTTAAAAGTCAAGTGAACATTACAAAAATATACTCGTCTATGGGCTTTGAAGCATTGTCTCATATTAGCAATTTATTTTACTTTTATTTCATTCAAGAAACAAATTGAGTTTAAATGCAGAGAAAATCAATCTGTATCATAATTTCAAGGTTATTATCCTTTTTTTTTAACAAAATAATATAAATACATTAGTGAAAACTTTAAACTATATAAATATTAGCTATGCAAGGAATATTCATTTTACTGTCTATTCGGCATCCCAACCTAATATTCTGTTTGGGTGAACAGTTTGCTATTCAGAATGTACTGCATACAAAATATGTGACCTAACCAACCCCCAATACAATGAAAATATCACAGCTTTAGAATTAGATGATACATTCTGTTTAATAAATCCCAACATTCTATTTGCCCTTTTACTACCTATCCCACATGATGTGCTATTTTCAAAGCCCCATTAACCAACACACCCAGATCCCTAAAATTATCACTAGAATTAATTTCAGCACTTTGTAGATAGAAAATAGCTTTTCTATTATTGTGTCCCATGTGCAAAGCCCAACATTTATTGATATTGAATAACATGCCCAAATAAACAGCCCATTCAGAAATTTTAATTAAATCGTAATCTAACTGCTGAATTTGTTCCCTGCAATTGATAGTACCCATTATCTTTAAATTAACCGCAAAGATATGGATATCACTTGAAAGATTCTTACTAATATCATGAATAAAAATAATAAACAATAGGTCCAAGAACAGAACCTTGTGAACTAACTTTTGACTTCCACCCTTGTAGAGTATGTACCCTTAATTTATACTCTTCGCTACCAGTAGTTAGCCAATTTCTAATCCATTCTAGAACATTCCCCCGAATCCCAATCATATCTAGCCCATAGAACAATGCCTCATGCAAAACTTCATCAAATGCTTTCTGCAAATTAATGTGAACAGCATATAAAATATTTCCATTGCCCAATTCTCTAGTAACTTCATCAGAAAAATGTAAAAGATTGGCGATACAAGATCTTCCCATCTTAAACTGCATACTTGAGAGCAATCCCATGCCTCAAGAAAGTTAATTACATGTATCTTACAAATAACAGAAGTTCAACTGAACGGTCGATAATTCCCTGGTTCACACTTTAAACCCTTTTTAAAAAGTGAAGTTATATTTGCTAATAAAGTTATTGATAACTTCAATTGATATATTTGAAAGTAATATTTATCGATATAAAAAGAAAAGTGATTAACAAAAACACTTAATTATTAAATTTAATGCTTTTAATTCCTTAAATTTGACAAACATCAAATATAGAACAACAAACAATTATTAATTGTAATTAAAATTTGATAATCATGATACAGAAATTTTTTTGTCATTCAGCAATTTCAGGTTGTAGTCTATGATCTTTTACCTAATGTTTCTTGCTTTTGGAAGAAAAAAAATTAAAGTTTGCTAGCTGGTATGGACAAGTACTTTCTATTTTCACATAGTAGCAAAGATACATGTTCTTTGCACAGAATATTAAAACAACACACCATAGCCAAATACAATATTTTTTTATTATTATTATTATAATTTTTTAAGAAAAATCTGATGACAAATTTACAAGACGAGACCACTATTGGATTGTACTCTAACATGAACAGATGTAATATAAATATAAACTACCAACCTATAATTGTTCTTAAGCTTCGGAATTTCAGCTACTACACCAGCGAACATGTGATTGGAGCGCCAAGCTAAAAAAGGTCAAATATACTGTAAAAAAATTTATACATAAATATTTTTTTAAATATAAAGAATGGTTAAGGCTTCATCTAGCAGAATAAGATTTTTTTGTTATTGGATTATCAGTATCTCCAGAAATATACACCATTTTTAAATGGGTAAAAATATCGCATTTTATAATATTTTTAAATATCTATTTCATTGGGATATTTAAAAGCTATTTCTATAAAGATGAAATTGATTTTTTTTTAAATAACTGAAAATGTCACCAACTTACTAAAAATGAAATTAAAACACAATTGCTGGGGAGCAAATTGTATGAATTTATTGATTTGCTGGTAGCTCATAGGGGTACAAAACGCAGGTTTTATATACATATTAACAATTATTGCTTGGAAAAATAAAAAATATTAAAAGAGAAAATTCAAACAATACCATAAGCAAGTAACATCTGACATTGTATGGTCAATCCACGTTAATTAGAAAATGTGAAAAGAACTAAAATACACAAACCCTTGAAGTTGAGAAAATGATAACTTTCTGAGGAATAGTGACGCTTACATTGTCATTCACAAGACATTGGACATATCTACATTTTCCCTATTTTTTTAAAGTTTTTAATTTCCAACCGGACTGTGTTACTCTTTAAATAAAGTTTATGCTTCAATAATATTTTTATACACCAGTTTATAAAAACTTCAATAAATTGTTTTTTCCAATTTTTGTATTTACCCAATCAAACCAGACTAGCATCATGTTGCTTAAGCGTTTACAGCAATTATGTAAGTGTTATTGTGTTTGTTTGCAAGCTATTATTATAATATTTAAGATGTATTATAATTATCAAATGAATATTATATATTTTTCACAGATAAATTTTTAACAAAGAATTTTTTTTTTAAATTAAAAAATATGGCAATAACAGTTCAAATATTGTTTAACAAATTAAGACATATTTCATATTTTGAAATATTATTTTCGATACATAATTGTAAAAATTACTGTGCTTTAATAGTTTACTTTTATAACTAAAATGAAGAAACAAAGTAGCATTTGCAATAAATACCATTATATAAACTTAAAGCAAAATTTTAAAATCCTTTAAATGTAATAAACAAGATAAAACTTTAACTCACCATAATTTTATACATATTTCAAAATTAACAAAAAAATGTATTTACCACATCGATTCCAAATGTTCAAAACAACTCTATTACAAACAAATAAAAAATAGTAACATTTTAGAAAAAAACAATCACACAATTTTTTTTATGTGAATGCCTTTAAAATCAGTTCTGGGTTAAGCGGCATAGTTATCAGAAAAATATGTGCAACAAGAAAATATTGATATATCAAAACACTATTACTCCAAAAGAAATTAGTCCATGGGGATAAATGACCTACCATTGTGTAGAGGAAGATGAGCAGGGTCGAACAAGTTGGCCATTAATCTGCTATCTTTTTTACCTTTGTTCCATGTGGGGGGGGGGGGAGAACTAGTAACATTTTTCAGGTATACCCTGACCTATTTACCGCTGTAACTTCAGTTCTAATTGACAGGTTGTAGATTGTGCATGCTTAAATTGAAGATATCGACCCATGCACAAGTTCTACAATCCCATTTGAATAGTTGACAGTTTAAACCATGTGTGTTAAAATTGTGTGGGGTGGAAAGTGACAATTTGTAAAAGATAGTACTATGAAGCCAAAATATCACACTAAAGTTCCAATTGCGGAATAGAAAATTTAAACAATTTGAAGGGCAAATTCAAGACAAACAAAATTATACCAATTAGTCTAAACCTACGAAATGTGCAAGGAGATCTAGAGCTTACCAAAGACACAAGAAAAAAGCAGGCCAAGCAGATGTATACTCATGTTCAAGCAGATGTCAGCAGATGTATACTCAAAATTCATGAACAAACATTAGGGTACAGGGACATGCCTACCCAATATTTTTTTAATTGTTTAATTTAACCAATAATATATTTCTTCTGTAAATTTATAAAATAAAAAGTTATACCAACTTTGTTTTTTTTTATGCTCTTGCAATTGCTAAGGAAAACTAAGGAAGAGACTTCAAATAGGATAACTTCAATAAAATCTGCATGAAAGCTACAATATTAAAGTGCAAAGTCTAGGGAATTGTGACATAAGCCATGAACCCTTATGTTATTATGTTTTAAATGATAAATATCAATCAAATGTGAAAATTTAGAACTTTTTAAGGTTAACATTTTCTTGGACTTGAATAAACCAATGCTTTCTTAATCAATTTTCATTTAACTTGGACTTACAAATGAATGCAATGAACCCTACAACATTATATATTCCTCTAACTTGCAAAATCCACTGTGGAAAAAATAAATAAAATATAATATCACTCACCCAGCACTCTTGTTGCCACTGGTATAATAACCAGTGACATTTTGTTGTACGCTAATTGCTTACAATTTAAAAGCTTATGGCAACCTTCTCTGTCTTGTTTATATTGAATTTCGTATTCTTCTCCATTTACAACAACTTTTACTGTACTTAAAACAAACTTCTCATCTTTCTCCGCCCAGACTTGGGTGCCTTTTTGCAAATCCCTAGAAAAAAATTATAATACAAAATAAACACTTTTTAACATGTTCCATGCGGTACTGGGTCAATTGATAACTTACCTAACTATACCTTAGTGCTGAGCATGTGGGAGCTAAAATGTCTAAAGCTGTTATAGCTTTGAACCTTTACATAGAGTTAAAAACTGTACAGCTGTGTATTATAAAACAATAAAAAATAGGAGGGGGTCAAATGACACCGTGCCGCACGGGGTCATTTGACCCCATCCTATGTAGTAACCACAAGACTGATTGGTGCCACAGACACAAATCAGATACAATCACAAAACACAAAATGTGCTCTGTGCAAGTGCTTAAACCTCCGATATACTTCCCTCCCCCCATAACTATTTACTTAAGTTAATGAATATTTAGATGGAGCGATTCATGGCATGCCGCAATGGAATACTGGTTTACAAATATGGAGTGGGAAAACATACAATATTTTTCCAAATTATCAATTTTCAGGGTGCTGGATACGTTTTAATTAAGGAAAGAGTACGGGGGTCATTGACACTGTGAGACTTGCGGATAGTTACTGCACAGGGTTAATTGATCCTGTGTCACACTTGTGGAAAAATATGGATTTGGCCATCCACAGTGTACGTGTTAAAGAACGTGTTTAAAATAAAAAATGCTTAAAAATCAAATGAGACTGTGTTGGAGCACAGTCAAAAGGGTTTTACATGAAATACCATTTCAGTAGATTATAAAAATAGGAATTGTCAAAAAAAAAAACTTGCCATTAGAACAAATATATAAACACTCTGTTATGTATGTTCTAAACAGTATGCTTCCATACATGCTTTATGTCAAGATTTTATATGCATTAGCGCCTAATTTGATACCAAACAAAAGCAAATTTATGTCAATCGTGCTATTTATAATAGAGTTATAGTGTAGGAATGGATCATCCTAAAAATACAAAATGTGGTATTTCTAGCATGATATCCCTATAATTGATTATAAACGTTTTAGATTTCACATCCAACATTTTAAAAAATCAATTATTTTATCTTCAACCACTTTAAAATATCCAAAGAATTCTGTTGTCAAGAAAGAATCAAAGAATTCAACTAAAAATGGAAGTGTTAGGCATTTTTACGTTATTAGATCCAAAAACCAATAAAACTATTTATATGAGCACCAATACACTATACTCTGTTTTATTCAACAGAACTCATTTAACCCTCTGAAGGATAAGCAAAATACTACATCAATAGGTTTGTTTTAGGGTCACCCTTGGAAGCGTGCGAGGTGTCCTACTGTACAAGAGTCTAGTGTTTTTGGAGAGGCCTCACACTGAGAAAAATGCTTAAAATTATAATGTTGAAGATAAAATGAATGTTTTATGTTTTTCCTTCTAAACTCTTTCATTCCTATTACAGAATAAGCTTTCTTTAATTTTTAAGTTCATTCTTTCTAACTTTTTATTCTGATTATGTATTTGCACAAATTCAAAGAATATAATCCTAATTATGACTCATTGACATTGAATAGTTTTAAAAATTATTTTTAATCTTTCTCTCTATTTTAAAAAAAAGTAAGCCCTAGGGGGAAAAAGTAAGCCCTAGGGGGAATTTTCAGTTCTTTCAATGTTATTCAGATCGTATCTCCAAATGTAAAAGTCCTAAAATTACGAAATTAAGTGAATTTGTTAAGAAATGTTTGATAAATAAGAAGAATATATTTTTGTTTCAATACTGTTATTAGTTTATAAGTTATTTAATATTAAAGTCGTCGTTGATAAAATTTCGCTTACAAGTAATTTTGTCCGTCGAGTTTCTGAAACACTATTAAGAGGAGAGATCCAATTTTTTTAGGGAGTGTACAAATAGGTTTGAACTGGAAATCCAAGTAAGCATTTTTATAAATTCGAATTAGTTTTGGATTTATAAATTTTTTAAACATTTAAATACGCTCCACTTTTTTAAGTTTTTTCACCCTCATTTTTGAAACGTGATTTCTAAATTGCTATAAGTCATTTAAAATTACTTATTCTCTAATTCAAAAAAATATATTAATGTTCGCTAAAACTTCTTCTTTCTGATGTTATAAAGATTATATTTCTATCTTTACAATTAAATTAGATATGGTCAATTAAGATAGGTATAAAAAATAGCGAAGAAGGATATAAATGTCGGTAATTTCGAGCAAATTTTAATTTGTGACTTTTTGTCTCATTGTTCCGCTTGCATCTCAAAAAGTAAATGTCCTAAAATTATGAAATTGTGCCAGTTTATTAAGAAATGTTTGGGTAATAAGATGAATATATTTGTTTTTCAATACAATCAGTATATTAGACGTTATTTTATGTTAAAGTCATGATTTTAGAAAATTTTGAAAACAATTCATACAATTTTGTATACTTGTCTTCCAATTTTCAACAAAAAAATAAATAAAAAATTAGGGGTATAGATTAAACTATTGGCTACAAATGATCCAGAGCGTTTGTGAAATTTCGATTTAGTTTTGTAGTTATAAATTTTTAAATAATTGACAAAATGTCTGAAAAAATCGTCAATTTTACGCGTATCTTCACAAGGGATAAATTAAAACTGCTCTAAGTAGTTCAAAAATATACTTTTTTCCCGTTAAAAAAAAATATAGTTATATTCGTAAAATCTTCCTTTCTTGAATGGTATCAATAATGAAATTATATCTTAAAAATTAAATTAGATGTAACTATTTATGTGAAGTACTATAATTATTATTAAAAGATATCTCGGACCGAAATGCCAACATTGGCAAAATGCCAACATGTATGTAAATCCAGTTTCCTATAGCTAAATATATATTTTAACGGCGAATTTATTATTAGCGCCAAATCTCAATAATCTTACTTTGTATAAATAAAAGTTGGCGAATTAGGCTTATTTATGCTTGGCGCGTTTATGCTGTTGTTTGTTTACACATGTTTTGCTTTTCAATGAGTATAGAAACAATCGCGTTGAAGAAATTCTACAGTTGAGCTTTTCCAGTTATCAGGCCCACCACAATGGCGGCAACGGGAGGGGGGGGGGGGGCTGTAAACTTGAAACTTTAAAAGTTGGGGATTTCGAGTTTTAAAAATCCTTGAGTTGGGAAAATTTATGCCTCAGGAATATTAATATTATTAGCAAATGAAAGCGACAGAAGACTAGAAATTGCCCAGCTTGTATTAAGATGAAACTTATATTAGACCACAAAACGGAACACTGCATTGGAACATGCGTGCAACAAATCAATACTTTCGAGAGAACTGTTTAATATTACCTATAAAAAAGCTGACAAATGTCTATAAGTTGGAACTGGGAATTTTTTTAGCGCTGTTGCGTTGTGAATTTCGAATTGTCAATTGTGGTCTGGTTAATTAACGTCGCACTAGAGCTGCACATTGAACTACTGGTGTTGGTTCGAGCAAAGCGCCCTTGATTGGTTAATAGTACGTATTTACTACATCAAGGACGCTTTGGTTCGAGGCCTTTCTCGGAGAAAAGACCCGGGAACGATGTTTCATATTTTTAACAATGGTCAGATAACGAGGACAACACTTCAGCTGGTACCCGACGTCCTTAAGTTGGGAATTTTGAATCGTTCAAGTTCGGAATTTCGGATCGTTAAGTTGGGAAATTTCTTGTCTCAACATCCTAAAATTAAATTTGTGTGACGGCACTGCCAGTAATAATTTATATAACTAAAAAAAGTATTATTGTTAGGACACATTGTCATTGTCTACAGTGTATGAAGCCGGTATTGTTTGCGAAGCAAACTAAAGAGGATTGCGTAGCAATCCTCCGGGGGTTGACGAAGCGTTAGCGGAGCAGGGGGCGGAGCCCCCTAGTATTATAAAAGAAAATACAATGTAGAATTTTTACGTAATAAAAGTATTATCATTCTGTTAATTTAATAATAATTTATGCAAACTAAATTTAGCCATCTAAAATTTGAAGTTGGAAATTTATGATTGTACATAAACAGTGTCCATTTTTTTTTAGTTAAAAAAATCAATCTGTTAGGCTGTTCAATCTGTTATCAATTAGGCTTTCCACAATTGTGGCGAACTTATAAGTTTGTGTGGAGGATTAAAAAAGGCTTGCTACGAGGTTCGCAACTGACTCGTGGCTACTAATGATGGTGCTGGTTTGCATTCACTGCAGGAGAGTTTAATTTCAAACACATTTATTTCTTTTTTTTTAAATATTTTCTTAATTATTTCTGTAGAATTTTTTTTTAATTATTTCTAATACTTAAAAAAATTATTAAAGTACAGATTTTTATGAACATTTATACTATGTGTACTACTGAGAAAACTGGACATACACAAACGGATATATACATCCGCATTTTATGAAGAGAAAGTGATTAAATGCTGAAAGAGCTTTTTAATATCAAGAAAAGTAACTATTATATATTATATGTGATTTTATTCAGAAAGTTTATAATAGATAAATAGAATCGGCATAAAACTTTTTCAAATTACAGTTTTTCTTTATTTGTAGTAGTTTTTTTTTTATTTCATAAAGAACTACATATAGCCTAGTGCAAGATCTGATAGTTATAATAACTATAACATTAAAAGTATAAAAAAAATTTAAGTTATTCTGAGCAAGTTTTAATAAATATTATTAATATTATATTAAAAAATACTCAAAGAAGAGTACAACTTGCAATCCGTAATTATTATTTAAAGAATTTTAGCTTTTCGGATAACTATATTTATTGTACAAATTGTGCTCAAAATAGCTTGGCTATACGAAAAACAGAATAATTTAAGTAAACCCTAACTCAGCGAATAAAATACTAAAAGCAGGTTACATTTATTTTTAACATTAATTTTTAAACTAATTTTATTTTCAATTTTATAACTACAGGACTCGCAACACTTTTTACATGTATCCTTAGAGAAAAAGGAGCCATACATCCTAAATAAAAGAGACAAAAAGAGCCTACAAAATTTAAATTCTCATTAAATTTTAAGTCATCAATGTGAGAATGACAAATTTATAGGAAAAACGCAATAGAACAAAAAGAGTTTAAATAAAAAAAATTATAGTTTCTATGTAACAATACAGGCTAGCAGTGCACTGGCAACTATCGGACTTTCAACTAAATAATTTAGTTGCATGCAACTGAAAAAATCAAATTGTATCTGCTCATTTTGAAAATATGAGATTGGGCGATTTTTTACTTTACTTTGGCGATTTCGAAATCGGAAACAAGACAGCACTGAGTTGAACATAATTAAAATAATTGCCGGACAGTGGCTGAGCGATTTTTTAGTCACTCAACTAATTAAAAGTTGCAATGCAATTATTGCTTGTGCCAGGCAAATAATTTATAATCAGAGATTTGATTATATCAGTTACAAGTCTGAGACTTTTCCCTTACCAAATTCAAGAGTTTAATAACTATTGGTTAAATAGTGTACAGGTTATGCATTAAACATCCCTATTTTTAAATCATAGTAATATAAACAGCAGCTGACAGCAAAAATGTATCATTTCATTTCCAGTTTTATAACAAATTCCATTCGAAATTCTTTGAAGGCAACATATATTGAGATGGTCTTGTATTGAGTATAACTCTTCAAGTCGTTTTAAATAAATGCATACATATTTTTTTTCCATGATTGAATGTACGAGGTGTGGCTAGAAAAAAACCGAACTGATGCTATAAAAAAATTTTATTTTCCATTATTTACAATTTGATGTTATCTCCTTCAATGTACTCTCCTCCTTGGTCTACACACCGCTCCATACGAATTTTCCACTGTTCATAGCAATGCTGCAGATCATTTTCGGTAAGTCCATACATTACTTCCGTCGCTTTTTCTTTTACTGCTTCAACACTCTCAAATCTAGTTCCTTTCAAAGCTGACTTGACTTTAGGGAAAAGAAAAAAATCACAGGGGGCCAAATCAGGTGAGTAGGGTGGATGGTCCAAGATGGGAATGTTGTGATTGGCTAAAAACGTCTTCACAAACAACGCATTGTGAGCTGGGGCATTGTCTTGGTGCAGGATCCATGTCTTTTTTTTCCACAAATCGTTCCGTTTTCTCCGTACTCGCTCACGTAGGGTAGTCAGGACGCTAATGTAGTAATGCTGATTCACTGTTACCGATTTTTTCAATGTTTGCATCAGTTTTTGCTGACAATGGTCTGCCAGTGCGAGCGTCATCACTTGTGTCTTCGCGGCCATCTTTAAATCGTTTAAACCACTCAAACACTTGTGTTCGCGATAAACAATCATCGCCGTACACTTGTTGCAACATTACAAACGTTTCACTTGCAGATTTTCCAAGTTTGAAAAGAAATTTGATGTTAACACGCTGTTCTTTCTGTACACTCAACATTTTTCCGACGCACAGACAAAACGTCAACTACTTAGAACAGACGCCACGGGCAGACTGAGTGCAGGAGGCAGATAAAACTCGAGCAGTAGGCGGAGCAAGAGTCACGTGACAGGCCAGGCGACTTTCAGCCTTATTGCATTCGTTTTATTGTTTCACCTGTGCTAGTTCGGTTTTTTTTTAGCCACACCTCGTATTATAAGCTGTTTGTTGCATTTGGCAGAAATAGACATATATCATATAAATCAGTGAATGAACATATCATATGCGTTTTGCTTCAGCAATAAAACTATGTTTATCGTTTTGACACCTTTCACTCGTTTTTCCAGTACCCCTAGTAAAATTTGGGGGGGAAAAACAATTAATTTAAGTTTTCTTTTGAACTATAGCATTCTACTAGTTCAAGCATTTTTCCAACCAAATTTGAAGAAAATCGGAGCATTAATAAAAAAGTTAGTAAATTTGTGCGAAATACTTCAAAATTTTTGTAATAATCTCATGTTTTGTAACTTTTTAAATTATGGTCCGAAATGAAATTTAGCAGGGATTCCACTTTCTGCAGATGTCTATTTTACAAATAAAATGTAAATCAAACAGCATTTTTCTGATTACAATATAAGATACTGGGAATATATATAATTACAATTTACACTTGCACATGCTATTTATCATTCTTCCCATGAACAAGGTCTTCATTTACATTTTGTTTTTGATGCAATGCATCAACAAGATCTAGTGGTCCTGGAAGGACAGAAACTGTTTACACATGTCTACGTTCTACACCAACATGATTACTTACATTTGTAAAGACAAAAATAGCAAGCCTGCTCCTAGTTTAATGATATTTTGAGAGTTGTAACACCCTATAAGCAGACTCAACATAAATACAAACATGAATGGTTATTTTTGTATTGGCCATTACAAAAGGAAAAAAATAATCTTAAGTAGTGGAGGGAAAAGGCCAGAAATGTGTTATCATAGACATAAAGGGGCGGAAATATTTTTGCTAAAATAAGGAAAAAAGGGACCATATTCTGGAGAAAAAAAAGGACTTTAAAGTACTTCAAGTAACAAAAAGGACTTTTAAGGGGGGGGGGGGGATGGATCGGTTGCAAGGCCTGTAACTACCCTATATACATTTATAAATATTTTTTTTGTCATCTATCCATTTTCATAGCTCAAGTTTAAGCTTTCATTTACAAAATCATTAGGCAAATAGAAAAACAATATTGAACTTTATTGACTAAACTTATCTTGTGTTTTAAATAAATGCAACTTTCTACTACTATTCATGATAAAAACTCTTTGGATATATAATTTTTTCAATTTAAGCTATAAAATTTAAAGCAAACCTGTAGTATTGAGCAAATTATGGCACTGGCACAAACTTGTATCAAAATATAGCCTCTTAGAAAATAATTATCACTAAATAACATCTATTCTTAAAGTTTTTGCAAAGTTCCCAAGCAAAAAAAATTAATATTGCGATTTGTTTATTTTAACGGGCACATAGTATGTCACTTGGTCATTATGACTTCCTATTTCAGAGTGATTCTGATACTTACATTTTTCCAGATTATAAATATGAGTCACAAATTGAGTCTGATAATTTATGAAACAGTTCAGAAAATAAATAACTCATAATGACAAGTTATTCAAAAGGACCCAATTAGGCAACTATTACTTACTGAGGTTCTTGTGTTCATGGAAAACAAAAGGAATCTTAGCCATCCACAAATGCAAAAGAATGTAAATCATTTTATCAAAAAGTATGGAGATACTAAGACAAATGAAAATTGAAATTACAGCAAATGTATGATGTCACAAAAAGAGTTCAAATATATTAAAGTAAATTTTATTATAAAGATAACTTATCTTATTTTTTTATAATACACAAGTTTAAAAGAATTTCAAGCAGAAATTAGGTGAATGTTTCGGGGGAAAAAAATGTATTCTTAGTGCCTCAAATACCAAAATTAGAAAGTTTATTTGTTTAAAAAATTTCACTTGTGATTTTTTTTAATTATAATTCCCTATTTGTTTTTGCTTTATTTCTTATGCTAATAAGAAAATTAACCCACATTTTTTTCATAATACAACTAGTTCAAAACTTTATAAATGTCACATACTTGCGTTTCAATTCACCTCTGGGTGGAAGATTTATATTTACTCCTGATACCTCATCTACTATTACACATCCTTCTCTTTCAAACTCTAAGTCTATCTGTAAAAAAAAAACTATGGTCATAAATTTAACAGATACTATATTTCAACTACACAGAGCAAAAAGAGCATTCAAATCACCATTTAAAGACCACATTTAAAAAAAAAAAAAAAAAATATTTTATGACCATGTAAATTAAAAGAAATATTGCACAAGCTCACATTTCTTTATTATATTTAAGGAAATTATTTTGTTCTTATGTTCCACAAATATGACATAAAGCTTTGAGAAACTGATACAAAAAAAAATCACGTCAGGTCAACTGTGAGAAGAATGTGGAGGGTTGAAAACCTTACACTTGATTAAGGTGGAATAATAATTTTACCAAGCAAAAAAATGTTGAAATATGAAATTTCATAACAAAAAAATAATACAATAAATAAAACTAAAATAGGACTAAACAGCGGTCTTATTAAAAAAAAAACTGCCTATTTATTGACCATAATTCGAATAAGATTCAGAAATCTATCAATCCTAACAAGTGAACAAATTTATAAGAATTTGAAGCAAAGCATAATAGCATAGCAATCAAAAATACAAAAAAATACTTACTGCCAACGTGCGAATCGTATCTAAAAAAATAAAGCAGAAACTTGTTTTAGATAATCTTTTTACACATGAAATTAACAATAAAAATATTACTCTCATACTTTTGCTATTTACTAGAAAATATTAATATATTTTTTATACAACTACTGGAGTAAAAAATACTAGGAATGTTTGACAGATTTTTTAGAAACTATTGTTCACAAACTGATATTCTACCGGGATTTAATTTTTTTTTATAGAATTTCAGTTTTATCACAGTTTAATAACTATTACACCATTAAGATTTTTTAAATATTAAATTATTATGTTTTTTTCAAAAAATTTCAAATTTAGAAAAATTGGGGCAAACATTTCTACTTCAGGGAGGTTCGGCCCACTTCAGGAGGTTCGGAATGTTTGACAGATTTTTTAGAAACTATTGTTCACAAACTGATATTCTACCGGGATTTAATTTTTTTTATAGAATTTCAGTTTTATCAAGGTTTAATAACTATTAAACAATTAAGATTTTTTAAATATTAAATTATTATGTTTTTTTCAAAAAATTTCAAATTTAGAAAAATTGGGGCAAACATTTCTACTTCAGGGAGGTTCGGCCCATCGCAAAGGAGTTGCTTGACCCACTAAACAAAAATAAAATAAAAAGTTAAATATATTAATAAATTAAGAATGAATTCTATGGGGGGCTCAGGGGTTACTCCCTAAATGAGGGATAAGAAAGGCATATAATAAAAAAAATAGTTTCAAACATCCCCACAAGAGGGCATACTGTTGTAAAACTACCTAAAAACACATGCTAATTTTAATAACAACTTTATTAATCAGCTTTAACACTAGAACACGGTACTAAAACATTCACACAAGAATTGTTTTGTGTGTCTTCAGCACTCAAATTGACTTTGAGTTTCAGACACTGTATTTAGTAAAACTCTTCTAACAAAATAACCAGAATCATTGTGAAAATATTCAAGTTTGAAGGGATTTCAAACAAGTTCAATTATTTCTAAAGGACTGAAAAATAATACACATCAATGTATTATTTTTAAAATAACGATCAAATTTTATACCAATGGAAAATTAAATATATTTAAAAATCAATGATGATAATAACCATTGTCATAAAATATTTTTTATTTACCAAACAAATAACTAATTTTGACCATAATTAGAAATTAATTTTTTTAATTAATAATAGCTAATTCAATATCAAAACCACTTTCTTGTCTTATCATTTCTAAAAGAAAAATCATTCATAAAAGAATATCAACTATAAAAAGTACAAACTATTATCCAGATCATCAACAGGGGCCTCTTTTGCCGTCATTCTAAAAATTAAAAAGTTAAATATAGTATTCCAATAAACAATAAACATAAGAACAACATATTAATAATAATGTCAATTTCATTTAAAAAAAAGAGCTATTTTAATATCATAAAAAATTTCATATTTAGTCAATATGAGATGCAAAGTTTTTTTGGTTTTTTTTTTGTTATTTTTTAAAAATTTATTTGGAATTACTCCATTTAAAAATCTTAGAGAAATGGACAGTACAATTGTGGGACATCTTTCACAGCAGACGAAGTGATCAAATATATGTTTCCTTAACTAGTTGTACATATCAAAAATGTGTGTGTCTGTTTCTCTCCTTAAAAAACTTGCATTTTCTACCCACCTTATGGACAAAAATAGTAGAAGAAAAAAGTCTTGGATCCAATAATAAGTTTAATTTTCTCTAGGAGCAGTCAAATATTTAAACAAGAAATACATAATTTATTAAAATACAAATGCAACGTTAAAATATGCAATAAAAGTCCATATGGTCCGGACATGTTTCGGGAGATACATCACCCTTCATCAGCGGAAAACGCACAAGTCTGTGTGTTTGAAATATAAATAAACCCAGAAATTTAAAGTGTTGCCAAAGAACAAAAAAACTATTACAATCGGTTGGAGTTAACTATTGTGTGCCAACAAGCGGGAAATACTGGGACCGCAAACGTTTCATTGACAACCGAATCAATATTGCTAAAAATGTGAAACACCTCCAGGAAGTCAAGTTCAATAGGAGATTTAGGTTTGCAAATTAAATGTGAGTTAGAAAAATTAAATATATGACCATGTTCCCAAGAGTGCTTGGCAATGGAGGACTTCTTTATTTCTTGTTTAACAGTATGTGCTTGGTGCTCTTTGATACGAAATCTTAATGCTCTCTTTATTTGACCAATATATGACATGCCACATTGACATGAAATACTCTATATGCCCCAGTTATTAAGATCGTCAATAGGGTCTTAACTTTTACACACAGACTTGTGCATTTTCCGCTGATGAAGGGTGATGTATCTTCCGAAACATGTCCGGACTATACGGACTTTTATTGCGTATTTTAACGTTGCATTTGTATTTTAATATTCTTAACGCAATGTTCTATAAGACGAGTTTTTATCTTTAGAAATACATAAATCACAATTTAGTTTTTATGTTCTAGTATACAGATTGGGAAATATTTTTTACAACATGCAATTCACATGTCCTTAAATATGGCAATTTTTATTGAAGTTATTTTCTTACTCTAACAAGACTTTAAATTTGTTGTAGAAACTTAAGAGGATGTTTGGATCCTCTATGGACACCTATGGTATGAATGAATGCATTATGTAAAATCCCAAATCTTCAACAATAAAAGTGCTAAAATTAAGAAAACTATTTAAACTTTTAAATTAAAACTTTTTAATTAAAAATGACAAATAATGTTTGGTTAACCACATAAGCCTTTCATTAAACCTACCAACTTTCACAATCTTCAGCGAGATTCACGGGAGAAGGCTAGTAATCTTGCAGAGTTTTTGCACATTTGGTGCAAATTAATGGAAGTGTTCTGAGAATGTAGAGTATTGAGTGGATCAAAATTTAAGGGTGGGAGGGTAAATGTTAGGTAGAGTTTAAAAATTATAGAAGAGAAGGTTTCATGTTTCAAAGGGGAGAGGAAGATCATTCGTAGCTTTAAAAAATACACCTATTTTATATTTTCAGATATAATTTATCCCTATGACTTTTGGGCAAAATCCCTATTTTCCCTGACCATTTTTCATTATCTTAACTTTCTATGATTTTCAAGGTGATTGAGAATCCTGCAATATAAATATTTATTTGACAAGAACAGTAAGTATTATATGAAATGCGAACTTCGTATACAATGAAAACAAAATTCTTTTAAATAGTTAAAAATTAAATTTTTACAATGTTAAAAAGTTTGTAAACACCATCTTAAATTTTACATTCGACAGATATTAAAAAATTACCGAATCTGCAGACACATGTTAATTACATGCCCAGATCAGGCACTGGTCATAAAAAAATAATCTTCTAATTTACCTAACACAGAATAAAGGAGGCGACCTTTTCTTGTACAAATAATCATGCATCCCCATGGATACCTGGGGTCTAGCGTCTCAGTAGGGCCTTATGTAATCTCTAACCTCAAATCTGAAAGGGTTTGTCGGCCAGTCAGCAAAGGGTTCAATTCGGGAAAAAATAGGGGAAAGCTGGAAACAATTTTAATCTCTTCCAAAAAGTGTTCTGTATGATATATTAATTCTGCACCCCTGCACCATGCCGGCGTTGGCTGCAATCTTGGAAAAATAGCGGCCAAAACCAGTTTTTTGAAAATATCTCTTTAGGTATTAACTATAGAGAAAATATTCCGATTACAAAATTATTCCGTGTAAATTTACATATAAATGCAATTTACTTTTTTAATGTGACTCGCCGTTTAGATGCTAAAGGCGAATAAAATGGATACTAAATCACTAAATGGCATGAAAACTCAAGAAACCGCTTTGATTGGACATCTTTTGTTCTTTACTTTGTTTAAAACCTCTCTATATCTTATGCATGCATACTTTTTTTAAATTAGTTTTAAGTAAGTTATGTATTTCTTATACATAAAACTAGAAAAAATTTAAGTTTTAACATATATCAACATATATTTTCTATTTTATCATTGTGTACAGATAGTTCTAAATTTCCTTATACACACTGCTAAAATTATTTACTTCAAGTCAGTTACCGTATATATAAAAATTACAACTAGGTACTATTTTTCCTGACGTTTCTTCCCCTAAGTATTATAGTATGGTACGACAAAATACACCTTTTGTATTGACTCCAGCACAGCAAGAGTGCTTTCTCTCCGTGGTTGAGTGATTATGTGTTGCTTGGTCATCTTGCGATCCAGCTTTCAAAAGACATGCATTGGTCAAAGACCATAATTTTGGTACAATAATAATAATAATAATAAGAGACATTTGTATACAATGTGTGTACACCAATGTATCATTATCGACTTAAATTTAACAAATGAGGTTTATTAGTAAAACAAGCCTTGTTCACCACGAAAACTATTCTATGACTATACTACACTATATTTTTCAAGGCATCAATAGTTATCTGCGTTACAACATTAGAAAGCCTTTTTATAATTTATTTTTAATGGGCAATGGTTCTTTATCCACTCTATGGGAATAAACACTGGGCGTAAGAGTAAAAGTGCAACAAAAAAAAATATGTCATCAATTAAAAGGCTGGTGAAAAATAATACTTTATAGTATTTCTGAAAAATTCGAATGTATGTAGACGCTAAGTTTAAATGTTCCCTGAGTTTAGAATTGGTTTTTTTTAATGCGTAATTCATATCAATTGGTTAAGTAAGATTTGATCAAGGACGGTTTAAAATCTTTTTTAGCAGAAGCAAACAATTTTGACACTTTTCTTCCTTTTGAATAAAGTAATACTTTTCAGGCAATCAGACAACTAAGTAATATAGTACATTTGCTAAATTCCTTAAAATCAAAATTTGGAAACTCTCATGATAAGCAGACATTTTTTTTAGTAAGAAAAAATTAAACTATACATCCTCTATGAAATTAAATTGCACAAATATGTATAAAACAAGTAATTAAATAATCGAAATCAGAGTATAAAGATTCTTAGCAATCTAATTAAAAAATTTACACTACATTTTGTGCCCGCCCTCCTTAGTCCGACGCCGTAAGCCGCTTGGGTCTTAAGTCACACCTGTCAGTTTTGTCTTCATAACACAATTACATTTTATTTTCGAGAAACTGCTATCAGATTATAATACCCGGGAAGTAAAAGAAAAGGGACTAAAATGTTAATTGAATATAGTTTGAAATGAGACAATGGGCAACATAGACAAATATGAGGATTTGAAAATATTACTGTTCATGAAAAATGTAAATCTGCACACTAAAAGACTCACAACATAACCCTTTAAGAGATTTCTGCAAGAGCTGCAATCTGTGAGTGACATTCCTGATATTAACGTTATTCATACTTTGAATGATAATATTAACAGATTTGTGGAAATCTATTAAGTTTCAATTAACAATTCAATATCAATACAGGAATTTAAACGGTTATTTGGAAAGTAGAAGGGTGTTCCAAGTCAGAATAGTTACTTAGAAACAAATAAGTAGATTTATTCTTCAGCCCAATGGGAGAACCATTGTGAAATCTCTTTCAGAAAAGGAAAATATAACGTATTTGCAAAATCCCCTCAGTAAAATTAACTTTATCTTAACGTCGAACAACCATTTTTTATTAAAATATACGTTCATAAGATATAGAACGGTCTTTTAAACAAAATAAAAAACAAAAACTGTCATATCGAAGAGATTTCTTGAGTTTTCATGCCACTTAGTGATTTAGCATTCACTATATTCACCTCTAGCGTCTAAACGGGGAATGGCAAATAAAAAGTGGAAATTTATTTTTTGTGTAAAAATTACTCAGGGAATAAAATCGTAATTGAAATATTTTCTCTATAATTAATATCTAATGAGATAATTGCAAAAATCTGATTTTGGCTGCCATTTTTCCAAGATGGCGGCCAACGCCGGGGTGATGCAAGGGTGCAAAATTAATATATCATACACAACACGTTTTGGGAGCGATTAAAATTGTTTCCAGCTTTCCCTTATTTTTTTCCGAATTGACTCTTTTTTCATGCTTTACTGACTGGACTATTAAGAGTCTCCAGCTATAGGTAGACCTTCAAAATGTTGGCCACCATAGCTGTTAAAGAAACCCCTGTCATGGGATGATTCATTGTCATTTCTTTGTGAACTGCAACCTCTACAACTAGAAATAAATTGAGATCTAATTATATTAAAGTTTGTTTGTTACTGATAAACTTGAAGTGAATTGACAGAAATGTTTTACAGAATGTAATGAAACTGTGCTTATATGCTATACACAAGCAGTAATGGGCACTAAGCTACTTTTTTGGCAAATTTAGAAAGTTGTAAAAAAATTGAAAAAAGTATTAAATAAAGTTTTACCATCTAAACATTAAATGACAACAAAAATCAGTTTAAATCATTAACAAATGTCAACATTATATTTAACTTTTCAATTTTGTCTTAGCAACCATTATAAAAATATACTAACATGTAATTTTTAATTTAAAATAATTTTTTTTAATTTAACATTTAATATGTTCTGGCCATTTATTTTATATGGAGTATTTGGACTAATAAAAAATAGTGTCCAGAATGTGAAATGAACATATTTGGAATTGATTGGATCATTAAATTAAAATAAAGAAAGCTTTTATATTTGCACGTAATTGAAAAACACTAAATTTTTATTATTTTATATTCTTCCATTTTTTTTTTAAAAATATTTAAAATCGAAATAACATTCGTAGAAAGTACATTTAATTTTAAAGATTGAAAATAATATTTAAGAACAATTTTTCTTATTTCAACAGTACTAAAAATAAACCACAATTTAAATAATTGACATTAAAACTTGTATTTTTAAGTTTAAAATCACATTTGCCAACAGTTACATAAAATATTTGTTGTCTGTCAGTGTCAACCATCGAACCAGAGTTCAGGGATAAATATTTTCTAAAAGACAGGGTAACTGAAACAACAATTTTAATTATCGAAAAGAACAAGGAGCAAAAAAAAAACTTTACATTTATTGACTTTGCTCATTGTTAAAATTATTAAATAGAAGGTTGAAGCTGACATTTAGCCATTTGAACACATGGAAATAATCTCACAGATTATGTAAACATTTTATCTCATTTCATTGGAACATTATAAATACATGTATAATTTTTGTTGAGTGAATTTAGCAAAAACAGTTTTAATTACATAGTGCAAACTCAATTATTAGCTGCTGTGACAGTAGGATTTTATGTTGTAAAATATATATACATTATTTAAATTAAATATGCAGTTTTAACCATTACTATTGAATTCAGGGCAAAGATAATTAGTTTGAAGGTGGATTTTGTTTAATTACTTGGAATTTTTATTGCATGCAAAAGGTTTGTGAACGTTTACATAAGAAGGTTCGAACTTCAAACAAACTAATAATGAAACAACAAACGTAATGGCATTAAAAAACCTTTGATTATTTAACTAGTTGTTTTTTAAAATCACCCTTTAAATGACCAACATTATGACGCTAAACTATTATGATTCAAAAGAAAAAAATGTGGAAAATAGTTGGTCTCCGATGGAAAGTATTGCAGATGTATCTTTCAAATGATATGGTAGTTAATTAAATGCTAGAGGCTTGCTGTTCAATATTTACAGTCTTAAGCATAGCCTTTTTACATATTGGCAACCAAATTATTTTTCATCAAATGGCACCTTATTGTTAACTTTCACTGTAATCTATACAAACTTGAATCTATAAATAAAAAAAAATGATTAATTAAATATTTAGTAGTCTTTATTAAACATATGCAATTTCTCAACAAATGTGAAGCCCTAATTAACACATAGTTTAACATAAAAACGAGCATAGTTAAAAGCGAAAATAAAAAGTTTTGACAAATGATTTGCAAGAAAATAAGATCTACTGGCACAATCAGTCACGAATACTGGTTATAAAAAAATAAACTGCTAATTTACCTCAGAGGAGGTGATCTTCTCATGTCCTGATTGTCCTGCTTGCATGTCCCGATTGTCATGTGTAGTTGCGAACAAGTAAATGGGTCAAAGCCCATGTTACACTGCTGAATGGATGGTGGATAGGGCATCATGCGATCGCTACCCCTGAATCTAAAGGAGTGATCAGAAGAAGAATATCCACCAATAGGCGAACCTTTAAAATGTCGCATTTCATAGGTGTTGGAGGATCTTCTGGGATGAGGTGGTGTATAAACATTCCTAGCAACACATAAAAATTAGCATAGTTAAGGAAAACGTAAACAAACAGTTCCTGATGATTTGTAAGAAAAGGAGTTGAAGTGTATTTAATGTAGGGGAAAGTGGGGAGGGTATGGAACACTGGGAGACGAGAGAAAACTGTGTGTGTTTTTTAATCAAAAACTCAATTTATTTAAAATTCTATTGCTAAATAAGTAACTACAGGATTCAATTGTATTTTCTTTATAGTTTCAGTTATGAAACATTAAAAGAATTTTTATAATTTCCTATTTTACTACCCAAAAACAAATTTTAATTCATGTCCAATGTTTGATTTTTTCATATATATAATTTGAAAAATAAAATTCTCGAGCTAGTAAAATCACAACTAAAATATGGTGTTTATAAACCAATAATTAATTTAAGTTCAAAATTAGCAGGATTTATATAATTAGCTGTGTTATAGAAGTACTATATCAGTACTAAAGCACTACTCAAAAATATTTTGATGAACAAGAGAAGAAAAGTTTAAGATCAAAGGTTATAACAAATAATCATATGAGAGAAAATATTGAATGAAAATCAGAAGAAAAAGATGACAAATTATAGCAAAGTTATCTTAAAATTCTAAGTCAATAAAATATGAAAAACAGAAAAAAAAAAGAAAATTTGTGTTTATTAATGAGCTTTTTCCACCCTTTTAGGGATAATAAATTTTATATATAGTTGGTAAAATCAATGTGGCATAATAAAAATATTGACTGACAGATTAATGATGTAAGATTGAAGGAATTATTTTTGTTAAAATTTTAACATAGAGGTATATATTACTTCATTATATAGGAAGAACTAAGAACAAAGATATTGATATTAGATATATATACTTTTATCATGTGCAATTCGAGAAAATATCAAAAATCCCTTTTTAACGTTTCACATAAAGGTGAAAACTCACAGTCGCCACTTGCCACGTGGCGACTAACTTTTTAAATGTGGCGATCGAAATATTTTGCTGTAGTCGCCAACGTGGATTTTGACTAATTTTTTTTTAATCAGAAATTTAACAATTTCGAAAATAGATGGCATGAATTTGACTTTTTATGCCTCCTTACTACTCGAAGTTATAAAATTGTCTAAAATATAAAGATAAGAAAGTGCATACGTTGGATTCAGGCAACTAAATCGCGCTGATCAGCGTTTTTTTTAATCTGAAGTCAGCGTAAATTTGCTACACATCGTGTTGCAAATGCAATTGAATTTATTTTGCAACCACATAAAAATAACTAAATAAAATCTAATGTTTTCAATAAATAATTAATTGGTTTATAGAACCTATAATGATAGTACACATTACTTTAACAAACTTTTGGATGGAAGACTTGGCTTTTTTTGAAACCGTCGTAAGTAGCAAACGACACAACCTTTGAAGTCAACATTTTTTCTAACTTATTTAAAATAAGTTATCAATTTTTTTTTGGCAATGAAGGCTTTATTTTTTGATAATATTTTGTAAATATATTAATGCTATTCTTATTAGAATTTTGGGTGCAATCAATTTAATATCAATAAAATCGGAGCATGGCTACTCAGCACTTTACTTTAAAATTTAATTTTTTGTTACTTTAAAATTCTTAATATTAATTTCTAAGTTGAAATAAACATTTCAAAATGAAATATATTCATCCAAAAATTATTTAAAATAAAAGGATACTTTTATTTATTTCCAGATTTTCAAAATAAATCGACATCGGCGGCAATTAACAAGTTACGCAGGAAAATATTTGAAGTGACATTTGGTTATATTCCCCCCCAAATCTTTTTAATTAAATAATATTAAAGAAAATAAATTAAACAATATGGTTTCAAATTACAGATGAAATATAAAATTTTATTGTTGGATAATATTGGAGATTTAAAAGGTCCGACTGATGGTTAGAAAGAGACATGAACATAGGCAGCTATTTATAGTTTTAGGCATGATGAATCGCTGACAATTAGTTTAGAGTCCTTTTTTCTTCTATATGTTTAACTATTATTTCATTTTGAATCTAAATGTTAATTTTAAAATAAAAATTTGTAACTTTTTTGAAGTTCATTCTCTGATTTTAATTGAAGTTTTCCAAGTTTGAAAAATTTCCAATTTCAATTTTGGACAAAAATAAAACGTTTCTAAAATAAGAATAAAAACTTTTTTGTGAATTTGCTAATATACAAGTAATATCGGGGCATTTACGAAATAACGACTTTCATATTTCAATTAAATGTTTAATTTTATATTGACGAAATTGGTCAGCAGTGAATTCCTCTCGTCCATTTAGGGATGAGATTCTTCTACTTTTTTTGCTTTTTCCAAAATCACAAATATTTTTTTATTATTTTTCCTTCTAATTTACTGTCTTTTCAAAAAAATACTTTAAAAATTAAAAAAAAATTATTATTATAATTTTTGTTAAAGATTGAAGTGAGGGGAGGGGGGCTATCTTGATTAGTCATATTAATTAGTACTTATAAAATGACTTTTGAGTAAATAAAACCAAAAAAAAATCAATACAACTGTGTATTTTTTTATTAGTATGAATTTTATATTTGTTGATCAATTTCATTAAAGAAATGTCATATTACTCTTAAAATACAAATTTGTGATTTTTTTCTTTTTTTTAAATTACGAAAAAAGTTGAAAATTAAAATTAAAAAAATATTATTTTATGCAATTTAATTTTTATTTAAATAATAACTTAATTCACATAATCATCAGCTTCTTAATGTAGAGTAAATTAATACATTTTACAGATTTTTTTTTTTATTACTGCATGAACTTGGTAATGTTGCCATGTAACGTAAAGTGGCCACTGCCATTATAAAATTTTCATAATTTTCACCTTTACTTCCACAGCAAATTGACTCTACCAGACTTTTAAAACTAAAATCGTAACAAAATTGCAACAACCAAAATTGATTTGTGGCCCAAGCTTCATTCATATCTACTTCTCCATTAATATAAACTTGTTGAATTACAAATTTCACGAAATTTAAATTCATTTAAACATTCCTATACCTTTTTATACATGCTCTACTCCACCCTCACATGAAGTAGGAGTTTGACAAAATTTTCATAATTTTTAATAAAGAATTAGAAATTATAACAATAATATTTAGACTTTATTTGTATTTTTTAATGTGTTGGAACATATAAGAAAATAATATAATCAGTTCCATTCCTAGATAAGTGTAAAATATTTATATATAAGTTACTTTTTAAAAACTGTCCTATACCTAACAACTTAACCCTACTTGTTTCCGAGAATGAATATAAATTTTAAATTCTAAGGACATTTCTTTTAGCTTTGTATGTGATTTGAGAATACAAGCAATTGATAAAATTAATTTGAAATACCAAAAGAAATTTCTATGAAAATCAATAAAAATGGAATACTAATGTAAGATTTTTTTAAAAAGAGTTTCTGTGTAATATGTTTATGATTTTATTAGTTCTAAGATTAAGTTTAAAAATGCCATCCCCTAAAAGAAAATATTTTGACAAATATCTGATTTAGGTAAAATTACATAATTCAATCAAATAAACTCGTTGAAAAATGAAGTACCTGGTAAGATTCTGTTTGATAGCTCGACCAGGTGTATTAGGTTCAGGGTGAAATTTGCTTACAGAATGCTGAAAAGAAAAGTCAGCTAAATAGAAAACACACAAATCATAAATAACTTTCAAATATAACTAGCTTTTAAATACTAATTTAAAGCAAGAGCTATTTAATTTTTAAAAAGACCATTTCAACATTTTTAAAAAATAGGCATGTTGATGTGCAGCTATGGCCTTAGAGTGGTGCGAATCTACTATAGAATAAAAATCTACTTATAGAATAAAGTTTTATTGAACAAAAAACTAATGATAATTCCTATTAATAAACAGCAGTAGTCTGTCGCTTAATTAATCAGTTAACAGACAGCATAGAAGGTGCTCCAAAATTTATGGTGTGGATGCATAACTAAAAGTATCTTGCACCACATAGAAAATGTTCTATAGCCATCACTGTTGATGTGTAAACCATCAGTTGGTTAATATTATGGTCAAGTAATAACTTATCCATTAATATTGGGTTGATTTTTTTATTTTGCTTCAGAGTAATGCAATGGGCACCAGTTCAGGATCTATCCTAAAAGAAATATCCAAAGACGCTGCCTTGTAATTTGGTTAACCATGGTCAGACGATGAGGGCATAACCTGAGCTGGAACCCTAACTACCATACCACAACTGTAATAACACCCAGACCATAACAGATTTAATCTACACTAGTCCCTTCTACATGACAATAGGTGATAGTGGAATACAAATGAGCTCAAACTCAATTACAAACATGCCATGAAAAGAATCCTGGGCATCCAGACATCGAAAGATGACCTTATCAGCAATGGGAAGAATCCACTAAAAATGGGGAGCTCAATTAGACAAATCTGGCACAGACTGATAAAAACTGCTAGATTCAACAATAAAACTAATTTTGTGAGAAGTCGCAATTCTTCTTTTGTGAAAATAACTATAAAATACTATCACCAGAAGCATATTGCAAAGCATTAGTTGTAACAGAAAAAACATTCCCCGAGTGTGACGAACTAATTGCACAATTACTCCTCGACTAAATTCAGAACCAGCATTGCATTTTAGTAGTAGTGATTTATAAATGCAATTTTGAACAGAAGCAGATTTAACCCAAGAACGTCTAAGAGACATAGTTTAGTGGACGTACAGTGGCAGAGATTTTTTTTTAGGAACCATTCTAGGGTTAATACGCAAACCTTCAATTAACAGCATACAAGCAAATTTTACAATGAAAAAAGTCCTACCTTAATCTAACCTAAAAGACCTACCTTAACAATGATCTTAGAACCCATGAGCCTATAGTAGTTAAGATTTTTCACGGCTTCATTAGCCTGTTCAGCTGTACCCATATGCTAAAAAAAAAATTTAAGTAACACCAATTACATATGTTTTTTTTTAACATTGAAAAATGAAAAGCTACAATATGGTTATATGTCAGAGGGGTCTGTATTTTTTTTAATTTACTTTCATAGTTAAATTTTTATGAAAATACATTTTTTATCAAATTTTTATATCATATTGAAAAAATTAAATTTTTATCATGAAAAATTATTTAATTAAAAAACCATTACAAAAATATTTTCCCTTTTATAAATGTCATTTTATTTTCAGACACTTTCTTATACCAAGTAATCGCTCTTTTGGTGGCAAAAAGTAGCAAGCTTTAGGAAAAAAAGAAAAGGCCTTGAAATCAACACAATTGTACAAAAGTACATAATGGATAAAATTCGTGCATTATTAGAAAATACATAAAAGTTAGCTGGTGAGGCCATGTCAAATTAACACAAGAAAATGCATTTTTTTCCTCACCATCTCCAATTTTTATGAAATTTGGTGAACTTGTTATACCTAATAAGAATGTAAACCTTGCAAAATTTTAACCTCCTAGGTCTATTAGATTTTTAGTTATTTGCATTTCAAAATAGCTGAAAACGTACAATCTGCCCTCTGATGGCTGCATTTAAATTACCATAATTCCTGTTCTAATAGAAATAAATTTAGTATCGTTTTAAAGCTCTTTAAATGACTTTAAAAATGATATGAAACACATGAAGGTTTGGTGAAAAACATTTCAAGGTCATATTATTTGACCTTTGACCTTGAATTCTCAAAAAACCGAATTTCTCAATTTTCATTATATTTTTTCCTTGAATACACAATATCTTAACTATGTCATGGTTCATACAAATTTTCCAAAGTAGAAATTAAGCAGTTCTTAAGGACTTTTTAAGGACCTCTTATATTTTTTAACGATAGTGGATATAGAATTATCATCAAAGCAACGTTAAACAAAAATATATATATAAAATCAGAAGTGTTAAAATTAAAATGAATAATAAAAAGTTTATGCTTGAGCAAGATTGCAGGTTTAAAAAAAAAATAAAGCAAAAACCCTATATGAACCACCTGCGAAAACAACCAATATAAACCAACATTAAATTTCCAATGTCATGCTCTAAAAATAATAATAGTACTAAATACAATGAGATTGAATTACTTCGACCTATATTTAAGATCAAAATTACAATGCATTTCCAAAAGTATAATGTCCTTAAAATGTAAGCAATCAATTTTAAGTATCCTGAGATTTCAGTGCAGCCCAATTTTTTTTTCTTTGTCCTCACATTAAAATCTAAGCCCAATATACCCTAATAATGAGTCTTAAGATCAATGATTCAAAAGTACCTATAATTTCAAGGTTCTTATCTACTTCAAGCAAAATATTTAAATACACTCCAAAAATCAAATTCAATGTATTCTCAGCATAAAAATTGAATGCATCTCCATAGGAAAAAATTAACCCCCAAAAAATATTTTAATTTACGTCTATTATCTATTTTAATTCAAATATCTATTGAAAAATAAAATTAAAAAGGCTAATGTGCCCTAAAATCCAAAAGCAATACATTCTAAAAATGTATTTTTAATATATAGGTAAAGGCAACTTTTTTTTCAAGTGCACCGAATAGTAGAATACCAATGTACCCCAAGAGTAATAGCCCTCAGTTGCAAATCCAGTGTGAATTACTAAAAGTGAAAGTTTAATGTGTCATAGATCACCAGTTTAAATAGTAGGTAGTCGCAATATCATGTAAAAACATGAACATAAAAATAGATTTAAGTAAATAGATTCAAAGTAATTTAATAAATCTGGATTTGGATAGTTATTTTTCGCAGTGCACAGAGAGTGATATGCCATGGCTACGCTGACAAGACAAAATCGCGCAGCTCTTACTGTGCAAAGTGACCACGAGCAACGCCGGGCCATATTGCTAGTGAGAAATAAAATTGCAATGTGCATTGAGTTGAAAAGACTAATTTTCTAAAAGATCAAAATCTCTGCACCACTCAACATCCAATATTCCCCCACCACCCTTAAAAACTAGTTTAATAAGAAATTTGAAAAACTTTTTTAAAAAATTATATTTTAGGGGGGGGGGGGGTCAAATAAAAATAAGTAAATGTAATAAAATTTATAAACATTTAAATAAAATAGAAACACCTTAGAATATTTGAATGCCAGTCAAAGAAAAAAGCTTTTTTTTTTTTAAAAAAATACATTTTTAATACTCAAAATAACTCAATACTCAAATATTCAAAACTTCAATTTCGTAAAATAAATTATATTTTCGAAAAATTTAATGCAATTTTGTTAAGTAGCGCAAATTAAATCATGATAAAATAGGTAGTAGTGAAACATAAATAAATGCTTATCAGATGCAAAAGGATTGCAAGTCTTTCAACAGAGATCGCAGCAGATCGCGTTTCGTGAATTTCTACAATTTCAAGATTTTCATGAATGAAAAAATTCTCAAAAGTGCGCCATTTGGAAGTTGCATTCGCCAACGGAAATAGAGTTAAAACCATCTCAACTTTCGAGTGATATTCCCCGTTTGACGAAGATCGTAAATATTTCAAAATGTTGAAGATGGCCCATTCTTGTGAAATTCTCCGTTTTTCTAGAATGAATATAGATTTTTCACAAAACAACAAACGAACTGAGATTTCTAATAATCAAGTGTCCATATGATGAAATACCACTAAAAAATCGGACAAAAGTGATCAAAAGTTCACTTTTCGGATGCTGACTCTACCTGCTATTCATGCCTTTCTCTTCTTGTCGATTTACACTTCTGCATAATGGTAAAAAAAAATCCGGAATTCTACATTACGATATTTTTAATGCACCCGGGTACAGAAAATTTTAAATCCCTGGAATTTCGAGTTAGACTCACAAAAGTACAACCCTTGTGAATTATTAAAGAAAATCATGAGGGACAAAAAATAAGGACCTTAGTTGAAAATTAAGGACTTTAAGGGCCCTTAATTAAGGGCCCACCTAAATTAAGTAGTTCTTAAGGACTTTTAAGGACCGTGCGAACCATGTATGTGTATACCAATTTTCAAAGTGGGATGACAATGGGATCACACACAAAAAAATATTAGAAACAAAAATATAATATATATTAGTAACTTGTTCAACTTTTGATATAGGTGAAGCAGAATACAGGTGGAGCTACACTATCGGAAAACGAAACCCTCTGACGTCACAATGCTAACTTTTTTCTGAACAGGTTTGAGGCCATTAATGGTCACATACCGGGTCATATTTACCATTAATGGCCACAAAGCATGTTCCGTTCTATGCGGTTGCAAACAATATCGATATTCTAACTGTTTATATATTAATAATGTGTAAAAACAAAATTATTATTAATTGTATTAAAATCAGTGTAAAAGTAAAATTAATTTATAAAATTTTGGAAAGGTATTTATTCAGAATCAAATCAAAAAATATAAATAATTATTAAATTTAGAGGAAGGAAGGTATCTTTAAATTTTGTCATGCAACCAAATAACAATAGTATATATTTTTTATAGTATTGAAATGAAAATAATTGGTCTGGTTTTCCGAGTCAGCACCGGTTGATTGGTTAATGTCACACTAGACAGCTGGTAACGATTTGTGGTCAATCTCAAAGGAAGGAACCGGGAACACTACCTCATAATTGGGGGGGGGGGGGGGGGGGTCCGAGTGAGCCAAGAGTACCATTATCGGCTAACTGTCGGAGGATTGCGAGTTCGAATACAGCTGGGATAAACTTGACATTAAAATTTAAAATGTATACATCTTGCGATAGGAGGGTATCGCCCAGATTCTCTAAAAAGTAACAAAAAGTCGTATGAACTACCCCTTCTTCTAACGGCGCATATATATGGGACTGGTATATGTTAAATTTGATCGTGTCCTTGACACCTATTGAGGTTGTGTCGGGTAACAGTTCAGGTGTTGCATCGTCATCTGATTATAGTTAAAAAATACAAGTAGGCCTTGTTCCTGGGTTTTTCCTTCGGGATAAACCTCAATACGTCTCTAATAGTACATTGTGCAGTTTTAATGCAAAGTTAATAAGTTTTCAAAAAGAAATTGGAAAGTTCCTCAGACATTTTAGACTAACGCATTGAGCTATAATACATCAACACCTCATCCTTTCGGCTTCTCATACTTTTTACAAAATAAATTACACATGGCATTTAAATTACACATGTCATTTTCAATAGTAAAATTTATGGGTACAAGCTATTTATATTAATTGTTTTTTAAAAGGTTGACTACTGCTCCAGTGACTTATTCATTTTTATTATAGTAAAAGGGTGAACCCAAGGGAAAGTTCTAAGAGGGTTCTGAACCCGCCCTTCCAAATAAACTGTTATTAAAGGAAAATTATTCAAGTGAGCATGCATAATTAAGAAATATTATGTCATTAACTAAAGTACTTGATTAGTTGAAATAATTAAATTAAATAATGTGCAATTGTATTATAAAGTAATTTATAATTGTCACATTATATCTGAATCATATGCCTTATTATTAAAATTTAAGAGCTTTCTCAAATTTCAAGACCTCTTGTAAATGTAAGTGGAACCCTTCCTCGAGCATAACCCGTATTAGAATTTTAAACGACTCTTCCATAAAATATCTGAAAAAATTAAGGGGAAAAAAAGCTTTCAAAATATGTTTTTTTTATTAACCTTAATTCTCGGGAAATAAATATTAAAAATAAACTCTTTGATACGAAACATACGATTCATATTTCCGGCATACAAACTTTTTGCTGCTTCATTTCCTTGTCCAAAAGAAAATTTCTAAAATCGCCCGTCATAGCGATTTTAAAAAAATATATTGATTAAATTATAAATAAAAAGGGACTATCAACGAGGGTTCTTCAGACATAATTAGATATATGTTTTCTATCATAATACTGCACAAAAAATCACAACTTTAAAATGTACAAAAAAATTAAAAAAAGTTTTTTATAAACCGAATAATTTTAATTAGTTTAAAGACAGCTAGCAATAAAAGGAAGAAATTTATCAAAACGTTTTTTTATACCAGAAAGCTAACAGTCATATATGTCACGTTAATTTTATTTAAAAAAATAAAAGCCTAAATGCATGAGTCATTGTGTAAAACATTTGTATTTTAAACAACGAAAATAAAAAATAACAAAAAAGTTAGTTTGCAGTTTATCCTCCACACACAACAGCATTTTAAATAAAGACACCCCTTGAAAAACAACTTTATTTTTAAAATAAATATAAAAATTTAAAATGTCAACTAAATGCAATGGCTATATTTGAAAAGTGAATTATGTTCTAAATTCTAAAAACTTTACTTTTTTTAATATATAAAACTGATTTTTAATACTAACATTTCAGCACAATCACTAATCAAATTAAATTTTGAAAGAAAATTTAGCTGAATTTTTATAGCAGTATATATATATATATATATATATATATATAATTATTTGAAAAAGTGGACCAATAGCATTTAATTTCATATTCTTAAAACTTCACGCAATATATGTTATTAAAAAATTTGCAGGAAGGCACAGTAAAATTAAAAGCATCAATTTTATACATGCTTGTTTTTTAGTTAAGTTAATATAAAACCTTGAAGCTTTAAAAAATTATATTTTTCTAGTGATGAGGAAATACTAAACATGTTTCTAGGAAATTGTTCTAGAAAGTTAATAAATAGATGGAAAGCTTTGAGATCATGTTTGATATGAAACTTTTTTTTATAAGGTTTAAAGTTTAAGAAAGCCAGTTATATTATATCAGTACTAAAAATAAATATATTAAACTCTTAAAACCCTTCTCTTAATTATATCATGGGTATTATCACTTAAAAGCAAACAAAATACTAAAATTTGACCTTTTTTTCTTTCTGTGCAGTGTTTTATAATATATATTTTTAAGATTCATTAAATTCCCCTTTTTTTTGTACATTCTGGTTTAGAATTATTATTAAGCTACATGACTGCTTATGACAATTCAATTCATTTATGTCAGAAGCTGATCATTTAATAACAAATATCAATATTTAACATAAAACATGCACTTGGTATCATCAGTCTTTTCATTATATTTTTTCAAAAGTAAAAATACAAGAAAGTTACAGGATTGAGGCTGCAATTTGTATGTAGATATTTAATGCATAATGTTTAAAACATTATGCTCTAAAACTGCATTTTAGAGAACAATTTAATATTTTATTGGGTATTAAAGTCTGATATTTTAAACTGTAATAATATTTTATTTCATAAATCGATGGGCCACTGTGAAGGTTTGATCTTTGTATTGTGGTCCCATCCACTGGGAAAATGCTATGTTTTTAAATAAAACTATTTCAAACCAATTATTACTTCTCAGCAACTTTTATTTATCTGAAAAAATAAATAATATCTAGAATACATAGCTACAACAGGGTTCAGATTAAAATACATGTCACACCTTGTTCTCTTTTCTGTTTGCAACTGTAACACATTCTTGGCAATAAAAACCAATTTTGTTGCCAAGGAACTATATTTTTCCACTGCAGATTCCCTAGAACCAGATCTCATGAACAGTCAAGGTGATCGGTCAATGCATTATAACCAGCGTTTAAAGGCAACCCATAAATGTAATTAACAATACAGATTTTATAATCACTATTAACTAAAAAAAACTTGTAATCGATGTCATGTATATGAGCACACAAAAACAAGCCCCATTTAGTCACATACCGTGATCTTTAGTATACCAACATTCGCAAAATAAAAAAATTTACATACTCCGACTTGAAAGAGAAAGCATTGACTCAGGCCGGGCATTCGAAATCATGAGAATGGTAGATATGTGTCGAAGAAAAGAAGCAGGCCAAGATCACCAAATAGAGGAAATGCATGCTTATCAATGAAAGTCACTCATACATGAGCAAAAGCCATTGGCACCTATGAAAGAAACTAAACTAAAACTGATTTCGCGAGTGAACTCTGCTTTCCTTCAACTCTTTCACAATTGTAAGTTCTGCTTTCAACTACACTTAAAGCAAATAACAAATATTTTAGATTTTACAAATTTAATAAGATTTAATGAATTAATTACCAGACATAAAAATGATAATTTTAGAAAGCTGTAAGTCCACATTATGCAGCTGTTGCTAAAAAAATATGGTACCAGTATTTTAAATGAATTCAATTCTTCATTTTAATAAAATTCAATTTTTTGTCAAAATCAAGTAGAACTCTTACTAGTTTCTGTATTGGCAAGTGACGCTAATTTTGGATTAATGCTAGAAATTGAAAAGTAAGAGTGACAGTTTCTATTTCGGCAACCCTAATTGGTGACGCATAGAGTACAGTAACAGTGCAAGCAACGTAATCAACAGCTCGAAGGGGGTACCAGAAACAGCTATCCTGAGTATACAGAGGCAGCAATGTAGAATTGCTGCATATTTTAAATTTGTCTCAAACAGAGCCAGATTAGCAAAAAAAGTTCCCCCCATTCTTAATATCCAAATTATATATTTGTGAAAAAATTATTTTTAAAGTTATTAAATTCATCAGACATTGTCAGAAACATGATGCAAATGAAAATGCTCTCCTATTGGTCGTGACATACTAAGATCCGATTCTGAAGATAGGAAAAAATGCGGGCCTATTCGTAAACAGATTTGCAGTTGTATTCGCCGATCCACACTTGTAAACCGAAAATATATCAATATTTTATGTTCTGATGTTTAATTGAATTAAGTTAAAAGGTATTCGTAAAAAATGGATTATTTAGCAATATTCTTTGCAGTAAAAGTGTGTTCTTATCAGAGAAAAAGCAAAAACATGACAGCGAGGCATCTGTTAAACTTTTTTGCACAAATTCAAGTTTCAATATTACAAATAGGCAGTCTTTACTTTGAACTATAAATTAAACAGCGCATGTGTAGCTGTTAAAAACTTTTCAGATATACATTTTTTTCGTGTTAAAATTATAAAATTTAAAGCGGAACTTTGGTATTGTGCTTATTATATGTATAATTCGACAGCTTGAGATAAAAAATTAAAAGTTTACTGTTTCATATTTTTGTCTAATATGTTAAAAACATGAAAATATCTTATCACAGTACAATAAGAACTAGGTATGTCTTCGTAGGTCGGGTTTTTTCCCGCTTTAGATTGAAAAAAAGATAAACATAATAGCTTTGCCCAAAAAGAGCTAATTAAAAACATATACAATGAAATAAACTTGCATTGAAATGGAATTACTCAGATAATTTTGAAAAGTATTATATCACTAAAGGACATTTATTCTTTAAGTTTATGCTTCTGTGGTTTACGCAGTTGCTAAACGTCAAAACTACGAAGGAAAGCATCGAAACAAACATGGTCGAAGGAATGCAGTTGATTTGCTTTGGATTAAAGTATGTCACTCTGTCGTTTCAGGGCGATTCCAAAATAAAAACATTAATGTGTGTCGCAGAAATGTTAAAACAAATTTTTCGGTAATTTTCAATCGATTTAAAACAAGAAAATAAAATGTGGCAATTCTCCATTGTACAGTGCTCTAAATTTACGTTTGGAGTCAGTGATATTAATTACAGCATGGAACTACGAGTATTAAAAACAATTGGCAAGATACTAATTTCATAATTGTGCCAAGGGGTACCATAAATTAGGAATTTACAAATCTTTTTACACATGACTTGGCTGAAAGTAGGTAGGACAGATGCCATACCGGTTCCGATATCACTGCTTAATATTACAACCTTCTCTAGACTCATGTGCTTTTTAAACATGCAATTACTTTTCTTGTATCGGTAATATATAGTAACTTTTCTGTCTGCAAGCAGAGTAGTGTGCTTGAGTACAAGTTATTATTATCTTCCCCGAAATATCAATGTAAAAATTGGGGAGTAAGGGAATGACTTCAAATAAATGTTACTTACTCTCAAGCATGAGCAATTGCTTTGGCCGGTACAGTATAGGCATAGCATCCACAATAAGGAAGGTTTAATTTTAGGTAACCCCCCCCAAAAAAATCACTGCACTACACAAATGTAATGCAGCGTCTTTCGATCAATTTGATATAAATTACTTTACATCAAAATCATTTTTGATAAATGTTAGTTACTTGAAGTTACTAATAAGTTTTTTTAATTTGCATTTGATTTAGTAGATATCCTGGCGTATTATTGGGATTGCATTATTCAGGACAACAATCCTTACGACCCAGATAACATACGAACACAAAATTTAAAAATATGTTAATTAACAAATTGGGACACTTATAATTTATAACAAAATATAATTAAAATATATCGAGAGCACATTTAATATCTTCAAAATTAAGATATTTGGTTCTTCTCTTTTATACGGCCTCATATGCCAACGAGCGAAAATGCGCCAAAGTTGTTTACCTTAGGGATTACCACACAAAAAATCGCGTTTCAGTTGATTGAGTGCACTGAGCTAAATAAAAACGGGAAAGTAAACTGAATATGCCTTTTTTAGTGTCTTTGCTCAAAATAGTTAAAAACAGTTTCTTTGGAGTTCATTTTGGTATGGGTAATTAACGTCTCACTAGAGCTACACAGTGGGCTAATGGCCACGGTTCGGGGCCTGTATCAAAGGAAAGACCCGGGAACGATGCCTCGTATTATATATTTACTTTTTTACTTTATTCTTGCGACAAGTTTGTTTGGATTACGTGCATTGGATGCATGCTCATTTTCCTTCGCGATCTAACAGTAAACGGTAAATGTCTATTGCCTTACGATTGTTGATTGGTTAGAATATATAAGTGTTTAACGAACTGTGATTGGTTGTACGGTTATGCGAACTATTCAATAGTTACAAATATTTAAATTCGGATATTTTTAAATTATGGGTTTGGTTCAAACAATTTTAAATTGGGTTTGGTGAATATTTTTTATAATTTTAGAAACATGTTTGATTGTTAGGATAGCTATTAAAATAAAAAAAATTAGAATGCGCATAAGAGTGTTGTCGAAATGCCCCAAACCACTGCCCGAAGGATTGCCTGTAAGGACCATTATCGACTGCCCGGAAAGGGTCATGGATGTAATCCTGAGTAGTCGGAGGCCGAAAGTCGGAGACCACAGCTGCCAGGGACCATAAATCGACGTCAGGAGTCTGACTTTAGAGCGCGGTTCTCGCATGCGCTTAAGAATGGTGTCGAAATACCCCAAATGACTGCCCGAAGGATTGCCAGCTCAGGTGATGTTCTCGCCATCTGACCGTGGTTCAACAATACGAGACATTGTTCCCTTCTAAATAGGCGCCGAACTGTCGCCAACAGCCCAATATGAAGCTCTAGTGCGTTGTTAATTAACCAAAGCAAAGCTTCGAGATCAATTCTAAACCGTCGACATTAGCCCATTGTGGAGCTCAAGTGCGACGTTATTTTATTCAATCGTGCAGACCATAAAGAAATCCTTCGGAATTAATTTTAAACCGTCACCACTAGCCCATTACGCAGTGGACGTCAAGTACCGTGGTTCGAAAATAAGACACAGCGCTTGAGTAATTAACCGTTATTGTGCATTTCTCCTTAAGTAACCATTCCTCTATTGAGCGAAAGTCTTTACCTTGAACCGTAACTAATAGCCCACTGCACAGGTTAAGTGGGACTTATTGTCTTTATATTTTAAAGTGTACTTTTTGACGTCATCTAATCGTAAATCATATTTACAACTGTTTTTAACATTTTATTTTGTAAGTGGCAACATTAAAATTGTAAATAATCAATATGGCGACAAACTTTTGCTTGGCGACTATTCGAGGATGTTTAGAAGAGAAGTACCAGATATTTTTTTTAGAAGCGTATCAGCGTAAGAAAGACTAAAAACCCACAACAATTAGTCACCACCAAAACCAATAGTTAATAACAAATATTGAAGATAAAAATACAAATAAATAGAAAGGCAATCAAAATAAAAACTATAGAACTGTAAAATAAACACTGTTCTTATAAAAAAGTTAAAATAAAAATATTACAATAATTAAAAAAATTGGTACAGAGCAAACATGAATAGACTCTATAAGCACATAATTAATTGAAAATTCACAATTAAATCAAACAATAGCATCACTAATAAGTAACGCAAACAAAAGAATCGCATTTTCAACGCAGAAGACTATTGCAAATGGCGCCAATAATGCTATCCTAAAGAAAACAAATTAAAACCGGAAATACGTCTTCGGAAAAAGGTTAGCATCATGAAGTATTTCCGGGTTTCGTTTTCCGAATTTGTATAAAAATCCAGAATACAATGCTGTGCACTGTTGGCAGTGCAACATTTTGTTCCTAATTTGTGTGTGATCCCATTGTCACCCTACTTTAAAAATTGGCATACATGTAGTTAAGATGTTGTAGTATACAGGAAAAAAATATAGTGACAATTGAGAAATTCGTTTTCTGGGAATTCAAGGTCAAAGGTCAAATAATGCCCTTGAAATATTTTGCACCAAACCTTCATGTGTTTCATATCATTTTTAAAGTCATTTAAAGAGCTTTAAAATGATACCAAAATTATTTTTATATGTTAATTAGAACAGGAATTATGGTAATTTAAATGCACCCATCGGAGGACAGATTGTACGTTTTCAGCCATTTTGAAATGCAAATAACTAAAAAACTAATAGGTCTAGGAGGTTAAAATTATGCATGGTTTACAATCTTAGTAGGTATAACAAATTAACAAAATTTCATAAAAATCAGAGATGGTGAGGAAAATGACTGTGCTGATTTGATATTGAATGACCCTGGTATGGTAGTTGTATGACTACAAATCACGACGTGTTCGCCAACTGAATTTTAAAAAAAATTCAGGAATATAAAACAATGATTTTATAACAGTACTTTTCAGTACATATACTTAGTTAAAATCACAAATTTAATTTAATGAAAGTAATGGATTTATAAGTGACATTAAAAATGTGAATGCATTTATCTTTGATATTAAAAATTTATATTTCATCAAAATTTCTCAAGGATGCATCTTAATAATTTGGCGATAAGGTATTTACTGAGTTATTGCTAAGCCTAAATACTAAAGGATAAGCGAATAACTTACAACAAAAGCATATTTATTGATGACATCACATTCAATAACTTCACCATACTCTTCAAACAATCTCCGCAAGTCATATTCGTTGCAGGCATCGGGTAAATGTCCAACAAATAGCTTTGTTTTCTAAAATAAAATCTTAATTATCAAATCCATTAATTTCTAGTGTTATTTAATTTCTAGTAGGGATGTAATGAATAGTGATTTGGCTGAATAGCTGAACATTCAATTTACCTTGAGGCCGAATATTTGGCAGTTGATTAACAACTACCCTTAAAATTCTTCACAGGTAAACAACCCAAGTACTGAGGCTAAGATTTAGGACGTAAAATTTTCATAATATATATGTAGTATAGTATTTGTATTTACTATAGAATAGATATACTATGAAATCTAATAATAATAATAAATATTAAATCTATAATCAATTGAATTTGAACAATCTGAACCAAGAGCATATTTCTGTAAGTGGTTAATAAATAGTAAATTTCACAGAAACTTATTTTAATTCAGCTAGATTTTTTTTACTAATTACAATCAAACAAATTTTTTTTAATCTGACTTTTTTTTCATTCCAAATCCTGTTTTTATGGAAGCTATTCCGGTAATAATTGGTCAAATATAAAAAAATAATCGGTGTAACCGAATATTGGGCATACGAGTTAAATAGGCCAGATACCAACCGAATATTTGTCCCATTCCAAATTTCTAGAATTACTGCCGATCTATTAAAAAATGCTTAGATATATTAACAATCTTTTAACAATGATTATTTCAAATAAATTGTAGTGTACTTACAACTAGTCCACTCATTTTAAAACTTCATAGAAAACCTGAAAAATTAAAAACAAATTTTAAAATATATAGTGAAAATAACACATCATAAACTTGGGAAATAAAATAGTTTAACACTAAGAAGAGGGTTACGATTCCTCAGAATGGGTGGGTTTAAAGTACTGGCAAAAGAAATCAGACCATTCTGCGGAATCTTGAACTACAAATTAATCACCATTATGAATATTTTATAAAGAAATGTTACCTTAATAAGAAAAAAATTTAAACTTATTATTAAAATTTGGAGAGGGGGTCAGTGGCAACTCGTGGTTTACAGCAAGTACAGCCGGGCTGTACCTAATTTTATTAGTACGTTTTAAAACTAAAATTATATATTTTACTAATTTTCTTAAATGAAGATTAGAATTGGAAATGAACACGAAATTTCTACGAAGTTCGAAATCGGCTGCATCGTTGCCACGACAACCTTACGTAGCATGACCCCCTACACTCTAAAATGGAGGTTGTGACGAAACAAATGCAGCCCAAAAGGATTTTTTCAAATCTGCTGTACTTTGGACTGCGATAAATTGATTGGCTCGTATGTGAATCAGGCGGGTTGGGGGAAACCCAGAATTTCCAAGAATCTCTCCAAAAGGAAATAGTTTTCCCTGATAAGTTTACACGTGTGCTGCTGTTTCGTTACTTAAATTAATATTAAAATTGACAGATTCGCAAGTTTAAAAGAAAGGAGAATTGATTTAATTTTCAAAAAATAAGTGTTTTTTATTTTTTTCGCATGTTATAATTTCGTAAAAATTAAAACGAAACTTTGATTTTAGTAATAAATATTAAAGAATATCCGTTCATATAAGGTTGTGGAAAATAGGGGGGGTTCACATGATTTCGGCTGCATTAATATTTTTGATCACGGGCCGCCACTTGAGGGGGTGTCAAGTCATGTATTGTCCTTGTGATATATTGACCATAGTTCAAAATTACAAGGCAGGATGCTTTTATCTTTCCTTGGAGTTCGTTCACAAACTTTCGCCAATAGCCCATTGTGCAATGTCAATTCAATTAACCCACAAATTTGTCTTATAAATCTTAACTATAGATGTGGGTGTGGTAAGTATCCAGTGGGTAGAGTATTTATGAATGGGTGTTTATCCCTGCTCTGGGTAAATACCTTAAATGAGAAACATTTAAGATTTTAAGTTTATAATCATTCATTCATCTATTTAAGAATATATATTAAGAACTGAAGTAGTGACAATGGAATATTTTATGTATATTGTATCAACAATTTATTTTTAAATAAAACTTCATAAGAAGTATATCTACTACCCCTTGGAAATAATAACATTTGCAGAAAATATTATTTTTACATTACCAAAAATGTCAAAATAATATCCATGTTAGATTGCTAACACTTTTTAAATACTTAATTTTTAATTGAAATAATTAATAAATTTATATATATTTATTATAACTTTTCTTAAAACTTTTTTAATCAAAGTTGTCAATGGAGGGGCCCATAGCCCTGAGGTACGATCGCCGGCTAGCAACCAGAGGGGAACGAGTTCGAATACGGCTGATACCATATAGACTTGACAAAATATGTTAATGCGATTGGAGGGTTGTCAGATTCTTTATGAAGTAACAAATACCTCATCCGAATTTACCTCCAATTTCTATGGCGTATATACGTTAAATCTGATCAGGCTCCAATGTCCTGACGCCTATTCATGTTGCGTCGGGTGACAGCTGAGGTATTGTCCTCATCATCTGACCATGGTTGAAAAATACGAAGCATTGTTCCCGGGTCTTTCCTTCGCGATAGACCGTCGTCAATAGCTCAATGTGCAGCTCGCTCTAGTACGACGTTATTTAAAAAACGAATAAAAGTTGCCAATGAATGAGCATGTAGTGTTAATAAAAACGTTTTATGCGAAAAACTGTTGTATGAATTAAATATTATTTTGATCGTATTTCAGTAGTGTTGGATCAAAAGAAATGTTGCATTAGAATAATAATCTTTAGAAATAATTTTATGCATGACATTTGAATTCTTACCGAATTCTTCTTTCGGCAAATTACACTTCAAGTGGAAGAAACATGAAACTTTGAATAAACTTCTGCTGAGAAAATATAATACAATTAAAGATCATTGAAATACAAGACACATTGTAAATGCACTGATGTGCAGTAATAAAACACTATTTTTAAAAAACAGTAAAAATTAAAAAGAATAATAACTTTCTTACAATAAAAGACTTCTGTAAATGGCGGTTGGTGAGCAAATAGGTGAAATTCAATGGCTTATGCTATTAGCGCAGACGCTAATCTTCGCCAGTGTTCTTTTAGTAGGTTTGATTTGGTTTGGTTTGGTTAAAAAACATCGTACTAGAGCTAGATGCCTCGTATTTTTGAACCATAGTTAGATGACGAGGACAACACCTGAGCTGGCACCCAACCCCCGGGAACCCTCGGATTCCCAGCTGACGCCTTAATCCAATCGGCCACGGAGATTGTATTGGAGAGGGATAGTTCCTATGGTTTTACATAGCTGATTTCTTTCATTTTCGACAGGAGAAGAGGAGGTGGTTGCAGTGGTGGCGTTAGGAATTGCCCGACGGGGGGGCTAGACTTCCCCGACAGGGGGGCTAATATCCCCGACGTAAAATGTGCACATAAGCGTATAAAATATTCATAAATAACGAAATAAATTTGTTGAGATAAATAGTTGAAACAAAAGGCTTATAATATTTATATATTAATTATTAAATAATTGTAGTGTTCTGAATATTCTGAGTTGCAATCATGGAGAAAAGATAAGTACCAAAAAAACTGTACAAATCGTACTCAAAATGTTTTCAAAACCTTTATAAATGTAACCATTTGAAGTGGTTGGGTTGTTCAAGGAAGGGACGGCGAGAAGGCAACAAATAAAATAAATAAAAAGTAAGTAATAGTGAAGGTAAAACGAAATGTGGTAAATCACTACATTATGCAAGTAGTTTTTGTAAAATCCCCATGCTTTTACGAAATTAATTTATTTTTTGTTGGTAGCAATGCAATGTAAAACGGTGCTATGTTTTAGCGCTTTTTTTTTGTCATTTAATTTAGTGGTTTTTTTTTAAATCTATAAACAGTGAGAAGGTTTTTAACTACGTACAAAATGCTGTATCTCTAGCAACGAAATTTAGACTATTTCTACGAAAGAAATTTTCTATTGAGAGCTATTTCCTTATTAAATTCTTTTCAGAGAATAGAGCTGCAGCAGTAGTTATATGTATTGGAGAACTTCATTACGTAAAAATTCTGCAGTATTTTATTTTTATTTATACGCCTAATTTCTTATCAAACGAGATAAAAATTGTCATTTGCAACGGAGTTATAATGTCGGAATCAATCCTCTTAAAAGCATAAAATGGTGTTCCTATCCTGATACCTTATTTTATAGACGTTTAGCTAGTAGTATTAATTGACAATTTAATGGATTTACGATTGCCTATTTTTAATTTAGGACCGCCGTACTGAACCATGACTGCTTCGTTAGAATATGACCTGATTTCTTCTGAATTGATTTTTTATAATATACGAATTTTTTTTAATGATAAAAAAAGGATTCCCATAATTATATTTTATTTTTAAATTCCAAATAGTTTGAAATTGCACAAAATTTGTGGCAACAAAAATTGAAATAAGAGTCATTTCTAAACCTAGCTCATACGACGAAACAATTTATTGGTTAAATAAATCTTCTATACTGAAATAGTAATGACAAAACTAGTTTGGTTCTTCAAAATACGGAAAACATAAAAATCAATAAACGGTTGGACTTCTTTTTGAACGAAATAAATGTAATATTAAGTAGTCACAGGCACAAATAAAATTTTTATAAGAAATTTTTTCACTAGAATTATTAAGACATCTCACCTTTCCGAATTTGTATCAAAGTTGAAATCTAAATGCAATGTTGACACTCTACAATTTTCCTCTTTAAAAAAACGTTTTGCCTTTCACCAACAACAAAATAGAACTGAACCATAAACTTACTTCTACAAGTACACTTACTTTCGAGAGTCGAGACGGCCCTGTAGCTGACCATTCACTGCCCAATCTCTTTTTTTAGGGGAGACAGCGGCGTGCTATACATATATCCTATTGGTATACATATATCCCCGAAGGCGATTTTGTCTACCCAAAGCTGGTAGCTGACCTTCTCAAGGTTAAACTTTTACAACGGGGGATGCTTTGTCCCCAGGATCGTCACTCCCCAAGTACAAACAATCAGGCTTGCGGCAACGCAAATCTGGCTACTGCCGTCTGAATAGGCCTTCGTTTGTGGTTCCACGTCTGAGCTGTGGCTCTGCTCTTTGCTTAAAACAAAATGACTCTTGTCTCATACGCAGGGACTGATTTGGGGCCCCGGCGAATACTTGACAAAATTGTTGTTATTATTAATGCAATTTTCAGCAATTTATCCAAAAAAGTGAGAATTAAGTCGTGTTTTAAATGAATAATAAACTTATTTTGCGATATTTTTAATTTTTCGAGACTATTTTTACGAAAGGGCCCTCTTCAATGATGTAGGGCCTGTAGTACTGAACTTTCTAAATCATATCCTGCTCATACGCGCAAAATAAATCCAACAGAAGAAGAAAAAATATAGCATGTGAAATAAGCACTGTTAAGATTTATGTTGGGTCTTAAAAGAACATTTTTAAAAAATGAACTAATTTTTTACATGAAATCTTTTACTTTAAATTAAATTTTGAATCGTGTTCTTCAATTTTTGAACGATCACAAAATAATTTCGTTAATGCACAGTTTCGACACACATGCTAACTTTTTGAAATTTTCCTTTTATAAAATAAATTCATTAATGATATATATTGACAAATTCATTTTAACCACTTTACTTCCTAAAACTTTTAAAGTATATTTTTCCTCAAGTCCTTATTTTTTTTTCTGACTGATCTTGCAGGGACCCAAATGGCATTGTCTAATTGCGTATATTTACCGTTCTTTAAATCCGCCACTGAGTATTAGCAATAGTTTCATTGAAATTCTTATTGATGGCCGACTTAATAAAAGTTTTTAAAAATACTTTCGCCGCGTGGTTTTAATAAATCGCGATTGTTTTTTGGCACAAAATCAATGATATGCGTGATGAAATATCGTGTACATGATGATATGATGTTTTAATTATATGATCATATATTTCTTTAGTTTATGATTTGGAATATATTAAATTTTTTTAATGGTGATATTTTGAAACATGGGTTTTAGTTTGAAATTTTGGTGTTGCTTTTTATTGTAAAATATGTAACAAATAATGTAATTGAAATTATGATAACAATATATTTATAGTATACGTGTGTGTGTGGAACCTTTATACATAACCTTGTATAAAAAGCTATAAAATAATAAAAATACTGACAATTTTATCTAAAATAATAAATATTGGTTTATAGAATTTGGTTATATAGGATTACTGTATTGTCGAGAATTTAGTTTGTTAGAATAGGTTGGTTGAATTAACATTGAACTTGAGCTGCACAGTTGGGGGTTATTGGCGAAGGATCAGGGTTTATATGGAAGAAAAGACCCGAGAACACTGTTTGATCGTATTTTTGAACCACGGTCAGATGACGAGATCAACTCATCCGGTGCAATCTACCTCAATAAGCGCCAAGACAGTGGACCACAATCAGATAAACCCGGGTGCACCATTCCCTTATACGCGGTGGATATTTTTTGGTGTCGAAAGGAACGGATTTGACAACTCTCCGATTACTGAATCGCTACACACAAGCTAGAGATAAAAATTGTGCCTATCGAGTACTCGTCAGAACTCCTAACCATTCGGCCACCACAGGCTGTCGGAATTATAGTTTTGTCGGGATTTCGGTCTGTCGGAATTATAGTTTTGTCGGGATTGTAACCTGCTTGTCGGAATTCGCTCTGTCGGGTATATGGCCCAGATTCATTTCATTAAAAAAGCAAATTCGACGCAACCTTTCATTAAAATTTGGTTTTAACAATTAAAATAACGCTTTCCCCCGACGAACTTCAAAATTTTGCCCGACGGGGGGGCTTGGCTTGCCCGACAGGGGGGCTACAGCCCCCCCCAGCCCCCCTAGTGGCGCCACCTCTGGGTGGTTGTTGATATCGTGGTGTTACAAAGATTACAGGTCGGAGAAATCTCGAGAATTACTTTATGTAGAATACTTCTGATTGGGAGTGAGCGGGTTCGGAGGCGTAATAGGAGGGTTTCTTCCTTTCGGTTTTTTGGTTGGTTTGCCAGGTCGAGATGGGGAAAGAGTAACACATTTAGATGCACGCCAGCTGATCTGACTATTCTGCTTGCATTCAATCCAAACTTGGTTTCGGGGGTCTTCTGTTGAGACCCATTGTGTTATAGACTGATTTTGAAGAGCTGGCTTGGCAGCCCTCTGCCTGTTTGTTGACGTCGATCCCGATGTGGGTTTGGTTTGGTAAATTAACGTCGCACTAGAGCTGCACAGTGGGCTATTGGCGATGGTTCGGGGTCTATCTCGCAGGAAAGACCCTGGAACAGATACACATTCACACACACACATTCACACATGCACCTCGTTATTTTAGAACCATGGTCAGATGACGAGGAAACACCTGAACTGGAACCCAACGCCTTCAATAGACGTCGGGACTTTGGACCCCGATCAGATTTATCGTGCACCAGTCCCGTATACACGCCAGTATAATTTGTTGGATATTCTGGACGACTTTCTAGTATTTTTGTAGCGAAGCTGGCAACCCTCCGATCGCAAGATCAACTTTTTTACTTTTCTATGTCAAGTCCATTTCCCGGATTCGAACCACCAATCCTCTGATTAGTAGCTGAACGCCAACTGAGCAACTGGGGCTCCTACCGATTCTAAAGTACTATTGGTTGGTTGGTTAATTAACGTCGCACTAGAGCTGCACAGTGGGCTATTGGCGACGGTTCGGGGCATATCTCGAAGGAAAGACCCGGGAACGATGCCTCGTATATTAGAACCATGGTCAGATGCCGAGGACAACACCTGAGCTGGCACCCAACGCCTTCAATAGACGACGGGACTTTAGACCCCGAACAGATTTATCGTGCACCAGTCCCGTATACACGCCGATAATTTTTGTGGATGTTCTGGACGACATTCTAGTATTTTGGTAGCGAAGTTGGCAACCCTCCAATCAGGCCCGTAGCCAGACAATATATCCAGGGGGGGCAGACACTACTCCAGGTAGGGCAAGGGGAAAAGAGGGGGGGGGGGACGCAAAACATTTCTATCTTGTATTATACACACATATATCTGCCAACTTTTAGGGTTTGTCAGTACCCCGTATGTATTCTTGACATTTTTTACGCAAAACTTCTAAAATTATAAGAGAGAGTTGAATGTGTATGAATAGTTAGTTCTATTATAAAATCAAATTTTATTGAAACATTTGTTGATAACAAAATCTGCAGATTGATGCAATGCAAGAGATCAGGCCCGCAAAATGTTTAGAGGGGGGAAATGCGTATACATTGAAACCCAGTTTTTACATCTTAAATTTATTGAAATATTTCGTTTCAGTCTCGCATTGTAGGTTTTAGTTTTGTCAAAAAAGGAAGGGGGATGCAACAAGCGATGCGGTAGGACGAAATTGTTTACAAGCAAAAAATAATCAATAAATAATATTCCAACGTCTTGAATAATTGACCAACTAAATTAGATCTTCGCCGCTAACATTAATTTCTAAAAGGAATTTTAAATTGTAGCAAAATGAAAAACGAATCGTATGTTCATTTCACAAACATCAACTGTTTGTTTAAAAATGCGTTTCAAAAAAATTTTGCATAAAGAAACGTCTTTAAAAATATTTCTAATATCAAGCAAGAATATGCTTTTGTAGCTTGGTAATTAGCGTGCTTGACTTCGGAACAATAGGTCGCGGGTTCGATTCTCGACGGGGACTACTCAAATGGTTTCCCCGCTGGTTCATGGGACCAAACAGCTATTTTTATTTATTACATTAGAATTTTTTGAATGCACCAAAAAAAAAATCGAAATACGAGTCATAAAAAAACTATGTAACTCGTTTTAATATTAATTATAATAGCGACAGGAAATAGATATTGAATTTTATAATAAAAATTTCCAGTATTAGGTTGATTATTGCTGTCCACAAACAGATGTCCGCTGTTGAAAAATTAAGCTTCTAAAATTCAACTACAACAATAATATATATATGTGGTTTAGAAGTCGAAGGACCTATGTCCTAAGTTAAGTCAGTGAAACATTGCAATTTCTTGTTCCAAGACACATACATATTATACATGTTCTATATCTCATATTTCTTTACAGGATAATATATTGAAGTGGATGGAAAAGTTAAAAATGAAAAGTGGAAAATTTCATTCAATTAAAATTATTTTCTAATTGTCACCATAACATATATTTAATATGAGAATAGAAAGAAACAATTATTTATATCATATGTTCGACGTAAAATAATTCATACCTGTTTTCTGTTCCAATACATATACGATATATAATAGTACCCAATAAATCTTCAATTTAGACATGCAACTGACTAGTCCGTTTTCAGATATGTCTTCCCTTTAACAAGATTTCCTAAACTATGCAAACGAAGATGGACGTACACTAGTACACAATGAGAAGGGCCGATATTTGTTTGTACTCGTACATGTGACCTTGCGATACTTAATTGACAGCTTCCTGTTTCAATGCTTACAGCTTGAAAAGAGGCTTTTTTTCTGGAGGGGTTGGACCCCCTCCCTCTTGACTACGTCATTATTTTACACACGGCGTTTCCGTCAGTCGCCAGAGCTCGGGATTATTTCGCAGAAGTTATATGGGAGGTCTTTTCTTGAGGGTAGGGAATCTACCAACTGACCTAAGGGGACAAACCTTATTAAGATTGTTTTACAACCTGCTTAAAAACTGAACTCAAAACAACCCGTCGAATAGATAAAGATGAACGGGAAAAATACGACGCTAGTAATTGAAACCAGCCGGACAAGAAATGAGATGGTCAGAGTAGCTCATTATCTTTCAGCAATTTCTGCCTGATATACTTGGAAGGGAGTAAGTGAACACCCCATCCAAATGTATTTGCTTTATAGTACATGATTTTTTTTATTTCTTGTTTTTTTCATTGTACGTAAAAAGTATTATTGTGTAGTTAAATAAACACAAACACAACAGGAAGACGAAATTTTAAGAAACTGATGTAAATAATTTTTTTTAAAGAGTTAAAGTAATCTTAATATATAAGCAGGACTCGATTTGAGGCGGAACACGAGGCGGTTTCGGTACCTCTCTTTAGGAAACAAAATTTCGGTATTTAAAAATATTTAATTAATAACAAATTACTCTTGTTAGTGAGTGGGTCTGGCATACTACCAGAGGCGGCGATTCGGAGGGGAAGAGGGGGGGGGGGGGGAGAAACAATTGCCCCGCACTGTTTTCGGATGAATCTTTTTTCGAATACAAAGGAAAAGGAGAGGAGATAAATGATCAAACTGGTTGGCGTGGCTCACATTCCTCTACAGGATGGTAAGTTATTTATAAGCAAAAAATTTTATCTCGTGGTGTTACGGTGCAGAAGCGAATTCTCCCTCTTAGTCCTCGATATTAACACTCCTCAATTAATTGTATATGTTCCAAATTTATTATATGTCCATAGATATTAAAAAAAAGCACTATTATAATAAATTGTGTATTATTTGAAATTCTATTTTTACCGTTAACCTTTATCATTTGTTGTCATTTGCCAGATTAATTGACAAATGAATAAAACTCAAATAGTATATTTTTAAATATTAAGCCATGTAATTTAAAAAAGATTAATAAAATAAAATTAATTTAAGTCGTGTTTTTCTTAATCCATTTGTAACTTTTACGCTATTAAAACAAACTGGAACTTAATTGTTATTTAATCAGTGTATAAAATGTAAAAGGAATAATAGAATAAAATTAGACGCCACTGTATTTAAACATAATGAAGGGAGACCTAAAAAATACTAATAAAAGTATGTAATTTACTAACTCATTTCTCTTTAAATAATGTCGAATTACCTAGCAAGACAATACATTTCTTGCAAAAACGTGTCATTTAAAAAGTTAAGATTATTTTCACCGGGGAAAGCAAACAATCCTAGAACACACTAAACTGTTTTACACGTTTTTTTCATGTTAAGAATTTGTCCAAGAAACGACAAGAAGTCCGCTAGTCAATATGCCACACTGTCATGAAAACCAGTCCACGCAGTTAACACCCCCAACAAAACCCTAGTTTCACCCCCAGTGGGTGGTCAGTTGTCTGCACCCCGGGGAAAGAGGGAGGAGAGAAATCTGGACGGTGAAGTTGAAACGACCAGACGACGATGGGACGCGACGAAACGCCTCCAAGCATGATGTCTTGGAAGTGCTTGGTTCTTGATGCTGGGAGAGTAGAATGAGGGAAGGGGAGAGGGGGGGGGGGAAAGTGTCTCCATTTGTCCCCTTACGAAGGAGTGTAAAAAATGATTAGTTAGGGTTTTCCGTGTGAATTTCTAGAAATTTGAATTCTTCAATTGTTCTAGGGGGGGCAAATAAAGTCGTAGGCCGGGCATTGCCCCCCCTGGCCCCTACCTAGCTACAGGCCTGCCTCCAATCGCAATTTCACTACTTTTTTACTATTCTTTAGTCTAGTCCTCGCACAGGTTCGAACCGTGAATCCTTTGATTCCCAGCCGGCACCTTTATCCACTGGGCTATCCGGCCCCCAAAGTATATTATAAATTCACAATGCTATTGGGAAAGGTGGAGGGGAGCTAAGAAGCACGTCTTCATTAGGGCTTTGAGACCAAAGCTAATCCGCTGACGACTGTCCAACGAGAGGGGTGCCAAAATCCGTAGTCTTAAGAAATTAGAAACAGACAGTGTAGTTGTGGATAATTCAATTCTTAGAAAAGAAAGAAATGGGTGAGCCTCCATAACTGCGCTCAAGATAGGCAAACAAATCGTCTGCTTCTTGCTTCTCTTGGTAGACGAGCCCGTCAAGGGAAGTTTGCTAAGCTTAATTGTTTTAAAAACTAATTATTATTATTTTACAATTTCGCATCTTTGTATAGCAAACAGGTTTAAAATCAAATACATTTATAAATATTATGAAGATAAAGAAAAAAATTATATAATTATTAAAACATTTGGAGAGAGTAAGCCTTATAATTTCTTGGGAAACTGGAACTTCCTACACCTATATGTATTAGCACAAATTTTAAAAATAATAAAGTGGACAAGAGTATTTTCACAAAGAATAATGTTCTAAATCATAAAACATTTATAGATTTAATTGTGAAGGGGCTGGCCGCGTTTTACCAGAAAAATCCATTATCTTTTTTTTCCCGCTTCGAAAATATTTTTTTATTAGGGCCAGTCTGTTTGAACAGATTGGCCGCACCTTGAACATAAATGTATTTTTATGCTATAAATGAAGTTCCACTAAAATATTACAGGAACAATTATTTTAAAGGGGGCCAGTCGTTGAGTATTTAAAAAGTATATTATAAAAAAAGTTATTGAAAATCAGGCTGAACTGTGTCTTGATAGAAAAAGGCACAGGTCCAACCATAAATGTATATAGAATTATTTTGCCACAGAATGTACATCAAAACCAGTGGCGGCTCGCCCACTACAGCAAGTACAGCCGGGCTGCACCTTATTTTATTATATTTTAAAAATAAAATTATATATTTTACTAATTTTCTTAAATGAAGATTAGAATTGGAAATGGAGATTAAATTTCAACTCTAAGTAAAAAAAATCTCCGATAAATAGCAAGCGTGTTTCCGTAATGCACAAATTCAGAAGAAGAAAAAACAAAAACTCCATTCAATCAAAATTGCAGCTAAGAAACGAAGTTCGAAATCGGCTGCATCGTTGCCATGACAACCTTACGTAGTATGACTTCCCCAGCACGCTAAAATGGAGGATGTGACGACACAAACGTAGCGCAAAAGGATTTTTTCAAATTAGCTGTACTAGGGATTTCGAATAAATGATTGGTTTATTGCTGAATCGGCGAGGCCGGGTTGAGGAAAATGATAATTTCGAAGAATCTCTCCAAACGGAAATAGTTTTCGATAAGTTTGCACGTGTTGTTTCTTTACTCAATTAATATTAAAATTGACCGATTCGCAAGTTTGATAGGAGGATTGATTTTATTTTCAAAAAATAAGTAAGTGTTTTCTATTATTTTTACATGTTATCTTTCATAAAAGTTGAAAGGAAACTTTGGTTTGAGTAATAAATTTTAAAGAATGTCCGTTCGTGCAGTGGCGGCGATTCGGGGGGGCAAGGGGGGGCGGTTGCCCCCGCACTTTTTTTGGATGTTGCCCCCGCACTTTTTTCGGATGTAGCCCCTCAACTTTTTTATATTGCACTTTTTAAAACTAAAGTACAAGTCAATTGTTTTACTGCATTGCCTAACAAAGGGAAAAATTTGAACCCCAACTTCCTCACACTACCATAGGAACGTAGATAAGGGAGGGGGTGGGGGAGGTTTCAGGAGGTTCAAACCCCTCTCATTGACAGATTTAATGTGCACTAGTCGCCTCCAAACGTTTGGACGTTGGGAGAACAGGCTTGCAACCTCCCGGTAATGAACTTGGCGCTTTAAAGAGCGCCAAATTGCGAGTTCGAATTTTAAATCAAGTAGTATATTTTAATAAATTATGCTTCTAAAGTACCAGTAATTATTAAATTAAATCAAAACAAAACATACATTTGCAAAGTCTAATCAAAGCGATTAACTTTCTTAACCATATAATTTCTATAGTTTTTCTGAAAGAAATATTTTATAATAATTTTACTTATGATTACTTATTAAATAGTTTGGTTTTGAAATAATTTATTTTAGTCAGAAAATCTCCGATTTTAACATTTTTAAAACACAATCCACAAAATATATTTGTTTACTTTAGTTATCACCGAATGTTCTCAAAGTTGCATAAAAGATTTAATAGGTTTTTTTTCTAATTCTATTTTATTATTAATATTTTTTTTTTAATTCTCAATGCTTTGATTTCGAAAACATCAAGAAAATAGTTTATTGTAACTACGTATTAAATCTACAAAATGGCTCTCGGAAGAATGACTCATTCCCAAGTTTTCTCAGTTTTACATATAAGCAGTAGGAAAAAAAAGGCGAAAACAGGCGCCGAATATTATTTATGACTCGTTTCAACAGTCATTTTGGAGTCTACAGAGGAAATTGTATATGACTTATGACTCCGATAGATATTTATTTGTTTTTAAATTAGCCGTTGATTTTTTTTTATTCAATCTGGTTCAGTCTTTTTACAGCCTTCGCTTAAGGATCTAGTTAAATTGTCTTCGATTATAGCTAAAATAGCCAAGTGATATAAAGATGTTTTGAACAGTTCATACTTTTTATTCTCCTGAAAATTGGACTTTAGTTTTTGTGGCCCTTTTATACAGTATTTCTGAAAGTTATCGTGCTTTGTTTTGCCTTTTTAAGTCAGAATGAAACGTAGATCAGAAAAGACACTATTAAACTTTTTTAATAAAAAACAAAATTTAAAACCAGAAAGTGATGAATCTCAAACCAATAGCCCGACAATGGGGACTACTTCTAAAACCTGTACATCTACCTCTAAAGTTAACGATAATTGTTCGATTGAGAATCAGACGAATAAACTGACCGCACGTGATGACAAATTGCAACCTGCCCTTCATCTTTGTGGCATGGATGTTGCTTACAAACATTTTAAAGATGGCCCATTCCAACCCTGTCTGTCACAGTTCCCAGAGGCAAATGGAAGACGTTTTAGAAGTGTGTGGTATTCCCAATTTCAATGGCTTGAATACAGTGTTTCTGGAGATAAAGCATTTTGCTTTCCTTGCCGGTTATTCGGCAGTACTAGTACTGGATGTCGTGAGGAGGCGTTCATTACGGCCGGATTTAAAAACTGGAAAAAAGCAGTTCAGCGTTTTCAAGAGCACGGAAGAACAGTTTCACATCTCAGTGCTTTACAACGATGGCAAGAAGGCCTGAAACAGAAAAATAGCGTAGCCGAACTGATATCTTCTCAACATAAAGAAGAAGTCACAAAAAATCGCGAATATCTTAAGTAGCTGTTTGAAACCTTGCTTTATCTTTCTAGACAAGGCCTAGCACTAAGAGGCCATAGAGAAGACGAAATATCAAGTAATTGTGGTAATTTTGTAGAACTTTTAAAGCTACGATCATCAGACAATTTGATTTTGAAGAAGATGTTTTTAGAACGAGAAAAGTATTTTAATTACGTATATCATGACGTACAGAATGAAATGCTTGAAATAATGGCCAATCAGACAAGAAACGCCATTATTGAAAAAGCAAAAGAGAGCAAGTATTTTTCTGTAATGATTGATGAGACGCGAGATATTGCCAACCATGAACAATTAACAGTTGTAATTAGGTATGTTACCGATGCTTTAAAAATCGAAGAAAAATTTATTGGTTTCTTTAAAACAGATCTTACTGATGGCGAATCCTTATACAACTTGCTCATGGCTGTGTTGCATCAAGTGGGATTAGATCCTTCTAACATTGTTGCTCAATGCTATGACGGGGCAGGAAACGTTTTAGGCGTATTTAAAGGTGTGGCGGCAAGATTAAAAGAAAATTATCCGCATGCTATGTATGTCCACTGCTATATGCATTCACTTAATCTTGCTCTCGTGGATGTTTCTAAAAGCATTATTTTAGTTCGTAATGTTTTCGGCACCATTCAACAACTATACTGCTTTATCGAGGCTTCTCCCAAGCGCCATGCAGTATTTTGCAACATGAAAGAACAAACTTCAGATTCTTCAGCAGAAAATGATTCCCAAACAAGATCAAATTTGTCTTTAAAAGCTTTAAGCAATACAAGGTTTAGTAGTAGGTACGAAAGCCTTCGAGCTGTCCAACAGCATTTGTTGGAAATTATACAGACACTAGAAGAAATCGAGACCACAGACACAAAAGTTGGTGGTGAGGCTCATGGTTTGTTATTATGCATAACCAAATTTGAATTCGTATTCGGTTTATATTTTATGAAAAAAGTATTTGAAAAAACAAATATTCTCTCAAAATATATACAAAACCATGAAGTTTCTATTCAAGGAGTTGTTGAGGTTGCCAACCAAACTATAGCAGTAGTTTCAGATCTCCGAAATGAGACACAGTTTGAGAAAATTTGGTCCGAGGCTTTGATATTTTGCGAAAGGCATGGATTTGAAGATCCAGCCCTTCCACGAAAAAGAAAAATACCTAAAAAAGCTGGTGGGGGAGACAACGATCCAGATTTTGCTTCACCTCGAGAATTTATGTTAAAAACAGCTTATTTTCCATTTCTAGACAATATTGTAGAAAACATCAAATCACGTTTTGAAAAAAACCAGTTGACATTGTTATGCCAGATAGAATTTTTGCTGGCTTCACCCTTTATACAGGACTCTGTTGAAAGTGATGAATTTAAAAAGGCTTGTAGCGCTGTAATGGAAGTTTATAAAATTGACGGTGAAAGTTTGTCTGCAGAAATAAGTGTGTTCAGAGGAAAAGAATGCACAGAAACTGATAAAAAATTTATTTCAAAATTAATGTCGAAGTTTACAACTGAAAATTCATACAATAAAGATGTCTACCCGAACATTTAAAACTTTTTAAATTGTTTTTAACAATTCCAGTATCAACTGCTTCAGCAGAAAGGTCGTTTAGTGTTCTCAGAAGAGTGAAGAACTATTTAAGGAATTCTACAAAACAAGAACGGTTGTCAAATTTAGCGCTACTTGCTATAGAAAAAACGAAGTTAAATCTCGATAACTGTGTTGAAGTTTTTTCTAGAAAGAAGCCAAGGCATTTATCGTTATTTTAACGAAAAGGTATGAAAACTTCTATTTTTTTAAATTTATGTTATTAAATTTTTTTACTGTGTATTTTAAGTTGGTATACTTCAAGTAACACAAAATAGTGAGTAAATACAAGTGTGCAATACCATAGCTTTTTTATAGCAATATAATAGCAAATTCTTTTTAGTCCCCCCCCCCCTTTTGGGGGACTTCTTGTTTCCCCTCTATCTTGCCCCCCCACTTTCAGCACCCAATCGCCGCCACTGCGTTCGTGTATGGTTGTGTGAAAAAGGCGAGGGGGGGAGTTACATGTTTTCGGCTGCACTAACATTTTTGACCACGGGCCACCACTGATCAAAACATTTATTTGTATAAAGTTCACCACAAATGCAAAATGGGGCCGAATACTCTGTAAAAATTAAAGTATAGAAATTTTATTTTAACATGTAAAATATAAAAAGTTATATTTTCTCTTGATTCAAAATAATGTCATTACAAACTTTATTTGTAAGGGGCTGGCTGGTTTGTCTTGAAAAAAAAACTGGACCACCATTAATGCGAATACATTTTTTTTCTTAACAAGATAATTGTTAAAAAATATTATGTGGGGAAATATGTTTGCTTAATACCTATTGACTCTGGCCCAGGCTCGTCACACCAGGGGAGTACCCCCCCCCCCCCCCAATCCCAATAATTTAGAAACCTTAAAAGTTAGGAATTTCGAGTTCTAAAAATCTATGAGTTTAGAAAAGTTATGCCGGAAGAAAGTTTAAATTACTAGCAAATGAAAGCAAGGGAAGATTAGAAATTTCCCAACTTGTAAGATTAAACTTAAATTATACCTCAGAACGGACACTGCATTGGAACACGCGTGCAACAAATCAATACTTTTGAGAGAACTGTTTAATATTACCTAATCAATAAAAAATTATGATAAGTTGGAACTGGGAATTTTTAGCATTGTTGAGTTGGGAGTTCAGAATCGTCAAGTTTGATTTGGTTAAAAAAAACATCGTACTAGAGCTGTGCATTGACAAGGGTTCGAGGCCTATCTCGAATGAAAGACCCAGGGATAATGTCTCGTAGTTTTGAACTATGGTTAGATAACGAGGAGAAACACCTGAACTGGTACACGAAGAGGTCTCCGTGGCCGAGCGGTTAAGGCGTTCAGCTACTAATCCTAGGATTGGTGGTTCGAACACGTGTGATGGACTTGACAAAGAAAAGTAAAAAAGTAGTGATATTGTGATCGGAGAGTTGCCAGCTTCGCTACAAAAATACTAGAAAAGTCGTCCAGAACATCCGCAAAAATTAACGGCGTGTATACGGGACTGGTGCACGATAAATCTGATCGGGGTCCAAAGTCCCGACGTCTATTGAAGGCGTTGGGTGCCAGTTCAGGTGTTTCCTCGTCATCTGACCATGGTTCTAAAATAACGAGGTGCGTGTATAAATGTGTATGTGTTCCCGGGTCTTTCCTTCGAGATAGACCCCGAACCGTCGCCAATAGCCCACTGTGCAGCTCTAGTGCGACGTTCATTTAAAAAAAAAAAAATTAAAAAAAAAAAAAAAAAAGGTTAACGACGCTATTAAGTTAGGAATTTCGAATCGTTCAAATTGGGAATTTCGAATCGTTAAGTTGGGGAATTTATTGTTTCACCCCCCCCCCCCCAAAAAATTGTGTAACGGCACTGCTCTGGCCTTTAATTTAAACATACATATATAGAAATTAATCCATCTTAGTTTCTAATATTTATTGGTTGGTTTGTTTAATTACCGTCGCACTCAGTGGTGGCGCTAGGAATTGCCCGACGGGGGGGCTAGACTTCCCCGACAGGGGGGCTAATATCCCCGACGTAAAATGTGCACATAAGCGTATAAAATATTCATAAATAACGAAATAAATTTGTTGAGATAAATAGTTGAAACAAAAGGCTTATAATATTTATATATTAATTATTAAATAATTGTAGTGTTCTGAATATTCTGAGTTGCAATCATGGAGAAAAGATAAGTACCAAAAAAACTGTACAAATCGTACTCAAAATGTTTTCAAAACCTTTATAAATGTAACCATTTGAAGTGGTTGGGTTGTTCAAAGAAGGGACGGCGAGAAGGCAACAAATAAAATAAATAAAAAGTAAGTAATAGTGAAGGTAAAACGAAATGTGGTAAATCACTACATTATGCAAGTAGTTTTTGTAAATTCCCCATGCTTTTACGAAATTAATTTATTTTTTGTTAGTTGCAATGCAATGTAAAACGGTGCTATGTTTTAGCGCTTTTTTTTGTCATTTAATTTAGTGGTTTTTTTTTAAATCTATAAACAGTGAGAAGGCTTTTAACTACGTACAAAAGGCTGTATCTCTAGCAACGAAATTTAGACTATTTCTACGAAAGAAATTTTCTATCGAGAGCTATTTCCTTATTAAATTCTTTTCAGAGAATAGAGCTGCAGCAGTAGTTATACGTATTGGAGAACTTCATTACGTAAAAATTCTGCAGTATTTTATTTTTATTTATACGCCTAATTTCTTATCAAACGAGATAAAAATTGTCATTTGCAACGGAGTTATAATGTCGGAATCAATCCTCTTAAAAGCATAAAATGGTGTTCCTATCCTGATACCTTATTTTATAGACGTTTAGCTAGTAGTATTAATTGACAATTTAATGGATTTACGATTGCCTATTTTTAATTTAGGACCGCCGTACTGAACCATGACTGCTTCGTTAGAATATGACCTGATTTCTTCTGAATTGATTTTTTATATATAACAATATACGAATTTTTTTTAATGATAAAAAAAGGATTCCCATAATTATATTTTATTTTTAAATTCCAAATAGTTTGAAATTGCACAAAATTTGTGGCAACAAAAATTGAAATAAGAGTCATTTCTAAACCTAGCTCATACGACGAAACAATTTATTGGTTAAATAAATCTTCTATACTGAAATAGTAATGACAAAACTAGTTTGGTTCTTCTATACTGAAATAGTAATGACAAAACTAGTTTGGTTCTTCTATACTGAAATAGTAATGACAAAACTAGTTTGGTTCTTCTAAATACGGAAAACATAAAAATCAATAAACGGTTGGACTTCTTTTTGAACGAAATAAATGTAGTAATATTAAGTAGTCACAGGCACAAATAAAATTTTTATAAGAAATTTTTTCACTAGAATTATTAAGACATCTCACCTTTCCGAATTAGTATCAAAGTTGAAATCTAAATGCAATGTTGACACTCTACAATTTTCCTCTTTAAAAAAACGTTTTGCCTTTCACCAACAACAAAATAGAACTGAACCATAAACTTACTTCTACAAGTACACTTACTTCCGAGAGTCGAGACGGCCCTGTAGCTGACCATTCACTGCCCAATCTCTTTTTTTTAGGGGAGACAGCGGCGTGCTATACATATATCCTATTGCTATACATATATCCCCGAAGGCGATTTTGTCTACCCAAAGCTGGTAGCTGACCTTCTCAAGGTTAAACTTTTACAACGGGGGATGCTTTGTCCCCAGGATCGTCACTCCCCAAGTACAAACAATCAGGCTTGAGGCAACGCAAATCTGGCTACTGCCGTCTGAATAGGCCTTCGTTTGTGGTTCCACGTCTGAGCTGTGGCTCTGCTCTTTGCTTAAAACAAAATGACTCGTGTCTCATACGCAGGGACTGATTTGGGGCCCCGGCGAATACTTGACAAAATTGTTGTTATTATTAATGCAATTTTCAGCAATTTATCCAAAAAAGTGAGAATTAAGTCGTGTTTTAAATGAATAATAAACTTATTTTGCGATATTTTTAATTTTTCGAGACTATTTTTACGAGAGGGCCCTCTTCAATGATGTAGGGCCTATAGTACTGAACTTTATAAATCATATCCTGCTCATACGCGCAAAATAAATCCAACAGAAGAAGAAAAAATATAGCATGTGAAATAAGCACTGTTAAAATTTATGTTGGGTCTTAAAAGAACATTTTTAAAAAATGAACTAATTTTTTACATGAAATCTTTTACTTTAAATTAAATTTTGAATCGTGTTCTTCAATTTTTGAACGATCACAAAATGATTTCGTTAATGCACAGTTTCGACACACATGCTAACTTTTTGAAATTTTCCTTTTATAAAATAAATTCATTAATGATATATATTGACAAATTCATTTTAACCACTTTACTTCCTAAAACTTTTAAAGTATATTTTTCCTCAAGTCCTTATTTTTTTTTCTGACTGATCTTGCAGGGACCCAAATGGCATTGTCTAATTGCGTATATTTACCGTTCTTTAAATCCGCCACTGAGTATTAGCAAGTTTCATTGAAATTCTTATTGATGGCCGACTTAATAAAAGTTTTTAAAAATACTTTCGCCGCGTGGTTTTAATAAATCGCGATTGTTTTTTGGCACAAAATCAATGATATGCGAGATGAAATATCGTGTACATGATGATATGATGTTTTAATTATATGATCATATATTTCTTTAGTTTATGATTTGGAATAATATTACATTTTTTTAATGGTGATATTTTGAAACATGGGTTTTAGTTTGAAATTTCGGTGTTGCTTTTTATTGTAAAATATGTAACAAATAATGTAATTGAAATTATGATAACAATATATCTATAGTATACGTGTGTGTGTGGAACCTTTATACATAACCTTGTATAAAAAGCTATAAAATAATAAAAATACTGAAAATTTTATCTAAAATAATAAATATTGGTTTATAGAATTTGGTTATATAGGATTACTGTATTGTCGAGAATTTAGTTTGTTAGAATAGGTTGGTTGAATTAACATTGAACTTGAGCTGCACAGTTGGGGGTTATTGGCGAAGAATCAGGGTTTATATGGAAGAAAAGACCCGAGAACACTGTTTGATCGTATTTTTGAACCACGGTCAGATGACGAGATCAACTCATCCGGTGCAATCTACCTCAATAAGCGCCAAGACAGTGGACCACAATCAGATAAACCCGGGTGCACCAGTCCCTTATACGCGGTGGATATTTTTTGGTGTCGAAAGGAACGGATTTGACAACTCTCCGATTACTTAATCGCTACACACAAGCTAGAGATAAAAATTGTGCCTATCGAGTACTCGTAAGAACTCCTAACCATTCGGCCACCACAGGCTGTCGGAATTATAGTTTTGTCGGGATTGTAACCTGCTTGTCGGAATTCGCTCTGTCGGGTATATGGCCCAGATTCATTTCATTAAAAAAGCAAATTCGACTCAACCTTTCATTAAAATTTGGTTTTAACAATTAAAATAACGCTTTCCCCCGACGAACTTCAAAATTTTGCCCGACGGGGGGGCTTGGCTTGCCCGACAGGGGGGCTACAGCCCCCCCCAGCCCCCCTAGTGGCGCCACCTCTGGTCGCACTAGTGCTGCAAAGTGGGCTATTGGCGACGGTTCGGGGCCTATCTTGAAGGAAAGACCCGGGAACGATGCCTCGTATTTTTGAACCATGGTCAGAAGACGAAGACAACACCTGAGCTGGCAACCTCAATAGGCGTCAGGACATTGGACACCGATCAGATTTATCGTGCACCAGTCCCGTATACACGCCAGTATAATTTGTTGGATGTTCTGGACGACTTTCTAGTATTTTTGTAGCGAAGCTGGAAACCCTCCGATCGCCAGATCACTACTTTTTTACTTTTCTTTGTCAAGTCCATCGCACGGATTCGAACCACCAATCCTCTGGTTAGTAGTTGAACGCCTTTATCCACTGAACAACTTGGGCTCCCTAATATTTATTGTTTTAGGTCTTAATAAAGTGTTAAATTACCGCTAGCTCCCCCCAAAAAATATATATAATTTTCCTTTCGTTGGAAAGCTATACAAATATATATATTTAATGTTAATCGCAAAGGCGTCAGTCACCTTGTCCCGAAATGGATACTGGTCCTAACACTTAGGAAAATATCTTTTTCCAAAAAAATTTCCATAAAAATATTAAAAGAATCTAATTGTTAAAGAGCTGAAAAAAAAATGCCGCTAGAAAAGAAAAATCCAGAAAATTATTTATACAAAAATTGTATAAGAAATTCATTTTTATAGCTTGAACAAATATGTCGTTAAGCATTTGTGGGGCCGGCCGTTGGATGTTTTTCGTATTGGCCGACCAACTCCAAATAATTGAAAATAACTTAACTGCCAATCTTAAGAATTACCATTTTCCTCCAGCTCTGTTATAATGTAAATAAATAATTTAGACAATTTTCTTTGTTAGGAAGCCCGTTGGCCTGTGCATAAAAAGAGAGAGAGTCATTGGCCCCACCACAAAAGCAACACAATTTTTATTACAATGGGGGAGTTTCACGCCGAGAAGAAGAAGACCACTGTTCCAACGGAACATGGAGAAAGTTCCGCGACGCCGAAGAAGTTCCGTAGGGTTAGCATGGAGCTTTGGCTCCTGTACTATAATTTTAAGTTTTAGTCTTTAAATAATACCTCAATATAGAAATATTTACTACATACACTGAGATAGATTGTACTCATCGTTTTTCAAGTATTTTTGTGTTGAAATAAAAGTATTTTTCCGTATTTTGTTGTAATTCTAATTATATACAAATATAATATAAGTATTTCTGTACTTAAATTTATTCTTATATGGAATACAAATATTACTTATTTGGAAAAAACAAATATTATAAACAAACTTTCCCATAATTGCAAGCTTAGCGACTAAACAAACAAATGTAAAATTGTCTGCTGTAGGGAATAAATTGAAACTACAAGTAGGTAAAACGTGTTAATACGTCACGTGAAACTCCCGCATATAAGGACAATTTATTTGTCGAAGAGAAAGTATCACTGTTTCGCAATCACTATCTTTTCACTATAGTTTTTCTGATTAACGAACACTGGTCCCATGTGATTCCTAGAAAAAGACTGGGATCATTTCCTAAAAGCATTAGTAAGGTTCCAGAAAACCTTCGGGTAATTTTAAAGAGTAAGGCACCAACTGTCCTGTTCTACAAAAAAAATCCTTCTTTCATCGGGGTAGTAAAGGAGGGAGCGGAGGCTGGCCAGTTGGCCTCGTTTACATAAACAAATGTTTATGTTTTTTTTAACTGGCTCCTTATTAGTGACGTTAGCCGCAGGCCGCCCCTCAGCTGAATAATTTCAAATAAGGGTAATGCATAGCAATAATTTGGCTTCTTAGGATTGTATAATATTGGATTCCTATTTTCAAATTATAAATTTTATATAAAAAGCTTGCATTGGCTTTCAATAAATTATTTTAAAAAATCATTCGTCCTCATTTTAAAAATATTAACTGGCCACTAAACTATCAAAAGTGGGTGTTTTTATTGGAAAGTTTAAAGTTGGTGTGAATTTTAATATGAAGACAGCCACATATGCAAACTTTTTGCAAGTCAATTTGTAGAAAACTGTATAACTTCCTTCGTTTATATAAATAGTCCTAAACCAAATCATGGTCTCATCCAATATATAAGTTCCACCTTGTTCCATCTTTAACCACCACTCTTATACATCTTCCCCAACCAGCCATCTTTAGTTAATCCGAATATAAAAACTAAACTTTGGTGTAATACATCAAATCAGCTTCTTTCTACCTACTTATAAAATATGACTGTGAAGTTCAAAACTGCTTCTAGTCACCCGGTTTTACGGTAATTAGCTTACAATATTTATAATTGAAATAAAAAAATCAACCAAATATTTTTTTAATTTGTTTTTTAGATAAATAAATTTAAATAAAATATTAAATTAAATAAATATTGCATTACATGTTTAAAAAAAAGGCATTTATATTATAAAAAGCTGTTCTGAAACACAATAAAAGAGAACATTGAAGTGGAAAATTATATTAACAATGTAATATTAGAATTAAATTATTTTGTTGCAATGCACTTTAATATCAAGCCAAATTTCCAATAATATTAATTTTAGCGTTTAAAATGAAGCTGTTTTAAATGTAGAAGAAATCTTAAATAATAGAACAGATTATATTAATAAAAAATTTATTTAAAATGGTAAGACAGAAAACTACAGGTAAGACAGCAGTAAAAAAGCTTCTATAACATGGCATTTAAAAAACAATACAAAAATATTTAGAAAAGACACTTTTACCAAAGTTCCAAAAAAATATTTAAGATAGTAATTTAAAACTTACATTTAAATAAAAACACTTTATCAAAGTACAATACATATCGTATATAAATAAAGTTTTATATACACCTTCAAACAAAGAAGTTCTTTACAAGCAAAAAATTAAATCAAATATACAACAAGTAAAATTTAAGAATTAGTTAAATATGTGTTTTTAACATATTTAACTAATATGTTAAAAACACATATAAACAAATATAAAGAAACATTAACTGAAAAGTTCAAAAAGAAAGCCAGATTATGGAAACTTTTTTTAATAAAATTGAAACTACTACATTAGGAAGTGCCATTAGTTATATAAAGAAAATTATCAAATTAAAAGTTGGGAAAATATAAAGATATTTTAATACATTAGAGTTTAATATTAAGCCTATTACTAGTTTAAAATACAGCTATTTTAAATATAGAGTTGCAGAATACCAATTCAATAGAACATATTTATTTAATCGTACTTGATATATATCAGTTTAAATGAACATTTGGAAATCAACTAATATGAATATAAACTTAAGGTGGTCATATACTTTAAACACATTTCCCCAGAAAAAAACATAGTACACTTTGAAAAAAATTAAGACAATCTTAAAATAATACAGAAAACGATCGACTTCCTCTGATCCGTTGTCAACTGGAAAATACTGTTTATTTCTCATTACACAAACAATAATGCTTTTAAGTTTGTTGAAAATTCTTTTAACATATAGTAATGTTGTGTATGCTAATTCATTTTAACAACATAACATTATTTTCAGACCGCAAGTATCAACAAATCTGTGATACAAAATTTCTCTCGGTACTGAAAAGAATATCTACAACTTTTTAACTTAATATGCAATATACTAGCAGTTGCATTCAATTAAAATTATTACTTTAAGATACACAGTTTCGAACTAATATTAGTAAATATAATTTCAGTCCAAAACAAATTAAATATGTATTATTTAAACTAAACTTATTTTTAACTTGATAATACTTAAAGAGATAATATTATAAAAATATTTTTGTCAAGGCCATGAACTGACATATTTACAAGCTTAAATGCCTGAAAGAGATTTTTGAATGGACTTCCTATCGAAATATTTTTTAGTTGTACTCAGCCTAGTACTTTGCAATTGACTTCTCATGGGAACATACTCCACAATTTGAAGACTTTGAAATACCTCAAATGCACTTCCATATTCTGTCATTTCTTTTTGCATCATACGAACATTTTTCATACTTTCAAGATGCTTTTTGCTTGTGGGACGGCTGTACTCGGACTTTATTATCTTGACACACAAGAATGACAGCCAAAGAACATTTGAATATAGAGCAGATTTTTGCCAGTCATTACTAAAAGAAAAAAAATCCTTAATTACACTTTATATATTGTTAAAAATTTTTACTAACTTCAAGTTTAAGTAGAAAATTTGTATATTTATTCTTATTATTCATTTTGAACAAATAAAAACTATTAAGGATGTTAAAAAATCTTATTATTTTATAAAGCCTTCAAGCACAAGTGCATGCATATTTTGATTGCTCTCTTGCTTACCAGAAAAATGTTTTGGCTACTGCATTTTCCTCAACTAAAACTTTATTCCATATAAAATGTAATATGGCAATTAAAATTATTATATCAAATTGAAAACATTGAAATCCTTCTCTACTAAAATAATTAAAAATGTATCTTGTTACAAAAAGAATATGAGTTAGAAATATAAATGAAATTCTTCTGCATTGAAAACAAAAATACACTTCACATACTCATCCAAGATAGAGTTAAATAGAATTCCAACTTCAGAACCATAATTGACTGAATTAGTATAAACTAGAACCATAACTAACTGAATTAGTAGTGTTGAACGCTTTCATTTAGGAAGAATTATGCTGAATTGTAGTTTATACTGAATTGTGGTTTATGATTAATTTATTTTCACTTACCAAAATTTTTACAAAATGCATAAGTTAAGCACAGGTAATGTTAGCCAGTTAATTTTTATGTCTCTCACTGAGCACATTAAAGTTACACTCACAAAATTGCTCATGTATATTAAAAATTCCTCATGCCTGATACTAACCCTAATTCTATGTTAAATATAGTTCAAATTTTGGAACCACAATTGATTGATTTAGTAAAAATAATGTTTAGAGCACCTGCATTTAGGAAGCATAATGCTAAACTGTAGTTAGTACAACTTAATATCCAAATTTTAATAATGTTTAATTTTAAAATGGACAGGTATTTTATCAGCACTAAACTCTAACATGTACTATTAGTTTTGTATTACAAAATTTTAATTTATGTACATTACATTATTTGTGATACACCAACAAATGATCCTAATACTGCATTGGCTAGCATTATTGATTCAGAAAATACAAGATTAAAGGGGTTATTACAGAATTTGCAACTTAATAATAAAATACCTCCACAATTGTTAATAGAAATGAAAGATTTAGATAGGGATATGTATGATAAATTTAACTTCATCATTAAAATATTTCCTGCTGGATTTAAAGCAGAATATTTTTTATTCAATGATAATGCTAAATCTTACAATTTCATACTTTTACAAAAAGAGGCTTAAAATGACTCAGAATGAATGCTTTAAAATAAATGAAGGTACTAGGGATATAGGCGCATTGTCAACTAAAATGTCTCTTTCAGAAAACAAGTTTTTATTATTAACAATGCATCTTCTTTCTCAGAATAGCTAAACTTTTCTTGCCATTTTCACTTGACATAACCATTTTATTCTAAACATGAAACTACATTTTAATACTTTCCTTTGGATGCTACAAGATAGCATAAGAATCTCATTTTTGACAAAAATTTTAAATTGCACCTTTATCCCCTGCACCCTTAAAATTTTATAATTAAATCATATGATAATGCATGTATTTTGCAACAATTAATACAATTAAATTTGTTTGTGTTTTCTTTGATGAAAGATGCTACAGCTTCAGTATAACCAGTTGCTGGAATTTTCTGAAGTTTATAATTTTGGTAAAGCTGAAATTCTTGATAATATTCCTATTCTTAATAAGACTTATAACCATTAGGGAAGTGATAGAATGTGAAATGTGTGTAAAACTTGTATGTATTAGTAAGCAAGATTATAAAGTACGTATCAAAAAGGGAGAAAATATTTTGACATTTTCGTGAAATGTAAACAAGTATTGTGTACAAACCAGTTCTTTTATTAAAAGTTGTAAGGAGAAAAGGAGGACATTGATACAGTTTCTACAATTTTAAATTGAGATTAGTAATAAATTTAATTTGTCTACTCACAGATAACAAATCATCATACACTTACCCCATAAGTTTATGGCAGGCATATATTTTTTGGTTTGTCTCTGAGAAATCAAACATGTTTTGAGTACTCAAAAGTGAACTGTTTAAATGTTTTTTTAATAACATAACGATTCCTTATCAAATTATCGTTTATTCATTTCGAAACGCATTAAAAGAAAGTATGAACTTGTATTTAAGTGATATAGAGATACATTTTTAAGTAATGTGGTTTTGAGTATTATTTTAACCCTAAAATAGATTAAATAGCGACAGTATCTTTCTTTAGGAGTAAATAAATAATTAAAGACAATTTTTCCGTAAGATTTTATTTTGAGACTATATTTACAGGCTTGTTCTCTACTAATTGATTAAAAGTTAATTATTGGCATTTTCTGCTTCAAAATTTATCTTTTTTTAACCATAAAAGCTTAATAGTACCCATCAGCAATAAATATCCAGTATCAATATACCCCGTATCGCGGGCAGATTAATATAAATATTTTGTTTTGGAAAAATATTAATTTTAGATAACTGTATTAATTTATACCTCAACTACCAACTCCATGTATACACTAAGTGCTTTTTTCCAGCAGTTAAAAAAAAGTGTATCAATTATCCCTATTTCTCCCCTAATATAAAATATCAAAATTAAATTATAAAATATGATGCATACTTTAAATGTTGCCTGGTAGCTTTGTATACTTCAAACTGATAATCACCACTTTGATTAAATAAAGATTCATCGTTGGCAAGATCATTATAAAATACACAACCTAGATAAATTATTAAAAAAATATCAAAACATAAATATAACAAAAAAATATATAAATTAGGAATAATTTAATTATAACAATAAAACAGAACATATAAAACAAACATATATACGTATACGCTAGGGTGGGCCAAAAACTCGCCTTTGGTAATTAGAAGTCAAATGAAAAAAAAAATTGTCATCGGACAGTGTTTGACCCTTGCGCATGGCGGTTAGTTTTGAAATTTTAACCAATTTCTAGAAAGGAAAATGTAAAAATTGAAAATGAATTGTGTGGGAAAACTTGTCTTTAGTAATTGGAAGATGAATGCAAAACAGAATTTCAACATAAAGCAATATTTGACCCTTGAACATCGCATTCAAAGTTTGGAAAATTTCAATATTTTACACATAGCAGTCAATATACAACAAAAAGTAGCCTTATTAAAATACAAATACAACTTTATAACTACGCAATAAAAATACGTAAAATCTAGACATGTTTTGTGAGATACATCTCCCTTCATTAACAAAAATTAAAAGTCTGTGTGCACAATAAAATGAAAATAAACCCAGAATTGAAAGTGTTGCCAAAGAACTAAAACTATCAAATCGGTTGGAGTTAATTATTGTGTGGCAAAAAGTGGGAAATACTGGGACCGCAAAGGTATCATTGACAATCGAATCAATATTGCTAAAAATATGAAATGCCTCCAGGAAGTCCTCCTTTAAGTCGTGTGAAAGAGATTTTATTGATAGCTGGAAAAATGGAATGCATGTTCAATATACTGAGAATTTTATAAATTTAATGGCTGATCTGGGGATAATATGGCAAAACAACCAAAGCATAGAGGGCTCAGATAGATTAGAATTTTTAAGTTTGTGTAGAGCCTTTTCAACGACGTTGGGTGAAAAACCTCAAACCATGGCGACAGCTCTCATATAGTCAAGTTCAGCCTGGAGTGAATCTGGTGTAGAACAGATATTTAAAGCATGATTAACAAAAGTGTAAAAAGCAGCCATTTTTTGTTGTATGGGGTGACAAGACTCAAAACGAGGGGGCAAAGAAACATTTTTTATGGTGGTTTTCTGTATATGGTGGTGGACAAATGGTCATATTTAAGAGTAATTAAAAAATCAAGAAAAGGGAGAGTATTGTCTGATTCATATTCAACAGTGATTTGTATATTAAAATCAGCTGAATATAGTTGTTTAATAGGGCGAAAGTTTTGTCCATATAGCGGATTCAAAGGGGAAATTTAACTATAGTGAAAAGTTTTTTCTCTCCATATATCAGACATGATACCGGCTAAAAGCAAAAAAAGCTGAACTTTTTCTGAAAGAAGGATCAGATTTACATGTTTGTGACTATTGGAAGTGGGTTAAAACTGGACATTTTCAAAATGGCAGTCATTGACTATTACAGTTAGGTAGTCGTATCTTCTTCATTATTATGTCAAAATTAATATTTTTTTTCTCCTAATCTGGGGTTTTAAGGGTCAAGCAATTCATTTCTGCTATCAGAAATTTTGTTAATCAATTCATTAGTTCCAGGGCCAACGATCATAGAAACAGGGCGATTTAAGAAAAAAAATGTCCAATTGCAAACAAATTCCAATGAAAGGTTTCTTAAGAGCTTTTTTTTCTGATTGGAGTATTGATTCAATACAGCAATCAGAAGCAAAATCCATTAAGAAAAAATTTATTGGAATATTCTTGCAGCTGGACATTATTTTTTTCGTAAATCGACCTGTTGCTGTGATTGCTGGCCCCCTTTGGAGTTTATGAATTTAACAACATTTCTGATAGCAGAAATTAATTCCTTGACCCTTAAAACCCTAGAGAAGAAGAAAAAATATTATTTTTTAACATAATAATAAAGAAGCTAAAACGACTAGCTAATTGTAATAATCAATGGCAGCCATTTTAAAACTTTCCAGTGTTAACCCTCATTTGGTAGTCAAAAACATGTAAACTTTTTTAATGTGGGTCAGCACACCAAGTAGAGGCAAAAACCATTATTTGCAATTTGTTCCCTGTTAAGCTACTTTTTGTTGTAAATCGACCCAAAATGGATAAATTTTTTTATTTTTAAAACTTTGATTGCAATGTTCTAGATTCATTATATTGTCCAATGTCGAAATTCCGTTTGCATTCGTCTCCTGGATTCCGTCTCACAATTCCGTTTCAATTAAAAAAAATTATTTGGAGAAATGGGTAAAAAATTGAAAATTTTAAACTCAATGTACAAAGGTCAAACATTGTCCAATGGCGAAATTTTTTTTACATACAACCTCTAATTACCAAAGGCAAGTTTTCCACACTATTACATTTCGATTTGAAAACTTTAATTTTTTTCGGCTCACCCTATTATACACATATATAAATACAGGATGCCATTAAAAATTCTATTCAGTGGCGGCCCGTGGTCGAAAATGTTAGTGCAGCCGAAATCACGTGAATCTCCCCCCCCCCTCTATTTTCCACAACCATACATGAATGGAAATTCTTTATACACATATATAAATACAGGATACCATTAAAAATCCTATGCCATCCCTTCAGTGGCGGCCCGTGGTCGAAAATGTTAGTGCAGCCGAAATCACGTGAATCTCCCCCCCCCCTCTATTTTCCACAACCATTCTTTATTATTTACTACTCCAATCAAAGTTTTCTTTAAATTTTTACAAAATTATAACATGCAAAAAAAATAGAAAACACTTATTTTTTGAAAATTAAAAAAACAATTCTCCTTCTTTTTAAACATGCAAATCGGTCAATTTTAATATTAACTTAAATAACGAAACAACAGCACACAATAAATTTATCACGAAAACTATTTCCGTTTGGAGAGATTCTCGGTTCTCCCACACATCCCCGAGATTCATGCACGAGCCAATCAGTTTATCGAATACCAAGTGCGCCCAAATCAGAAAATTCATTTCAGGCTGTACCCCGCCACACATGCAGTGCATTAGCAGGGGGGGAAATCTCCATACTACGTAGAGGTTGCATGGCAACGATGTAGCCGATTTCGAACTTTTCTTTTTGGCTGCGGTTTTGATTGAACCAAGTTTTTTCCCTTCTGAATTGTGCATTACAGCAACAGGCTTTCTATTTATCAGAGATTTTGTTTACTTATCGTAGAAATTTAATTTTCACTTCTAATATTCATTAAAGAAAATTAGTAAAATATTTTATTTTAGTTTTAAAACACACTAATAAATTTAGGCGCAGTCCAGCTGTACTTGTAGTCCACGAGCCGCCACTGCAGCCCTTAACATTTGAACAAAGACAGCTATAACCATAAAATGGTGTTTTGGTATAGTAAAGGGGCTATGCACTATTCTACAAGACAACTTACAACACCCCTAGATAAAGTTGAAAGTTAACGTATTTATCTTAGAAACTATACCCAATATATAAAAATAGTTAAATACAAAATTGTAAAGAAGCATTGGTTTAGTTAAAAAAACACTTTGAATAAAACATGTACAATGCTTGTTTGTTTGATTTACATCACTCTCATTAACTCTTTTTTTTTAAGCCTACTGAGAGTGAAAGTGGTGCATTTCGTAATGTAATAGTATTGACAATTGTGAACAAACATGAACATTCTACCAATTCTATTTATAATATTTATACGTTGAAGATATTTATTCGTTTTTAATTTACAATTTTATGCAAGTTTGCTAAGTTAAGAATAGTAAATAATATTTTGCCATTTTTGTTCTTAAGTAAAGTAAAAGGTTCTTGTATGAGAGACATTATGATTATTACTATGTGCAATTAAAATGCACATTATCCACTGATAAAGAAGCTTAAATTCTGGTTAATATTTAATTTTAAATATACTCCACATGTATTCCTTATGCAGTATTAAAAACTTTTTTGAAAAATGGTTTAAAGTTTATGTCAACAAGATATGAATATAGATACTTGAATTACTTGTGAATTAATGCCTTTAAAATATAAAAAGTGGATATAATGTGTGTACTGAGAGAATATTTCAGAAGGTATTAACATTTTGAGATAGTTGAGTTCATATATCATTACAAAGTTATCTAGAATGTAAAATTTCCATCAACTTATTGATCACATTATAAATCCTCAATCAGTATTAGGAGGTGTGACTATTCGATGGTAGTGAGTATACCAGTTATTGTGAAAGTGATAGAAGTCTATAAAATGTGTGTTGTTCTTCTATAATATGCTATTTAGATTTACCATGTCAAATCATACACACATGTAACAATGTATTTTTATAGAAAGTAAAAAAAATAAACTAATAAACATAGTGATAGTTCATTGTGTATTTTTAAAAGCGGCTTATTTTTTTAGAATATAAAACTGTATATCATTACAAGAAAGAAGAGAAAACTGAATAGTATTAATAAGCAATAACTCGGTTTTTAAAATTGACATGGTGGCCAGCAAATGTAAAAAAAGTACAGAACATAATTAGGGGATGTTTTAAACAGTGATCTAATTCGGTACTTTATGTTACATGTGCTGTTATCCAGTAATAATGATCAGAATAAATTAGCAAGCATAATTTGATATTCTGGATTCAATAAATTTTTTTATCAACATCAGAACATAATAGAAATCCTTACCTGAATCTAAAACTCTAGAGAGGGTAAAATCAATAATTGTAACTACCAAACCGTCATTCCGAATGGAAAATGGTTTACCACGCAGGATGTAAGGTATGGTTTTACTGGCATTCCTCTGAACTAGAATATTTCCCAAATGGAGATCTCTATGTTCAAACAAACACGCTTCTTCTGCAATAGCTAAAGATATAGCTATCTGCTTAAAAATACATTCTGCCTCAGCAGCATTTCTCATCTAGAAATTTAAAAAATATATATATAATAAACAGAATATTAATAAAATATCTCTAATTAGTAAAATAAATGTATATCATTGTGTAATAAAATAGTTACTATTTTTACAGAATTATTACTTAGTTTACTCTTGAATAATGGAGAATACAAATACAAAATATTTTTTTAATAATATTGTTTTAAAAACATTTACTAAATCCTAAATATAATTTATACATTAAACCAAACTTAACTGTAAAAATCTCAATTTTTATCTTTAACTGAGATGAATAATTTAAAAACACAAATGCTTATATGCATTTACAAGTTTTAAATCATATTTTTTTTTTAATTTCAAAGCTTTGCAAATCACTGTATATAATGTGAGCAATTTAAATACAAAATTGTCATCAAAAAGTGTGTGTGTTAGGGAGGGTCTTTTATCTTTCCATATTTTTTTTATTTTCTATCTTGAGGCCAAAATATTTATTTTAAGAATTAGAATTACACTTTTTTTTAAGGATTCACCAATCAGAAACTTCTATGTACGAAAAGATAACTCAATTTATACATGAGTTTTCAATTTTGAAATCAGATAAAGTAAAGTTAACTACGAAAAGTATTCCAAAATTGAATGTTTCACATAATGGAAATTATAAATATAAAATTGTGCTAAGAAAAAAATGCATTTAATTTGGTGTACGTGAAAGGTAGTAAAGTAACATTTAGTGCCTTTACATAACATATTGAAACCCAATATAACACTTTAGAAAAATATCGATAAATTCAAATACAACTGTATGTGAAAAAATTAGAGGCTAGGAAAACTCATAGTACCACAAATGCAGTCATATCTTTGCCACCATATTCTAACTCAAGAATAGCAAAGAGTTGTTCTACATCAAAAATATCTATAAACAGAAGACAAACTATAAGTCAGAAAAACAATATTGATTTAATAATCACAGTAAATTATAATTGTCAAAACATATAACATTGTGAATAAATATTCAAGATTATTTCACAAATTAAAAAATATATAGAAACGGCTTTATTTTGTATATGCCACAAATTAGGCTGTAATTCCATATTTCATGTGGATTATCATTAGTGCTGCATAGATGACTTAATATTAATTTGCGTGCATTTTCAGGAAGTGACAACAGAATTCCAGTTTTAATTTCGAAAGTCCATTTACATTCAAATTAATTAGACAAAATTTGTAGAATTCCCCTTGTGTTAAGTTAGTGAAAACCAACAAAAATAGTTTAACTGTTCGAACGAAATATTACACAGGATTGAAAATTGAGCTTAAAACGAAACAATGTGCAAAATTCAAAATCCTACAGCTTGTAGTTACAGAGTTTTTATTGTATGGACAGATCTTTTATCAGATATCTTAATCAGATTCAGTTTTAAAAATTACGCATAATATTTGTTAAAACTGGAATCTCATATCCTTTAATTGAAGTAATTTACTATTTTGTAAAAAATGTATCTTACTGTGGTGAGTAAATAAAGAATTATACCTGGTCGAAGATTATATGTTGTCTTTGCTTCACTAAATGTATCCCAGGCAACAAGCATTTTACTCGGATAGCAACCTTTCACAATTTTAGCACTTAAATAAAATTTAAAAAAAATCGATAATAAAATATAATTAGAAAATATATGTACAATACACAAAACATTTCATTTCCAAAATTCATTAAAAAAAATGTCCAACGGAATAATAGGTAATTTACACGGAATTTGGGGAGTACACTGTTGATTTTAATATTAATGGCCATCTTCAAATGTATACTAAGGTAAAAGCACCTAAAGCCGACACTTATTGCTAAATTGATTCGAAATAAGGAAGTTCCATAAATTAGATGTTTTAGGTTGGTAGGACTTATTGTAATAAGTTATACTACGCTGTTTTTTAAGTAAACAGGCGATTACTATAATTATTATAATTTTGAGGGGAAAGTTTGATGGTGGATATTCTGTTGACAATGAGATGTTGTGCCTTTCTTAATGGAATGATTAAGAGGAGAGTGCGTTTTTATTAAAGTTTATATTATATGGTTTAATGTATTATAGAAACAATAGACATTGATATTCTTTATTTTTGCAGTGAAATAATTTGTGGTATTGTTATTTAAACACTTAACTTTAAAACTAGGCTTTAAAAAAGGAGTCGGGTTTAAGATACTATCATTTGTGACAGCTTATGGAACACAATGTTTCTGAACCTGACACATTTTTAAAATTTCCAGTTTAGAACTATATTTGATAAATAATGGAAGTTACTTTATAATAATTTTAGACTAAATGTTTATAGTCGACTACGAAAAGAAAAACAGTGACATAAACTAGTTCTTTTCGTGGTCAGACTGTAAACATTAAGTCTAAAATTATTATAAATTTGCTTTCAATATTTACATATATTCCATATTTATAACCATTTTAGAGAGATTGCATTTTATGTTACTTTCTTACATTGTATAAAAAGCATCACAAGACATACAGGCATTAGTGAACTTTCCTTCGATTGGATAGCAAGATTTACATTGCATGCAATTGACTCAAAGTCCAAAAGATGTTGAACACTAAGTTATATTTAGTAAGATATTTATATCTAATGCTTCAAAACTTATGCAACATTATTTGAAATTGCAAGATAACTGTATTTAAAGAATTTTATTCAGCTCAGATATTATAAATTGTAGCCAACTTATATGAAATTGAGAAAAACAAAATTTACAATAAAACAACAACAAAATAAGCCGGATTTTGAATATAATTTATAGCTTATAATAGAATAACAAACAAGTTTTTAAATAAATGTTATAAAGTTGATTGTGTTTTTATAATGCATCTGTTTATACTTATGGCCAGTTTCTACAATACAGTGTTTATAAATAAAAAAGATCTTCACAAAACAGTAGTAACTGTTTTTATTTAACAACTTTTTTGTGTTATAGATTTATATAAAAAAATATATTAATAAATTAAACAAATTTTTTTTTTTTTTTTTTGAAAATGTTATTTTTTCTTATTTTATTTGCAACACATTGTTTTTGAATTTGGAATGGATGGGCGGTATAAAGATTCTTGTTAATTTTGAAAACGTGTGGCCAGCTAAAGTTTTGTATGGTACACATTTAAAGGATTAAGACGTTTTGATTCAAGTGATATTAGGCATGATAAAAACTCATCAAATACAAAAATGATGTTAATGGGATTCAAAATGCTGCTTTATTTCTTCATTGTAGTCATATAAGTGAACTGTAGAAATGCAATCTTGTGTTATATGTCTCAATAAAATATTTTAAAAAGGTGAAACTTGTCTTAATTTGTAAAATAAAACTTTAATATTATAGTATTTAACTATTTTTTCCCAATTGGTCAATAACAATTATTTATAAAAACTTCTTTTAAAAGTATGTTTTTAGATTTAAAAATATTAAAATGAAAGTTTTTACAAAATTTTTTAAGTATTGCACAAATAAAATATTTCACATGATGAAACCTGCCCTAATATGTAAAAAAGAAATTAACTATTATATATTACTATAATACATTTTTAAAAAGGAAAAACAAACTATAACTTGAAAACTCTAGCAAAACAAAATTGTCATTTCCGACATTAAATGTTTAATATGAAATGTACTGATGTATCTACTTGGAATGGGCAAAAACAAAAATCCTTGGAATGGAAAAACAATTAGTTACTGTTTTTGTAAAAGTGGTATATAGCTTTTTAACACACAGACAAAATATGAATTATAAAATAATAAATATATACCTTTTTAGTTTGTTGAAATTTTTGGTTTGGTTATCTTTATCAGTCCTCAATTCACTCAAACAACTATAATACAGTAACAAAGATATAATTTTTTTAAATTTATATATGTATGTATATATATATATATATATCTCAGGTGTACAAGTATGAAATGTGGATTTCAGACAACAAATGGTGCACCAATGCAGTTTGCGATATAAAGATTTGACACTGCGCCATTTTGTTCTGTTATTAACAAGTGTCAGACGGGCACAAGTGATAAATTGGAAAAGTGTGTGCATAGTGTGGTGCTGTGGGTTCAATATGTCGAAATTTATACCGAACAAAGAGCATTCGCGGACACTATTAGTTTTTTTGTTTTCATTTAAAGAAAACTGCTGCTGAATCACACCGATTACTTCGAAAAGCTTATGGTGAACATGCTTCATCGCAAGATACGTGTGAAAGATGGTTTCGGCGTTTCAAAAGTGGTGACTTCGATGTTACAGACAATGAACATGGAAAACTGGCCAGATGGGGTGTGGTCTATTATGAGTTGTTAAAACCAGTGGAAACGGTTAATACTAAACGTTACCAACAACAATTGACCGATTTGAATCGTTTGCTGCTTGAAAAAAGGCCAGAATACCGAAAGAGGCCACACAGAGTCATTTTTCTTCATGCCATTGCTCCATCACATACGGTAAAACCGGTTCGCAGCACGTTGGAAGCACTCAGCTGGGAAGTTCTATCCTATGTGGCTTACTCACCAGACTTGGCTCCTTCCGACTACCACTTGTTTGCATCTATGGGCCACGAACTTGCTGAGTAACGCTTTGGTTCGTACGAAGATGTGAAAAAATGGCTCCATGAATGGTTCGCAGCAAAAGGGGAAGATTTTTACTGGGGTGGTATTCACTATTTGTCCGAAAGATGGGAAAAATGTATAACAATCAATGCAACATACTTTGAATAAAGCACTTTTTATCATTCTTCCGAATTTAACGTGTGTGTTTTTTTAAAAAATCTGCATTTCATACTTAAACACCTGATATATATATATATATATATATATATATATAATGAGCTCGAAAATACTATGACCATACTCATATCCCATAGGCTTCCATATGAAGTGTATGGTGAGTTGTGTATTTCTAGATCCTTTAAAAGAATCCTAAATTAATATATGCTGTGATTTGCTACTCTTCTGTCTGATCGAGTATTCAGCAGTCACTGACGACCACAGGAGACACGTTGAGACCCAGTTATTTGTTGTTTGTTAATAGTGCAGTTTTTAAACACTTTCCTTACAGTTGCTCTTGAACATTTCACAAATGCAGCGGTTTAGCTAATACTCCCTCTATAAGTTCGAGCACCCACATTCAAAATCTGTCAAATCGTGTTTTTATCCAAAACACTGTTGGAACAAAATGGTTCTACTAACATTGTAAGCCTTCTACTTACTATTAATGCTTCTACTGACGTTATTAATATTTTTTATACCTATCTCATCCTCTAGTGGAAACAATGTGACATAAAAAGTAATTTACTTAAAAATGAGAGGTGGTCATAATATTTTGGCCGCTCAGTGTATAATAATTAATATATGTACGAAATATACAAAATTATATAAGAATTTCATTGTTTAATATATAAACGAGTATTTTTATTGTTTAAAATAATGTAGTTGAAAATTAGCCAGCTTCGTCAAACTTACAGTTTCAGATAATAATGGAAACTTTAACTTAACATTTCAAAACAGACTTTGTATGTCTCTTTTACTGGTTGAAATTGAAAAGTTCAAAGCAAGTCACTAAAAATTTGCTACACAAAACTATCGTTATGCCGACTACTTTAGCCTAATACAGGGTGTTTAAGAATTATCCTTACAAATTTTACTTGCAATAAAACCTAAAAGAAGTAAGAAACCTAAGTTATGTTGCTTGTACTTGTAAAAGCAACAAATGAAGTTTTATTAGTATGCAGTTAAAAAAGCTTTAATAAAAAAAAACATGATTTATTTTCCTTTATAAATAAGAAAAAAATGTGTGGCTGTTACATGTACAATCAATATAACTTACTTATCTTATTTCCTTTATGTTTTATTCTGCTGTGTTGATGTTGAAAAGATAATTTTTTCCTATATCCGTCGTCCTGAGAAAGCACACTGAGTTGATGATTTATTGTTGCGTTAATAATTTTGGAATGATGCATTGAATGGTTCGTTAGTGGTTTTAGAAGAAGAAAAAAAAAACTGCTTACAAATAAAACGGCACACTTTCAAGAAATTTACCTATATATGGATTTTACAAGAAATTAAAGGCATCTGATGTGGTATAACAATAATGAATTAAAATATTTTTTTTATTATATATGCAAGGCATAGTAAGTACTCTGTAAAAAATACAATATTTAGTTTTAACAAATATGTAAAGTTACAGAAACAGACATGTAAATAAATTAAGGCAAATAAAGTTTACAAAAAATACTTACTGTGCAACTTTCATTTCAGAAAATACACTTTCAATAGGTTGCATACCAGGAACAGCATTGACATCAAAAAAGGGAATTACTTTGATGACTGAAGACATTTTTTTCTGGGTTATAATAAAAACTTCACCATAGGTTCCTTCACCGATTTTACGTATAGCTGTATGACTGAAACATAAAAAAAAAACATAGCAATTAAAGGAAGATAAAAAAAATCAAAAAGTATTGAAAAAGTGCCCAAAACAAATACAAATTTATACAATATGCTTTTAATTTATTATTTTTAGAACAATCATGATAATTTTTTCAGACAAGACATATTTTGACATCAATCCATATATAAAAAATGGATACAAAATATTAAACAATGCAAATGGCATATAAAAAGGCAGTATAACTATAAGTATTGTGATATTTTACAAGGCACATTATCAATGAACATTTAATGAATTGCTATTTGTTTTGAGTATAATAAGGGATTTGAATTTCTTGAAAATTAATTTATAAATATTTACAAGTCATTTATCAATTTTATTTCCAAAATATTTTCAAAGACACTTCCGAGATACACATAGGTAATAAGTTAATTGTTTTTAATGGATTGATACATTTTATTCTTTAAAAAAAATAGATGAAACAGCATTCTTTTAAACTATTACTGTTAATCTTTATTTTTTAAAAAAAATTGTTTCACATTACCTCCAATCAAATACATCTTCAAAACCAATAACAGAATCTTGTTCACAAAACTCTAACAATTCTAAAAGATTACATTCATAGCCATCCTGGCTTTCTGAGCAATCCAAATTAACCTATAATAAAACAATAATTTAACAGTTAAACAAAAATATAAAAAGTAGGAATTAAGGTAGAGAATAGAATTGGCACATGTTCTATTTTGTGATTCCCAAAATATGAGTCATTAAAAAGGATTAAACATAAAGTGTAAAAAAGACTACAATAATTTTAGCATCAATTATACATTTTTTTAATATTTGGAAATAGAAACAATTTTTGAAGTGAACGTTATTGCAATAATCAGACATGATATGCTAAACATAGACAGCAAAAAAAGCTAAATTTTTTCCAAAAAGAAAATTTTAAAGTTATCAAAGTTTTTTGTAAAAAGTTTTTTCCAATCACAAATTTCATTTTTCTTTAGAGATGAATGATTCAGAGTTTTTTTTTTAAATTAGCGAACTAGTTTAATAAGAAATTTGAAAAGCTTTCAAAACTAAATAAAAGCCATTTTTTTAAACAAAAGTTTCATGCATTTTTTTTTTAAATTTAATAAAATATATAAACATTAAAACAAAATAGAATATTAACGCCAGCTAAACAAAAAGAAACATGCTTCTTATTAAATTACATTTTCGAAAAATTTAATACAATTTTGCTGAGTAGGGTTAATCATATCACGGGAAATAGAAAGTAGTAAAGTTTAAGCATTTATTTATCAGATGCGAAAGGATTGCAAGTTTTCGATGGAGATCACAGCAGACTGTGTTTAGTGAATTTCTACAATTTCAAAGTTTTCATGAATGAAAAAAATTCTCAAAAGAGTGCTATTTAGAAGCTGTACTCGCCAGATGTAACAAGATTAGAGTAATAACCATCTCCACTTTTGAGTGATATCATCTCCGTTTGACAAAGATCGTGCAAAAATTTCTAGTTAAAGATGCTACATTGTGAAATTCTCCGTTTTTCTAGAATGAGTATTGATTCTTTACAAAATAACAAATGAACCAAGATTTTCCAAAAATGAAGTGTTTTATGATAATGAATTATCATTAACTAAAAAATCGGACAAAATGGTTAAGGTCGCCTTTTTTTTCTGATGCGAAGTTCCTCCATTAAAGTATTTCTCTCCTCGAGTTCTTGCCCATTTATACTCATGCATCTCAAGGCATGACCCCCTATATACACATATAGAAAATTTCATGCAGATTTGCATCAATCCCAGGGATAATAAAATTAAGGTTTGAAAAAGTGGTTTTCTGTGTTTCCATGGAATTGTAGCATGTCTGAATAACAATAATAATAAAAAAATAAGTACAGCAGACTAATTTTTGAAAATTAACTTACAAAATTTGGCCCTTTGATTAGAGTGGGACATAATACTATAGCACTTTTACATAAAGGTGATTTATTGCGTTGATTTTAATTAAACCTTCACAGCATGGTGGGTCCAAACCTGAAAATGCTAACCGAAGATGGTTAAAACAAACTCATCTTTAACTGGACAGCATTCTGTTTTGTCCCTAAACTTCCAACTGCCATTACATTTTTTTCAGCTGCTATATCCCAGCAAATGTCGAGAAATGTTGTTTTGTGACACCACATTGGAACAGGTGACACAGTACATCAATTTTTCCTACCTTGTCAAATAAAATAATTTGAACAAATTTCTTACTTAAAAATATCCAACATATAAAAATATGTTTTAAATAAAGTTAAAATTAATTTTTTCGTTTGCTTCATGATTTTACTACACCTTTCGAAACACAAACGTTTTTTGGTGTCGCAGGGATCAATTTGGTTATCGAATATTTAAAAAAAAATACTTTTACAAGTCTCTGGAAGGTATTTTGCATGCTCATATAATTTTTTCAGAAAGAAAAAAAAATATTTATAATGAAGGAAACTCCACCTGTATTAATAAAATAATGTGAAAGTTGCATTACCACTATATATTTTCGGGTTATTCTTGCATTTTTTTTAATACAAAACTATAAAAAAAAAATAGTTTCAACATTCACTACCTATTCTTTCAGTTACACCACATGGGTATTTGCAATTTGAATGATTTTACATGATTAATTTTAGTATAGACAAACACAGATACACAAACTAATTGAATAAAGAGACATACAGACCAATTTGTAGAAGTTTTTTTTTCTAATTTAAAAATGTAAACTTGTAATTTTAACAAAACTCCAAAATTGATATTTTAGCTGCTATGAAAACTATTATAAATCGATGCTTTAGTTGACAGATGTATTAACCCACTGACAGAGTTTGTTTACACTGTGGAGAGTTCAAGTTATATTTCCACCTAATTCTTTTTTAAACAATTTTTATTTTTAAAACTATTTTAGTAGAGAAAGGTTTTAAAAGTTCCTCCAAGGTTTTAAATTTCAAAATAGATTTTTGTCTACAAATTTTTATGTGTATTGCAGAGAATACCTTGTGATACTTGAACGGATATACATGTGCATATCCATCACGTAGTTAAGTGCATTTTTCTGAATTTGAGGTCAAGAGTTCATTCAATTCCTCAAAGTGTTTTGTATATAGTACTTTTTCAAAAATTATTCTAATTAGCTGAAACTGTTGACGATCCTTGTTTTTTTCATTCCTTATAATGATACTACAAACTATCTTACAGCTTTCTTGAAAAATTAGTGAATTGTCCCTTACCACATCTGTGCACTAAGACATCGATATATATAAATAAAAATAAAACAATAAATGATCTGTAGGTGCAAATTTTTACAAACTCTTTACTACAACTATAAATTGAAATATAGTACTTTCACAGAAAGTATTTTGTAGTTTTAAGCACAAAGACAAATAATGACACACTTTATTAATATAATATATCAATAAAAATAATTGCATAATTTTATATTTGAAATGGAAAAATACCTTATCTAAAGAATGGAAACTCCTCTTGGTAGATACGTCATTTAAAACCGATTTGTCAAACGTTGGATGCAACTCACAAGATCTAGTAGACTGATGCTGAGAAGTGGTTAAATTAGATTTATGCAAGATATTGCTATATGTCAGGTGTTTACTCAATAAATGTTCATTGCTTACTGGCAGTAACTGGTCAGAAGGAAGAATCAAGTTCAAATCATTATTGATGGCATCATTAGGTTCTATGACAGATACTACTTTTGGATCTAATTTATTACCCGGACCATACTCTGAAGTAAATGATAAATTAATGCAATTGTTAGACGTTGGAGGAAACTGAGTTGTATTTCTGGAAGAAAATAACACATTTGATTCCCGGCCACTTGTATTAAAATAACGACCATGTATTTTCTTATTACGTACTGATGGAGTATTAGTAACAATATTGATTTCTTTTACTTCGGGAAAATGCATTGCTTCACTAGAACTGCGATGGATTGAAATAGGAGTAGATGACTGAATTTCTTTTCTTGTAGGAGAATTATCCAATAAAATAATGGTATCAGACACATCATTAAATGATAATTTACTGCAATTTTTAGCTGTTGAAGGACACTGGGTTGTATTTTTGGAAAGGAATAACACATTTGAACTTAAGTCATCTTTTTTCGAAATCTGAGATATCTCACTTACATTAAATTGAGGTCCATGTATTTTCTTATTATGTACTACTGGAGTACTAGTAGCAATATTGATTTTATGTACTTGAGCTTTACTTTTTACTTTGGGTAAATGCATTACTTTACTAAAGCTGCGCATTGAAATAGATGACTGAAAATTTCTTGTAGATCTTTTTTCAGAAACATGAGAAATGCCAGTCTTTAAAGAAGCAGGAACAGGAGAATTATCCAATAAAATAACGGTATCAGCCAGATTTGTGAGATTACTTTTGTTATTAAAATTGGTAAAACCTTTTTTTTTAAGTGGTTTTTCAATGTTCAAAGAGTGTTCGTAGATGCTTGACCATTGAGGTTCATTTGTGCTTGATGAAAGTATAATAGTCTCATTCAAAGATTTATTTCCCTTTCTACATTTTCGGGGAAGTTTCCGGCGTTTAATTTTTTTTATTTTAAGCTTTTTCTTTGAAGCTGTCGACTGAGTTTCACTTAAACACCGATTAACTTTCTTGCCCTTTATCTGATGACATTGTAGTATACTTCTTCCTGATAACTTCGACCCTTTTACTGCTATCTTACCTTTTACCTTTTTATTGAAAGATAGTTCACTAAAAAGTGAAACATTTGAAGATGAATTGTTGCTCTTAAAAGGTTGATTTCTTTTCAAATAAGTTGACATGCGCTTCAGAGGTCTTGATACCAAATTTCTTTTTTTATGCACTTTTTTTGCAGGCAGCTCTTGAGTGAATGATGAAAATAGTAGTATGCTTGATGTATCTGGATCAGGAGGACTAGGGGAAAAGAAATTATGAGTTTGTGTATTTTAATTTTGTAATTCTTAAAAAACATAATTTTTAAAAATTACGATAAAAATAAAAAATACCAATTTAGTAAAGAACAAAAATATTAAAAGTAAGAAGTAATGATATAGTATATAAAATAAAAAATGGTTATTTTAAGAAATGGTTAATTTATTTATATCCCATGATTTTCTTTTGTATCTCTCTCCCCAAAGGGGTTCAAAGAGGTTTTTACTTATACATACAACTTCATCCCAATATGCTACTAATGATGACAATAATGTAATACATAATAAGTTAAGTCTTAATTGAAAATCCGCAACCTACTGATAATTATGAAAAACGTTTTAGCAGAGTGAACTTAGAATACTTAAACTTAAAATTAAGAGTCGTAAGTAATTGAGAATATATTGACAAATGCAAGTCTTTTATAAAAGCTACGAAAAACATTTATTTCTTACGAAAAACACACAAGCTCCCAAGAGCGTCAGAACAATATCGCATCAGCATCAGAAAGAATAGAAGAACACATTTCAGGCGAATGCCTTCATCTTATCAAAAGAAAAGATTTGCATATACATCGAAAGATACAGCAAATTCAATTATACGGGAATTTGCATATTGCACTGAAAACACATAAAACAAATAACGCCGGGGAAAATTACGCGGTTGACTGGTAATAAAGTATTTCCAAGAAAGTTAATTTAAACGTGGCCGAAAAGTAATTAATACAAAGATTGATTTAAATTACTAAAAATACATTCCAAATCAGTTCGAAATACTGAAAGTAAAAATGAAGCGAACTGATCGGAGGTGAGTAATGTTTACGTTTTTAAACCAGGCTATCTCACGATCGAAAGAGGGAAATTTAAAAACTGGAAATGCTGTAAGTATTAATTTTAAACAAGACATTTCCTAACAATACAGATAACTTAAAATTGGCAATTTGTCAGTTACATCCCTTGTCTTGTGAACAATGACAAGTGTGTGGCTTGTAAAGTAATTTTAATGTATTGCGTTATTCAACAATTTTCTTATAATCGCAGTAGCAGAATCTTGATAATCTGCAACCTAAGAATTAGACAGTTCCTGCATGTAAATCCCTCACTCAAATAGTGCTGTTAGTCCTCTTGCAGGAATTTTTGGAGAACTAAAGAAACAGTTTAATAAATGTGATCTTCAAATAAAATACACTACCCCATTATAAACAAAAAATAGAATTGCTTTGCTTTTAAATGATGTTGGATCCAAAAGTTTGGGGACTGTGACCACCTTTAACAACACAAGTATGTAATTAAAGATTATATAAAAAAGGTTCATATATATTTTGCCATCCTCTTTTTTATAGTTGGAGAAGTTTCACCTGTAACATAATTGACTGCCCATGCAGATGCATCGTGCTAAAATTTGCAATTTAAGTAGCATGGATTTTCAAGACCTTGTAGCGTAGCACATAATTTTATAAGCATTTGGGTATGCATAAGGGATTTAACTGCAGAGATTTGGAGATATTTTCAAAGATAGTACATTGTCTGTATTTTTAAAACTATTTAAAGAAAGGAATTTTATGTCAAGTTCCTAGACATTTGGATCATTCCTAGAATGTAACTTATGATTAAGTTTATTGATTTGGAAACAGATAAAAATAAATAAATTAATCTTTTTGAAACTAATAAAAAGAAAAATTGTATTAAATCCGAGCTTGAAATAAAATACATTCCTCATTAGAATTAGAATATGTCTATATTGAATATTTACATTTTCATTGTCACTTACAATTCTATATAATTAAGAGTAGAATATTGATACTATAAACACATTGAATTAACTTTAAGAATTTTATGCATACAAACCACTGTACAATTACAAGAATTAGTAAAGATATGTACTATCAGCATGAATAACAATAGTTAGCAATTAAATGATTGATATAACTAAATAAGTGATTACTGATTAAACTTTTCAATCGAGGTAATTTTTATCCTAATTATATACTCCGACCAAAATTTACATTTCATAAACCAATTGAATGATAAGTTAGTTGATTAATCAACACTAATCATAAAAGTTTTATTTTTATAAATTAAATATGTTTTAAATTTTGGGTAATTTCATGTAAATGTATCCTAGAAGTGAAATTTAAAAATATTTTTTTGCAAAGTTGAAATTTTTATATTTGATAAAAAAAAATGAATTTATTAAATTTTGCATTAATAAAAATTTTGCACATATTTTGTGACAATGATCCAAGTTTAAAATAATTGCTATGTAATGAAAATGAACTTCTTGCATTTGCATGAATTGTACTGCTTGATTTCTATGGTAAGTTATATTTTCTGAATATTTTGAGTATGGCTTTGAGAATTATAACTAATGTACAATCAAAATCCTTATTCTGGGTGGCAACAACAGTCTGGAAAAAAAGTTCCCTGATATTTACATGATGGTGTCACAAAAATTTCCCTGATTTTACAATTACATTAAGAAATGTTGCAATACATGCTTTATATAGAAACAAAGTATCCACCTACAACGTTCCAATAAATATATTGCATTATAAATGAAAAATTATACACAATGCTTATTGAACTACCCTAAATTACCCAGAATAGAGGGCATAATAGACGATAATTGTCATTTTAATGATCCAAACATGAAAATTTCCCTGATATTTCCAGAATAAAAAAATTTCATGATAATTCCCCGATTTTCCAGGTTATGTTACCACCCTGTTATTTATAACTTGGTTTAATTATTGATTAAAAATGAAATGAAATAAGGATTTTTCAATTGTAGTGTAAATCACAAAAAAGAATAAAGTTTTTTTTTATTGTTTAAATTGAGCCCCAATAAAAAAAATTCTGTGATTTTTTTTTACACTAATCTATGTCAGACTACAATTTTGATTTTTAAAAGAATGACATTTTTTTATTGAATATTAAATAAATTAAAACTGTAGTGTAAGTCACAACTATATGCTGTGTTTGTAGAACTACAATGCTTACAAAATGTACAACAACATGGTTTAAAAATAAAAAAAAAAATGTACTCATTTGGTAAAGCTATTGAAAGAGTCAAGAAAAGTCTACCTTAAATCACAAATATATGTAATGCTATTGTAAAGAAACTAGCACATCAGTTTACACCAGAGATAGCTCAACATACTTGCTCAACACTCAACAATTACTACATTAAGCAATAAAACAAAATCTTTGATAAAGAATTTTTATGAAGAATTCCGTATATATATAATGCTCCTGGTATCAAGGAATTTGTTACTCTTAGAAAACTGAACAAAAAAGGAGAAGACCTCAGAGAAAAGATAACAATATAGAATAACTTAAAAGTGGCAATTGGGTATTGGTTCCATTTCTAGGAAAAAGAAAAGCGAAAAATGTTGATGCACAAATCATTGCAAAAGAAGGATCTATAAGTAGAGAAAATAAAAGAGGAGATTTTGCAATATGCACGGAATACTTTCCATTGCTCAGAAAAAGAAATTGCTGCATATGTTGAAATGTAGGGAGAAAAAATTCTCCTAGCCAAACTATAATTGTAAATTCTATTATAGTTTTTTTAAATTATGTAATGTGTTAATTTAAATCATTTTACCAGTGCTTTGGGTGATTGTAGTGTAAGTCATGTTTCAGTTGTAGTGTAAGTCACACAGATAATTTAAATTAAAATAACTTGAAAACACTTCTAGAAATATTTTTTTTTTTACCTGGGTAAACCTCAAACCCAATTCAACAAAACTAGCATAATATAATAATATTTTTTTTAACAAAGCATGAGTAAGAAAACATAAATTGAAATGATATCCAAAAAATCATGACCTTTCGTGTAGTGTAAGTCACATTGTGACATTTTAATTTTTAGAAATTACAGTAAAACAAAATAAACAAAGTTTATATTGTCAAAAAAATAGAATACAAGTCTAGTATGTCAACTGACATAAAAAGTTTTTTTTATAACACAAATGAAATTTTTTAACTAAGCTTACAATGTGGAATAAATTGTCAAATGTAGTGCAAGTCAGGCATGGAATTAGCCTTTTAATAAAATGCTACATAAATTATAAATAATCACTCGTAGATTAAACAAATTTAACTTGAGTTACCTATTTGCTTTTAAAGGATCTACTCCAAGGGATTTGAGTGTTCCTGCATCAGAGTTAAAAACAGCTTCATTATTGGATGTATCAAGGTTTCTGGTCTTAACACGACCATAGCATCTTAGCTTCTTCATTTCTAGAAATAAACCAGTAAAAAGATTAGATACTTTTAAGCAATATATTACATAGGTGAAAGCCCATCCTTGTGAAAAAGGAAATCATTAAAAAAAAATCACTTTTATTATTTTGTGTTAAAACAAAGCAGCTATTAATACTCAAATACATCACACATGAAAAATGCACAAAACTACGAATATGTTCTCAAAGTATTAGCTTTGAAAAGCCATACCTTTTTCAAAATATATACCTAAGTTATATAGAAGTTTTCCAACCAACCCACAACAAATGAATTTCTACAAACTAAGTACTTTCTGCAAAGCAAAAAATAGGGATTAAAGAAATAATGAGATTGCAGCTTCCATAACTGCTCCCCAGTATCGTTTTTGATTTAGTTGAAAACTTGTTTGAGATTTGGTAGATTTTGAAATCTTTGCTCGCCTATTGACTGCTTTATTTCATTATTCTTATGGGTAGGTCTATAGAATGAAAAGAGAGAATCACAGATCCTTTATGATTACACTAATAAATTTCACAAGAACTCTTGTTTTTGATGAGGCATTTTCAGTAAGAGTAAAGATCTAAGGATAAGAAAGAGGGACTAATCCTACTGAATTTCTTGTTTTAGTTTCCCTGCCATTCCAGCAGAACAGTGGTAGTCTGCAAATATGTTAACTGTCTAATCTTTATGCCAATTCATTCATTGTTCAATATATTTATAAAATAATTATAATAGAAAAAAGTAAATAAAAGAAATCATAGGGATACCAGTCAGATGATGAAAACTAATCTAAACATTTCAATCAAGTACATCCTACATTAATAAAATAAAATCATGATGACTGGTCTTCCACTAAACACAATCTATAAGCCAGCATAGTTGTAGCATAAAGACCTTACTCAACAAATATTGGTGCATTCGCTGGCGAAAATTTAACCAAAATGATAATCCTTACCAGCACTGTTGATGCACATAATGTATCAAAGCTTAACTGCGTGTGCATATTCCAGTGCAACTTTGAGTTTGAGTGCAAATTTTAAATTTCTAATATTGAGAATAAAGTTACATAGTTTTCGAAAGAGTTATAGTTAAATTGTGTATTGTGATCCTGATGAACAAAAGGCAGTATAAAGAAACACATTGCTTATTGCATACAAAAAATTACACAACACAGAATATCGTGGCGTCACTGATAGGTAAATCAATTTTCAATATATTTCTGGTTTGTATATACAAAGTATGGCATTTAACCTTTAGAAGGCGGGTGTTTGATTTTAACATGGGATTCTGGCCGAAATATCGGCCACCCGCCCTGTAAAGGTTAATATTTAAAATTTTAATATTGTTACAAAAGTTTGTAAAAACCCTTTATTTTCAAATGTGGTATCTGTAAGATTTGTTTACAATAGATAGTGGGTAGATTTTCGAGCAAATGTGAAAATTATTTGCTTTTTGAAAACAATATTTTTATTTGCAGACACCTCTATACAATGGGTAAAAAGTTGCGTGCGATATAGGATTTAGCTGTGTTTTTAAATAGTTGCCAAATGACTAGATGCGTTGCGCATGCATATTTTTTTTCTGATCTTTATGGTTACTTCCTGTCAAACACACAATTATAGTTAACAACAGGCGTCGCATCGTCTTTTCGAACCACAGTCGGATGACATCCACTTGCGTAATGGGCTATCAGTGACCATTCAAAAATAATTTTGAAGAATTTCTATTAGGTCTGCACGATTGGATTAAATAAGGTCCGCACTGGAGTTGCACAATTTGCTAATGGCGACAGCTTAGAATTTATTGCGAAGGTTTCATTTCGTTAATTAACTTTGTACCCATTACCTTAAAAAACCCGCTGGTACCCCCTCCTTGCTGTTGTTTGGGGCTACTTATCCCCTCCGAGCAGTAGTTTTTAGCACCGCACAAAAATGCACGGTTATCAAGGACTAAAAACAATTACAATAGGAGCATACAATTCAAAATTCATTTGCAACGTCATCTTTCAATCTATCAAAATATGTATGATAAGAAAAAAAATTTATTCTATCAACCAAACCACATTTTAGTCATAATAACAGCAATAAAGGGTACTTACATATAACAGCAATTTCCGTGTTGCCGTATATAAGGAAAATGGGAGTGCTTACTTTACAGCAATTCTAATCGAAAATAATAACTCGGAATGGTAATTTATCATGTAACAATTTGCTATTACACGCTTTAAAAATAATAGAAATATTATGAAAAATACATGTACACATACTTTAAAACATTCTATTCTAAAACAACAATTCTTATTTTCAATTCATCCCGAATAATTATCATGTCACTCTTTAAACCAATCACAGAAATTCCTATGCCCGGAAGTCAGGTGACCCTCCGAAACAATCCCGCAAATTCCTAACCTTTAATATATGTAAACAATTATCCCATTCTCAGATTGAGAACTGAATCGCCCGAAAAAGTAGCTAAGTACTACCAGCTTATGATTAGAAATCCAAGCTGACACGATTTCCCAAAAGGGTTTAACGTTCTACGTGGACAATATTTACGTGTGTTAACTTTTGCAGGTGGCTCAGCAAATAGTAAATACAAACCATGTGGTTTCTACTCACTCGTCATAGAACCATCTGCAAAAACTGACAATTATTATAATTTTCATGTAGAATTGAACACAAGATTCCTCAAACGACTTTCTCATGCTGCTGTGAGATGTTTAAATAGTGTAATAGCAAATCGCCTTGTCCATTATTTATAATCGAATGTACACCCAATTCACGTTTTTAGAGTAGAAATTATATGAATTTCATCTTTAGCAATATTTATATATTTGTCACTGTCTTTTGTGTCCAAAAAATTTAAACACCAGGCCTGTATCTGTTCCAGGTAAAAATTTAGTTTCAGGCCTTTTATTACTAATCCATTTGTGGTTCAGATGTCCGTGCTCGGGTGAATTTATCACCAAGGCGATTAATTTTTAAATGTGGTTACTTGTTTATTTTCTTCAGCGGACAAGTTGGTTTGGATTGTGTAAATTCAATGTGTGCACAATATGTGGATTGGATGCATGTAGTTTGCGAATGTGTTATGGTTAGAATATACCTGCTGTGAAATGTTTGTACAGATGTACATAGCATCGAATTAAACACGAGATTGCCTATATCAGAAAATAACGTTAACGCAATGTTTTGAGCAGGAAAGCATTCTTTTTAATTAGATGTATTTTACTTGTTTGTGTACTGCTGACAATGCAAGATTTTTTTTCGGAGTGGAAAATTAGAAAAGCTTGTTACTTTTAAATGTGGTAGCCAAAAGATTTGTTGTTAAGCTTGTTGGTAATAAAGTTAGTAAATTCCTAGTGTACGGTGCCCCGTTGTCGGCAAGTTCGAAAATTGGCGCCAAGGCAAAAATGAAGTTTTTTTTGTCGCCAAATCAAAATGGCGGTTTGGTTTGGTTAATTAACGTCGCACTAGAGCCGCACAGTGGGCTATTGGCGACGGTTTGGGGCCTATCTCGAAGGAAAGACCCGGGAACGATGCCTCGTATTTTTTTACCATGGTCAGATGACGCAAAATGGCGGACATTGCGTTGGTCCGGGCAGTCGATCCAGAGTGTCCACAGGGAAAGCATTTTGAATTTCCCTGATTATTCCCTGCAAGCCGTACTTTTTTTTACGGCAATATTTAAAAATGTATTATTATTCCTTATTATTATGCAAGATATGCTTTGACATTATCTTATTATTTCCCAAAAATTTTTTATATTTATTTGTAATATACATGTTTACTAACTATTTCGCTTGATTTTCTAACTCCCAAAAAAGTGCAACCAAAGTTTAACATACAAAAATCAATAATCAATGCATAAAAATTTAATGTACCTCAAATTCAAAATTCCATAGCATTTATCAAATATCAATAATTCAAAATGCTACTTAAAAATTATAAAAGTCTAAGTAAGTGCAATATATCTTTTAGATTATTAGTGATTGCACTTTAAAATCAAAGACTAAAGTAACCTCAATATTAAAAAAGAAATCCAATAACTCAAAAAGTAGAATCCTATCCTAAAAGTAGCATCCCTAACCCTAATAATAAAACTAATTTATTAAATCTAATCCAGTATCTTAAGGTATACAGCTTAGTACATAAAATATATTTTTTAAGATCTAAAATGTACCCAAAAAATAATAGAGGCAACAACAGTTTCGTCAAGTTTATCAGAAAAAAAATCATTTTAGTGATGTTCAAAAGAAATTTGAATTTCACTAGGAACTTACCAAGTTTTAAACATTTGAAAGATCAATTTTTAAAATAATTTGAGTGGGAGGGAAAGTACCTAGTTACAGATAGCCAACCGGTTTGTCAAATATTAGAAATATCAGCATTTTGGTGCGATTTCTACGACCTTGAAAGAGAAAATTTTCAGTTTTACACACTTTTAAAAGTCCCATACGCAATTTCCCTCTTTTCGATTATATTTAAAAAGTATTTGAATATTTGCAACCAATCAACAATGTTTCACAGCCAGAAACCAAGTAAAAAAATTTTTTTTGACCAATTCCCTGATTTTTTCAAAAAAATCCCAAATTCCCTGACATTTCCCTGATTTTTCCAGAATGGTCAAATTCCCTGATATTTCCCTGATTTCCCGGTTTTCCCTGTTTGTGGACACCCTGCGATCATGGTGCTTACAGGCGATCCTTCGGGCAGTTGTTTGGGGCATTTCGATGGCACTCCAAGGCTAAACTAGATGCGCGCACGCATCATCTAACTAGATGCATCTTCGCATCATCAAGGGCAGCATGGCGCAGCTACGTGGGTAAAAAATTTAGGGTTGCCATTGAACATGATATTTTTGCATGTGTCAAGTAGGGTTGCCAAAATATAAACTTTATCGCCCAATCATTTGGCATTAACCGATTTGTTTATAATAAGTAGACGTATGTTTATTGCTAAATGATAAGTTGCATAAATAAAATGGACGAGCAACAGTCCCCTCTAAAAATGCAGCACAATTTTACAAATATTGAATAAGAAACATGGATGATTTTCAACCATGAGATTTGTGTAAAACATGCAAGTATATAATTGACTGCTCGAAGGCTTGACTGGAAGCACCAAATTGGGAAATCGACTCAAATTGGGTACCAGCTGCTATCCTGAGTAGAAATAGGCCGGAGTCCACAACTACCAAGGGCTATGACAGACATCATTAGTGCACATATGCGTGTGTTCTTAAGACTATAGGCAAAATTTTACGTTATATGTGCCATTTGCAACAGCCCTTTTGTGTAATTCTAGTTTGACTTATCAAATTAAACGTGTTAATTAAAAAGTATTATTCTTTAAAAAAATCAAAAAAAATTATAATATTCTTGTTAATTAGATAAAAATCTTTAAATAAAATAAAATCTTTAACCTAAATGTTTTTTATTTAAATAAATTCTATAGTTTAACATTCTTCTTTATGCTAACACATCACCAGGTCTTTCCTTCGAGATAGACCCTGAGCTGCGGCCAATAGCCCATTGTTCAGATCTAATGCGATGTTAACTAACCAACCTAAGAAATCACTGGATACTTCCTTTGAGATAGTAGAAACGAACCGTCGTCAATAACCTATTGTGCAGCTCCAGTCCAATGTTAATTTTCGAACTAACCATAATTTGAATCCCTGCCATTCTGCCTGCAATCTGGAAAGAGGAGATGTAAACATTGTGCCTGGGGTGGTTTAGCTGGTAGATGTCAGCTGGCGAGAGACTGTCACCGGGCCTCCCATCATCGACATCTTTATCTAATTTGTTTACAATATTTAATTTTAAAAAATATTTTAAGGTTGGGACATTTGCGCATAATGGAAATTTCTAAACATAGCGTTTTATTCTTACCATTTTATAGAGATATACTTTGCAATGCATTTTAACTACCTATAAAAAGCCTTACGAAAATTCAACCCGCTATTATAATTTACACATATAGCTTTTCAGTCAATGCAAAGAATATCAGTATTATCCACAAGAACGATTTTGCCCTTTTGACGTGCTTCTTAACTATGTTTACATACCAATGTTTTTCGCGCCAAAAAATATTTTAACGAAATCAACAAAACTTTTTAACAAATCTTAAAGTTTACAATGAAACTACAGCGACAGATTAAATTTTTCTGATTTAGAACGTAATCAAGCATTACGATCATAATAGAATAAAACGACTGAGATTGCCTATCTAACAGAACAGAGGAACAGATGTAAAAAATAGATTATTTAAAGTATTCTGATTACTTCTGGTTATTAAAACAAAACTTAATTATATTTACCGCTTTTTGATGACGTTCCAAAGATGAAAGGAAACTTAAAAGTCACAACAAAAATGATAACTGAAAACCAAACCAGCACTCGGACTTTAAAATTCGTTCTGAAAAACTGTTTTACTTCAGTTCAGTGGATTCGACAGCGATTAAATGTAACCGCAGCTATCGAGTTGGTAAAAGTTGGTTGGTTGATAAATCACCGTACTAGAGCTGCATAAGGAAATTTAATAAATCCTTAATGGGGGAGTTTCACGCCGAGAAGAAGAAGACCGATGTTCCAACGAAACACGGAGAAAGTTCTGCGACGCCGAATAAGTTCAGTAGGGTTAGCATGGAGCTTTAGCTCCTGTACTATAATTTTAAGTTTTAGTCTTTAAATAATACCTCAATATAGAAATATTTACTACATACACTGAGATAGATTGTACTCATCGTTTTTCAAGTATTTTTGTGTTGAAATATAAGTATTTTTCCGTATTTTGTTGTAATTCTAATTATATACAAATATAATATAAGTATTTCTGTACTTAAATTTATTCATATATGGAATAAAAATATTACTTATTTGGAAAAAACAAATATTATAAACAAACTTTCCCATAATTGCAAGCGTAGCGACTAACAAACAAATGTAAAGTTGTCTGCTGTAGGGAAGAAATCGAAACTACAAGTAGGTAAAACGTGTTATTACGTCACGTGAAACTCCCGCATAACATCAAAATTACTTTCACGGTGTTTTCGAAAATTACTAAAATGCTAAATTACATTTTATGTACAAGCAATTATATTAAAATTTAAAACGGTGTTTCATAAAAATATATTTATAACAATGCGGGAGTTTCACGTGGCGTATCAACATGGTAACTTACCAGTAGTTTCGATTTCTTCCCTCCGGCAGACAACTTTGCAGGCCCGTAGACAGGGGGGGGGACCGACTAAAACACATGCTAAAACTTAAAAAATGACTATTTGTGCAGTTGTGTGATGCAGTACAAATTCCATATCGATAAAAGATGCTATTATTTCCACTTCATAGGTAAATTAAATTATAAAATAAATTATCGCCAAGTACTGGTACAAAGTAGTGTGGAATAGCGCCAAATACTTCGCCAGTACCTACTTTTAAGCGATTGCTTACTTCGCATTGCAAACCGGTTTTTTTCCTTGATCGCACCTCCACCTTCGTCTTTACTCCGTGGGCCGAGCGGATTTTTCTCCATGTTCCGTTGGAATAGCGGTCTTCTTCTTCTCGGCGTGAAACTCCCCCGTGCCGTCTCCAGCACTGATTGAAGGTAGGCAGGGCAGGACATTTTTGACGTCATTTCAGACCCGTCTAACTGTGTGGATTTTCTAATCATTCTCATTGGCTATCTGTTTCGATGGGATTGTGTGTATTTCGGTAAGTTTTTTTCTAGGTTAATAAAACAGCTATCGTTCCAATTTTTTTCACGTAAAAACAAGAAAGGTCGACATTTTTATTTGGCAAAACCACTTGGACAAATATATATTGGTATATTGTCGTTATGGATATAAAACTTGATTTCTTTTAACAGGATTTTTTTCTTCTTTTTTCTTAAAAATGTGTGTTTAAATAGAATTATTTCGAACAAATGAACGTTTTGTTATCATTCTCAAATATTCTTATGAATAGTATACTATTTACTTTACTTTATATATTTTTAATGTTATGTCTTGAAATTATTTAAGATTTCAGAAGTATAAATATTATTGAAATAAATATATACTAAAAATCAATGAGTATTTCAAAGATTTGTCTATACATTTATAGTTTGTAAATTTACTTATACATTTTAGACTACATAAATCTTAAATAATCAAGACACTTTTAAAAAATATATCTCAAATGGTTTGGTTTGGTTAATTAGCGTCGCACTAGAGCTGCACAATGGGCTATTGACGACGGTTCGGGGTCTATCTCAAAGGAAAGACACGATATCTCAAATGAAGAAACCTTCCTTTTAAAGATCATAGATAAAGCATAGATAACTTTGGCGTCGTTCAAACTTAAGAAAAATATCTGTACACAGTAATTCCAATTAGAATTCAAATGGAATTGCAAACGACAAGCAAGTTTTAAAAATATTTTGTCGTCAGGGTTTCTTTTTTTAATGTGATTGCAATTATAATTTTTAAAAAATATACATGTTTAAAGTTGCGAATATTTCTTTAACACTAATCTTTTGTTGAATATAAACTGAAGCACAAACGATAATTTACTAAACAGGCAAAAATTATTTTGCTTATAAAAATGTTGATAAATCATATCGGGGCAATATTCTCCTGACATTTGCATTTTAAATCACGAGTTCTTTATAATTTCCAAAGGGCTTGTCTGTAAATTGACTGATGGGAATTAAAAGAAAAGTTTGGGACGACGAAGAAATACATATGGTAAACCAGAAAAGTTTGTAAAAATAGCAAAATATAAGAAACCATAATAATACTGTTGAAGTGTATAACTCTTGTCATCATCATTATTAGACACACCCACAGAGTACGGATAGGTGTACGTCAGTATGACGGCAGAAAAGTCCTTCTCCGCCCTCCGTCAAAAAGTGCTAGAGACGGGCACACCTTAATTACTATATAATCTCCGCACCCTCCTTGAATAAGGATGACTTTTTGCGTTGTATTATTGCAGGGAGGATATAGACTCAGGGACGTCGCGCCGGGGGGGTTTGGGGGGGCGTCCGACCCCCCAATAATTTGAAAACTCTAAAAGTTGGGAATTTCAAGGTTTGAAAATACTTGAGTTGGGAAAATTTATGTCTGAAGAAAATTAATATTTTTAACGAATGAAAGCAAACAAGAATGAAAGTTTTAAAGAATGAAAACAAAACAACAAGGTTATCAAGGGAAAATTAGAAATTGTCCAATAAATTCTTTATCTAAATTGAGAAGCAATGTTTTAAGATTTCCGGACAGACAGCCGTTATCCATAGGCGCCCAAATAAATGCTCGTATCTGCATATTCTGTTTTTATTTTTGGAAACACAAACAATATTTAAATACCTTTTTACATTAAAATGTAGTATTGCGTAACCTATGGACGCCGAACGTCTGATAATTTTGGTTTTCTTTGTGATGTGCGGGTTTGTTTCCGGTCGTCAGGCAGTCGCGTCGGGAGTTTTTTTGAAGGAGGGGGGGGGGGGGGGGGTGTAAGTTAGGAAATTTCTTTCAAAAAGTTGTATCTTCAAGAAGTATTTCAAGTGACGCATTTGTGTATTAAATTAGTAAAACTTTTTCTGATTGTTTACGTATTTTATTGGATATCATTATTATTTATAAAGAAAGTGTCCTCATGTTTTGAAAAATGCCCAATGTTTACATTACAGACTTACTTGTTAAATTTTTTCACTGCCAATTAAAATACACATTACCTGCGACGTCATCTAAATTATATTATTTTACCGGCCAAGGAGTTCGTTTATCTGCGATGTAATCTCCGCCACACTTCAGACCTTTTTAAATATTTGTTAAATTTAATATGATTGAAATTCGTAATCAAAAGCGTAATAAGAACTGTTTAATAACTTTCACATCTCCTGAATTACCAAAAGACTTCCCTCTGCTAAGCCATGATTCCTGCTCAAATAAAGTATTCTGCAATATATGAAATGAATTAAAACAATATAAAAACATGTATCGTAGCCTACTATTGTTTATGTTAAGCTTTTAATCCTACTTAATTAATAATAAAATATATATAAAAAAAACTTTTTAAAGCACATGCTTTTATCAAATGTACTAAAATGCAAAAAATAACCATTCTATACTTCTTGAAAACTGAATTTTGTAACATTACCTTTTCCTCCACTTGCCCCTTGAATTCTTTTCTCTTCAACTACTTTGAAATATGTTGAATATACTTTTGTTGGAACTGACTAAAAATAAAAGCGTGGGGCCCTTATTATTGATATTATATTTAAGATTTATTAAGAATTATTTAACATTTCAAGATGATAAAAGAAGACATTAAGGTTTTTAGATAGCATGTGTGAGCGCCCCACGCTTTTATTTTTAGTCAGTTCCAACAAAAGTATATTCAACATATTTCAAAGTAGTTGAAGAGAAAAGAATTCAAGGGGCAAGTGGAGGAAAAGGTAATGTTACAAAAGTCAGTTTTCAAGAAGTATAGAATGGTTATTTTTTGCATTTTAGTACATTTGATAAAAGCATGTGCTTTAAAAAGTTTTTTTTTATATATATATTTTATTTTCTGCTTTTAAGTTATATAAACATGTATATTACCATTGCTTTGTATAATTAAACCTCTTTAAATTATTTCAAGGCTATAGCATATATTTATTCAAACATTAATTCCACTTACTAACATGCTCAGGGGTGCCCATAGGGGGGGATTATGGCGCAAGTTGCGCCATCAGAATTTTTGGGGGGGATTTTTTTTCATTTCTTTATTATTATTTAATTTTCAGGGGGAAATGTTTTGGGCAAAATTTTTTTTTGCATATATAATACGTCCGCAATCACTGGAATTTCCAGCCATTTCAAGAAACGCCTCTTCGACACAAAAGCTGACGAAATTGTAAAAAAAATACTCTTGTTTAAAAATGCAAGGGGGGGGGGGGGGGGGGGGGTCAATAAAAAAATAAAAAAACTATTTCAGAGAAAAAATCATATTTTTTAAAACTTTTTTTTTTTTAATATGTGTTAAAAATATAACTAGGACATACACGTTTACTTTGTCCGGTTCATACATTCAGACTATACACTTCAGTGCTGAGATTTAAATTAAAAAACGCTGTGAGGCAATAACTTTTCCGTTAGGAGGAAAAAATGTAAAAATAAATATGAAGATTGCTATAAACTCAGGACTGCAGACTGCAACAAAAACTGGAAGAAAAAAACGGTGACTTTAACAAAGTTAATTATTTTGTTTGTTAATATGTGGCATATGTTTTTTTAAAAAAAAACTGCCATGATGGAAGCATAAACTGTTTCCGCATCTCAACAACACTTATAACGTAAATTACGATTTTTATATACAACTCCATAAGAAACTAATTACTTTCATACGTTTGTTCACTAATAAGAAACAGTTTTGGCGATTAGGGGGGACGCTTCCCCCTCCCACTTTTTTTGCATGTTGCCCCCATACTTTTTAAATTTAAACTAAAAAAAATATTTAGTAAATTGTGTTACTGAATTGACGAACTAAAGAAAAATTTCCTACCCCAACTCTCTCCTATTTTTTTCTGGTGCTTATATTACATTTACAATCAATTTTATTTTCTCGTATTATCTTGTATCTTCTGCCAGCACACAGACAGCTACAGACATTTAGGAGCCACTTCTGTCATTACAAAATACTCATCGTTCAAATAAAACAAAAACAAAAAAAGCCAAAGGAAATAGGCGCGACCATAGGTCTTGATTTTTTAGAGGGAAACATATTGGCGCCGATATTTGTCTACGAGTCATACGAATAGTATTATGAAAGCCAAACTGAATTTTTAGAACCCAATCGCCGCTACTGAGCGTAGGTGGTTTTATTGTATTTGAGTTTAGTCTTGGCGTCGAATCAGTTTAAATAATTTCAATGGTGTTACAATAAAAGAACGGATAATATATTTTAGTCAGCAAGGACGAATGGTTTTTGTGAACGTGCAGTTTAAATGTGGAGTAAAGCTGAGAATATTTAAATTGTAAAAAAATAACTAAATGAAAAGTATTTTCTGAGTTTGATAAACTGTACAGGTAAGTGGATAAATATCATACGGCATTTTGAAATTAAATTTCATTATTAATACATTTTTAATTTAAATAAAGATTTCTTAAAATTCGATAAAATAAAGTTTTTGCATTTGATAGTCATATTTAAAATAGCCAAAAATAAGAGTAGAAGGTCACGAGTGATTTTAAATAAAACCAACAGCGTTCAGTATTTTGCATGAATTTAGTCGATAATTTTTTTTTCTATCTTTGTGTTTACCTGTCTATTTTGTTGGGGTTTAATAGCTGTTTTTTTTTAAATAAAACTTTCACAAGTTTATTCATTACTTATAATTTGTACTTTAGTTCATGTTGACATCTCTAACCGTTAAGACATGAATTTTCCCACTTTTTCATAAATATTTCTGTTTGACCATATATGTAGCTGTGTTTTATATATACCAGTTTTGTTTATACCGTTAGGTAAGAGAAAGTATACTTAACCAGTAAAAAACAGATATTCTAAGGCCCATTCTACACGGATGCTATTTACGCCGCGTTGCATTTTGCAGAAGCATCTGATTGGTGCATTCACACCACGTGGTGGACCAATCGTAGAGTTATCGCAAAAGCTAACGTGCGCAAATAACGTCCGTGTAGAATGGGGACATTATTAAAGCGCATTAGCTTTTGTACATGGCCCTGTGATTGGGGAATAAAAACTATGTGGTTTACATATACACTCGTAGAACCATCTGTATCTAACGCGCGTAAATAACATCAATTTTATTTCTTTAATGTCATGATGTGTTTAAAAAAAAAGCCGTTTTTTATATTTCAATTAGAAAGCTTTTCTTTCTTATATATAAAGTATTTAAGCATTTTCAGTGGCATTTGGCTGACATGTAAGAGGCAATTGTTTCTGAGCATTTAGAGTAAAACCTATTTACATCATGTGTTTCTGCTAATTAGAGTGATTTTGTATATATCACTGACAAATAAAATAAAATATTGTAGGTAGTTATTTTAGTCTAAATGGAGCGATTGCAAGGGCTTTTCTGAAATTAAACAATCAGAGATTACCGTCAGCATTTCTACAGTAACTATTTTTAGGTGTTTACAAAATTGAATTCCAAAACCGTGATTTAAAAATTTTTAAATATCCATTTGTAAATTATATTTTCTGGTGGAATTGAAATCAACACCTTAGACAAATCGATGACATTTTGTAGAAAACACCAGATTTTTAGACCATAACAAAGCTGCGGTTCTTGAACCGAAATCGATCGATTCTTAGCGGAAAGACAATAATAAGTTCTATGGAATTTATTATGAATTTAAACGCATGTTTTAACAATTAATAAATTTCTGAAATTACAATTTTATTCGACAAAATTATGTTATCTGAACCTCCGACCCTATATTTTAACAACGAACCTGACTTTAAGCACCATTTGTTTGTATCAATGAAACGTTATAAAGAGATGCGGAGAGAAAGTTTAATTCAATATATAAGTTCCATACATATAAGTTAATATATGTAAGTTAAAGTATAACCAAGTTTATATCTTGATTTTATCCCCAACTGATTTATAAAATACGAAATGTGGAGCTTTGTGTGGATTCAGTTGAAAATGTTAGATTCTAATAAAGTTATATGCTTTAAATTTGAGGGAGTAGAGATTTTTTTTTGGGGGGGGGGGGTGTGCCCCAGGTAGCACAACAATATTGCCCAATATTGGGCCAATGTTGGCCAATCTCACTGTGGATTGGTGTATATCGACCGTTCGTTTGCGTCATTAGCCAATATTGCCCAATGTTACCATGCCGATGCTGAGGATTCAGCAAATTCTTATAACACCTTTAAACTTATAAATTTGCACTTTATAACAAATAAATGGATAAAGACAACTAATATACACAACTTTTATGTGATAACCCAAGATGTTAATTCGTTTTAAAGATTTTGTCAGTTTTAATCGGCGAATCTTGGTCAAAATCGGTCGGCAATATTCCTATGTCAAATACTGAAGTTCCGACAAAACTTCTAAAAGTTTTAAAAACTACATTTGTTAACAAAAAAATTGTGTAGCAAGAATAATTTTCCACATTTTTAAAGTAATATCTTCAGATTTTTACACGTTTTAAAAATTTCGCCCCTGAATCGGCTGATATTGGTCAGTTATCAAGGTGCGCATGCGCAGAATATGTTTCAGTTGTTTACTTCGGTCGTGCGTGGGTCGTGCTTTGAAATGAAATGGCGCTAAAAGCCCGGGCTTTGCATGTGATGTGAAGAAGGAAGTATCAAATGCAGGTAAATATTTATCAAAAGTCAACCGATTATTTACAGATTATACAAATATTAAGGGAACGACCAACAACAGGCCCAGCACCCAACAAGTATTGTTTACTTGTTGAGTCAAGTGTAGCATTTTTACAGATTTTGTTGTTTATTGTACGGAATTGACAGTACCTACTGGAAGCGTTGTATCATGATCGTATGAGTTTATAAAAAACTTAGATTTTCTTAAACTTATTTATAGGAAAAAACAGATTTCATTAATTGTGTTTTTATTGTAGTAAGTTATTCAGATCGGAATATTTTTATAGTTCTCTAAATAAGTAAATGTAATTGTTTTGTACTCGAAATATAGTCGAAACTCTTTTCTTTCGGGTAACTTCTACCAAGTTCTCTACACTCTAAAAGTGCCTTAATAAAGTATATTATTAAGGAATGTTTAATTATGGAAATTTAATTTCCAAATCTGATGTTTTAGATAAGTTACAAAACAATTTATCCTAGCAGTGGCATGTACAGCCCACATTTTAAGAAATTTCAACTTGGGGCAAAGTAAATTTTTCAGATAGCAGAATCCCAGAAGTAAATGAAATCTTGGTACTTAAAATAGCAAATTTAAACTAATTTAATAAACTTAGTTTAAAATTATATGTTCCGAAAAAAATGTATTTAAAATTTTTTATCTAATTCATGAAATTTTCTAATGGTTAATAAAAGTATGTTTTTTTTTGGTCATAATGTAAAATTTTATTTTAAAATATATATTTCTGCAATCATACAAATGTAAAGTTTTAAATCTAAAGTACATATACATCTAAATATGTATACTTGGGTAAATCTTAGACAAGTACCCGAGCATATATTGCAAACAAAATGTGCATTAATAACATTACACATTAATAAGTAGCCTTTACTTTATAAGATTAACAATAATATTCTATTTGTATTTGGAAAATATTTTGTTTTATAGCACTAAAATATAGAAAAATAAGTAGTTTAAATTTTTTTTTAAATGTTATCGTATTGGTATATTATAACATACGTTAGGTAAAATTAGACATAATACTTTTTTAAAACTTGTTATCATTTCTGAAAAATGCTTTTAAAAAATCTATGTCCTTGTAAATTACTGCTTCTGGCAACTTTTGTTGCCGTTCCTTCATCTACAGAAATTTTAGCACTGACTTGCGGGCATTGAAAAATTGTTTCTTTTCCATTTAAAACTATGACGAGTCTTATTAATTGTTTCGAGATTAGCCGACTGCCAATGATCTGACATCAACATGTTGTAGCAGGAAATGACCCTTTTCACTTAGAATGTAGTGCGGCCAGAAGAATTGACCCTAATGATTTTTTGAAAGTTCCCTTAGCCACATTTTTTTTTTTAAGCGTACAGAATGTGATGCACAAATATCCAATCTCCTGGGAAGACTTGGAATTTCTTCAATTCAATCCTAATAACTTTCAAAAATAAAGTTACTGAAATTGGTTACCTCTTCGGGAAATAATCATTATGCCTACGATTGTCCGCTGATGTTACATTACATAATTTTCTTGTTCTCATTTTCATAATAATTTTAATAAAAAATATTTTATCCCTTTTCGATCACATGTAAGTAACAAACTTACAGTTCCAGTCCCAGAATATTTACCAATATAAAGAATTAGTAATTATATAGTTGTTAATTACTGAGGAAATTGCATAACTTTTTTAAGATATTAACAATTTTCGGTAGAAAATTTATTTACTATCCACTGTATGGAAATACTTTCAAAATATTAAAAATTGCTATTGGAGCTGTATCCAATATTTATTTTTAAATAAGTAACTTTTTATATAATATTTGGTTCAAATGCATTGTGTGGTTCCCCTTGACAACTTTTTAAAAATGATATATTCACAATGCTAACACATTCTGGGCAACAACCGGTTTTGTTGAAAGAACTCAATTTTCTCTCTGCAGGGTTGCTGAAAATGTTAACTAGATTTGGCAGGGAAATCAAGGAAACCGTAGAGTACGTTTTAACCATATATTCGAGAAATATACTAGGACATAATTTAGTTAAAGGCATTTTACTGTTCCAGAATTCCACATTTTGTCAAAAAAAAGCCTTACCTACCTTATTTGTTATGGATAACAATTTATAAGAAAATGTAATGTTAGCCTGTTTAGTAGTTATTGTGTACAAGATGGTAATGATAACAAGCCAAACTAATTGAATATGCTTAATCGCTATATTGCACAATCTTTGAGTGCATTATTTATTAAATCTTCATTTGGTTATTCAGATGTGTCTTAATTCCAGAATATATTAATTCCATTATGATTTGAAAGTTCTCTGCAAATTTAAAATATATTTTAAGCCGGCATATAAAAAAAAGTATACTAGGCAGTTGGCCAAAGCATTTGAAGTACTTGCTAAAATCGATTTAATACCATGTTGAAATTTAATGTAATATTTTGTTAACACTCAAGCATGTATTTAAACAATTTTAGTCGTGTTATTTTTTTTAGAAAAAAGTTTGAGGAATAAATTAAAACAACATGATATACAGCATTAAGAAACTGATCACTAGATTTATTAAGAAAATGATCGCTAGATTTCCTCATTCAGTAATTTTTGACTTGTTATCTAGCATTTGGTATTTTTCTCTTTCCTTTAATATGTGTTATTCCTATTTTATTTTAGCTGAATTTCCACTAGAGCTGCTCACTGATAACTTGAAGAGGCTGCATTGATTAGCCCCGAGATCTCTTCTGAAACCTGATTTATGAATATTGAGCTCAGCTTGAAATTCATTTCAAGACATATACTCCACATCCTGTAGCCTGAAAAGCCACTCGGATACCAACTACTAAGTCAACAAACACCCGAACTGGCACCTCGCTCTCCCAAATTTCCACACCATGACCAATGTGAGGATATTTGGGCCATGATAGATTTATCTCCAGCCCCTTTTCCCACCCTGCCTTTGTTGGCCTTGTGGACAATTCAAGGCTAGCAACAAACTCACAATACTCTAATTAAAAGATCAGAACTTTTATGTGAAGACTATTGAGTGTGAAAGCAGATTTGCTTAAAAAATTGAAATACTAAAGTAGCAAGTGTTAAAATAAAAATGTGGTTTAATAACTTTTAGAATGTTATTTAATATTTAAAATAAAACTTGTGCACTAATGATGGAGGTAGTAGTATGAATCGTTAACCACTTATATGATTGAGTCACAAGGTTATATGATTGAGTGATAAGGTTTGTTTAGAAGTGGTCTCAGTAGAATAGTTGGAAGTGGTTTTCACTATATTAATATTTATTATTAAAAAATGTAAAATATTAAATACAAAAAAACTTTTTAAAATGTAATTTTATTATATATTTACTAATGTATATACATTAAAAGTTAAAAATAAGCGAACATTTTTGCATGAGGCACTCAAGTAAATGTAGAACATTTGTTAATTTTTAACTTAAAAAGATTTTTTTTAAATTTATTTTATAATAAACAGCAGTAGTGAAAGCAAACTGCTGTAAACTTTAATGTTGGTAGAAATAATTTTCATGGATGTCTTTTTTTTGTATTCGATTTTGTTAATTGACTTAAGTTTATTTTATAATTATCCATAGAAATCAACTAAATTCTTAAACTTTCTCATAATGAGGCATTAGCATCATTAGTCGATATTACAATTAAAGAACGATCTGTAAACACAGCTTCATACTTTTCAACTACAGTCAAATTATAAGGAAAATGTCTTAGCTCAGTTACTAGGTGTTAGTTTTTTTTTTTTGGTTCCTAAATTGCAAATAATTTGAAATTGAAACACAATGTAAATAAATATAATTTTTACTTTCTTTACAACAACTGACATCAAACACAATACACATTTTTAGAAATTTATTTTGCTAATAATAAGTAAGCAACTTATCAAATTATATTATATATTGGAGCATATTTAATTTTTATCAATATATTTCATGCTTATTTTATATCGAATATTTCATGCATTCAACTGTTGTACTACAAATACCAACTTAGTAGTATTTTAGATTAGAAAATCACACTTGACGTGTTGTAAATGACGTATGTGATCCAAACTTCAAGGAGTATCCAAATTATTCCACAATACCTGTTGCGTTAGATTTCTTTTTTTACAATAGAAGGGAGTCATAATAGTTAATTGAGGTAAGTGAAATTGGCCCAAATATTTTATGCCACATAAAAGAGAATTTAAATTTGGATTTCTTATAAATGCTAAAAAGTTTTTTAAAAAGCTGAAATTTGTTTTAGTATTTTAACTAGATTGCTGAAAAGTTTACAAAAACCTGCTTAAATGCAGATATCTAACTGTCTTAAGATATTAAACTAGACTACTAAAAATTCTTAAACTTGCTTATCAGTCTAGCATCATTAACCTTAACAAAAAAAAAAAAATCTCCATTTTCAAAACTAATTTACTTCGGTGTAAATAACATTTACAATAGCTTGGTGATCAAATTTACTCTCAAAATGGATACTTTTCACATATAGTACTTCAATATAAAAGTATTCACTACATTTTCCTCATTTTTAAGAATTATCTTTAATATGTTTTAAACAAATTAAGTCTTAATTTTTCTTAAACTTAATTTTTTTTTCAAAATTAACTAATTTAAATTCTTTTGAAGAATTATAAATTTGTAATTTTAGGAAATTTTAATTATTAAATTTTTGAATTATAATTTTATTGCTATATTTTTATTATTATATAGATTTTGAATAAAAAAAAATTTATGTTACCAAGAGAAAGAAAATTAGTAGTATAGTCCAATATTTTCCACAGAGGAAAGAATATTTTTCATGCAACAGCTTTAAATGATCAAAAACAAAAGAAACAAAATGTTTTATAAAAATATTTTTTTTAAAAAATTGTCATGGTATTGTTCATCAATATTGTAAAACGCTGCTTTCAAATATATTCGATTTCGGCTAATGTCGAGTCAATCAATGTAAATCGGCCGCCTTTTATTTAATATTGACAGATATAGCTTTGGCAATATTTGCCAATATTGATAAAAGGTTAACCATTTGACATTGGCCAACCCGACATTCGCCAATATTAGCCGACCTAACTTTAGTCAATATTGGCCAATATCGGTTGAGCAATATTTGCCAATATTGATAAAAGGTTAACCATTTGACATTGGCCGATCCGACATTCGCCAATATTGGCCAATACCGCTCTACAATATTGGCCAATATCGGTTCGGCAATATTGCCCAATATTGATAAAAGGTTAACAGTTTGACGTTGGCCGATCCGACATTCGCCAATGTTGCCGAAACTCTCTTTGCCGATATTGGCCAATATTACTGTGCTACCTGGGGCGCCATTGAATTACGGGGGGATTTGCGCCATTGAGTTTGGGGGGGGGGGATGGGCACCCCTGAACATGCTACATAAATTATTTAACAGTTTACCTTTATTTGATCATAACGTTAAATTACTACTTTTAACTCCTCCGAAGTTATAACCTATCAGAGTTTAGTAATGTGCTTTACAAAACCAAAATTGTTTAATAGTGGACAGTTCTATCAATAATTGAAAGGAGTATGAAATATGCAATGCAGTTGGGTGGAAGGTTTTTCATCATCTTATTGGTGATTCCCTCTTTTCCTGGTGCATTTTTTAATTTTGAGATTGCGAATTGCATCAGTGATTTCTATGGTTTGGACGGTTTCATAGCTAATGTTTGGAGGAATGAGCAGGAACACTTGTCATTCGAGTTACCAAAAACGCCCTCCGATCATGTCCGGGGAAGCCCAAGGCTTGCCGCGCATCTTTTAAGCGCGCGGAACGCATGAACACTTAAAAGTGCCATCGAAATGCCCCAAACAACTGTCCGAAGGATCGCCTGTAAGCACCATGATCGACTTCCCAGATCAACGTGATGTCCGCCATTTTGCGTCAACTGTCCATGGTTAAAAAATACGAGGCATTCGTTCCCGATATGGATTTCCTTCGAGATAGGCACCGAACCGTCGCCAATAGTCCATTGTGCAGCTCTAGTGAGACGTTAATTAACCAAACCAAACCGCCATTTTGATTTGGCGCCAAGAAAAAAACGTCATTTTTACCTTGGCGCCAATTTTTGGACTTGGCGACAACGGGGCACCGTACACTAGGAATTTACTATAATTTTTTTAAACATATTAAAAACTTATTGTCGTTTTCTCAACGAATAAAATTATTTCATCTATATATATCATAAAAATTAAACTAATGCAATAAACATCGCTATATGCAAATTAAATGAATAGGTAACTCACTTGTTTGTTGTTACACAAATTAATTTGTTTCCTATAAATCCTTCTACTTTTAACTCCTCCGAAGTTATAACCTATCAGAGTTTAGTAATGTGCTTTACAAAACCAAAATTGTTTAATAGCGGACAGTTCTGTCAATAATAAAATTAAAGAAGAAACTATTACCATAAACATCTATCATTTGGTTTAAAAATATTCAAAATGGCGACGGAAAGCTTTTCTGTTGAAGCAAAACCAGATCATTGCGCATAACTTTTCGCGCATTCATCTGACGTCATTTTGGTAGATCATGAGTTCGAGTCTGGCTTTTGCCAGATTTGTCGATTTTAAAGAAAATTCATTATTAATTATAATTAATTAGTAATTAACAATTTTATGGCTAATTATTGTATTGTCACCGGGATTACGTATGTATGCCAAGTTTCAAATTTTTATGACAATTAGAAGTGGGTTTAAATTGAGTTACAAGATTTGAGGACACATCACACCAGACAGTGTGAGTTAAATAAAAGCATGTAATAATAATAAAAAAGATGAAAAGTATCGGTCAGTTGGAACTGGAAATTTTACACAATGTCGAGTTGGGAATTTCATATCTATAAGTTGGGAATTTCATATCTATAAGTTGGGAACTTCATATCTTTAAGTTGGGAATTTCATTTCTTCAGTTGGGAAAATTCTTGTTTCAGCCCCCCCCCCAAAAAAAAATTGTGTGCGACGGCCCTATATAGACTCCATTATCTTTGTATTATTGTTAAAGATGATAACTAACACCAATTAAGTAAGTTATCGATAAATCGTAATTAAAATTCAGTTTATTTTATTTACTATATTTAATTTAATTTCAGTTCCAAATAGTAACAAAATAATTAAATTTCTATAACGAAGTGCCGAAAGGTCGTGTTGAAACAAAAACCTTTTGCTAATGCGTGGTTAAAAATTTGGTTATTTGAATGTCTAAAGTTATTAATCCAGAAATGAACTGGTTCATGACAAAATAATAAAAAGTGAAATAAAGAGAAAAATGCGGGATCTTGTTGAATGTTTTTAAAAACACTTGCTAATGCAGAAAAATTTATTTTCTTGGCTATCTGGAACAAAGATCTTTTCTTTTAATTAAATGATAAAATATAAATTCAGACAACGCCTAGTCTGAGAAAGAATAAAATCTTATGTCTTTTTTTATGAATTGAATTATAAATAATAAAAATTAAAATACGCAAAAAAAACGCATTTTTTTATATTATAGAAGATAATTGAGTTTTTTTTAAACAGCTTTTAAGTTAGAATATATCAATTACTTTTTAACAAAAATCTTACTGACAGCTCTGAAAGAATTTTAAACTTTTATATTAGCGCTGTTTATAAACAATTTGCTTTAAAATTAAAATGCATTTAAATATAGATTATGATTTTTATAGAATAGGACGTAGAAGGTGTTGGTACATGTTAAATATTCAGTGATTATTTGATTAGTGATCCCCGATTCAGTGATTTTAATGTATGTCATTCATTTAACATGGATGACAATATCGTTTGCGATTTAAAAGAATTTTCTTTTCGTTATTGACACTAAAAATGACGTCATAGGTTTTGTTCGATTTAATAATTATTGAAAAACGTCTGCAAATTGGGATTTTTGTTACAATACGTTTTCATTAAAAAAAACCACAAAAAAAACCAGAATTTAATTTTATCTTAGGGAAATGGTTTAGAATTGTTTTAAAATGTTATAATTGTTTTATCTCATTTGTTTTGTTTGTATACAGGTTAATTGTAACTATATTTATTTATCTTAGATCGAACTTTTAGAATAATTCTTCCAAAATGAGAGTAATTTGTGCATGAACGTTCATTTTATTTATTTAAAAAATATTTTATGCAAGTATTTTTTTTTAATTGTACGAAGCTTAGTTTCCCTGTGAATTTTCAACTCTATATGACTTTTAATGTTATTAAATAATATAATTCCACAGATACCAACTGATAATTGAGAAAATATTTTATTTAATGTGCCAATGAATATTTCCTTTTAAAACATTAAATGGCGATCATTAAGAATTAAATGTTCTGAATTATTGTTCTGAATGAATGTTCTGAATTATTGAAAGTACATGGTGAGATAATAATATGCTGCACCGTTTGCTAAACTATCCCCAAGTTATAGCAATTTATTCTTTGAATAAAGTGCGTCTTGGCTTTACTGTGGAAACTTATTAAATATTTTTATGACAGGTATTTTTCGATGTGAATGTAATAACAATAGTACCACAAAATAAAAATTTTAGGAAAAATGATTTAACAAAATGAGTAAATTCCGACTTTTTAATACATTGATACGGAAATAATTTTTTTTTCTTAAAATTAAAATAGGTGGTTATTCTTCTGTAATATAATAGCATTCATGGAAATTCTCTAAAAACGTGGGCATTGGGACATAGTAAAAGAAAGTTGTGTAGAATTTTAAAACATACTATTTTTGGTTGAATATATATACCTTGCTGTAAATTTTATTCTCACTTTTATTAAAAATTTGAGGCAGTTTATTCGCAAAAAACGTTTAGGTTTATTCTGGCTTTTTATATTCTGTTATTGATGTTAAAAAATGCAAACTACTAATTAGATACACAAGTTGTTGGTGGAAGATATTGCAAAGATGTAGCCTAAACGATACACTAATGCGATGTTTAATTTTTTCTTCTTGACTTTCATTGGGAGGGGTTTGAACCCCCTGAACCACCCTCTTACCTACGTGCCTGATAACAAACGTTCATTTGTTCGAAATAATTCTATTTAAACACAAATTTTTAACAAAAAGTTGGTCCGTATGCTTATCCCATGAAAAAAAAAATCCTGCTAAAAGAAATCATGTTTTATATCCATAACGACAATATACCAATATATATTTGTCCAAGTGGTTTTGACAATTAAAAAAAGTCGAAATTTCTTGTTTTTACGTGAAAAAAATTGGAACGATAGCTGTTTTATTAACCTAGAAAAAAACTTACCGAAATACACACAATTTTCCACGAAACAGACAGCCAATAAGATGGTTTGGTTTTGTTAATTAACGTCGCACTAGAGCTGCACAGTGGGCTATTGGCGACGGTTCGGGGTCAATCTCGAAGGAAAGACCCGGGAACACATACACATTCACACACACATTCATACACACATTCATACACACATTCATACATGCACCTCGTTATTTTAGAACCATGGTCAGATGACGAGGAAACACCTGAACTGGCACCCAACGCCTTCAATAGACGTCGGGACTTTGGACACCGATCAGATTTATCGTGCACCAGTCCCGTATACACGTCAGTATAATTTGTTGGCTATTCTGGACGACTTTCTAGTATTTTTGTAGCGAAGCTGGCAACCCTCCGATCGCAAGATCACTACTTTTTTACTTTTCTATGTCAAGTCCATTTCACGGATTCGAACCACCAATCCTCTGATTAGTAGCTGAACGCCTTACCAACTGAGCAACTGGGGCTCGACAGCCAATAAGAAAGATTATAAAACGCACGGTTTGGTTTGGATAAATAACGTCGCACTAGAGCTGAACAGTGGGCTATTGGCGACGGTTCGGGGTCAATCTCGAAGGAAAGACCCCGGGAACAGATACACATTCACACACACACATTTATAAACACATGCACCTCGTTATTTTAAAACCATGGTCACATAACGAGGAAACACCTGAATTGGCACATAACGCCTTCAATAGAAGTCGGGACTTTGGAAAACCCACGGACTTAAAATGACGTCAAAAATGTCCGGTCTTGCGGTGGTGGAGACGGCACAGCTTTCTATTATTATATATATTTTTATGGAACACCGTTTTAAATTATAATATAATTGTTTTACAGAAAATGTAATTTAGGTTTGGTTTGGTTTTGTTAAAAACGTCGCACTAGAGCTGTACAGTGGGTTATTGGCGACGGTTCGGGGTCAATTTCGAAGAAAAGACCCGTGAACACATGCACATTCACACACACATTCATACATACACCTCTTTATTTTAGAACCATTGTCAGATGAATACGAAACACCTGAACTGGCACCCAACGCCTTCAATAGACGTCGGGACTTTGGACCCCGATCAGATTTATCGTGCACCAGTCCCGTATACACGACAGTATAATTTGTTGGATATTCTGGACTGTAATTTAGGATTTTAGTAATTTTCAAAAACACCGTAAAAGTAAATTTGATGTTATTAATGATTTATTAAATTTCGCTATGCAGCTCTAGTACGACGCAATTTAACCTACCAATTCGATATTTGCGGCAAGTTGGCTGCGGTTGCATTTAATCTCTGTCGGATCCACTGAACTGAAGTAAAGCAGTTTTTCACGAATTTTAAAGACCGTGTGCTGGTCACTGGTTTGGTTTTCGGTTATCATTTTTGTTGTGACTTGTAAATTTCCTTTCATCTTTGGAGCTTCATCATACCAGCGGTAAATATGATTAAGTTTTGTTTTAATAACCACAAGTAATCCGAATACTTTAAATTTATTTTTTACATATGTTCTTTTGTTCTGTTTGATCGGCTATCTCATTCGTTTTATTCCATTATGATCTAAATCAGAAATTTTTAATGTGTCGCCATCATTGTAAACTTTAAGATTTGTTAAAATTTTTTGTTGACTTCGTTAAAATATTTTTTGGTCCGAAAAATATTGCTGTGTAAACATAGTAAAGAAGCACGTGAAAAGAGCAAAATCGTTCTTGTGGATAATAATGATTTTCTTAGCATTGACTGAAAAGCTATATATGTAAATTATAGTAGCGGGATGTGTGAAATTTTCGCAAGGTTTTTTACAGATAGATAAAATGCATTGCAAAGTACAACTCTAAAAAAATGGCGCGAATTAAACGTTATGTTTAGAAACTAACATTATGCGCAAATGTCCCAACCTGAAAATATTTTTTTAAATTAACCATTGTAAACAAATTAGATAAAGATGTCAATGATGGGAGGAAGTTCGTTTTTTTAAAAAATCGGCCAGCGATGGTGACAGTTTCTCGCCAGCTTACATCTACCAGCAAAACCATCCCAGGCACAATGTTTACATCCCCTCTTTCAAGATTACCTGCGACGCGGCAGGGATTCGAGTAAATTCCTAGTGTCAGTGGCGGATTTAACGGGCGGCAAATGGACAGTTGCTGCCTGGGCCCCCTTGTCTTGGGTCCATTTGGGGCCCCCTCGACTCCAAAAATTAGAAAAGGGAGGAAGAGAAATAATTGTTTCTTTTATTTTTAACATATTTTAATTTTACTAAACATTTCGTTGAAATTATCTGTTTGGATTCCTTTATCCTTATGCATATGAATAGACAGGTGCCTCTTTTTCAACGATCCCGGGCCCACTCCTCTTTACAGGGCATCATTATCGAATAGGTCCGTGCAAACAGAACTTGTACTTAAGGTTTCTGAGCAGCCCCCAAATCATCTACGACGCAGGGGCAGGGCCCTGCTTTTGTAAATAGGCCAAACGTGGGGCCTCTTACCAGACGCAGGGCCCTGTGCGAAGGTAGCTGCGAGAATCCATAGTTCGTGGATTATCGCAGCTACCTTCTCTAAAACATGCTATTGAAACCATATTGTGGTTTGTTTCTTCTAGCCACGACCGCATAATTTCGTTAATCTTAAAATACTTCATTATAAGTTGTCAGTTTATTCAAAAACAAAACCATATCCCATGTTTTCAATAATGGTTTTTAATTTATTGATTTTGTTGGTCCGCGAAAACACCTGCTCTTTGATTATTATCTAAATTTCTCGAAAAACAAGCGAGCGATTTGTTTTCTTTTTTTACGAATCAACCCATCACCCCAGGACGTAGACCATTCGGCTCGTATCGCTCTTTTTATTTTTTTTCTGAAAATAGATCAGACACCCTTTCTTTTATTCAATGTAACTTTTACATTAAAATGTTGTATTACGTAATCTATAGGCGCCGAAAGTCTGAGCAAGCATATTTGGCCTCGTTTTATTACTCTTTGTGATTTCTGGTCGAACCCCCCCCCCCCCCCCCCCCAATAATATGAAATCCTTTAAAAGTTGGGAACTTCGAGTTTTAAAAAATCCCTGATTTGGGAAAATTTCCCTCCCCAAATCCCTGATTTAGAAAAAAAGAGGGGGGGGGGGGTTTGTGGAATTATATGCTTGTGGAGGTTTAGAATGGACTATACTACAACTACATTGCCCCGTGAGGTCGTAGGGGACTACTTGAAATAAAATCCCTAATTGATGAGATCGAACAGCTTTCATTTCACAGCTTCTTATTTCAGAGTAAGGTGAATTTAGGAAGCAATTTTTTTAATACTAATAACAAATGTAGGAGGTTTTGTACATTAGTATATTTTACTGTTTTGCAATGTAGCGAATTAGTGTAAATACTAGGAAAATACGTTTTATATTAAGTCTAATTTTCTAATGGTTTTATTGCATCGATTGAATAATTATATATTCAACAATTTATTATTTATTTCATTTGCAAATATTTAAATTGATAATTTATATTTATTCAGAACATTGTCCAATTAAACTTTTTTTGTACTCAATAAACTCTTACTCATGCAAAATCGTATATATTTTTTATATTACTAACTTTTTATGGTTCCAAAAAGCAGAAAAAGTTTAAGTTTGAAAACTATTTATAAAATTTATCAATTTAAGTAGCTGAAATAAACATAATTTCAGATATTTATGTGAACATCTACAACACTTTGTTAAAAATGTAAAAAGTAGATATAAGAATAATGTAAAAAAAAAAATATTTTAAAATATTACTTTTGGTAATTTCATTTTCGGTATTTCTCATAATGTGGTACGGTTTCTTGTAAAGAAATTTAAACTGGACAATGGGGCATACAATACGGCATAAAGCCATATTTAAGAACTTTTATTGTAAAATATTTTATTTGTTTTGTTAAAATAGACGAATCAAGTTTATTTAGTTACAAATATCGGAAAGTTCTTTTTGCGAGATTACAACACAGCTGCGGAACAGTTGCGCTGTCCTTAAAAATGTGAAATAATTGCGTCGAGCCAAATATTAATTTTTGTTAATATTATAGAAAATTATCATTTAGGAACAAACATTCAAATTGTGTTTTGTCACACACGCGCCTATAGAATTTGAAGAGTTCGTGGGAAAAACCAAAGAGTATTTTTTCTTACTACATTGACTGATCTACGGATTCCAAAATTTGCTAGATAAATTCAAAGGATAAAACGTGTTTTGGACAAATAAAATAGTTAAGTTCTATTAAAAATTCGGAAGCAAGTTCAAAAGACGTAATAATCTTATTTTTAAAAATTTTAGAATAAACACACGTTTTTTGAATGTTTGCTCCTAAATTAATTATTAGAAAACAGGCCCCCTTCAAACATTTTTGCTGCCTGGGCCTTTTGTCTTAAAAGGCCAAAAATGATGGGTTTTTTTGTCGCCAAATCAAAATGGCGGACATTGCGTTAGTCGCACTTGAGCTTCACAATGGGCTAATGGCGACGGTTTCGTATTGATACCGAAGTTTTGTTTTATTAACATCGCACAACAGTCTATATTGGGCTGTTGGCAGCAGTTCGGCGTTTATCTCGAAAGTAACAATGTCCGTACGGGCAGTCGATCATAGTGGTTACAGGCAATTCTTCAGGCAGTCATTTGGGGCACTTAAACAGTACTCTTAAGCGAACACGCGTACCGCACGCTAAAGTCACAGACTCCTGAGGTCGATTTTGTGGTCTCCGGCCTACGACTCCCTCCGGGCAGTTGATCATTGTGCTTACAGGCAATCCTTCGGGCAGTCGTTTGGGGCATTTCGACAACACTGGAGGCGCCGAACTGCTGCCATCAACCCAATATAAACTCTAGTGCGGTGTTAATTTACCAAAACAAAGCTTCGGAATCAATTCTAAACAGTCCCCATTAGCTCATTGTGGAGCTCAAGTGCGACCAATGTAATGTCCGCCATTTTGATTTGGCGATAAAAAAAAACACGTAATTTTTAGCCTTGGTGCCAATTTTTGGACTGGCAACAACGGGGCACCGTACACTAGGAATTTACCAAGGCCTGTTAACACTTATTAAAAAAATCAAACTGTTTTATAATTTTTTCAACTAAAATTTTTTTTAAAAGCTTTTTTTTCATATTGGATTTTCTACTTTTATTAGAATAGTTTTAGGAAAATTGCATAATTTTTGTCATGATTTTTTAAAATTTTAGATAACCTGTTCAGAACATTGAATGGCAATAAGGACAAAATTATGGAGGATGAAATGCCAATTCCGAAAGTTGTGCTCTATAATGGGAAAATTAAAGTTGAATGGGAGAAGGAATATAATATAGGAGCTGGATTGACTAATTTAGGTAACACATGTTTTTTAAACTCGGTAGTCCAGTGCCTGACTTACTGTCCTCCTATTGTAAACTATCTAATGTTGGACAATGACCATTCTTCAAAATGTAATGCAAGCAAAGGTAAGATTCCAAATGTTTTTTCTTTTTCTTTATGCATTTAAAATTATTTTCATGAAAATTACCTATAAGTTTTGTAGTTTAGCTAACAATGTGGACTCGGATAACTATGGCCATACTCCTGTCATGAGAGCAGGATCTATAGCAAATTAGGAACTAGAATTTGACCAGTGTTCATCAAACTATAAAAATTGTTCAATTGACTTAGCCTATATAACTAGTTACAGAAGGAACCAATGTTCTTCTTTTCATGGTAGAACAAGGGTTGCAGAATATGAATAAGGTTCGTGGAAAGTTTTTATTAAGGATAAATCCCAAAAATAAAAATTACAATGAAAGATATCTACTTGCGTTTATTTCCATGTTCTTTTCATAATTGGAATGTAGTGTTCATCTTTAAAATCAATTAAAAAACTAATTTCATTAAGTTATTTTATTAATGCTAAAGTGCGTAATTTTTTTTTTTTTCTGACTTATAGACCATTCAAATGGTAGAAAATAGGGGGAAATTTTGGTGTACTTTTGATATTTGGTTCTATTATGTGTTTTGGGTTGCTGAACACGAATTTCAATTTTGCGAGGCGTATCTATGTCGTTAACCAAGTTATAAGCAAAAAATGGGTTAAATGTTTTTTTTTAAATAACTCGAAAACTATCCATTTTCCGTAAAAGTTGACTATACTCGAAATTGAAGAGGATAAAATTTTTTACATTCCAACACTTTCATTTCTACCACAATTCATTGAAATTGTTCATACTTTTAACATTGTTCCATGAAATCTCCAATTAAAGATTTGGTAAGGCTTATTGTTCTTTTAACTTAAATGCTCATGTTGGATTGTTGAGGAATTTGCGAACAATTCGATTTGTGTGGCATAACTTAAATAGTTAAAAAAAAAATTGTCCAATTTTGAATTATTTCTTAAAAAATCTATTCAAATTTGCACAAGTCGCGACAGACTGGGCAGGTGTTTCATTTGGAGTAATAAAAATTTATTTTTTGAAAGAAGCTTGTTTCTGTTTGGCTGGTATTAATATTCTAATGTTTTTATTTTGTTTTAATTTTACATATTTTATTAATTTTTTTTTAATTTGAAACTTCTCTCCTCCCCTTTACTTTTCAAAAAAATTGTTTTTATTTGTTTTTTTGAAAAAATTTAAAATATCTTATTAAACTAAAAATCTGAATAACTTTTCTGAATAGAAAAATTGTACTTTACATAAAATAAAATTTGAGATTGCAAAAACTTCTTTACAAGGAACTCTAGAAAATTTAAGGGCTTTAAAATTTTCCATTAAAAAAAATCAGCTTTTTTTTAAAAAAATTCAATTTTTTTGGCGAGGAAAAAAGTTAAGCTTTTTTTTTGCTTTTAGTCTGCACCATGTCTGATTTAAGTGTTCAATTAAAAAAAAAAACATTTTTGGTTGGAAAAAATATATTTCTGGAAATTTCAGTGGTCTTAACTTTTTCTACACCCCTGGGTAGAACTACATCATAAGATTAAAATTTGCAACAGAAAACATTTCTTTTGAAGCAAATTGCTATATTTTATGCAAATACATATTAAAGAGCTTTCAGAAGAATGAAGTCTGTTGGCAGATTTGCTTCTTGTATGAGTTTTTCAAAGACTGAAACAAACAGGCAGAAGTTTTACTTAATAAAAATAAAATAATTTCTGTTTCTGAATGTGGCCTGACTTCTATTTGTGAACGCGTTAAATGCAATAGTCTGTTTTTATACTTCTCTAGATGTAAACATCGTCTGCATGATATGCATCCTGAAGTCGCACATGAAAAGAGTTATCGGCAAAAAAGGTGATATCATTCAACCCCTTGAGGTCTTTAACAAATTAAAATGTAAGTCATGTTGAGAGGTTATGCAGCTTTTCTATGCTAAAAGTTTAAAGTAATTGGTAAGTTTGAATCTTTTTGTCTTTAGCGATAGCAACAAATTTTAGTTATGGACAACAAGAAGACGCCCATGAGTTCCTTCTTTACATCCTCGACAATTTGTGGAAGTCCTGTCTACTGCAAAACAACATTTGTTTTAAGTATACAAATTTTTATTTTTAACATGTCCTACATGGAAAGACATATATTTTTTAATATGAATATTTTATTATACTAACATGCATTTTTTTGTAATTTTAAATCTTGCATTACCTAACCCTCCAGTTCCCCAATGGAACCCAGCACTGATTTTTATTTAAAGAAAAGAATTTCATTTGGCCTTATTTACAGGCCTCGCAACATGTCCCTTTTTTTCCCTAAAAGTCTTTTTTGTTACTTAAGGTACTTAAAAGTCCTTTTTTTTCAGAATATGTTAAAGTTACACACCGTTTCGAAATATCACTTTCCTGCACACGATCGTACATTATTTACCCCATAGGCTGATTCTAAGTGAAGTTATATTGATTTTACACATGTCATTTTTTAGGTTGTGACTCCAACCTTGCATAGACAATAAAGTAAAAAACTGCTATAGTGTTCAGAAGTAGCTTGCATATATAAAACGAACCATTTCGAGCTTTCTTTCAAACGGATAGAATTTTTTTTTTAAAATTTACACTTCGTTTTACTCCGTTGCTTTGTTCCTATAATTTGGTCAACATAAGGTTTAAAATATTCATGAGATTTAACAAATTGTTTTAATAATATTAATAGTTTTACGGTGCGATATTTATAATGGTGATAGTTAACGAAAATTTAACGCAGGCTTAAATTTTGTAGGTCCCTTTTTGTAACTTTTTTTAAGATATTTGGTCCCTTTTTCCCTAGGGACAAAAGAAAAAAGTGTTGCGAGACCTGTATTTAGCATTATTTTAAATAATCAACCCAAAAATGAGGTGCACTCTGAAGTGTGCATTGAGAACTTTAAGGTAAATATCTAAAGATTGTTTTGAAATGGATTAATGTTTTCAACTAAATAATTTAGAAGAAACATTAAGTTTTGCTTTTTTCTTAAAACAATTGATTTAAAAAAAAATTCTGTCATCTTCTTAAAATGCAAAATTGTATATAATAATTAGTATAAAGAATTTTCTGCATTTTGCTAAATTGCTGAAATTTATCAAGCACAATTGATCTATTTATATTTGAACTTATAGGTTAGATCCTGCTAGTGAAAAGACGACTGTCATCAACCAGATATTTGGGAGTTATCACAGAAGTCAAAGTAAGGTTGCCTTTATTCAGGCCTCACAGCAGGTCCCTTTTTTCCCTAAAAGTTCTTTTTGTTACTTGAAATACTTAAAAGTCCTTTTTTTCAGAATTTAGTCCCTTTCCCCTTATTTATAAAAAAAAAAAAATCCACCCTTTATGACTATAATAAAACATTTATGGCCTTTCTCCTCCTTATTTAACCATTTTTTTTATTACGCACTGGTCATTACATTCATGTTTGTATATGTGTTAAATCTGCTGCTAGGGTGTTACAACTCTCGAATATCGTTAAACCAGAAAAAGGCTTGTTGTGTAATTAATCACATTAGTGTGGAATGCGGGCCTAAGTGTAAACTGTCCTTACGGGACCACTGGATCTTGTTGATGCATTGCATTAAAAACAAATGTAAATGAAGAAAATGAAAATGGAATAATCTTGAAGACTAAAAAATAGCAGGTGAATGTGTAAATTGGAATTACATAATTTCCCAGTACCTCATATTCTAATTAAGCAAATACTGTTTGATTGAATACTTTCGATTTGAAAAATAGACTTTTCTCGTAGTAAGTAGGATTCCTGCTAAATTCCTGAGTCCCCCCCCCCCTCCTGTTGTATTCCTTCTCTTTTTTTCCCCTCAACGGCAAAAAAAGAGTAGTCAGTAAGAACTGTACCGTAATAATTTATTCATGGAAACGTTTGGGCCACACATTTGGGTACACATTTCAGAAAGGGAGTGGGTAAATAGCAAACTTTATTGGTGTGGCTCACCTTCCTCTACACGATGTTCCCTGTGGAGTAATGGGGGCTGAAGCATATACTGCAGCCAAGGGCGACCTCCCCCTCCCATGCAGTACAAAGGTCAAAACAGGGAATGAGTTAACAATTGTCCCGGTTGACATATTCCACCTTCCTCTACACGACGGTATGCCATTTATGCACATACGTTGATTGCACATGGAGTTATAGGGGTGAATTGTATGTTGCAACAATTACGTGCAACACACCATACCAACGCGGTACAAAGGTCAGAGGGGGGAATAGGTTAAAAATAGACCGGCTCGAAAAGTCACTGTCCTGCACACGATGGTACATTATTTATCCCCGTAGACTGATTCTAAGTGAAGTTATATGGATTTTACACATGTCCTTTTTTAGGTTGCGACTCTGACCCTGACCGAAAGCATAGACGGTGTAGTCAAAAACTGGTATAATGTTAAAAATAGCTTACATCTATCAAACGTACCATTTCGATATTTCTTTCAAACGGATAGAAAATAATTATTTTTTAAAAAATTTACATCTCATTTTATTCTGTTGCTTTTTTCCTATAATTTTGTCAACATAAGGTTTAAAATATTCATGAGATTTAACAAATTGTTTTAATAATATTAACAGTTTTGCGGTGCAATATTTATAGTTGTGATAGTTAACAAATATTTAATGCGGTCTTAAATTTTGTAGGTCCCTTTTTTTAAAGATATTTGGTCCCTTTTTCCCTAGGGACAAATGTAAAAAGTGTTGCAAGCCCTGCTTTAGTACCTCGATTTAAGTCAAACATTTAAAAATAGTCTTGTTGTTCTATTTAGTTTTTTTTATTAATGTTAGAAAAAGTTACTCTGTTGAAGTGGAAAGTGGTGGTTCATCTTATTAAAATCTATTTAAGATTGTGCCGATTTTGTTAGAGAGTATTGCATAATTGTGTGTTGTTGCACATAATTTTTTTTAATTGGTAGTTTGTGTGATGTAAAGTTTTTATGAGTTTTGTAATTCTCTAATCTACAAAAATTATAATTTATGTTCTAAATGTATTAAAATTTATAAAATTTTACATTTTAGTTACTTGTGATGTATGTAAAAAGAAGAGCAACACATTTGACCATTTCATGGATTTTAGTCTGAACATTGAGGTAAAATAGTTTTAAATTACCAGATATTTCTAATATTAGAGGCTAAATGTTGTTCTGAGTAAAGCAACAATATGTTAACATTAGTTTAAGTTTTATTATGTGCATGTACACTTGACAGGGTTTATACACTTCATGGGAAAATTCCTGGAAATTTATATTTTTTTACCAGAGCCTTGCAAAACTCCTGGATTTTTTTTTTATTTTACTAAAAAAATAATCGTATGTACTTGCGTATAAGCTGAAAAATTTTAGTCAAAGTGTTCTTCAAAAAGTAGGTGGGTCTGTATATGCGAGCCAGTTATATTTATAATGGACTGGGAGTAAAGGGGAAAGTTAGATTTCGATGTTGATCACGTTTCTCGATCCAAGAGTGCACCACTTGTGTTAACTGAAGACTGTACTGCACATGGCATAATCATAAAGAAAATATTACTTCTTACATAAATATTCAAATAAAAATACTTTAAAAAAGTTTTGTAGAATCTATGAAGCTAGTATATAAATTGCTAAGAGAGTAGGTGCATGCAAATAAAAAAAAATTATTTTGAGATTTATATATTTTCTAAAATGTTAGGCTCTTTTGCATACAGCACTATTTAAATTTTTTTCCTAGCTAAACTAGAAGTATTTTAATTTTTTTTTTAACATTCTATATGGTATGCATTAAGCATACAGGTTTTTTTAAATACTTTTTTTTCTCAAAACTATGTGTTTTGTCTTAAGTACATATAAAAAAATGTTATTAAACTTAAACACCCATTAACTTTTTTAAGTGTTTTGCACACATTAACCCATGCATTTATAGTTTTAAGGTTTAGATATTTAAAAAAAAAACATTTCTTTAAGTACATATTTTTTTTCAAAAGCCTCAAAATTCTAACAGTTTTTATGCCCTAAAAATGTGTCAAACTTTTTATGTATATACCTATGGGTTACTTTATGTAATTATATGCAGTTGTTAAGTTTTTCAAGGTAAGTGAACGATTAGTTTTTAAGTAATATGTACCTAAGGAGAAATTTTTTTTTTTAGAAATTTTTGATTTTAGTCCAGTAAATTTAGGCTCAAAATGGGGTCGATATGACATAAATTCACAGGCCTTACAAAAGGTCCCTTTTGTCCCTAAAAGTAATTTTTGTTACTAAAGTACTAAAAAGTCTTTTTTTTTCAGAATATCGTCTCTTTTTTTTAATTTTAGCAAACATATTTTTTTCCTTTATATCTACGATAACACATTTCTGGTACTTTCCCCTCCCTAACAAAGATTAATTTTTTTCATTTTGTAATGGCCATTACAAAAATCAACATTCATGTTTGTATTCATCATCATTCTTTTTGTACTGTTATTTTTTTTTCTGCAAGAATGGAAAAATAAAATACAAAATTGTTTTTATCGATTTTAGGTTTGTCAGGTCACTTTGTTAAGATGGCTTGAGCAGAAGCTGAAATTCGCAATATTAAATCACACTGCTCATTTTTGCGAAAGTACGGTTGCTGAAATTTGAGTGCTCATTTACGATGCAATTGTACTCAAAGAAACACGAGTAGGTCCAGGTACTCATTTTAAGTACCATTTTTTTACGTGTGGGAATAGTGATGTCGAAAAAATTGGCTCATCGACTTTTAACACTCCCTAGGAATTAATTTAAATGTGAAGTGCTTTACTTTTTTGGAAAACATCGAAATCCCGATTGGAGAATTTATTAAGCTATCAAATTAGATGGCAGAATCGCCGAATTTGATTTAGTATTAAAGTATTTACGTATTTACAGTGCCTAAATTTTTTTAATATTCTCGAGTTATTGTTTTATTTGCTGAAATTATAGTTTGGAATTTTCTAAATATGCTTGCAAAATTCTTGAATAGGGATTATCAATTTTTTTTTCTTGTGTTAAATCGATTGGTAATGTTCCAAAATGACAAAAAAATTTGGTTTCACGCATATTTTTTAATATACGTTAATTTAATAAGGGGAGAAAGGCATGAATGGAAGGATTTCGTGTAAAAAAAAAGAGGACTTGGATTCATGTCCGATATTTTAGCCAATGGGTTTTCATCATTGGAAAATATCACTTCATTTGTTATTTTGTGCAGTATTGATGCTCAATCTTGAAAAACGGAGAATTTCCCAAGAATATAGCATCTTTAACATGTAGTAATATTTGTGATCTTCCCCAAACGCAGGGATGAATCACTCGAAAGTTGAAGACTAAAACTCTTTCGTTACATCTGATGAATGCAATCTCAAAATTGTGCTATTTCAAGAACTCTTTTTTTTCTCATGAAAACTTTTAAATTATAGATATTCACTAAATATGATCTGCTGCAGTCTCCTTTGGAAATGTTTTCAATCTATTTGCATCTGATAAATAAATGCTTATTTTTCACTAGGTCCTATTTCATCATGATTTACTTTGAACTACCTTACAAAATTGCATTAAATTTTTCCAATATGTAATTTATTCATGTAATTGAAGTTTGAGATTTACTATTTTATGTAATAACAATGGACATTTGAAAGAAGCTTGTTTCTTTTTTTGTGGCTTGCAATTCGTCTCGGCATTAATATTTCATTTAAATATTTAGATATTAACTTTTTTTTATTTGACCCCCCCCCCCTGTCTCTAAAATAATAAAAGACTTTTCCATTTACTTTTTACTCTTTAATAAATCTAAAGCTTTCATGCAAATAAAATTAAGGAATTTAATTGCCCTTTATACAGTAGCAACTTCCCTAATTGACTATGCAAATGCTCCCTAATTGACTTCACAAAATTGCAACACTGTGTTGGTTAATTGAAAAAAACTCATTTTACTGAAAAAAATAAACATTTGAAAGTTAAGTGTAGTAAAATTCTTTAAATAGTCTTTCAAATGTATAATCTTGTCATTGATCGAGTGCTGTTTGAATGACAAACTTATATGCTGGATACCGATGTTGTTTTGTTTTGCAATTATCAAAACAAATCCTATTTTTTGTGTTTAGTATTCTTATTTTTACTACTATTTTTTCTTAAAATATGACAGTGGTCCCTGTACCTCCTGGAAATATTTTGTTTGCTCCTGGAATTTTTTCTCTAAATATGCATAAACCCTGATTTTAGCAGAAATAAACGTTTCTGTTTTGTCCTTCTAGAAAAATTTAACAAGTTTGCAAGAGGCATTGGAGAGGTACACAATCTCTGAAATACTTAAACAAAATAATTCATACAAATGCTCAAACTGTAAAACGAAGGTTATGGCACACAAGAAATTTACTGTATACAAAGAACCAAATGTTGCGATTTTTCAGCTTAACAGGTATGATTAAGTATTTTTGTGCTTGTTATATATTTATAATATACATTTTTAGAATAATGGTTCATGATATTTTGGTTATTTACTAATTCTATCAACTATAATTAGCTTGGAAAAAGTCAGTAATAAAACCAAGTAGTTTATTATTAGTAATAGTTTATCAACAAAAGCCAGCTGAACATGTTCAAAATTGCACTTGCAAGCTTAGTCTGTTGGTAGAGAAATATTGTATCTAATTTTTTAAGTGGTTAAAGTTTATTTTTGAATGTATTTAATAATTCTTATTAGCCTACAGTGTTTTCTTGTTATTTTTAATGTTGCCTTGGATGTCACTTTACCTGTCCAAGTAGGATATGTTATTTCACTTTTAAGCTTTTGGAAAAATATAAATTCTATAATTTGTAAAAACAGGGTGGCAACATAACCGGGAAGTCAGGGAATTGTCATGGAATTTTTTTATTCTGGAAATGTCAGGGAAAATTAAAAAAAAATCAGGGAATTTTTTTATTCTGGAAATGTCAGGAGAAATTAAAAAAATCAGGGAATTTTTCAAATTTGGTTAATTTAAATGGCAATTATTATTGTCTATTCTGATTTGTTTAGTCGGCAATATTTCCTTTTAGTTCCGATTAAAAAAAAATCATTGTCGAGCGCATGCGCAGTTTCGTTGTTGATAGATACGTGATAGATACATTTTTATAGGAATCCGCTTAATTTAAACTTATCTCCTTTTCCAATTTTAGGCAATTACATTATAAATTTTACTGACCCGTGTATAAGCCTATTCCCCTACTTTTTGATGAAAAGGGACAAACGAAAGCAAAGTTGGACTTTGGACTGCAAAGAACATGTGGGCTGCTAATAAATCTGCTGAATCAACAATTTGTTGAAAATTGTATTAGAAATATTTTTATTTTAAGTATGGATTGAACTCTTAAGACAAGATAAAATATTGGATTTAAAGACAGGTCGTAAGGACTTTGAACTTTATTTTAATATAAATAAATTATACCTTTTCTACTGCACCCTCTTCATATGCAAATACATATTAAAGACTTTGAGGGTTTTTTTCTGGCTATTTTATGGAAGCTTTTCAGATTTTATAATAGATTAAATATAAATTTCATTTTATTATTTTTCAAAATAATTCTTCAATATCTTAGAAATTTAACAATTTTAAGAATTCCTCCAGTGTATCACATTTTGAATTATTCTTCGTTTTTGCTTAAAAATAGTACATTTTTGTTATTTTCTGTACTTTTTTATTTAAAATTAATGATTAGATACCGTATATACTCGCGTATAAGCCGACCCCCTAATTTTAGGACCATTTTTTGTGCAAAATTGAAAATTCGCGTATAAGCCGAGTTGTATTTTCGTACATGAAAAATTCCGATTAAAATCTGCAAATCATCGAAAAAACAATGATATTTTAATTCTAAAAATAAATATTTAGGCCGAGAAATCGAAAATTAAAAAAAGGGGGGCTAAAGAAACAGCCTTTTTCAAAGTTCGCTGCTATTTGTCGTGCATAAAAAATATATACCATTTGCGATGTTCTTGTGTCTTTCAAACCGCCATCGGACTTCTTAAATTAAATCTCGCTTATTATCATAGTAAAATATTTTAAACCACATACTTAAATACCAAAATGTGCAATTTTTAATTATTAACATCGTTTTTTAAAGAATTAAAAACTTAGAAAACTTCAACAGTTTTCTATTACGTTGATTACTGTCACTATTAAATACAGATGAGCATTGTTTTATTCATCTTAGAAGGAAATACTAGTATATAGTGGATCAATGCATACTTATTAAAATATTTAGTTTTTAATTACAAAATAATTGACTTGAAAGTAGAGCTTGAATTCGCGTATTAGCAACGTCCCGATTTTACCGCTTTAAAGTCAATTCCATCTAAAATTCTAATAAGACAACTATTAATATCTTTACATAATATTATCAAGGAATAAAATCTATAATTGGGAAATTAATTTTGTTTAATTATTTCAATCGAGTAAGAAAGACATTGACTTTAAAGTGGTGTCATTCGCTACGCACAATGTCAACTTCTTAATCTTCCATCCAAAATTCTATTAAAATAACGTATACAGCTTCATAAATTCTACAAACCAATTAAATATTTATTAAAATATATACTTTTTATTTAGTTAAACTGATGATTTATCCGAGTAGTGCAATTTTGCGTTACTATTACGCCGCAATGTGCAGAACGGTCTTCAGCACATGTGACGCACATTCTCGATCTCGGATCGGGAAAATGTGTCGGCGCGTTTTTATAGGAATCCGCTTAATTTAAACTTATCTTCTTTTCCAATTTTAGGCAAATTACATTATAAATTTTACTGACCCGTGTATAGGAAATGTCAGGGAACTTTTTTCTTCAGGATTTTGTTGCCACCCTGAAAAATATCTTGTAACAGATTTATTCTATTTTGTTTTATATAAAAATGTGTAGATGCAATAGCAATTTCATAATTATTATTTCAATTTTGTTTTTGTGTATATGCACCAATAATGTAAAATGCCCTCTTTTGTTATCCATCATGGACATTTCTATTAAAATGAAAAATAATAGCCCTCCAAAGTATTTAGTATGAGTAGTAATTTGCGTATTCACTTAATTATTCAAGCTAGGCTTTTATCTAGTAATACAGTTAATCAGCAGAATAAATCACTGTTAATCAGTTATAATAAAAATGTTGCTGTTTTTTTATATTTTGAAATTGGGGTTCACTTGTAAAAATATAAAATGCTATCTAGTTTGAAATCTAATAATTAATTTTTATGATATTACCATATGTTCTGCTTACTTGTTTTGATTTAAATTACTTTTAATATTTATTTAATTTATTTTGAAGATTTGAACCCAATGGAAACAAAATCACAAAGCAAATCAGATATCCAGAGAAACTAAACCTTCGACCGTATATGTCGAATCCACAGGTACAAGAACTGATTTTAATGTAGCATGTTGTATATTTAGAATTATATATAAATATTAATAGTTTTCTCTTGTTAATGTATTACCTTTTGTAATGATTTTAGGGGGACCCTGTGTGGTATCATTTAAATGCTGTCCTTGTGCACTGTGGCCCTTACTGCACTTCTGGTCATTACTACTGCTATGTGAGAAATTCAAATATGAATTGGTATAAAATGGATGATGAAAAAGTATTCTTATTTTTGTTACATCTATTCATTAAAAATATTTTTTTAACTATATTGTCAAATTATAATTAGTTTCTAGCATAGCCAGGTTTGTGCAGAAGTTATAGACCTCTTTTAATTAGAAAACATACATGCTTCAGATAGAATATGGATGTTTATTATTGCACATGCTTCATTTACAAGCATTACCACTTAATTATTTTATGCTAAAAGTAACTCAATTCATCAAAATAAAAAAGAAATTAATGTATATTTGCTAAATGTATTTATAGAATATTTAGCTTAAAATGTTAAATTTTTGAATATTTCAAAAAAGTTTTAATATTTATAATATAATTTGGATTTTGCATACACAGTTTATAATTTAAAGTGACTTTCTAAAGTACTTTTATTGTAGAATGAATCTGTCATAAAGTTATGCATTTAATTGGAAATAGTTGTTCCCCTTTCTGTCTTTGATTATTCACTACCTTTTGTCCATTGTTAATTTTTGTTTGATCTTTGAGATTTTCTTCATCAATTCTGACAAATGAGGTGTTACATCTCATGAATCTTACTTAATTTTGTGAATGTTCTAGATGTATTAAGTCTTAGAACAAAGGATACCAAGAGTCAATTCATTTTAACATGTTTCCTCTCCTCAAAAACATACAATACTTGAAATCAAATGAAAGGACCATCTTAAAAGGATTTTACGCAAATATTGTACTCAAAAATCATGTTTATGTTGTTGTTTATTAGTTAAATGTATTTTTTTACTTGTTAGGAAGCTATTGATAAAAAAATAATAAAGTATGTTTATAAAGATAATTCTAAATGTGTAAACCAACATACAAAGTTAACTTAATCTGAATAATTACAAAAAGCAAAGAGTAGAAAATTAAGAGTATTTAAAAAAAAAAACAAGGGTCACTCAAGGGTACATTTAACTTTAATAAAAAAATACTTTGAAAAATGTATCATTGACAAAAATGCCTAACTAAGATAGCAATGTAAAAAATTCTGATGTTTTATTTTACTTCCATTCTGATGTTTTTTGTGTTTACTAAATCTATTTTCATTTACTATTAATTCCGATAGAATTACATAAAAGCATATTTAATTATGTATAAATTAAATGTTAAAAATGGATATTAATAGTTTTGACTTTTACTTACTTAAATTAATAAAAGTAGTGATATATCTGTGGCTTGGAACAAGAAGGACCAATGCCATAATTGACAGTTTTGAGAAAAATGACCTGAAAGTTTGAGCTTCGGCCTTGTTACAATCTTACGGAAATCACATAATTGTTTGATTTGAAGGGTTTGAGGTGTTGGACAACATTCGCTTCTATTTCATTTAGAAGTTTAAAATTGATTTATGCAAAATAGTTTTTTTTTTTTAAATTATGTTGATCCCTCTTGTTCCTAAGCCACAGAAATGATACATTGAATACAATATTTCTTATTGTTAAAACAGGAAAGGTAGACTTTTAGATTTCAAAAATATCTTGCATAATAATTTTTAAAATGTAGGTTATTCAATTTTTTTTAATATAGGTTCTACCAGTCAAGTTGAGTTCCGTATTGAGGCAGATCGCTTATGTTTTGTTCTACATAAAAATAGAAGCTCCACAAGACCAAATGTTTAAGGTAATATTTTTAAAACATGGGTTCTATTTATATGTACTACCCATAAATAAAAAAATAATATTTATTTTATGTTTATAAATATCACCAAAGCTGTTGATTAATGGGAATTTGTTATTACATTGTGAATTCTTTGTTAAGTTAATAAAATGGAAAGTTCTAAATATTGACTTCTAACAACCAGAATGAACTAATAGCTGGATTTTTAAAACTTGTTTTTTTATATTTCTATAAACAGAGCATCAATATAACCTGTAAAACCAGGAAGTCAGGGATTTATTATGGAATTTTTTAATTCTGGAAATGTCAGGAAAAATTATGGAATTTTTCAAATTTGTATCACTGAAATAGTAATTATTATCGTCTATTCTGCTTAGTTTAATTGTCAATATTTTCTTTAAGTTTGAAAAAGAAATAATTAAAAAAAAGCATGGCCATGTGCATGCATGGTTTCATTGTTAATAGAAATGTAGACCGAGTTGTGTGAAAGCAAAGCACATTGAACTTTGGATTGTAAACAACTCTGGCACGTCTAATTAATATGTGATTTATTGACAATTAGAATAGGAAATAGTAAACATATAAAACATTAAAATTACCTAAAACAAAAGAAATAATTGGAAAAGACTTGCTTAAAAAATCACCAAATTCTGATAAAGAAACGAATGCTCTTCGAGCTATACAGAAGAGATAATTCTATAAATATTAAATATTTCACTGCTTTTAAACTGCATTTTTTTGCATTCTCTGCTTCCAGAGAACATGTTTAATTACCAGGCACGTGGGTAAAGGAGGAGGGGGGGGGGGGGGGGAGGGAGGGTTCAGGGGATTCAAACCACTCCTATTGAAAGTCAAGTAAAAATAATTACAAATCGAATTACTATAAAAATCATAAGAATATATATATATATATATTTGGGGAGGAGGAAGAAAAATACCCCAGAACGGGCTCCAAAACATGAAAAGTATATTATTGTATGGCTCTTCGACCCAAGACCAGTGGCGGCAATTAGAGGGGCGGTTGTCCCCTCCCCCCACTTTTTTTGGATGTTGCCTCTTTACTTTTTAAATTTGCACTATAAAAAATATATAGTAAATTTTCACTGAATTGACGAACCAAATTTTTTTTTTTACCCCAACTCCCTACTAATTCTTTCTTTTACTTATATTACATTTGCAATCGATTTTATTTTCTCGTATTATCTTTTGAAGCACGGGGACAGCTAACAGACATTTAGGCACCACAGGGCCTTAGATCCAGTTTCCGTCATTACAAAATATTCATCGTTTGACTGATGGATGTTGCTTTTTGGATGTTGCCTCTTTACTTTTTAAATTTGCACTATAAAAAATATATAGTAAATTTTCACTGAATTGACGAACCAAATTTTTTTTTTACCCCAACTCCCTACTAATTCTTTCTTTTACTTATATTACATTTGCAATCGATTTTATTTTCTCGTATTATCTTTTGAAGCACGGGGACAGCTAACAGACATTTAGGCACCACAGGGCCTTAGATCCAGTTTCCGTCATTACAAAATATTCATCGTTTGACTGAAAATAAAGGAAAAATAAAATAAGCAAAAGGAAATAGGTTTCGATTTTAGAGAGCGGAAAAAATATTGGCGCCAATATTTGTCTACTTTGAATATTAGTAAATAAAATATTGCATTTTTTGGTTTAGAATTTTTTGTTTAAAAAAATTTCTAGCCGGTATATCAATTAGAATATATATAGGGGCGAAGAAATGCCCAAAGAAAATTAATATTAGGATATGATAGCAAGGAAAGATTAGAAATTGCCCTACTTGTTAGATTAAACTTAAATTAGACTTCTGAACGGATACTGCTTTGTAACATGCATGCAACAAATCAATACTTTTGAGAGAACTGTTTAATATTACCTAATCTATAAAAAAGTTGAAAAATGTTGATAAGCTGGAATTGGGAATTTTTAGCACTGTTGAGATAGGAATTTCGATCGTTAAGTTTGGTTCGGTAAATTAACGTCGCACTATAGCTGCATATTCAGCTATTGGTGTTGGTTCGGGTTCGGTTTCCGTCTCGAAAGAAAAACCCAGGAACAATGCCTTGTATTTTTGCACCGTGGTCAGATAACGAGGACAACATCTGAGCTGGCACACCTGAGCGGCGTTAAGTCAGAAATTTTGAATCGCTAAGTTGGGAAATTTCTTATTTAAATTAAAACGCTTATACTATCTTTAAGTTACCATAACAATAAATTCTTGAACTAATCGTTACCACACATATATTATAAATATTCTCTAACTTTAAGTTTGTTTTCTAAATTTATTTCCTAATTAGGGAGTGATTTACTAATTTTAAAAATAGATGTCGACAACTGTTAAAATAGTTAATGACACAAACGAAAATTAATAATTTTTTTGAGAAAAATATTGGTAGGAGAGGGGAGATGTTTTTTAATTTTTGTTAAAAATTCCTCCCTCTAGCTGAGGGGGGGATAAAGTGTCTAAAAAAATACGTTGCTCAGTCACTGAAACCCCCTCCCCTTGAAAAATCTATACCTATGTGCCTGTTAATTACTATTATGCCTGTCCCACTTGTATGATTTTGTGTGGTGTTCATATACTTTTTTTAAAAACTAAATAAAAGTATTGCTCATAATTTTTCATTTATAATGCAATATATTTATTGTATTATCATAGCATGAATACTTTGTCTATACAAAGCATGTATTGTAACATTTTTTAATGTAATTTTAAAATTAGGGAAAATTTTGTGTCGCTATCTGTAAATCAGGAAAATTATCAGGGACTTTTTTTTCAGGATTTTGTGCCACCCTGATAAACCGACAAATTAAACGAAAGAGAGGGGAGTTAAATTTACATTGTACGTGCATCGATTTGAACCTCGTGAATTCCTCTCCCTTGGGCACTTAAAATAGACAAACTCAGAATGTGTATAATGTTCAGAAATTCCTGCTCTACAATATCATTATCAGTGTATTTGTACCTTATAGCCAGGTGAGCCTAAGTTGCATTTGGGCAACTTTACATGGGAGGGAAAGAACTGAATCCTGCTCTCAATTGGACTTGCTCAATTGGACAAGCTTTGGACTTGGTCTTTTATAGCTTTCACTAAATGCTTACACAAAACTTTTTAGTAAATTTTGATGGCATGGTTTGATAGAAAACAAATTTTTAAGACAATAAAACAAAAATCATCAGATTTGGACTTGGGCTCGCCTGGCTCTGAGCTACAGATATTTCTGTTACATGGAGTGTATGGATTAGTGATTATGTAAACTCTGGAAATCCAACCATCCCTTATTTGGTACTTTTTATTGTGATCCATTTTGGGTTTTTCTTTGTGTATAATGAAATATAGTTATATAATACAATATTATCAGTTAACTCATTTTTTCCTTCATTCTTATTAAACATTTGTTTGTTGTTGCCTTGTTTCATTAAACTTTTGATTAACTTAATTAAACACATAAATTAAGTATTGCATACCCATCTAGGGACTTGCAATCAATTTTTATATTGATTGTTGCTTTCTGGTGTTTTTGACTGGTAAAAATACTTTATAGCAATTCATAGTGCATATTAATTTTAATCTTAAAATTTGTATTGAACTATTTTATAATTGAAAACTTTTTTAGTAATTTAAATATGACAAGAACATAAGTATCAATCCAGAGTTCGTGCAGTCCTTTGAAGTCCTTATTTTCATTTTATGTTCATAAGTGCCTTTATAAAGTACTTAGATACTCCTTACTTTTGCCCAAAACGTCCTTAGAAACTTTCAAGTTACTGAAGACTATATGAAAGTCCTGATAGTGACTTTTGAAATATTTTATGAAACTGGTATTAATAACGTTAGTTTTTAATGTAAATTAAGCAACTTTGTATTCAAGTAGAAAACCCACAGTGATTTGACTTTAAAGCTTACTTTTCATAACAAATGTATATAATTCGTTTACACTTAATTTATTTTTGTGTATAATTTTTTTTAATATTATAAAAAATAAGGTCCTTGAAAATCACCTTTAAGGTTCTTAAAAAGTCTGTAGAAGCTCTTTACTTTTATTTTCTGAAAATGAGCATGAGTCCTGCAATCACATGAATTCTGAAAGTAAAATATATAAATTCTAAATCTCTTTTATTTAATTAAACTAAATCAGAATATCCTCTGAAAATAAATCTTAAAGTGAAATTTTTAAGAATGTATTTTATAGACTAAAAAGTCATGTGATTTCTTAGCTTTCAATAAAATTTGAATAACACTTAGTGACCCTCCCCCCCCTTAAAAAACATTATGTATTACTTAGTTAAATAATTCATTAAAATAGTGTTTTTATTTACAGAAATGTTTTGACAATCAGGATTCCATCTTAAAAGATCCCATTTCAAGTATGTATCCTAATTTAAAAATTAATAAATTTCTTAAAATTCTTACTTTTGAACTAAATTGATATTTTGTAAATGTTTTTATAAATTATACTGTTTTATATGAACATTACTTGGACCATAAAATTTAAATAAAAATACTTATTTGTTTAACATTTTAATAATTGTAAAGGAATCCTGTCTGTAAATTCAATTATTTGGAAGCTTGTGTAGTGCACTCTTCAATTAAAATCATGCGAACCATAAAAACGAATTTATTTAAAACACGAATAAACAATTGCAACTTTAAAATACATCTAAAACCATTTCCACGTACAAACACCTCGCTACAATCAGGGTGCACAGCAGCGAGAGCGCCACGCTGTGACCAGCAAATATATATGCTTCTTAGCTTCCAGTCACAAGTCACAGTTAGAGGCCAGTCAATCACCAGAGTCGGCTATTGAGTCCACGGACCGGCCCGACCGGGCACTCCACTCAGTTGGACATCCTCGGCTTCCACCCGGATCGGACCGTCCGGGCACCCCACTCCGCTGGGCTACTGACGGCATGCGTCCACCGCCACACACTCCCCCCTCAGTTTCCACCGGGAAACGAAATCTCACCCGCCGCCCCTTTCTGGTGTAATAGGGCCGCGACTGAGGAGGGCTGTCTTCACTGTCGCTATCGTGCGGCGGACCCACCGGTGCCGGATCCCTGCTGGCATGGCGAACCGGCGTCGTATCACTCACAGGATCTTGCGCAGCCACATGGGAGCTCTTCGGTGGCACTGAAGGCGGGGCAACGTCGCCCCTAAAAACGTAGGCCTTCTTCAATCTGTCCAAGGCAACGATCTTGTTCTCTCTCGGGAGGCATATCAGCAACCCGTGCGGTGTCCGCTCCACCACCTGGAAAGGTCCCTCATACGTCGGCTGAAGGGGTCTCTTGAACGGCCCACGACGGACAAACACGTATTCACACGTCTGTAGATCCTTGGGCACGTAAGTAGGGCTGTTCCCATGTCGAGTCACAGTTGCTGGCTTGACCTCTCTGAAAAGGCGTCTCAAAATATCCACGTACTCCAGCTGCGACGGCTGGCCACGAGTCTCCAGAAAAAAATCTCCCGGCAACCTTAATGTGCTCCCGTACACCAACTGAGCCACGGATGCCTGCAGATCTTGACACAATGTTGTTCTTAGCCCTAATAGAACCAAGGGCAAGGCGTCGACCCAATCCTTGTTTGTGTGGCACATAATGGCCTGTTTCAGGGTCCGATGACTCCTCTCCACCAAACCGTTTGCCTTTGGATTGTATGCGGCGACACGACAGATCTGTGTTCCAAGCAGACAGTTTATGGCCTTGAACAGTCTACACTCAAACTGTGATCCCTGGTCACAGGTTATCCTTAGCGGAACGCCGAACCTGGCCACCCAATGACTCAAAAAAGATCTTGCAACAGTGAGGGACTCACAGTCTGGCAACGGCAAAGCCTCCGGCCATCTTGTATACCTGTCGACTATAGTCAGGCAATATGCAAATCCTTCAGCCCGAGGCAAAGGGCCCACCAAATCCACATGAATATGTGAAAACCTCTCATCCGGAACTTGAAACTGCACCAAAGGGGCTCTTGTGTGCTGATGGACCTTGGTAGCCTGACATGAAAGGCAGCTGCGGCACCAGGTCTTGATGTCTTTCCTCATTCGATACCACACGTACCTGTCTGAAATTAACCCAGATGTTGCCCCAGCGCCGGGATGTGCCAAGCCATGTAAAGAATCAAAAATATTTTTTTGAAAGCATTTCGGGACATACGGTCTAATTCTATCACCAGAACTGTCACACCAAAGCGCGCTCCTAGTATTAGGTAACACAATCAGCTTTAAATTTAATCCTGACTTCGAAGGGTCACTTAACAACGAAGCAAGCCCGTCATCCTTCCCCTGCTCCTCAGCCCACTCGTTTAAACTAATCTCCGGCTCTAAGTTTATCTCGGAAATGCGCGATAAAGTGTCAGCTACCAGGTTATCCTTTCCAGGAAGGAACCTGATATCCGTTGTGAATTGCGAAATATAATCTAATTGCCTTAACCGCCTCGGTGGGCATTTATCATGTTTTTGGGTAAAGGCAAAAATGAGCGGCCTATGATCAGTATGAAGAGAAAACGGGCGAGCTTCCTACATGTGTCTAAAATGTTGTACCGCCATGTAAACGGCCACCAATTCCCTATCGTAGGTTGAATATTTCTGCTGCGTCGGCGTTAAGCGTTTAGAAAAGAAACCAAGGGGTCTAGGGCTGTCAGCGGTCTTCTCGTGCAAAACAGCACCCATGGCAAAATCACTGCAGTCGGTAACTAAAGCCAATTCGGCGTCACGTGATGGGTGATGTAGCAAAACTGCATTTGCCAAGGCTTCTCTGCAGTCCGCAAAACCCTTTTCTGACCTCGACTCCCAAACCAAAATGCTATTGTCGTTCTTTTTCTTAGAGCCCTCAAGGAATTTATCCAAAGGACCAAGAATAGAAGCAATGTTCGGTACGAATCTACGATAGAAGTTAACCGAGCCCAGGAATTGTCTCATTTGGCGAACAGTCTCAGGCCTAGGAAAATCCAAAATAGCTTTAACGCGGTCCTGTGTTGGTTTGCATCCATCTTTGTTTATGGTGTGTCCCAGAAAATCCAACTGCTCAACCCCAAAAATACATTTTTCCACCTTAATAGTTACGCCGTATTCACGAAAACGGCTAAAAACCGTTCTCAAGTGGGTTTTATGTTCCTCCCTACTGCCACTAGCTATCAACACGTCATCAATATACGGAAAACAAAAATCCAAACCCCGCAAAACTTTGTGCATAAACCGCTGGAATTTCTGAGCAGCACCACACAAACCGAAGTTTAAAAAGCAAAACTCAAACAACCCAAATGGGGTTATAATTGCTGTTTTGGGAATGTCCTCAGGATTAACCGGGATTTGATGAAATGCGCGCACCAAATCAACCTTTGAAAAAAATTACTTTTCCCCTAAGCTGCTGGGCAAAATCCTGCAGTTAAGGCAAGGGGTACCTGTCCGGGCGTGTAATCCGATTCAACGCGCGATAATCACCGGTAGGCCTCCAGTCCGATTGTCCCTTAGGGACCATGTGCAAGGGGCTAGCCCAGTTACTTCTTGACGGACGACAGATCCTCCTATCCAACATATACTGAAATTCCCGCTTAGCAATCTCAAGCTGCGCAGGGTGGAGACGACGAGCCCGCGCGGTAACAGGGGGACCGCTAGTTGAGATAAAGTGTAGCGTATTATGGGGCGGGGTTCCCCCCGGCTCAGCATTCAATTGCGCAATCTCCTTGAACTCCTGCAAGATTCGATGAAATTCAGTATCTCCCGAGATTGTTCTAACAGCAGGAGTATCTGACCCTGCCAAACGTCCCTTACTGGAAATACCTGTACTAGGATCAAATAAAACGCGCTGTCTGACATCAATTACCAGATCAAATTTTTCAAGGAAATCAACGCCAATGATTGGTCTATCAACGTCAGCAATAACGAACGGGAACTGATAATTGCGTCGCATGCCAAAATCCAATGACATTAGCTTAGAGCCAAAAGTGGCGATTCTTGAACCATTGGCCGCAATTAGTGAAACATCCGTTGGTTTCCGTCTCCCAGAAACAAATCTCCTGGGAACACAATTAATGTCAGACCCCGTGTCTACCAAATAAGAAATCCCACTAATTCTGTCAGTCAAAAAAATTCGGCGGCACTCAAATACAGCAGCAACGGGCTGTGCCGCGTCAACCCGATGAGAAACTAGTTTTTTTTCCAAGAGCATGGCTTCCGACAGCCTTCCGCTCTATTGCCATATTTTGCGTGAAGAAAACACAATCCGGAGCCCTCAAATTCTCTTGAATCGCGTCGCCCAAACCGACCTTCCGAGCGTTCACGCGAATTTTGCATCTTCCGGACGTCGCTCGAAAGCTGAGCACATGTATCAGTTAAAGATTTTATCTGACTAGACAATTCGCAAACCTGCAACCTCAAAGTGTCCATCTCGGACTGCTCGGAAACAGCATTGGTCTGGAACAAGCCACTTCCGCGTGAAACGGGACTCGAATCCACAGGACAGATCTCGCAGATTCTGTCCGCAAGCTTTGCGAGCTGCTCTAGCTCGTCGGAGCTGCCACTCAGAATAGCCTTAACGGGTAAGCGACCCAACCAAAGGCCTTTCAGGAAAGTATCATCTATTTGTTTATTACTGAGTTCCGCATCTCTCGCAACAGCACCGACGGCCGCCTATCGCCGAGCTCGAGATCATCCAATAGCGTTTTAATCCTACGTGCCCGAGAAAGCTCAAATTCCCGCTCCAACCTATCACGCAAACTATCGTACGGGTTGTCCTTAGGGGGATTAAAAACCAAGTCCGAACAATGCTTCAGTGTCTCGGAATCGAGGGCAGCAACGAGAGTATGAAACTTAGTTAACTGACTCGTAATGCCAGACAAAATAAAATTAGAGTTTAACTGAACAAAATAAAGTTTTGTATTTTCAGACCAAAAGGGTGGAACCCGCATTGCAATACGGGAGACCTGCTCCGGCTCGACCATGCCACCGTTCTTAACCCCGGGGGGGTTCTTAGTATCTGGCATGATACACAAACTTTAATAAAATAACTTTAATTTGGCTAAGAGCTTGACACAACCCGGGGGAATAACGACAACAAATGAATCAAATTCCAAACAGGCACTCGCCACGGCAAGCTAGTAGTCACAATCCTCCAGAAAGCCAAAGGGGCGTATTCGTGGTCACCACTTGTAGTGCACTCTTCAATTAAAATCATGCGAACCATAAAAACGAATTTATGTAAAACACGAATAAACAATTGCAACTTTAAAATACATCTAAAACCATTTCCACGTACAAACACCTCGCTACAATCAGGGTGCACAGCAGCGAGAGCGCCACGCTGTGACCAGCAAATATATATGCTTCTTAGCTTCCAGTCACAAGTCACAGTTAGAGGCCAGTCAATCACCAGAGTCGGCTATTGGGTCCACGGACCGGCCCGACCGGGCACTCCACTCAGTTGGACATCCTCGGCTTCCACCCGAATCGGACCGTCCGGGCACCCCACTCCGCTGGGCTACTGACGGCACGCGTCCACTGCCACACTTGAACCATTTAGAACTTTTTATTTAAAATAAAAGCAATAATTTTAATTAAGGAGTTTCATTAACAACTATAATAAAACGTATTTCTAAGATGATAAAATGAATGTATATATTATATATATATTTTAATTTTTCAATATACATTACAAAAAAAAAATATTATTTATTGCAAAATATAATTTTTTAAAATAATTTATAATTCAATATGAGGATAATTTAATTTTATTGGGCTTTACTTACAGAAGGAGGTGCACTTACAAATTCTTCCATATTTTATTTTCTAATAAATACATTTTTCTTTCCATAATTGTACAGGGACAAGAAAATCACAATTAAGAGAAAATAACCCTAGTAGATAAGTAACACACATATTTTTTATTTGTAACTACTAAAACTCAACGTTTAGTATCAATGATATATGGTAAATAATAAACAAAAACATATATTAATTTTTCACGTTTTTGGTATTTTGTGTTTAATATATTACATTCTATGTCATATAAAAAAGCTAATATATTATAAAACCCAGTTTAATAAAAATAAAAAATGTTAAGCTAATTAATTTTATTTTGCCACAAAATGTCTGCAAGGATGTTGTTCAGCTTCATAGTTTTAGGAGCCGCAAAAGGTTTTTTGCAAAAGAAAAAAAATTGCATAAAATTTAGTGCATGCAAAAGGTTTCTCTGATGTACTCCTGTGAATTAGAATGTAACGCCTAAATAGAAAACCAATGCCTCTAGATCACTATCCTAAACATCAAAATTTGGAAAAAGCATTTTTTTCCACAGAAAGTAAAAGAAATATACACTCTCGATGGTCAAAATACTCTTAACAGTAAAATCTCAATGCTACATTAAAAATAATGAGTAAATACCCCAAAGTATAAATACAATGTATTTCGAAATAAAGAACAATGTATAACTAAAAGAAAAGTCACCCCCTAAAAGCAAATCTTCTGTCACCTGCTATTGGACAGAAATTAATATTAGTAAATAGAAATATCAGTGGTTATTTATACAAGTTTTTAACATGTGATTTATTTTCCTTTAACCTTTAGAAGGCTTGTGTTTGATTTTAACATGGGGTTCTGGCTGAAATATTAGCCACCCGCCCTGTAAAGGTTAATATATTTAATATGATATTTTAATTATAAACTTTTTAAAATTTGAATGATTCAATTAGCAATTATAATCCATTTCAATTTTGCAATAGAATTTGCTAATCCTTTGGAGTAATGGGTAACAATTGCAAGATTCCATATTTTTTGAAGAGATTATTACTATTTTTTAGTTTTTTAAAAATCATTTACTACTTTAATTGACCCCCAACAACATGGGGGTCACGCAACTAGTTAACTTTTTAAACAGAAAAAGTTTTAAAGAAATGGTTCAAACAAAAAAAACACCTTTTTTTGAAGAAACATTTCTTAAGTAAAATGAAACAATGTTGGAAATGTTAAGAATATTACTATATTCAGGAATATCACTTAATTGCATTTTTAAATAATTACATCTTATTAGAATGCTAGCAACAAAAGCAGTTAACAACCATAATTATATAAAAGAAGGAGTGGATCCAAAATAGTTACTTGGTACTTTAGGTATGAAAACACTTTAGAATTTTAGTATTCATCTAGTTGTTTATCATCTGCTACTCCGGAAGTCCTTACCAAATGACAATCTTGCATTTTAAAAAATTTCTAACACTTTTATTATATGGCTATTTTGTGATAAAGAGATTTCATCTTTTGTTTGATTAATTTGCACTCCTAAAATCATGCTTGTACTGGTTGTTTCCTTAAATTCAATGTTAATTTTTATATTTTAAATCAATCCATAATTGGTTTATGCGATCATGTGAACAACGACGCTGATTCAGCAGACAAATTCTGTTTTATTTATTATTGATGTTTTATGTATCTTTTTGTTGAAGAAAAGTTCTTGTTTTTTTATTAGCGTACTTTTGTTAGCCTGCTGATATATTTTATGGATTTAAAGTGTGTTATGGAAAGAAAAACAAGTAGAATCTTCATTTTCAATTTTAAGAGGAAAATACTTTTATTTTTACCCATTTTTTTTAATGGGTATTTTATGTAATATTGTATTAAAGGAAATCAAAGTTGATGTAGGTGCAAACTAGTGATGCAACGGATATAAATTTGGATATCTGGCATGAATGTCAGCCGTATATCCTGTGGCAGTATGTTTTCTCTTTTTCTTGACAAATTTTATTGTTTGTTCCTGAAAAATTCCTGGATTTTTTTTCTCTAAATGTGTATGAACCCTGATATATGCCAAGTGAATGATTCATGCCAGGCAAATTTAATGCTAAATGTTTTGTCAAGGACTAAAATGGTACCTTATCGCCTAACTGCTAGCAATATCGCTATTCGCTATCACACAATCAGCTGTAATTATATTGTAAAAAATTGTTAAAACTTTAGCTCTTATTTCTCATAAGATAAATGTGTTCCCATTTTCAAAGCCTTAATTTTCATTGCACTGTTTGCAAAATAACATTGTTTTTTTGTTTCTTTTTAATTATAGATTGGAGTCCCTATAAGATGTCAGCTGGCAACTTCAAAGCAGATGACCTTGTGTGGGTTCAAGTTTTTGAATCTCTTCATTGGCCAGCTAAAATTGCTGAACCAAATGAAATGAACCCAAGTGAAAATATTCCCCATCATTATGTCTACTTTTTTGGGACTCATAAGAATGAATGGGTTTCCGATGCAAACATTGTTCTACACTCAAATGAAAAAAATGAACAGTTTCAAGCAACTGAAAAAAGTACAGCCCTTCATGATGCATTTGAAGAGATGAAGCTTGAGATTGTGAAAAGGGCGAATATATTGTCTCAGGAGAAAATATCACTAGAAAAATCTTCTGTTATAAAGCTTTCAAGTCCTGTGAAACTTGCAATACCACCATTGAGATCTGTAAAAACAATTATAAAACCTGCAAGTGTTCCACTGACACGTAAACTTAACAATATCAATAATTTAAAAAAAATTAATAAGTTGGTAAAGAAGGCCCCACAAAAGCGAAAGCGCTCGAATGTATTCACTGATTGCAAAGTAGTGCCTACAACTTCTAAAGACTATGATGTGCTACCCTCAACTTCTAACCACCATGGAATAGGTCCTTCATCTTCTGACAATAGAATGGATTCTAAAAATTTAGCTGAAATGAAGCCTCTCATTTTTGAGCTTAATTTGAAAGGTTGCAAAGCAACTTCTAAAAAGATTGGGCTCTTGGGTCTGGGCAAAATAGGCAGTATAATTGCCAAAAATTTGCTCGACTCGGGTCACTTTCTAACTATATGGAATAGGTCCCAAGAAAAATGTAAAAAATTTGTGTTGGATGGTGCCGAAACGTCTCAATTTCCTGCCGATGTAATCAAAAAGTGCGATATTACGTTCTGCTGTGTATCTGATGAAAAGGCTCTAAAGGATATTGTTTTTGGTAGCAAAGGTGTTTTAGAAGGATTTGATGTGTGGAACAAAAAAGGATATAAAGGGTATGTGGAGATGACATCCCTTGACCCAAGAAAATCTCAAGAAATAGGAGAACAAATCTCCAAGAGATGTGGTAAATACCTTGAGGCACCCGCTCTGCTCTCAAGAAGACTCAATAAACTAGAGTATATACTGATTATTTGTGCAGGTGATGACAATCTTTTTCATGATTGTATAAAATGCTTTTATTCCGCATTTTCTAATGCGTTTTATGTGGGAAAAATGGTAGGAAGTGCTTCCAACATGAAAGTTGTTCTTAGTATGATAATGGGAACAACACTTGCTGCTCTTTGGGAAACAATGTCAGTATTGTGTCAAAGCAAGATTTCTCTGTCCAAATTTATAGAGTTCCTCTATCATGGGCCCCTGAGTTGCAAGACCATTTTAAAAAACACTTTTGATCTGATTGAAAATGACATGGCAATTACTGCTGGATTTAAATCCCTACAACAGGATTTAAATATAGCTTCTTTACAAGCAGAAGAATGCTCTCAGCCTTTGGTACTTACAGCTGCTGTAAATCAACACTTTGTATATGCTAAACAGGTGGATTACAGTTCTTTTACAGCTAAGTATAAAGAAGCTATTAAAGAAGAAGAAACTGTTGAAAACATGTAATCTCCTTTCCATATTTTAGCTGTGTTACTCTATTATATAAATAGTTGAAAAGCAAAATTCTTTGTCAGCATTTATTATAATGAATCAAAAATACAGGATGAACACAGATTAGTTGGGCAATGTCATTATTTGGATGTATAATTACAACATTATTTTTTCCCAACTAATTTATGCTCACCATGTATTCAAGTTTTTTAGGAATTGACCTGTCTTCAGTTGTATTGAATTTCTTAAAATTCTGTCAAACACATTTTTTATAAATATAACTAAAACATCAAAATATTTCTCCAAAATGAACATGAAAAATTATTTGTTTATTCATTTCTGATTCGTCTTCCTTCAAACTACATCTTTCAGTTCAAAGTAGCTGTCTCTTATATTTAATCAAACATGCATGTCAATTTTTTAAAATACCTGTTTTTATATTCTGGGTTGGGGCTAATTTTAATCAATAAATTAATGCTCTTATAACCACACTGCAGTACAACATGAAAGCGTTTTTGGACAAATTAAGAAATGTATATTAATTATGTACTATAAATTATTTCTAAGTGTTCTTATTGATATTATAAAGATCATTTTAGAATTATTATGGTAATTTAAGAAAAATATACGATCAAACCCAGGAAGGCTAAGTAAGCCGTTTTATAATTATTCAAGTTCAAAGAGAGAATATTTCACATTTGCAATTCGTTTCCTTTCGTTTGATCCTTAAATTATCATAATAATTCTAAAATGATATTTATAATACAAATAGAAATATTTTGAAATAATTTATAGTACATAATTTTGTAAAAATGACTGATTTCTAGAAAATCTGATTTTGTATTACGTTTTAAAACTAAATTGGCAAAAATGGTTTGTTTTTTAATTTTTTTTAGCACTTGGAAGTCAATTTAGCTTCCTAAAGATATTGTTTGAGTTTAATAATCCACCTAAGTAGTACGACATTTTACTAATATTTTACGAGCGCAACCTAGTTTTGAAGTTGCGTCAATAAGAGCTTCCACATGATTGCTTTACTTGAAGATCGCTGATTGTCAAGTCATTGACTATTAACCCATTGGAAATGTGGTAACTCATTTTATTGATGATAACACAACTTAAAACATAAAGATAAAAAATAGCAAGAAATTCATTATATAGTGATCAGAAACAATATTTATAGTAGATCCTACACAATTATTTACAGAGTATATGCATACAGTCCAAAAGTAATATCTAATAATCGACCCCATCGGACAGTAAAACTCGATTCCATTGAGTTTAGTCCATGTTAGCACACTTGATAATTTAAGACTATATGAGAAATACATATAAACATTTAATGGTATACCTCACACACACACCGTTTTTAAATTTTTGTTTTCACCATGAGTTGTTTTATTACAGAATCCATTAAATTTTTTTGAAGATTTTACATCTCGAATTTTCCATTAACTATTGTTGTGTTAACTGATATTTAAATATGTCTATTTTTATTGGTTTAGTTTCTATATTGTTTTCATAAGAAAAAAGGAATGTTTGGGTGAAAGATAGCTACTGTGTAAAAATGCAATTTAATCTAAGTACGCAAAATAGATTTTCGTATTTGTTCATTTTCATAGGCGTAGGAAGTAGGGGGATTGGGGGTGCTAAAGCCCCCCAAGAAATATATTGAAAGAGCTCAGCCCCCCAGCATTCTTAAATAAAAGTTCTAAGAATAGAAAATTTCTACAAATAGCCGCCTTGGAAAAGAAGCGACGTTTTGACCCCCTGTTTATTCCTAAACATGTTTAAACTGCGCTTGGGAGAGGGGGAGGGGTGTTCATTTTGAAAGGAACAGGAGGACAATGAGTTATAACTTTGACAATGAAATCGCTTGAAAACCTTTTTCAACAGTTTAATTTCGAAGACGATTTGTATATATCATTAGTCAAACGTCCCTTTGGCAAAGCACCTGTTCTGCGGCCAAGATTACCTTCGTTTGAAAAGGCATCCGTGCTTCGAAATTGTAGCAAGCACATCTCAATACACATGCCAATGGCCACAAAAAAAGGCTTTTCTGGGAATTGTAATGTATAGTCTACTTCGCTAATTATACTGACTCTTGTACAGCCGTTTTGGTTGATAGATGCTCCCAGCATTGTGAAATGGGCATTGTATTATATGCTTCTATAGGTTTTGAAATGGACCCCACACTCCAAATACATTCCTACAAATAATTTCCCCCGAGAGGCCGCAGTCGTAGGGGACTACCCGGGGCGGGGCCATCGTAAAAAACATCGGAATACCTCGACAAAAAAAATCCTTCATTGAAGAGCTAGAACAGCTCCATTTCACTGCTTCTTATTTCAGAGTACAGACGACAAATTTAGGAAGCATTTTTTTTAGTACAGACAAATATAGGAGTTTTTTTCTATCAACATATTTTACTGTTTTGCAAAGTAAGTAAATATTTCTGTATTCTTAAAATCAATTAAAAATCATACTATCTTTCCTAATGAAATGGGCTTTTGTAATTATGCTAATCAAGTGGTAGTGACTAATTAAAATGTTTGTTTTTTCTATACACTATTAAGTCAATAACAGTAAGAATGTTTATGTATATCATACAAGTCGAACATCATTTTAATTTTGAATAACATGTAAATTAAATATAATAAATGAAATTTCAATGGTAGCGAATTAGTGTAAATACTAGGAAAATACGTTTTACATAAAATCCAAATTTCTAATACTTATTGCATCAATTAAATAATTATATATTCCGGCCTCGCAACAGGTCCCTTTTTTCCCTAAAAGTCCTTTTTGTTACTTGAAGTACTTAAAAGTCATTTTTTTCAGAATATGGTCCCTTTTCCCCTTATTTTAGCAAAAATATTTTTTTACCCTTTATGCCTATGATAACACGTATCTGGCCCTTTTCCCTCCATATTTAACCACAGATTTATTTTGTTTCATTTTGTAATGGCAACTACAAAAATTAACATAAACCAGAAGCAGGCTTACTGTTTTTGTCTTTACAAATTAAATTAATCCAATTGGTGTAGAGACATATGGGCCTACGTGTCAACAATTTCCGCCCTTCCAGTAACTCCATATCTCGTTTATGAATTGTATCAAAAACAAAATGTGAATGAGGACCTTGTTCAGAGAAAGAATGATAAATAGCAGGTGAAAGTGCAAATTATAATTTTATATATTCTCAGTATCTCGTATTGTAATAAAGAACATACTGGTCGATTTACATTTTATTTGTAAAATACATCTTCTACAGTAAGTGGCATCCATGCTAAATTTCAATTCGGACCCCCCCCCCCCCCTCCCCCAGGGGCGGCTCGAGGTAGCTTTTCCACATGGGCAAAAATTATTTTGACGCCCTTCGAAAAATTATCTCCCCCGCCCCCCTTCCAATCCCCAAAATATCACATTAAAATTTTTTTGTTGCAAATTTAATAGACCTGAAAATCTAGAATAATAACGTTACGTTATTATACAATAATGCTAAGTTATTACACATAAAATTTTTTGTTCATTGCAGGCACGTAGGTATAGATTTTTCATGGGGGGGGGGGGTTCAGTGACTGCGCAACGGATTTCTTTACTTATCTTCTCCCCCTTCCCGAGGAGGGGGGGATAAGGTACCTAAAGAAATCCGTTTCTTTTTGGGGGGGTCCCTCTTAGAGGAGGAATCCGAATCCTTACCCCCCCCCCCCCCGCAAAAATAAAATCCCTATTTTTATGATTTTTACAGTAGTTTGGTTTTTAATTTTTTTTATTTGACTTACAATGGGAGGGGTTCGAACCCCCTAAACCCCTCCCTTACCTACGTGCCTGATACCCCATGCTGACAGTGGTATTCTTTTACCCACTCCCCCCCCCCTAAATTTTTATGGTTTTTACAGTAATTCGGTTTTTTTATTTTTTTTATTTGACTTACAATGGGAGGGGATTGAACCCCCTAAACCCCTCCCTTACCTACGTGCCTGGTTCATTGAATGTTTTTTCCCATCCTAATTTTGTCCTAACGAATTTTGCGTCCTAAGCTTTTACTTCAGGTACTTGGGTTGTTTACCTGTATAAAGAATTTTAAAAGAATTTGTTATTCGGCTGCCAAATATTCGGTATATTCATTCGGCCAAATCACTATGCGTCACATCCCTACTTTTTATCGATATACCTATACAGTATACATACTTGTATATGTGGGTGCCAGAACCAAACAGCTCCAATTATTTCTGATTTAAAAATTTTCATTTATCTTTATAAAGAAAAAGATTCTCTATCGATTGGGTGCAAGAACCAGACAGCTCTAGGTAATGGCTATACATGTATAAAGGAAATGGACTTTTGTATCATATAGCTGCAAGAAACGTGCAGTGTTATTAATCTGTCCTTGAACAATTTTGAAAACTGGAGCTGTGTGGTTCTTTCACACACGTCTTCAATTTTATAACTCGTCATTCTCTTCAATTTAAGCAAGCACTTGACACGACCCGTGATTAGAACTAACGTTACAATGATTAAACTAGCCAGCGTATGCTCGAAATGGGATTCATTTATTGCAATACAAAGGCCCGACGGGCTAATAGATTAATGACCAACGTGGCTCACCGTCCTCTAAAACGATGGTAGGTTTCTTATCCCCATAATGGCTGGAGTTATGGGGTTCTGAAATATCCACACTTTTTGTGTCGAGCTAGTTTTTGTCAATTACCACTTTGACGTCCTGAATAGATTTTAAAGACTTAATCACGTCCAAATATACTCACATCTCAGATAGTAATACTCTCCCATCTGTAACGGATTTTGTTTTAATATTTTAATTTTTTAATCAACATTTAATAAGAACGTTCTTATAATCATTGTAAAATTTTATGAAGCCTAAAGGTATTTAATATTAAAACAAAAAAATTAAAAAACGTATAATAATTATTTTTAACTATTCAGTAATATTTGTTATTATAAAGCACCAAGACATTATCCGAAATTTGCTTAAGTAATTAAGCCAATTAAAAATAATCAAAACGGTTATTGTTAAATACACAAACAGGCTTGTCTTAAAATCATCAAACACATGAGGCTAAAGTCATACTTACAGTCTTAAATGTGCAACATAGTAGCTCACCCCTAAAAAACGCTTATGGACTAATCCAAATGTCTGCAGGTTGCTTTGGATGAGGCAAAGGAGTGAGAGCCGACGCAGCACAGCGAATAATGACCATTACTTGGCCCAGGGCATGCCATAAGACCATGGAATTGCAGAACAGTTGACCTTGGAGATAATGCTGCAAGTCACTCTTATGGGGGGAGGGGGGGGGGTGCTACACACAACGTTGTTTTTTGGGGGGTGCGCTCTTTGAGTGCGGGAGGGATGGGGGATAGGAACTTTTTCCCGCCTTTTTCATTCGCCCCTGCCACAAAGCCCCCCTCTAGTTTTGGTTCGTATTACTCACGGAGGAAAGAAAGTATTACTCAGTAACAGGACAGGAAATATAAATTCTCCCCCACTCCCACCAGGACCATCCCACAACATTCCGGTAAGGGACTTTAGGGGTGAGGATCTGTCTGCGCTATAAATTTGAAATGTATCTGACATGCGGGGAAGGGGGAGCTTGCGGCTACTGGTCGTTCTTGGAGCCGCTGACTTAGAGGTCAAATTACTTCCGAGGTTACGGAAAGTTTTCGAAAGTCTGGGTCTCTACTTTAGATTTAGACAGACATATTTTCTGATCTTAAACTTCTACTGTATTCAATAATAAATAGAAAAGGCGTAAACTTAAAATTTGTGAAATAAAGTACAGTTTTTATTTAAACTGTGAGCTTGCAAAATATTTTATAGGAGTACTTTAGCATCATCGTTATACATTTAAGAGCGAGCTGACTGCTTTTGTACAATCATCGGACACAAAAATTTAAACACTTTTCTGTTCATAATACTGTAAAATGTGTTGATATGTGAACAAATTCAGCAACAAAACTAATTAGTTTAAGAAAATCTACTTGATTAATTAACACGAAAAACAATAAATAAAATTAATTTATCAAAATAAAGTTTTAAAATTCAGATTATGTTCTAATATTTTGGAAAATTTAATATTTTTTTAAACTGAAGGGTTTGAGTTTTATAAAGGGTTTGAGAAGGGTTTTATATATAAAATTAAAAATTCCTTTGCAATGTTATTTAACTTTGTATTACTCTATATTAAAAGTAGAGAAAACAAAATCTTGTTTTCAAATCGAAGTTTCGTAGTTGAAGTGAAAATTTCTGCATATTTTGATGTCCTTCGATGTTTTATTTTTAATAAAATGTGTTTATTTAGTGTTTTTGAGGAAATCGAGTAACACAGTCCCTACTGAAATGTAAGGTTTGGGTAGTGATACTTTGTACACGTGCCTTCTCGACCTGCTCCTTCTTGTGTTTTCGATAAGCTCTAGATCTCTCCTCACTTGTCATAAGTTTATACTTCTTGGAATAAATTTTTTCGTTTAGAAGTGTTCTTTCAACCTGTTTAATTTTGCTTTCCCGCAGTTGAACTTTAATGTGATTGTTCGTTTCATAGTAAAATCTTAGCTGTCTTCGTCAAATCGTCACTTTCCACTCCACACATTTGTTACATAAATGGGCAATGTTTTAAACTGTCAACTAGTCTAATGGAATAGTAGAATTTGTCGTTATCTTCACTTTACACAGGCACTCACCATGACCCGTCAATTAAAACTGAAGCTACAGTGGTTACACAGGCCAGATTATGCCAAAGTTTGACCCCCCACATCGGTGTGTGTAAATCTCAGAAGTGGGAATGGATTAGTAGCTTACCTGGTCAACCTAACGGCTCTCAACATTATATTTTTTATAATATTTAATATTAGGAGAAAGTTTGCTAATTGAAATCACGCTATTTTCTTATTTACTACTGGTTTTAAATTTGACTGTACGGAAAATTTTGCCAAATATGAAAAAATATATCAGCAAAAACAAAATGTGAGCAGAAAAAAATTCATAGAGAAAGATTGACTAATTCTTTTAAAATTTAAATTATGGTGTAGCATGTTTAGTTCTTGCTTCTTGATGGTTGGTAAAAATTACGTCGCACAAGAGCTGCACAATGGGCTATTAGCGGCTGTTCGGGAACTATCTGGAAGTAAATACCTTTGAACACTTCCTCGTATTTTTGAGCCATGGTCAGATGACAACTTGCTTCTGGAGTTGGGGAAAACTCGGTTATTTACTTCGAAGACTAAACGGAAAAGGTTTTGAAAAACATTACACTGACTATAGTCAGCTGTAAATTGTAATAACAAAATGTTTTTTCCAATTTGTTATTCAGTTGTGTTGATTAAAATAGATATTAAAAAAATATATTTTAAAAATGAAAAAAAACAAATAAATTTGGCGCCCTTCGAGGAGGGCGGCGCCCTGGGCAATTGCCCAGTTTGCCCTGCCCTTAAGCCGCCCCTGGCCCTCCCCCCCCCCAAAAAAAAAATCTCTACTCCCTCAAACATAAAGCATATAACTTTATTAGAATCTAAAATTTTCAACTGAATCCACACAAATCTCCACATTTCGTATTTTATAAATTAGTTAGAGACAAAATCAAGATATAAATTTGGTTATACTTTAACTTAAATACGTTATACATTAACTTATATGTTTGAAACTTATATATTGCATTAAACTTCTCCGCATTTCTTTATAACGTTTCATTAATACAAACAAATGGTGCTTAAAGCCAGGTCGTCGGTAAAATAAATGGTCGGAGGTTCGGATAACATAATTTTGTCGAATAAAATTGTAATTTCAGAAAATTATTAATTGTTAAAACAGGCGTTAAAATTCATAATAAATTCCATAGAACTTGTTATTGTCTGTCTGCTAAGAATCGATCGATTTCGGTTCAAGAACCGCAGCTTTGTTCTGGTCTAAAAATATGGTGTTTCTACAAAATGTCATCGATTTGTCTAAGGAGTTGATTTCAATTCCACCAGATAATATAATTTACATATGGACATTTTTAAAATTTTAAATCCCGATTTTAGAATTCAATTTTGTAAACACCTAAAAATTGTTACTGTAGAAATGCTGACGGTAATCTCTAATTGTTCTCAATTTCGGAAAAACCCTTGCGATCGCTCCATTTAGACTAAAATAACTACTAACAATATTTTATTTTATTACATTTGTCAGTGATATATGCAAAATCACTCTAATTAACAGAAACACATGATGGAAATAGGTAATGGTATAAACAAAACTGTTGTATATAAAACACAGCTATATATATGGTCAAATAGAAATTTTTATGGAAAAGTGGGAAAATCCATGTGTTAAGGATTAGAGATGTCAACATGAACTACAGTACAGATTATAAATAATGAATAAACTTGTGAAAGTTTTATTTAAAAAAACATATATTAAACCCTAACAAAATATACAGGTAATACAAAGAGAGAAAAAAAAAAATCTCGACTAAATTCATGCAAAATACTAAACGTTATTGTTTTTGTTTAAAATCACTCGCGACCTTCTACTCTTATGTTTGGCTAATTTAAATCTGACTATCAAATGCAAAAAAAATATTTTATCGAATTTTAATAAATCTTTTAAAACCAAACTTTAATTTAAAAATGCCGTATAATATGTATCCACTTACCAGTACCAGTTTATCAATCTCAGAAAATACTTTTCATTTAGGTTTTTATTACAATTTAAATATTCGCAGATTTGCTCCACATTTCAACTGCATATTCATAAAAAGCATTCGTCCTTGCTGACTGAAATATATTATCCGTTCTGTTACTGTAACACCCTTGAAATTATTAAAACTGATTCGACGCCAAGATGAAACTCAAATATAATAAAACCACCTACGCTCCGTGGCGGCGATTGGGTTTTAAAAAAAAAGGGGGGGGGGGGGGGGCTGCAAGATAAAGAGGAAACAAAAGACTATTGTTTGAAAGAAAGTTATTGTATTGCACATTTGTATTTACTTATTATTTTGTGTTATTTGAAATATACCAACTTAAAATAATTATTAAGAAATACTTAATTAAGAAATACTTAATTAAGAAATTATAAGTTTACATACAATAAAGCTGATTTGAGACAAAGTTACAAGCTTTCTTTTTTCTTTAAAACAGTGATAATTGCCTTGGCAATTGCCTTCAACATTATCATCGAGATTTAACTTCGCTTTTTCTATAGCTGTTAGCGTAAATGTGACAAACTATCTTGTTTTGTAGAATCACTCTTCTGAGAACAATAAAAGATATTTCTGCTGAAGCAGTTAATACTGGGATTGTTAAAAACAATGTCAAAAGTTTTAAAAGGTTCAGGTAGTTTTTTTATTAAAAAAGTTAGTTTTTTTCAATACACCTTTCATTTTGGTTTTAAAAGGCAAAACAAAGCATCACAACTTTCAGAAATACTAAACAAAAAGGCATCAAATATTAAAGTCCAATTTTCATAAATATAAAAAGTAGGAACTGTTCAAAACACCTTTTCATTGTACCTTTTATTTTTATAATTTCCCGCCCTAAACATAAAAAGAACACACTGAAGAGTATTTTAGTTTACCTGATGGCTATTATAGTTCGTCCTCTATTTCTATACTATAAGACTTAAAGACGTATATATTCTATGTGATACCTACAAGAAATTTTTTGAAACAAAAAAATGCGATATTTTTTTTTACAAACAAAATATTTCAGTTTGGCTTTTATAATATTTAACGTAGATAAATATCGGCCCCAATATTTTCCCCGCTCTCTAAAATTGAGACCTATTTAATTTTGCTTTTTTTTTTTCTATTATTTTAACGATGAGTATTTTGTAATGACAGAAGTGGCGCCTAAATGGTTGTTAGCTGGCAGAAGATAAAAGATAATACGAGATAATAAAAACGATTGTAAATGTAATATAAGTAACAGAAAAAATTAGGATGGGGTTGGGGTATGAAATTTTTCTTTAGTTTGTCAATTCAGTAACAAAATTTACTATATATATATATCTTTTAAGTTAAAATTTAAAAAATATGAGGGCAACATCCAAAGAAAGTGCCCTCCCTCCCCTAATCGCCACCACTGACGCCTATTAGTGAACAAGCGTATGAAAGTAATTAGTTTCTTTTGGAATTGTATATAAAAATCGTAATTTACGTTATAAGTGTTATTAAGATGAGGAGACAGTTTATGCTTCATTGCAGTTTATTTAAAAAAACATGCCACATATATATTTACAAACGAAAGAATTAACTTTGTTACAATCACTGTTCTCTTTCGAGTTTTTGTTGCAGTCCTGAGTTTATAGCAATCTTCATATTTATTATTATTTTTACATTCTTTCTTCCTAACGGAAAAGTTATTGCCTCACAGCGCTTTTTAATTTAAATCTCAGCACTGAAGTGTAGTCTGAATGTTTGAACCGAACAAAGATCAGTAAACGTGAATGTCCTAGATATATCAGCAACACATATTTAAAAAAAAATCCTAATGGAGTTTAAAAAAAAATATGAATTTTTTCTCTCAAATAATTTTCTCGTTTTAAAAAAAAAAATTTAATTTTTTTTTTGTAGATTTTAAAATGACAATTTTTAAAATGGCATTTAACAAATAAAGACTTGCATTTTCAAGCAAGATAATTTTTTTACAATGTTTTCAGCTTTTGTGTCGAAGAAATTTCTTGAAATCGCTGGAAATTCCAGTGACTGGGGGTATATTATATATGTAAATAATTTGTTGCCCAAAACATTTACCCCCTAAAAATTAAATAATAATATTAATAAAGCAATGAAAAAAATCCTCCCAAAAATTCTAATGGCGTAACTTGCGCCATGATTCCCCCCCCCCCCCCCCCTCCTCCCCGTGGGCACCCATGCGCTGAAGAGGAAGTGAGAAGAACCTGGCTATCGGGACATGCGGACATGCACGGAGGAAAGAAGAATGTGCAGGTGCGATCAAGTCTAAAAACCGGTTTGCAATGTGAAGTAAGCAATCGCTTAAAAAGTAGGTACTGATGGCGAAGTATTTGGCGTTATTCCTAAGCACTACTTTGTACTAGTTCTTGGCGATAATTTATTTTATAATTTAATTTACCTATGAAGTGGAAATAATAGCATTCTTTATCGATTTGGAACTTGTACTGCATCGGACAACTGAAAAAACTGTTATTTTTTTAGTTTTTATACTTTAAATTTCGTGTGTTAAATAACGCAGTCTACGTTGAAACACACTGCCAGTTGGATTTTCTTGTACCTACTTTAAGGTTGCTATCTTACTACCCGTGAAATCTCGCCAAATCACCTCTACCTTTTTCTTTACTCCGTGGGGACATCGTGTTGCTGAAGGAGACCGATCTTCCACCAGGCGCCTGGCCTTTGGCGAAAGTGATTAAAGTCTTCCCTGTAGAGTATGGCTTTGTACGAGTTGTACAACTAAAAACTCTTAATGGTTTACTCTTTTCTGACAATAAATCGAAGTCGACTCAACAAGTGTAAGTTCGATAATTCGTTTCACCTGAACACAACAAACACATGGATTGATGTATTATTAAAAAAAAAAATCTCAAAATGTCAAATAGATGCTAAACAACTGAAAATGCGAATTCGTGTGAACTATTCAAGAACGCTTTGACTCTTTCTTACCCCAAAAAACTTATACGGTAAATCTGAGTTCCTGGGCCCGAAGGGCTCTTTCCACGGACTAAAGAAAAAGTTGGAGGTGAATTGGCGAAATTTCATTGGAAGTAAGATAGCAACCTTAAAGTAGGTACAAGAAAATCCAGCTGGCAGTGCGTTTCAACGTGGACTGCGTTATTTAACACACGAAATTTAAAGCATAAAAACTAAAAAAATAACAGTTTTTGCAGTTGTCAGATGCAGTACAAGTTCCAAATTGATAAAGAATGCTATTATTTCCACGTTATATAGGTAAATTAAATTATCGCCAAGTACTGGTACAAAGTAGTGCTTAGGAATAGCGCCAAATACTTCGCCAGTACCTACTTAAGCGATTGCTTACTTCACATTGCAAAACCGGTTTCAGACTTGGTCAGACCTCCACCTTCTTCTTTCCTCCGTGGCTATACTCATTCATCTAAATTTATGCTTGTATACCAGCGTAATAAATACAAATGAATTTAAAACATTTCAGGTGGGAAAAGGACAGAAAGCACGGGATGGACAAAATTTACACTATTTACAGAAAGCATACATTAAGGGACAGTGGACAAAAATTCAAAACAATAAATTTGTTCTCCGATTAAATATGTGTTTCTAAACAAAATAAACTTTGTTTTCCGGTTAAATAGGTATTAAAAAACCAAAATTAAATAAAGTTTTTAAATAGCTCATTACCCAAAAATGTATGTAAAATAATTTTATATATTTTGCAAAATAATTTTAGAGTATAAGAAACTTAAAAAAAATTATAGGGCTAATTAAAAGTTCATAACTTTAAGTTGATATATTTTGTGTGAAATATTCATATAGTTCTATTTTTAGGATTGTTAGGTATACGATTTCCTTCAAAATGACAAAAAAAAAAAATTGTCGTTAGTTTACAGCTAAATCTTAATTTTATTAAAGCGAGAATTCACTAAAAACCGCTCACCTCCTAAAAGAAACCCCCATTGGTCGGCGACCCTAGAGCAATGCAAGTGGTATGACTGTACTAGGACGTCAAAATCAAATACTGTACGGAGAAAACTATAACTGTTCATACATTCAGTTGGTGTAAATTTTACTAAATATTAATAGTAAATATTACTAAACTACACTGCTGAAAATTATTACGACCTTTCACCAACATTTGGTACCCATTTAGCTGCAACCAACATTTGATGCTTAGTTTTCCCATTTTACGGTGCTACCACGTATACCATTTAGTGGTGAAACGTTGCACCAAAACCCATAACGTTACATAAAACTCAAAATTCGAGTTTTTTTAGTATTTTAGAGTAGTATTTTTGTAGCGAAGCTGGAAACCCTAGATCACAACTTTTTTTCTTTTCTTTGTCAAGTCCACCGATCAGGCTCGAACTAGGTTCATAGCTGAACACCTTTATCCACTGGGCCAATTAGGCCCTTGTTCGTCGTTGTATTTCTTGGAGGTGATTCCTCGGCTTGTTGATGTAGCGACAGCGAAAATTTCGGTTGCAGTTAAAGAGGTTGAACCAATTATCGGTGAAACCTCCGCTTTTTTCCAAAAATGATTTTTGGTTCAGCCTAGATTCCACCATGATATGGCGAAATTTGAGGCAGACCTCTGTTTTGCACCAAGATATGGTACATCGTTGAACTGAAATTTTTAACAGTGCACTTAGGTGAATATTTGATTTATTTGAACGTTTTTAAACATCAGATGTTATTCTCGCCTCCATTACCCCGATTACCCTTCCAACAGCTCAGTTAGTCTGGTAACACAGTTCAATAAGTGGGTGTATAGGACAGTGTATTAACAGTGTGCCAGTGACGGCCCGTTGTCGAAAATGTTAGTGCAGCCGAAATCATTTGCCCCCCCCCTCCCCCCATTTCCCATTTTCCAAAAACTATACAAGAGCGGAATTTCTTCATTATTCACTACTCAAATCAAAGTTTCCTTTCAATTTTTACAAAATGATAACATGCGAAAAAAATAGAAAACACTTACTTATTTTTTGAAAATTAAAGCAATCCTGCTTTCTTTTAAACATGCGAATCGGTTAATTTTAATATCAACTTAAATAACGAAACAACAGCAGGACCATGTCGTGAAACAACAGCACACCGTAAATGTATCACGAAAACCATTTCCGTTTGGAAATATTCTCGTAAGTTCTCGTTTCAGCCAATCAGCATATCGAACCTCAAGTACAGCTAAAACGAGAAAACTCATTTCGGCTGTACCTTCTCACAAATGCGGTGGGGGGAATCTCCATACTACGTAGAGGTTGCCATGGCAACGATGCAGCCGATTTCAAATTTCGCTTTTTGGCTGCAATTTGATTGAATGGAGTTTTCCCCCCCTCCTGAATTGTGCATTACGGTAACATGCTTGCTATTTATCGGAGATTTTGTTTACTACCGTAGAAATTTCATTTTCAATTCTAATCTTCATTTAAGAAAATTAGTAAAATATCTGATTTTAGTTTTAAAATACACTAATGAATTTAGGTGCAGCCCGGCTGTACTTGCTGTAGTGGGCGAGCCGCCACTGCAGTGTGCTTAAGTGAATATATGATTTATTTTAACGTTTTTGAACATCAGATGTCATTCTCGCCTCCATTACCTCGATTACCCTTCCACCAGGTCAATCAGTCTGGTAACACAGTTCAATAAGTGGGTGTATAGGAAGTGCGTTTGCCAATAAATAAGCGTTTTTTGCTGTTAACAAAGTTTCGAAATTTGCCAGTGAAAAATCGAGAAAAGTGCCCATATAGTATGTTGATTTTTTTTCATGCAATTGAGATCTGTTGTTTAATAAAAATCTACATTTCGAATAGGGTTTATTTTAAAACCAAAACTTTGTAATTTCTACTAATAATTAAAATGTAGCTTATATGTCGTTTAATTAATCGGTTTATTGACTGCATAAAAGGTGTTCTGAAATTTATGTTGTGGGGGCGAAACTGCGAGTTCTCACCACCTAGAACATTTTCTAGGACCCTCACTGGGAACCCCCAGTGAGGGTCCTAGAAGGTGCACCCCTACCCTCTACATGATGCAAAAAAAAAAAAAAAAGATTGATTTTAGTTCAAAAAATTATTTTATTGGTACACTAAAAACATCCGAACGCATCCACAAAACCATATGGAAGTTTATCACTAGACACTCGAACCAAAAATGTTGCAGCAAAATCATAATCTGAAGGTTGCCCGTTTCGTCTTTCGATGTCAACTAAAAAATACCCATCAAGTACCATCTCAGGTGTTGTCCTTGTCATCTGACTAGGGTTTAGAATTTTGAGGTATTGTTTCCTTCTGGATTGATCCCGAATCGTCGGCAATACCCCAATAATGTGCTCTGACTTTAATTTAATCAACTAACTGTCGTTCCCTATATTGCTGTTCACAGAATTTTTCGTAGTTTTATGGTATGCTGCATTCTAGTCTAGCTAGCATTTAAAGAGGACTCATTTTTTAAAATATATTTCTTAACTGATTGGACCTAATTTATTCAGATTGGTGCCTAGAGCCGAAGGCTCTTTAACCCTTTCGTAAGTGTAGATCATAGAGTAGATTCATAAGATTATATTCAATAAGGTAAAAGGACAAAACACGGGACAGAACTAACACAAAACGATCCAAAAGGTTCACATTGAAGAGTGTGCGGCAGTGCTTCCGCACTGTGCAGTTCATGAGATTCTTTGGCGTTCCTTGGTGGGTCTAAGCCTTGGGGAGCTAAGCTTGGGTCGATGAATCTTCATTGAAGAAGTCCATGAACACTTTAAGTTTTCCAGCGATGTTGCTTTGCTCTTTGATTGCATTAGAAATAAAAGTGATTCCGGAGTCGGAACGAAACATGTCTTTAAGTTCTTTTAAGAGTTCCAAAAGCGGCACAAATTCATTATGTGTCTGATTTTGACTTTGCTCTTTGGGAACAGAAACAGTTTTGTTTTGATCATCAGTACAGGAAAAAACTCTACGCTTAACATTTGCGTTTTGAGGATTTCTCTGCACTGATTTAGACTTATATCTTTTGGTTTGGGGTACTTTGGGCAATGGCGCCATCATGCAACATGTCCTTCCATACCACAGTTAAAACAAGTTGGGCTTTCCATCCATTTAAATAGAGCATGCTCTGGTTTCGTGGTCCTTGCCACATTAAATATTTCTTAACTACTTCTATATTATATTTAATAGTAACTTTCTCAGTGGTATTTTCCTCTTGCCGCATCATCTAGAAGCAGAGGATGTATAGCCACGTTTGCTAACCAAATCTTCAAGGAATACTTTTCTATCGTAAATTACTTTATAAAGTGTAATTTTATTAAACAATAGTTTATTCTAAATTACATTTTAATTAGGGAGTGAAACTCTAAAAAATATAATACAGGAGAACCTCGATTATCCAACCTAAGTTGGACTGCAGATAGGTCGGCTAATCGAAAATTCCAGATAATAGAGAATTATCAATGAATAGAAAAACTATTAAACTAGTAATCGATTTTTTATTTAATTAATTACAGGACTTGCTCTTAAGATGTGTTTTATTTAAACCCATGGCCTCTCTTTCTATCATTCGTATTAAAATCCAAACCTTCGACATCCCCCTGTTTATTAAATTTGAACAGTTGAATCAAATCTCCTGTAACCCTTCTCTTTTCCAGAGTATACATTTTCAAATTTCTTAAACTATCTCCACATTCTATGCCTGAAAAACCTTGGACCATTTTAGTTGTCCTGTGTTGAACTTTCTCTAACAAATATGTTTCTTTTTTAAGATATACTAGTGTGTTATATATAGATATATCAAGTGTCTAGTGACCAAAACTGTACAGCATACTGAAGATGAGTCCTTACCAAACCTCTATACAATGGCAAGATTATATCATTAGATTTTGATAAAACCCTTTCTCTACCCCAACATTCTATTAGCTTTTTTGCTAGCCACTGTACATTAATGACCCATTTTAAAATCCTCATTTACTAATACCTTTAGATTACTGACTATATCACTATTTTGGATTTTTGCCTCCTGTAAAACACAAGGCAGCCTTTCTAATTTTGATACCCGTGTGCAAAACATGACATGGTCGTTTAACAGAGAGTTCCGGATAAATGAGGTACGGATGACTTTACAAATATTGACGACCAACAACAGGCTCAAGGCCCAACAAGGTTGGTCCATCTAGTACCTCTTAACTATCCCCCAATGCATATCTAACTTCTTCTTAAAATCCGTTACTCCTTTACAATTGACAATATTCACTAGCAAGTTGTTCCATTTGTCTATTACCCTATTATAGAAATAGTGTTTTCTCCCTTCCCGATTAAAATGGGATTTGTTTAACTTAAACCCATGACCTCTCGTTCTATCACTCATATTAAAATCTAAACCCTCCACATCTCCTTGTTTAATAAATTTGAATAGTTGAATCAAATCTCCCCTAACCCTTCTCTCTTCCAGAGTATACATATTCAAATTTCTTAATCTATCTTCCTAATTCATGCCTGAAAACCCTTGAACCATTTTAGTAGCCCTGTGCTGAATTTTCTCTAACAATTCAAGGTCTTTTTTAAGATATGGTGACCAGAACTGTACAGCATACTCAAGATGTGGCCTTACTAAACCTCTGTACAATGGCAAGATAATATCCTTAGACTTTGATGAAACACTTTTTCTGATGTACCCCAACATTCTAAGGTTCTACTGTAATTGGTTATTATCGAGTTAGATATTAATATCGAGCACTACATGTTGATTTTTATAATATTTAAGAAGGTGTGCGCGGTCCTTTTACCAATCCCTAATAGCTTTTATAAAGCAAGGTTAGATAATACAACTTTCATTGAAATGGCATGCCTCAATTTTCCGGAGTCTCCCTCTGTCACTAGATGGCGCGTACATCGATCTCTTGCCGTTTCTAATGCCTTTCTTATATAGTTCTAAGCTATTTCGTTATATTGCTATGATTTTTTGATGATATAAACTGAGGTTTGTATGCAAAAGGAAAATTTATTGCATCCATAAATATTCTTACAAATTTTTGCGTTATATAAAGTTATTTTAAAATACATTTATTTCTAATAATAATATATCAAATACAAGATAATAACAAATGAAAATTGAAATTTATATGACTTTTAAAGAACACTAAAACCCTCTGCTAGTGGCGGCCCGTAGTCGAAAATGTTAGTGCAGCCGAAATCATTAGACTATTTTCCACAACCATACATGAACGGACATTCTTTAATATTTATTACTCAAATGAAAGTTTCCATTCAATTTTTACGAAATGATAACATGCAACAAAAAATAGAAAACACTTATTTTTTGAAAATTAAAGCAATCCTCCTTTCTTTTAAACTTGCAAATTGGTCAATTTTAATACTTAACTTAAATAATGAAACAGCAGCACACAGCAAATTTATCACGAAAACTATTTCCGTTTGGAGAGATTCTTGGAAATTCTCGGTTCTCCCACCCATTCCCGTGATTCACGCACGAACCAATTAGTTTATCGAATTCCCAAGCTGCAGCCAATATCCATACTACGTAGAGGTAGCCATCATGGGGCAACGATGCAGTTGCGATTTCGAAATTCGCTTTTTGGCTTCAGTTTTGATTGAATGGAGTTCTTTCCCCTCCTGAATTGTGGTGCATTACTGCAACAGGTTTGCAATTTATCGGAGATTATGTTTACTTACCGTAAAAGTTTCATTTTTAATTATAATCTTCATTTAAGAAAATTAGTAAAATATCGGATTTTAGTTTTAAAATACACTAATATATTTAGGTGCAGCCTGACTGTACTTGCTGTATCCCACGGAGCCGCCACTTCCCTCTACTACAGAAAACTGTATGCAGAATAACTTTATAGGAAATATCAAAACTAATTTAAAATTTGAAGATCATTATTAAATTTAATTGAGCTAATTATAATTTCATTTAAATTTGAAATGATATATTTCGTATAAAATATTCATACGGCTTATTTTTTCGGAATGTTGGGTTGACCATTATCTCCAAGATGACACACGAATAAAAATTTGCCATTAGTTTTCAGATAAATATTAATTATATTTATTATTGCGAGTATGTCATTAAAACTGTCAGATCTCTCGCATTAACCCAAAAGTAGTAGATAGCTGGCTACTTTACCTGAAAAGGTTGGGAACACCCCTACGTTCAATACAACACCAAAAAACAATTATCGGGTAGTCGACTTTGTAAGGATGAGATGATACTATTTTCCTTTCCTAAATTTGTCTTTAACGTACTGAAAATGGGATAGTCAGGTTAGTCATGAGTCAAGTAAGTCTTCAAATTATTTAACTTCTTTTTGCAAGGGATTATCTGTATTATACATGAACATGTTTTTGGATGGTAGATACATTACTTGTAATTGTTATATCCAATTTAATGCTTCCTTAATATGCAATTTATACACCAGCTGGCGCATCTAAATTTTATTTTAATAATCAACCAAAATTTTTGTAAAAATTTATTACAAATTGTAATAAGATAATTTACCAACATTTTTTTTAAACTTAAAATTTCGCTAGGAAGCTTGAAGATCAATTTATGTGAATTTTGTCTTATAGATGGCGCCACTAAAATTTCTGAAACTGCAAATCGGAAAAAATGGACTTTATATTCAAATTTATTATGATCAAGATTTCGAGTAGATAAAAAAAACACAGAAGAATTTGAAGATAAAAAAAAGCAGTGGCTATTGATAATTAATGTATAAAAAACAACACAAAGTTTACAAATAAATTATTTGGAATTAAAGAAACAACAAATAAGAAACGATTAAGATAATTTATAGGCACGTAAATTTAGAAATTATTGATAGATATATCAAAAATCATGTTCATTGTTCTTTTGATTATTACTTTCATAATCAAATTTTTTAAAAGTACTGTTTCTTAAATTAAAAAAAAAATACGATCGTTTGTTTGATATATATCACGGAAACTCTCAAAATATACTTATCTAGAAATATTTCGGGAAGTATAAGAAGAGAATGCAAGTGGTGTAAGTCAAACAAACGAGCGTTATACGCGTTCTATTCATATTATTCATGTGCGTAAGGTGTCTTTTCATACTAAATCGATACTGATGTAACTTATAATCGACTATTTTCATACATATTGTATAAGTTACTTTTAGTTAATTTTGTACATTTAACACTAGGATCCGCCGTAAGCTGGCTCATTGTAACATTGTAAAGCGCATAGTCACTTTATTATTCTACCCCCCCCCCTTTAACTATAGCAGTCGGTGTTCAAAAGTTAAGTAAATAATTTTAATGGGAACGCTGTATTAATTATTGCTATATAGTATTAATTAGTTCTTGGTTAAAATGTGGATGTTAGTTTTCATAGTTTGCAAGCGTTTTAAATACCCTTAAGTAAGAAAATGTGGTTTTGTTTCTAATAGGAGGGGTCAGAAGGATTTTAGTACGTAGCATAAAGTGTTCAAAATTAACACACATACGTAAAGTGGTAAAGGAATCAGTTCAAAATGTTTTAAACGGTAAAACAAAAAGAAAAATATTTCGAAAAAATTTCGCATAGAAATTAACTATCACTTTTACTTGATAAATATTGACATATATCAAAGAGAGAGATATTTGAAAATTATGGTATTAAAAAAAATCGTGTTCATTTTTGACGTAAAAAAATTTCGTTAAAAAAAAGACAAAATAAATTTCCTGACTTTGACGAAATGTTTAATCGGAGCATATAGCTGGCAGAGACTGATTTACGGGAGGGCATTCGGGGCACTTGCCCAGGGACCCCATTTTTAGGGGGCCCCCAAAAATGCTTATAAGCTAAAAAAATTGAAAAAGTTCAAAATAAATTTATTATTTAAAAAAAAATAGTTCTGAATTTTTTTATTTATTTATTCAAATCACTTATGTTTCTGTACGTTCACAATGCATGCCATCTTTCGCATCGCATTTTAAATTATATCTAAAAGAAAAAAATACTAATTTAAAAATGTAAGTAGTTTTTTTACAATATTCATATTTGCGTTGAAGCTGTTTCGTTATGTTATTTTGAATTGTTTGCTTATATATACATTTAGCAGTTTTATTTCAAGACTCGTCTTGGGGGGGCCCCCAAATATTCTTTTGCCCTGGGCCCCTAAACTTGCAAGTCGGTCCCTGATAGCTGGTGCCTGTTTCGTCAAATATGAGAATGCATTTTTAACAGTGCTTAGAATCGAAATATTGAGTCAAAATTGGGTGCTTCTATTTGAAATGTTAATATTTGTGCATATTTTATAAGACTACCACCTATGATAATTATTTTCATATCCACTCGTGGAAAACTTTATACTCTAAAAATGTTATATTTGGTTTTGATCTACAATGAAAGATGAATAAAGAAAGGTGCTTGCATTTTTTCGGCAGCTGTACACATTTATTAATGCTTCAGTGGCGGCCAGTGGTCGAAAATGTTTTTTGTGCGGTATATAAAAATTTCAATCAAATTGGAACATAATTGATTATCTGGCTACCGAGACATATCCAAGCGTCTAGTGAAACAACAGTCGTCGCAAAAACTAATCACTGACTGCATGGTAACTGAAAAAAAGTCAACTCTGAACGAGTGCGAGGTAGTATCTTCGAACCAAGTTTGCGTATTGTCAGACTACGAAGGATAATGGTTATACGTTTTGAAAAGTTTGTATGTGTAAAATAAGTACATATGTAAATAAAATATTTAAAAATGTTCGCATGTGTATTTTCTAAATCAAATTCAAAAAGGTTTGGCGAGATTCCAAGTAGCTGTCAAGCCTCGTGTCTTGATTTCGTTTAAAAAAGCAATTCCTAGTTATTTCGTAAGGTTTTGAGTTATTTTCTATGTGAGACTTTTTTTATGCGGTCCCTATCCACCGCATAAAAAAAAAATTCAATTGTGTTCCGAAAACTATTTTTTATAGCTACTCGTGAAGTTTGTGCGAATTTTTTTATGCGTTTTGTTTTATGCGGTCCCTATCCACCGCACAAAAACGGGTTTGAGTGTATTTAAGCTGTTTATTGAATAAAACTTATCAGTGGCGGCCCGTGGTCGAAAATGTTAGTGCAGCCGAAATCATGTGAATCCTAAATTTTTCCACAACCATACGTGAACGGAAATTCTATATTATTTACTACTAAAATCACAGTTTTCTTTTAATTTTTACGAAATGATAACATGCGAAAAAAAATGGAAAACACTTAATTATTTTTTGAAAATTAAAGCAATTCTCCTTTTTTTTAAACACGCGAATCGGCCAATTTTAATATCAACTTAAATAACGAAACAACAGTACACAGTAAATTTACCACGAAAACTATTTCCATATGGAGAGATTCTCGGTTCTCCCACCCATCCCCGCGATTCACGCACGAGCCAATCAGTTTATCGAATACCATGTGCAGCGCCCAAATCAGAAAATTAATTTCGGTCTGTACCGTGTCACAAATGTAGTGCATTAGCAGGGGGGGGGGGGGGGGGATATCCATACTACGTAGAGGTTGCCATGGGAACGATGCAGCAGATTTCGTACTTCGCTTTTTGGCTGCAGTTTTGATGGAATGGAGTGTGTTCCTCTCCTGAATGTGCATTACGGTAACAGGTTTGTTTACTTGCCGTATACATTTTGTTTTCAATTCTAATCTTCATTTAAGAAAATTAGTAAAATATCCGATTTTAGTTTTAAATACACTAATAAATTTAGGCTGTAATTGCTGCAGTCCACGAGCCGCCAATGTAAAGCTTTCAACATTTATGACGTTTTCTTTTTTATGACGTTTACTTTTTTTATCACTATAACAAAATAAAGTGCAAACATCCAATAAAAGTAATGTCATTATTTAATTATTATCATTTGAAGGGACAAGTTGAAAAAGGGGTTACCTGACAAAAATCCCTTTCCAAGATAAATAGCTTTTTAACTGGTAACTATCTTGAAGAAAAGGGTCGCTTTCCGTTAGGGATCCACTATTTGTCGCCAAGGAAAAAATTGGCGGGATTCTTTTTCTTATTCATCGAACGTGAGCGTGATTCTTTGAGCATGAATGGTCTGTAGTAGAAAGAAAATGACGTCATAACCGTAAAGCACACATCTCAGAGTGAAATGCCCATATCACGTGCCAACTGTTCAAAATTATGAATTAAAAAAATACTCGCGATTGGCTGATGAATTCAGAAATGTGTAACAGTGGAAATTTATGAATGGAATGACGTAATTAACCATGTGTATGAGGCCATATATGTTGGCTTCACTTTGATGTTAGCGAGAGGGACGTCATGACTCCTCTACTACAAAGGATTCATGCTCGAAGGCGTGATTAGTGACGGTAGGTTAACAAAATTGGCACGTTGTCGCGCATTAGGCATTTAGGCCCGCTTAATGAAATCGAACCATTATAAGTGAAACATATACTTTTTACTGCTCTGTATCAGCCTAAATAAATCAACCACAGCCATACAATTTTGTGGGAAGACCTACATGTCCTTAAAACTTTCATCTACATCAAAATTAGATTTTTTTTCTCAAAAATGTTGCTCAACCCTTCTTTTACGTGTCCTTTTGTTTAATTACTTACTTCCCTTGACATATAAAAGACAATTCGTGTAACTAAACATTCCGGGATCCTATTATTCAATGTTAATTACTTTTTATTTATTTAATGTAGGCTTTATTTACTCTATCGGTAAAAGATATTCAAATCTCTAAAGACTAACCCAAAAAACACATTTTTTAGATATTTTAGCGTCGCTTTGTATTAAAAGTACGTTTTACTTTTTCCACAAACAAATGTTTCTTAAAAATAAAATTTAGAAATAAAAATATACTTCATGTAACAGTACGTTAATTTCAACTATCGATAATTGTTCGCGAATATAATTTAAAAAAGATTATAGAAAAAAAAACTATTTGACTCACTACATATATTTCATGCATAACAAATATAATCTTAATTAAGTTTTCACTAAGAAGTCTATTTAGAAGAAAACATTGTTTATATAACTTTCGGGAACTTTTTTATTTATACACAGAGGTCACGAATCGCAAACAGTACAAAAAAACGTACAGACGGGTATTTCTGACAAAAATCATATAAATCATTTTCTAGAGAAGGCTTCAGAATCGAAAAATAGAAGATACTTTAAACTTATACCTGATTTCGTAAAAACTTTTTCTACATTTTCATTTCTTAAAAAAAATCGTTTCTATTTCTTTCGATATCTTACGAATTCTTTACCTTAAAAATATTCCAAAACTGTCCCCACATTTTTCTTTTTTAACATACATGACGATATAACACAAGGTTATATTATATATATATATATATATATATATATATATATATATATATATATATATATATATAATACTATAGGATTGTTTTAAATGGATTTATTATTAGTTTGAATGAATTTTATTCATTTGAGGGTATATAGGAAGGCATATTTGACGATATATCAATAATTTTAGTAATTTGGATATTAAACAAAAACTATTATACCTATAGCAAAGTATGAATTAGCTTTCTTATAGATAATAAAATGTGCGTTAAAATGATATCTTTTATAAAAAAATATATTCATTAGTTCTTGAGATATGTGGGTTTAAATGTCTGCTGGACGGCCATTTTGAAAATGCTACAACGAGGCGTAATATACCATTTTTAGTGGATTATCCAATATCTTTTTTTAGCTTGGCCCCCGGTGAATTTTTAGTCCTACATATGCATTGAATTATCTATCAAAGTTTAGTGCTGAGGTCTGGAAGTGAAATATTTTTACGCTTGTTCCACGTACTAACAACGTATTTAGGACTAATACAATAGCTTAGTTCGATATTAAATTTGGAGATGAAGTCACTGATCTCTAACTGTAACTTCTGGATAGGGCAAGGCATTTTGTTGACTTGAAGCCGATATGGAGGCCGCCATGATGGGGCACACTTTTCTTGATACCGCAATATTTCGTATATTTTTCATGTTAAAATACGCCGACATATATTATTTTTGGGTAAGTTTTTTTTTATTTTCTTTTTAAACCCATTTTAAATGTAATCTGCTATTAAAATAGGAAGTCCTTTGCAAGTCAAAGTAGAAGTAGTTAAAAAGCAAGAGCAAAAACTATCTGTTTGGCAATATAAAAATTGATTCTATAAGAAGAAAATATAATATTTATATATATTTAATACTTCTACAATGCTTTGGTAATAAAAAACACCACTAAATCATTTTTAAAAAAATGTTGGGTCACCGTATGGCAGTTTTCAATTGGTTTCAACGCGCCCGTAGAGGAAACAAAGTTTGAGCCTTCCAGCAGTTACAGTTAGAGTTCAGTGGATGAAGTTAGTAGTGTAATATTTGTTTGCTTATTTGGTTTTTGGTTTGGTTTGATTTTGTTAATTAACGTCGCACTAGAGCTGCACAGTGGGCTATTGGCGACGGTTCGGGGTCAATCTCGAAGGAAAGACCGGGAACACATACACATTCACACACACATTCATACATGCACCTCGTTATTTTAGAACCCTAGTCAGATGACGAGGAAACACCTGAACTGGCCTTCAATAGACGTCGGGACTTTGGACCCCGATCAGATTTATCGTGCACCAGTCCCGTATGCACGCCAGTATAATATGTTGGATATTCTGGACGACTTTCTAGTATTTTTGTAGCGAAGCTGGCAACCCTCCGATCGCAATTGCTTATTTGGACTAAACACATTGTAAATGTTTAATCCTCAAATATAAAATGGGGGCCTCTGTGGCTCAGTGGATAAAGGCGACAGCTGGGAATCAGAGGATTCCTAGTTCGATCCTGTGCGACGGACTTGACAAAGAAAAGTAAAAGAGTAGTGATCTTGTGATCGGAGCGTTGACCAGCTTCGCTACAAAATACTAGAAAAGTCATCTAGAACATCCACAAAAATTATCGGCGTGTATACGGGACTGGTGCACGATAAATCTCATCGTGGCCCAAAGTCCCGACTTCTATTGAAGGCTTGGGTGCCAGTTCAGGTGTTGTCCTCTCATCTGACCATGGTTCAAAAATACGAGGCATCATTCCCGGGTCTTTCCTTCGATATAGAAGGTTCCCGGTTCGAACCTGTGCGACGGACTTGACTAAGAATAGTAAAACAGTAGTGATATAGTGATCGGAAGGTTACTAACTTCGATACCAAAATACTAGAATGTCGTCCAGAACATCCACAAAAGTTAACGGCGTGTAGACGGGACTAGTGCACGATAAATCTGAACAGGGTTCTAAGTCCCGACGTCTATTGAAGGCGTTGGATGCCAGCTCAGGTGTTGTCCTCGTCATCTGACTATGGTTCCAATATACGAGGCAACGTTCCCGGGACATTCCTTCGAGATAGGCCCCGTCGCCAATAGCCCACTGTGCAGCTCTAGTGCTACGTTAATTAATCAAACCAAACCAAATATAACACATGTATTTAATCATTTCCCATAGTTTGGGAGGCCTTCGTGGCCGAGCGGTTAAGGCGTTCAGCTGCTACTCCGAGGATTATTGGTTCGAACCCGCGCGATGGACTTGATAAAGAAAAGTAAAAAAGTAGTGATCTTGTGATCGGAGGGTTGCCGGCTTCGCTACAAAAATATTAGAAAAGTGGTCCAGAACATCCGCAAAAATTAACGACGTGTATACGGGACTGGTGCACGATACATCTGATCGGGGTCCAAGGTCCCGACGTCTATTGAAGGCTTTGGGTGCCAGTTCAGGTGTTTCCTCGTCATCTGACCATGGTTCTAAAATAACGAGGTGCATGTATGAATGTGTGAATGTGTATGTGTTCCCGGGTCTTTCCTTCGAGATAGACTCCGAACCGTTGCCAATAGCCCACTGTGCAGCTCTAGTGCGACGTTAATTAACCAAACCAACCAACCCATAGTTTGGTGCTAGGTTCAGGAAGGTTTGGTTTGGTTTGGTTTGGTTTGGTGCTTATTCCATATACTACGTGTCACATTGAAATTATCATTCAAGCATTTAGGATACTTTATGTGCATTTTCCTATGAATCCCCTGATGCCTACACAGGAAATCATTGAGGATTGGGTTTGGTTTGTTTTAAATGACGTCGCACTAGAGCTGTACAGTGGGCTATTGGCGACGGTTCGGAGTCTATCTCGAAGGAAAGACCCGCATTGAGGATTGGGTTCTTTCATCTAAAAAACAATTTCACTGTTGACCAGTGTAATGTAATTTAGCGACTATTAAAAACAATATCATTCACCGATAAGAAACTTTTAAAATATGGATTTTTCTTCTTTTTTTTTTCCCTCAAAAAGATCCGGATAATTGGCGATCCACTTTGATTGATCCGGATAACTGTAGTTCGGATAATTGAATTAATGTAAACAAAAACGTTCTCGGTCATTAACGTTCTGACTTGACTTGGAACGTTTTTGTATACAGTGATTCAAGTGGAGATCTTCTGTACTCAGTTCTTTGGTTTGGTTTGGGGTTTTGTTAATTAACGTCGCACTAGAGCTGCACAGTGGGCTATTGGCGACGGTTCGGGGTCAGGAAATACCCGGGAACACATACACATTCATACATGCACTTCGTTATTTTAGAACCATGGTCAGATGACGAGGAAACACCTGAACTGGCACCCAACGCCTTCAATAGACGTCGGGACCCTGTACTCAGTTCAAGCAACAACGACTGTAAATTGCCGGATTGGCGATTGATTGCCAAACGTAGCAACCCTGTTCGGGATTTGGCTGGACGAGTCGATTCTCTGAGGGCAGGGGTGGGAAAAGGAGTAGGAAGCAGATCAGTGGATTGTATTGGTGTGTCACCGATGAAAGTTTTCCATATTTTTTTCTTTTGTGATCTGATATACGAATTTGTAGGTGAGGGGAGAACGACTTTTTTAATATTTTGTTCCATTTGTTGATTTTTTTGCGTTCGTTTTGTGAAGGGGGTGACTCATACGGGGGGATGCGGGACGATAAGTTTTCGGAATGAGTAAAAGGTAAAAGGGATGGGATAATGAGGTATAGGTGATGATGTGGAGTGGTGTGGGTGAGATTGAGAGCAGCTTAAAGGTGGGGTGCTTCACAAGGTGAGGGGGGGGGGGGGAATAAACTGGCCGACTTGAGTATAAATTTGTGCCGGGTATTGTAACATTTTGTTGTATTAAAATAGATGTGACTACTTAATTATTTAAATTGTTTTTGTTAAAAAATTATATATATTTTTAAATTTAAATATATGCCCTTTACTTTTCATTTATAAATTTGTTATTCAGAATAAAATTCTTAAAACTCTGAGATGTAGAATTATTTTTTCTTAGCTTGATTATACAATTATTAGCTGTTTGGCCGCCGTTAAGGCATGTACAGTTAAAAAAAAGAGCGGACCTCGTCGGGACTCGAATCCACAGCTTATTGGACTGAAGTCGCGCGCGCTAATAACCAGGGATCAATTTCATGTTCTAGATATATCTTGGAAATATTTTTTAAAAGGATGTTTCTTTATGAAATAATTCTTTTAAATGTATTTTATTAACAAACCGTTGATATTCGTGACATGAATGTATGATTCCTCAGTGCACCTGGAAATTATCTTTCTATTGCTACCTTGATTGTTAAGATTCGTCGCGTGTAAGAGGTATCTCTAATATAAATAATCATATATATTATTTATGTTCTAAAGATCCATTTTACTGCCCTTGTACTCAATGGATCTCAACAATGGTATCAAAAGAAATATATTTTTCAGGAGTAGTGATGAATCGTAAGTTCATCTCATAAATATCAATGTTTTTTTAAAATAAAGAAATACGTTTTAATTAATTCATTTAAACATGTTTTTTTAAACAAACCGTTGATAATGCTGCCATCTATGAATGAGCAGAAACGTTAAACTCTATGAATTTTGGCTATAAAAAATGCGACAATATATTTCACCCTTACAACGAATGGGTGGGTGGGGGGGAGGCGGGGGAAGGGGCGGTTTGTTATGCTATAATTATCGCAAGGGCATGCTAGTATATATATATATATATATATATATATATATATATATATATATGTATATATATATATATATATATATATATATATATATATATATATATATATATATATATATATATATATATATATATATATATATATATATATATATATATATATATATATATATATATATATATATATATATATATATATATATATGTATGTATATATGTATATATGTATATATATATATATATATATATTTATATATATATATATATATATATATATATATATGTATATATGTATGTATATATGTATATATGTATATATGTATATATATATATATTTATATATATATATATATATATATATATATATATATATATATATATATATATGTATATATGTATGTATATATGTATATATGTATATATGTATATATGTATATATATATATATATATATATATATATATATATATATATATATATATATATATATATATATATATATATATATATATATATATATATATATATATATATATATATATATATATATATGTATGTATATATGTATATATGTATATATATATATATATATATATTTATATATATATATATATATATATATATATATATATGTATATATGTATGTATATATGTATATATGTATATATGTATATATATATATATATATATATATATATATATTTATATATATATATATATATATATATATATATATATATATATATATATGTATATATGTATGTATATATGTATATATGTATATATGTATATATTTATATATATATATATATATATATATATATATATATATATATATATATATATATATATATATATATATATATATATATATATATATATATATATATATATATATATATATATATATATATATATATATATATATATATATATATATATATATATATATATATATATATATATATATATATGTATATATATATATATGTATGTATATATGTATATATGTATATATATATATATATATATATATATATATATATATATATATATATATATATATATATATATATATATATATATATATATATATATATATATATGTATATATATATATATGTATGTATATATGTATATATGTATATATATATATATATATTTATATATATATATATATATATATATATATATATATATATATATATATATATATATATATATATGTATATATATATATATATATATATGTATATATATATATATGTATGTATATATGTATATATGTATATATATATATATATATATATATATATATGTATATATATATATATATGTATATATGTATATATATATCTATATATATATATCTATATATATATATATATATATCGGGGTTTGGGTGTTTCGCATGTTTGAAGGTCCCTCGAGTCAATGCTACTTTTAAAATCTTGAGTGCTTGTTTGTCTGTGAATACGGTATCTTAAGAAAGGTTATTGATACGATCAACAAACTCAATGTACAGTTTACTTATGTATATATAACCCTATAGGAAGATTATTGTCAATATCAAACATTCCAAACAGAGAGGAATAAATAAAAAAGTTTCCAAAAGTTCCATAAACAATATTTTTTATTCCATGTAGACTTCTTAGTGAAAACTTAATTCAGATTATATTTATCATGCATAAAATATGTATAGTGAGACTAGAGAAAACTATAAATAGTTGAAGAAAAAGGTTGTGTCTATTTTACTTGGATGTTATATCCCATCTAAGGATCTTCCGAATTTTCAGTTTAAAAAACAATTTTTAAAATAGAAAAATTATTTTACATTTCAATATTTAATCTTTACGTGTGGGCTGGGACAGCATCTGTTTCATAGATTTTACAGGTCAAACGATGGGCTTGGGACAATTTTGATCACGGAAATGGGGGGGGGGGGGGAGAATTTTTAAAGCATGTGAGGTCTGAAGTATGATGTTTGCAGCAGAACAGGTAATTACAATACCTGGTTTCGGACATACTTTCGGACTTTGGACCCCGATCAGATTTATCGTGCACCAGTCCCGTATACACACCGTTAATTTTTGTTAATGTTCTGGACGACTTTTCTAGTATTTTGTAGCGAAGCTGACAATACCCTCATAATTGACAGTATGATATAGGCTGTAGATATATGTAATTGACAGTATGATATAGTCTGTAGATATATGTAATTGACAGTATGATATAGGCTGTAGACTAATGGTCTACGCTTGACTAATGGTTTCTACCTTCGAGCATGAATGGACTGTAGTCGAGCGAATATGACGTCATCATCGTGAGGCAAACGTCTCAGACCTGATGGCACCAGGCACGTGACTTCCTTTCAAAATTTATGAATGAAAAAACGCTCGCGATTGAGTATTGATTTAGAAATAATAGTAAATGTGTTACTTCATGAAGTACAGGATATTTTTATGAATGAACTAGAAAAAATTTATGAATGGATGACGTAGTAAACCACGTGTCTGAGGCCATACAAATTGGCTTCACTTTGATGTTAGCGCGATTATAACCTTATGATTTCTCTACTATGAGGGATCCATGCTCGAAGGTTTCTACAGATCGTCTTCAGCTTGGCTTTCCACTTTTAAAACCCCTCAAGTGACCCAACCTCTAACTGCGAATCTACATGCTTTGAGGAAGAATTGTTAATTATCCGTCCGTCAGACAGTTACATGCCTCATCAAAGTTGTTAAAATTTAAGGTTTTTTGAAGGTTTTATAAAGGATATTGAAAAAAAACCTGCAGTTTTTTTGAAGTTTTTAATTTTCCTACATAAAACCTTTAAAATATCTGCATTTTCCCTTCATGATTAAAAATTGAAGGTTTTTTACAGGTTTTTATGAAGTTTTTTTGCTGTTTTAATGAAGGACATTGAAACAAAAACCTTTAATTTTATAGATTTTCAAAAAAAACTGCAGTTTTCCTGCATAAAACCTTCAATTTCAAAATTTTGATGAAGGTTTTATGCTGACTTTTTTTGCTGGGTTGTTGTAAGGCAAGTCGACTTTCCACAATGCCTTGAGAACTCTTTGTCCTACCTCCCAAAGCAACATTTTATCCCACCCCCCCGTTTGGGAATCCCCCCCCCCCCTCCTTTACATTTTATCCCCCCCCTCCCGCTTGGAACCCACAAGCAGGACAACTTTTCTTTAACTTAGCCCCCGGGAAAGGTTAAATAACTGCCATTTTTAATTATATGGTTTGGCGTATAATTAAAAAATAGTTCAGACTTAACTATTAATTAAAATATGCGCTTAATTATTTTAAGGTCTTGTAAACAACTTTATATTTTAAAAAATTGCTAATCTGGTGGTAAACTATAGAAAAAATCAAGTGGAACTAGACTTCATATTTGATGAGTAAAATAGCACAAAATTTATTGCGTCAAATGATCTTTTCTACAATATTTTTTACGTTATATTCGCGAACAATTCTCTAGTTGGAATTAAATTCATTTGAAATGAAGTATCTTTTTTTCCAAATTTTATTTTTAAGAAACGTTTTTTAGTGGCAAAGTAAATAAAACATTATTTTAATGCGAATAAGTAACCCTTAAATATCTAAAGAAATATTTTTTTGCAATAGCCTTTAGAGAATTGGAATGCTTGTACCGATAGAGCAAATAAAACTCGTATTAAATAAGAGTAAGAATTAAATTAAATTAAAAATGAGCAGACAGTAATTAACTTTGCGTAAAAAAAAATCCGGAATGTTTAGTTAAACGAATTGTCTTTTGTATGTCAAGGGAAAAAAAGTAATTAAATAAATGTTAATATTTAAATAATGACATTAAATTCATTGAATGATGATCGTACTCTATTTAAATACATTGTCAAAAGAAAAAAAAGCAAACGGCATGAAAAGCGAAAGCTATTTAATGTTTTAAGCTTCAATAAATTGGTAAAACTAGGGAAAAAAAATACAATAAATTTTCTTTCTTTTTTTAAAAATATATTGTTTTTTGAATCAGGGCTTTTATAAAACATGCATCAAGTTTAAACAGCAACACCTAATTTTGTTCACTAACGTCGATTTTATGTCAAAATTAACAGCTGAATTTTAATTTTTAAGTCATTTAATCAAATAAAGTTTTAATTAGAAGTATTTCAATTATAAGTATTTTAATTTTAAGTATTTTAATTTTAAGTATTTTAATTTTAAGTATTTTAATTTTAAGTATTTTAATTTTAAGTATTTTAATTTTAAGTATTTTAATTATAAGATTAAATAGATATTAATAGATTAATATATATAGATATATATTAATAGATATATAAGATATATTATTAGATATATAAGATATATTATTAGATATATAAGATATATTATTAGATATATAAGAGATTAATTATAAGACTACATAGTTCAAATAGAGCAAAACCAAATATATCGTTTTTAGAATATAAAGTTATCCATAAGTGGATATGCAAAAATTGTGCATAGGGGCAGTCTTCTTATAAAATATGCACCACTTTTAAAATTTTAAACAGCAATACCCAATTTTAACTGACTACTTTGACTTTACGTCAAAATTCAACTTTGGATTCCAATTTTTAAGTCATTTGATCACAAAAATGTTTTAAGTATAAGTGTTTTAATTATAAGTATTTTAGTGATAAGCATAGTTCAAATAGGGCAAATTCAAATATATCGTTTTTAGAATATAAAGTTATTCATAAGTGGATATGCAAAAAATGTACATAGGGGCAGTCTTCTTATAAAACATCCACCAATTTTAAAATTTTAAACAGCAACAACCAATTTTAACTCACTACTTTAACTTTACGTTAAAATTTAACTCTGGATTCCAATTTTTAAGTAATTTTTTCTAATAAAGTTTTAATTATAAGTTTGGATAATTTAAATCTCTTAAGACTACATAGAAGGCAGAAGACGTCGTCGAAATCACTACGTGTTCAAGATGGGTAAGACCTTACTCCTAGTGCAATTTTAAGCTTTATCTCTGCTGTCTTCGTACAAACGAGTCTATTATGTCAAAGACCATTGTGCAAAGTGCTCCAGAATTTCCGCAATTCAACTACTTTCAACTTTTGGGAAATGATCCTGCCAAGGTGGATTATATTTCCGGAATCAAGCAACTGCTGACCGACTGGCCAATGCTGACGCCGACTGATCGTCTGACAAGGGAGAATGCACTCCGAGTCTACGAGAAGCAGCTCATCAGCAAGAGCATCGGACAGGATTTCAATGAAAACAAACAAGAACAGGTAACTTTGGCTTCCACTCAAAACAAAGATCCTCCTGTTAAACTCAATGCTAATAATAATAAAAGAAAGCGCAAAGCTAAACCGCCCCTCGTGGAGGAAAAGCAAAGCGACAAGGAACTTTTAAAGTTAACACAGAAAGACACTCTCACTACTTACGAACAGTCAACATCCAACCTTGACCACCATGTGGAAGAAGAGATGACGATTGATCAACACAACATGGAAATCGGTGAAGAGGGGACCATTGCTCCCCCCCCTCCCATCTTCCTGAAATCAAAGACTGACATCCGTCAGCATCTTTCGGAAATTTACAAACTCTCATTTGGAACAGTCAAATGTGAAACATCGGGGGATTTCATCAAAATCCAGGTAACAAATGCCATTTTGCGTGTTACGATAACTGATTATCTTAAAAGTCAAAATTGTGACTTCTTTACCTTCACGCCTAAAAAAGAAATTCCATTAAAAATTATCATTAAAGGCATCCCTCGGGAATTTTCGCCCGAGGAAGTTAAGGAAGATTTAATTAATATGGAATTTCAAGTCAACAATGTTGTGCAGTTTTCTCGTAAAAATCATAAACCGATTGGCATTTTTCTCGTCGAATTGCCAAAAAATTCAGAAAATGAAAAAATCCTGTACATAAAACAGCTTTGTTTTATGACTGTTAAATGTGAACTTTATAAAAATAAGAAAAAGCCTATCCAATGTTTTAAGTGCAACCACTTTGGTCACACTGCTTCCAATTGCAACATGCCTACGCGCTGCTTAAAATGTGGCGCAAACCACGAAACCCGTTCCTGTGAAATTAAGTTGATTGAGCACCCTGAGTGCATTAATTGCGGAACAGTTGGACATGTGGCCTCCTGGCGGCAATGCCCTGCCTTTCCGAAACAAAAAGAACACCCAGCCCAACCCAAAGAAAAACCTGTTATAGCAAAACCAGTGCCAGCTCAAAACGGAAAAGTAATACGTAAAGAGCAAGCGCAGATTGCTATTAACAAACCTAATGTTCTACCCTCACCCACCCAATCTGATGTGCTTAAGGATTTTGTACCACTTATTGAGTTGATGAAAGAACTTAAAGAACTCTTTCGTGGAGACCAAGGAATTATGCTCCTCACTAACTCTTTAAAGAATCAACCGCAAGCTGCGGAAAAGGTGAAAGCTTTCATCACCTTCTTTTCGGAGGAAACTTAGTAAATGTACTAAGCTCCTTCGATTTTCCTTCCTCATTTCATGGAACTTTGTGCGGAGGTAACTACGCACACTTATCATGGAGTTGCCGGACCCTCCCAACACAAGAACAATAAACTTTCAGTCTCGACTTGTCTGACGATTCAAATGTGAATCTTGATGCAAATTGTAATTCGTTGTTGTGTTTGATTTTTGACCTTTGTTTGTTTCTTTATGTTGTTTTGTCCTGTTTCGTCCTCTTACCTAATGGAATAATTGTACTCATGCACATCTCATGTAAAAAATTTTTGTATTGTAAGGGTTATAGAAGCTTCGCTTCTCGGTACCTAGTCCAAATAAATTTCAGTCAATTTCAGTTAGAAGGCAGAAGATACAGGTTGCGCACTAAAGCCCTTTATCACATCCTTAAATTTTGATCGCCGTTAGCTATAGTAGTCATAAAAGTGGTGTCTAGATGTAGTAAAGTGACTATGATTTATGCCAGCTGTTCACAATTAGCATTAACCCTTTAAGTCCCGTTCCAGCCGTATGCGGCCGAAATCATATATATATATATATATATATATATATATATATATATATATATATATATATATATATATATATATAGGTAAACTTCGTTCTTCATCGTCAAAAAAACATGCGCAATATTACCTACCTTGTATAAATGACTACTGCACATTAAATCTGATCGTGGTCCAATGTCATGTCACCTTTTCCGGTGGCGTTGGGTGCCAGCTCAGGTGTTGTCCTCGTCATCTGACCATGGTTTAAAAATACGAAGAAATTGCCCCGGGGACTTTCGGGATAGACTCCGAACCGTTGTCATTGACATACTGTACAGCTCTAGTGCGACGTTCATTCAACTAACCAACAGTATTAGTTTTGAGAGGGGGTCACATTTTATTGTTTCATAATTTTTTTCTATGTGCTCTGGATCAGAGAAATGGGCCACCAGTGGCCCAGTGGATAAAGGCGTTCAGCTAGTAATCAGAGGATTGCTAGTTCGAATCCATGCGATAAATTTGACAAAGAAAAGTAAAAAAAGTAATGATATTGCGATCGGAGGGTTGCCAGCTTCGCTACAAAAATACTATAAAGTCGTCCAGAACATTCAACAAATTACACTGGCGTGTATACGGGATGGGTGCACGATAAATCTGATCGGGGACCAATGACCTGACGCCTATTGAGGTTGCGTCGTGTGCCAGCTCAGTTGTTGTCCTCGTCATCTGACCATGGTTCAAAAATACTAAGCATCGTTCCCGGGTCTTTCCTTCGAGATAGGTTCTGAACCGTCGCCAGCAGCCCACTGTGCAGCTCTAGTGCGACGTTTTTTGATCAAACCAAACTGGATAAGAGATGGCATGCTTGGAAGAGTACTTTGCTCACAATCCCGAACCGCTGGTAATAGCCCACTGTGCAGCTCTAGAGCGCCATTAATTAACAAACAAACCGAAATGTTGCTGTTGCCAATATTGGCATTGTGTAACTCTGTTACCGTTAAAGTATGTAATGCAGTTATTTCATAAAATTCCTAATTATTCCATGAAATAACTGATCGTGTCCGTTAAAGTGTGTAATATGTTATTAATTTGACACTTTAACTAGTTATTCTATGAAATAACTAGGTATTCTATAAATTAACTAATGAGAGACAGTTAAAGTGTAAAATAAACAATTTATCTAAAATGAAAATAAACTAATGATAGACAATTAAAATGAAAAAGAAGCAATTTATCTAATTTATGCAGCGTATAAATGGTATTTATGGAAACGTACCATAAAATCATTTGTTACAACAAGGATTACTAAAATGACACTAGGAATTACAAAGAACATTATTTACCGAAACATAATCTGAACAATAACATTTCTGAAACATAATCTTTTGAACATGATATATGGACAGGCTCCATACATTTGTGAATGAGAATTTGTGAATTGTAGGGGTGGAAGGTAAATGTATTTGTCGTGCAAGACATATGATATAGATTATTTTACACTTTAACGGGCTGCAGATCGTTATTCTATGAAATAACTAGTTAAACCATGAAATACAAGAGAGTTTTACACTTTAACGGACACGATCAGTTATTTCATGGAATAACTAGGTATTCTATGAAATAACGGCGGATTTCATACTTTAACGGTAACAACTCTACCGCGAACTTAATTTAACTAATCAACCAATACGTACACACTGGCACACTTTGAAAAAAATCATACATTTCGTTATATGAAATTTGAAATTAAAATTTTAACAAAAGTGAACACGCCCCCTTTTGGAAGCAGTCACTACTTGGAAATTTTAAAATTTAATTGCTTAAAACAAAGAAAATATTTCGTGCACTCATTGATTCTAAATACTTGAGAAATAATTTTGGCGTAGGAAGACCAAAAAATAAATTTAGAATTACAAGGGATTTTGCGTTTATATATATTTTTTTTTAGAAATTATCTTTTTTCATCTTTTCGTATACTTTTCTCAAAAAGTATATTTCCAATCAAAACGAAATTTTATGTACCATTTTATTAGTCTAAAAGCTACTTGTTAAACCTAAATTTGAGTTGTATTACTAGAATGAAAAACTTTGCAAAAATATCAGACAAAAAGTAAACAAAAATTCCCTACTTTCTAAAAAAAGCATGGCAATTTTTTTTAGTCCAAAACAAAAATCAAAATTAGGTTCAGTAGTTCAACTACAATGTATTCTACATAAAAATAAAATTTGATAATTGTAAATCGAAAACTGTTTTAGAAAAGTGTTCCATACGAATATATTGTGATTGAAGCTAGTTAAATATCGTTTCCCCAACATGTATATAATATTTTATTCCAATTGAATTAATAGTATTTTAGTTTCACTGCTTTGTAAGCACAAATAATTCCCCATTTTTGCACCTGAAACTGCAAGGTCCCCTTAAATGGCCTTTTTTGGCCTTTCATAGACGAACCTTGCTATGAAGGGTTAAAGTATCCTTATTCAGGGTAATATAGAATAACCGCCAGCGCTCATCAGAGCGCAAATGTTCATTTTAGGCAATTCAAAACATTGGGTAACGACTGATGAGGAAAAAATAGATCCGAAAATGACTGATAGGGCAACAGATGGCGCTACTAACATTTGTTATATAAATATAATTTAGCTTTTGAACATCAGTTTTTGCTTTTTCTACACTTTGAACAAATTGAAAACTCTCAATTACATATATCTACAGCCTTCTGTCAATTATATATATCTACAGTCTATATCAAACTGTCAATTACATATATCTACAGCCAATATCATACTGTCAAATACATATATCTACAGCCTATATCAAACTGTCAATTATGAAGGTTGTCAGCTTCGCTACAAAATACTAGAAAAGTCGTCCAGAACATCCACAAAAATTAACGGCGTGTATACGGGACTGGTGCACGATAAATCTGATCGGGGTCCAAAGTCCCGACGTCTATTGAAAGCGTTGGGTGCCAGTTCAGGTGTTTCCTCGTCATCTGACCATGATTCTAAAATAACGATATGCATGTGTGTGTGAATGTGTATGTTTTCCTGGGTATTTCCTTCGAGATAGACCCCGAACAATCGTCAATAGCCCACCGTGCAGATCTAGTGCGACGTTAATTAACCAAACCATACTGCCAATTACATATATCTACAGCCTATATATCATATATCTACATCCTTCTTACCTTCTGCGTTCTTTGTGTGTGTTCGTGTTGTAGATTGATTGATTGAATGCATCTACGATTTTATGATAATTTGCATTATCTATCTACTAAAATGTTTATGATTATTTGCATTATTCATCGCATACTTATACTACTTGTAATTTGCCATAATTATGCATCCCGTAAAGTTTTTTTTGAATTGGTTTGATTAATTAACGTCGCACCAGAGCTGCACAGTGGGCAATTGGCGACGGTTTGTGGCTTATCTAGAAGGAAAGATTCGGGAATGATGCCTCGGTTTATTTATTCATTGTCAGATGACGAGGACAACAACACCTGAGCTGGCACCCAACGCAACCTCAATATAACCTCAAGGACATTGGACTCCGATCAGGTTTATCGTGCACCAGTCCAGTATACACGACAGTATTATTTGTTGGATGTTCTGGAAGACTTTTTAGTAGTTTTATAGCGAATCTGGCAACCCTCCGATTGCAAGATCCCTACCTTTTTACTTTTCTTTGTCAAGTCCATCGCACGGGTTCGAACTAGCAATCCTCTGATTACTAACTGAGCGCTTTTATCCGCTGGGCAACTGCGCCCCCAGTTTTTGTTGAAGGCCATTGCTTGGTGCAAAATCATACCGTTATGTAGAGAATAAAGTTTTTAAAAAAATTAATTGGAAAATGTATAATGCATATATACTTTTTGAAACAATCCCAGCAAAAAAAGTCAGCATGAAACCTTCATCTAAATTTTCAAATTGAAGGCTTTTTGAAGGTTTTATAAAGGATATTGAAACAAAAAACTGCAGTTTATTTGAAGTTTTTAATTTTCCTACATAAAAACCTTTAAAATATCTGCATTTTCCCTTCATGATTTAAAATTGAAGGTTTTTTGCAGGTTTTTATGAAGGTTTTTTACAGTGTTCATGAAGGACATTGAAACAAAAACCTTTAATTTTATAGATCTTCAAATAAACTGCAGTTTTCCTGCATAAAACCTTCAATTTCAAAATTTTGATGAAAATTTTATGCTGACTTTTTTGCTGGGACACTAACTAATGAACACAAATGAAAAATACCTAGTTACTTGTTTAAACTTCCTATTATTCGAAAAAAAAATTAAAACAACATAAGGTTATGTGCTTAATAGTGCAATGTAAAGCCACATATAATTCTGTAATCTAATTCAGATATAATTACAGACGCCCAAATTTAAAGCATCTATCTACAATATAATCATGTACGTTTTCATTTTCTAACTTAAGGTAAGCAGAAAATGACTTTTGAGAAAAAATAAATAATAAAAATATTGGTACTTAAAAGTTTAAATCTAATTTCTGACATAATTGCAGACGCCCAAACTTAGAGCATCTCTCTAGATATCATTTACGTGCACCGCCATGTTCACCTACGAAAAACAGAACATGTCTTTTGAGAAAAAATACATAATAAAAATATTGATACTTAAAAGTTTAAATCGAATATCAGACATAATTGCAGACGCCCAAACATAGAGCATCTATCTAGATATCATTTACGTGCTCCGCCATGTTCACTTACGAAAAACAGAAATACCAATATATTTAATACTTATTTTTTCTCAAAACATATGTTCTGTTTTTCGTAGATGAACATGGCGGGCGCACGTAAATGATATTTAGACAGATGCTCTATGTTTGGGCGTCTGCAATTATGTCTGAAATTAGATTTAAATTTTTAAGTACTAATATATTTAATATTTATTTTTCTCAAAAGCCGTGTTCCGTTTTTCGTAGGTGAACATGGCGACGAACGTAAATGATATCTAGATAGATGCTCTAAGTTTGGGCATCTGTAATTATGTCAGAAATTAGATTTAAACTTTTAAGTACCAATATTTTTATTATTTATTTTTTCTCAAAAGTCATTTTCTGTTTAAGGTAAGTTAGCATAATTGCAGCGTACATTATATCTAGATAGATGCTCTAAATTTGGGCGTCTGTAATTATATCTGAATTAGATTACAGAATTTTATGTGGCTTTACATTGCACTATTAGGTACATAACTTAATGCTGTTTTAGATTTTTTTTTCGAATAATAGGAAGTTTAAACAAGTAACTAGGTGAAGCGTGCTAAGAGGCTAAAGCGTGCCACCGCAAAGGGCCTCTCGCTTTTAGAGAGGCTCCGTGGCAACCGAAAAACAAATTGAAAAAATTAAGTATTATAGAAGAACATGAATTCAGATTTTTAAAAGTGCATTATTTTTTATTTGCGTTTTTTCATATCTAGGTTATATTCTATCAACGACCATACGCTATCCAAAGAATTAACGAATGTTTTTCACCGCAAAAGAAAGGACGTAACAAACAGATTTATTCATTATGATTTACTTCTGCAAATTTATTATCCATTGCATTGCAAATTTAAACTTTTAAGTACCAATATATTTAATATTTTATATATATATATATATATATAATGTGTCCTGTATGTGTCTATTCTTTTGATCTGTGCTATGAGTGCAAAATTTTTGTAGGTCGGTACCGTCCGGATAGCTAAGTGTTAAAGTACTTGAGCTCTGACCATGAGGGATTCCGGGCTGGATGAACTTTTCACTCTTATTGATTTAAATAATCTATCTATCTATATAAAGTTAATTTTAATGTATTACTACAAGTAATTAGTAAGTAGTTATTTCAGTTTATAAATTGATTGTTTAGAATTGTAAGTGGTAAAATTCGTTCCTAAATCTTCTTTCTCTCTCTCACTAGGCAGTTGTTGGAGGCTTTTTGCGTCCTTCTCTACTTGGTATGGAGAACCTTATGTTTCATCTACTCTAAATTGTCTTCTATCAGAAATTTTTAATTACTGATGGGAAAATTTCATGTTACTGAGCAATTTTTTATTTCTCTCTTCTATTTCATTCACAAATTTCCACCTCTACGGGAAGTTGTTGTTCCTGAGACTTGGGAATTTGATATCATCATCTTGTTCACGCACTTCCATTGCTGTCTTTCGACACCGTTACTTGACTCCCCATAACGTCCTCACATGTCCTCTTTGAGAATGTGTATTTTCGGTTTTTTGACCTTCTTTAAATGTTTTTGTGCTGTGTTGCCTCGTGTTTAGTCCTCTTACCTTATGTAATTCTCAAATTTAATGCAACATTTAAGTTCTTTAATTTTATTGTAAGGGTTAAAGAGCCTTCGGATCTAGGCACCTAGACTGTATAAATTTCCGGAATAGTAAGTGGTGTTACAGCATACGAGTATCGTCCTTTGAACAAGGATGTCTCGCTGATATATTTTTAACATGTTATTATTATGAGTATAGTTGACCATCTAACAGAATGCTTTGAGAAAAATACAGACGAGAAAAACATAGTAAACACTCATTGAAGATCCGAAACACAAACAATGCTTTAAGAAGAAATAACAGTTTCACATCTTTAGAAACTAATTTCATATGGTTTTAATTATACACAACATTTATCCAATAAAAACATTATTGAGTAATTTTTCCAAAAATATGAGTCTCAAACGCTAAGTTATAACTCGTTTTCAAAAAAGAAACGATTTTGAAGGATGTCTCGCTGATATATTTTTAACATGTTATTATTATGAGTATAGTTGACCATCTAACAGAATGCTTTGAAAAAAATACAGACGAGAAAAACATAGTAAACAGTTATTGAAGATCCGAAACACAAACAATGCTTTAAGAAGAAATAACAATTTCACATCTTTAGAAACTATTTTCATATGGTTTTAATTATACACGACACTTATCAAATAAAAGTATTATTGAGTAATTTTTCCAAAAGTATGAGTCTCAAACGCTAAGTTATAACTTGTTTTCAAAAAAGAAACGATTTTGAAGGATGTCTCGCTGATATATTTTTAACATGTTATTATTATGAGTATAGTTGACCATCTAACAGAATGCTTTGAAAAAAATACAGACGAGAAAAACATAGTAAACACTTATTGAAGATCCGAAACACAAACAATGCTTTAAGAAGAAATAACAATTTCACATCTTTAGACACTATTTTCGTATGATTTTAATTATGCACAACACTTATCCAATAAAAACATTATTGAGTAATTTTCCCGAAAATATGAGCCTCCATGCTAAGTTATAACTCGTTTTCAAAAAAGAAACGATTTTGAATGATGTCTCGCTGATATATTTTTAACATGTTATTATTTTGAGTATAGTTGGCCATCTAACAGAATGCTTTGAGAAAAATACAGACGAGAAAAAACATAGCAAACACTTATTGAAGATCCGAAAAACAAGCAATGCTTTAAGAAGAAATAACAGTTTCACATCTTTAGACACTATTTTCGTATGATTTTAATTATACACGACCTTTATCCAATAAAAACATTATTGAGTACTTTTTCCAAAAATATGAGTCTCAAACGCTAAGTTACAACTCGTTTTCAAAAAAGAAATTATTGTGTTGTGTTGACGATTTTGAAGGATGTATCGCTGATATCTTTTTAACATGTTATTATTTTGAGTTTAGTTGAACATCTAACAGCATGCTTTGAGAAAAATTCAGACGAGAAAAAACACAGTAAACACTTATTGAAGATCCGAAAAACAAGCAATGTTTTAAGAAGAGAGTTTCACATCTTTAGACACTATTTTCGTATGATTTTAATTATACACGACCTTTATCCAATAAAAACATTATTGAGTAATTTTTCCAAAAATATGAGTCTCAAACGCTAAGTTACAACTCGTTTTCAAAAAAGAAATTATTGTGTTGTGTTGACGATTTTGAAGGATGTATCGCTGATATCTTTTTAACATGTTATTATTTTGAGTTTAGTTGAACATCTAACAGCATGCTTTGAGAAAAATTCAGACGAGAAAAAACACAGTAAACACTTATTGAAGATCCGAAAAACAAGCAATGTTTTAAGAAGAGAGTTTCACATCTTTAGACACTATTTTCGTATGATTTTAATTATACACGACACTTATCCAATAAAAACATTATTGAGTAATTTTTCCAAAAATATGAGTCGCAAACGCTAAGTTACAACTCGTTTTCAAAAAAGAAATTATTGTGTTGTGTTGACGATTTTGAAGGATGTATCGCTGATATCTTTTTAACATGTTATTATTTTGAGTTTAGTTGAACATCTAACAGCATGCTTTGAGAAAAATTCAGACGAGAAAAAACACAGTAAACACTTATTGAAGATCCGAAAAACAAGCAATGTTTTAAGAAGAGAGTTTCACATCTTTAGACACTATTTTCGTATGATTTTAATTATACACGACACTTATCCAATAAAAACATTATTGAGTAATTTTTCCAAAAATATGAGCCTCCAATGTTATACTTGTTTTAAAAAAAGAAACGATTTTGAACAATACCTAACCATTTTTTTCCATTTTTACCCTCTTGGCGATATTCCTCCCAACCTTGGCGATCTCTGAAATTCCGATCCGGCAAACCTTCGATTCCCACTTCCAAGCCGGTCCGCTCCAGTGGTGCCGCCTCATTTCAATCCGATCACCCACTAGTGCGAACGTTCCATTCCTCTTTCGGAACGAACTTCTGCTGTCACCATCATCCAACGATCCCCCTCGCAATAGCCCGTGATGAGTTAGCTGAAAAGCCCACTTCGAGCTTACAGTGAAAGCAACTCCGAGAGTTCAGGCGCGGAACGAGTTCAAGAATTGGGCAATATAAGTACATGAGTTCTGCACCATGGCACCCCTGATATTCAGGGAGCTTACAGTTTGTGACTTGCTGCTAGTAATATCCTCAGTGTTCTTTTTCTGCCAGCCTATTGTATTGGGAAAGAATTTCGAAGCTGCGTTTCAAGGTAAGTTCTTATTTTTTCTAGAATTTAAATTATTACTCTTTCAATTTAGTGTATGAGCGTAGAGTAAAAATCTCACGTGCTTAACGATCGTTGGCTGCTTTAAGAGAATACATGCATTGCGATAAAACTCTGGATAGTATCTATGAAACTATTCTATAGTTTATATAATTATATTATGTTACTGTTTATATTAATTATATATAATAACATTTAATTTTTAAATTATAACTGTAATAGTTAAGTAATTTCAATCAATCGCTTCGAGCATGTAGCTCAGTTCTAATTTATTTGAAACGTAGTTTGTGAAAAAATTAATTATAATCCAATTTTAAAATAAATTATAAAGCAGATAACTATCACTAAAATTATTTTTATATATAACGTACAATTGAAACTTGAATAAGAGGTTGTGTTTAGTCAATGTTCCAAAAATAACGGTTTTGAGTCATTTGCACGAACATGTAATATGCGAGAATAACGGTTTTCTGACTTTTCCACGAACGATTATGACTTCGGATTACAACTTGTGGTTTAAAAATTGAAATAATGTGTGGAAATTTTGTGTATTTTAAAGAGTATTTTATTCTAAACGAATGTATTGATAGATTTTTGGTTTTGGATATTATTTTGTATTCCGCATCATATTTAGTATTAAAATAATTTATAATTTGTAAAATTACGAAATAAAAAAATCACGCTAAAATAAATTAAAGGATAAAACTAAAAATACGTCTTTAATTTTATTGAAAAATGAATTTTTAATATAAAAAAAGTAAGTGAATTATGGAAGTATACATAACGTTCAATTTGTTAATTACCAGTATTTAAAAGTTACACGTTTATATTATGATAATTTATTTAAGAGTTTAGGTGCAAAATTTAAAATTAAATTAAAAATCTACTTTTAATAAAATTGCGTGCATCTACACCCCTTAAATAAATGTTAGTTCATTTCAGTAAAACAACTAAATATGAAAAAAAAATATTACAAAACAATTTTTTTTTCAAAATTCAGTTAAACATAATTTTATTAATTAAATTTATATATTTTTTACGATTAAATTTCTCATTTTGACAGTTTCAAAAATATTTTATTGTTGTAATACATCAGTAAAATGTTTCTGTTTTTAAATTTTTACTTTTAATGGTTAAAATTATATTCTGGTGGTAGTTAATATGAGAATAATTAGTTTTGGTGTGATTATAGTTATTTTTTTAAAAGTACGACTACAATGTCCTATGATTTTAAATTGCCGTTGTTTTTAATTACCCTTTGTGACTATCAATAAAGTTAAATATATTATTAATAGTTAAAAAAAATAATAAAGTTGAATGTATGAATAATGTTTAAAAAATTATAAAGTTGATTGTATTAATAACGTTAAAAAAATACTAAAATTTAAAAAAAATAATAAAGTTCAAAAAATAATAAAGTTCAAAAAATAATAAAGTTAAATATATTAATAAAGTTAAATATATTAATAAAGTTAAATATACTAATTAAGTTAAAAAAATAAAGTTAAAAAAATAATAAAGTTAAAAAAAAAATAAAGTTAAATATATTAATAAAGTTGAAAAAAATAATAAAGCTAAAAAAAAATCGTAATAAATTAATAAAGTTAAAAAAAATAATAAAGCAAAATATATTAATAAAGTTAAATATATTAATTAAATTAACTATTTTTTATTATAGATACCTCTTTTTTATAGCTTTTCAAAATTGAGGTAGAATTATATTTTATTTGCATATATTCCTGTGATACAGAAAAGTATTTTAAAAACAGCCTTAAAACTGAAGAAAATATTTTAAATATAAATTCCATAATGCGTTCGAGTTTTAATTTGAAAGTGTTGGTCATCGTTAAAATACGCCATTATAGCGAATATAAATAAACGAGTTATCTATAATAATAAAAGAAAGTTTGAAAGTCATAATCGAAGTGGTTAAAAAGTAAAAGCAAAAGCTATTCGTTCAGCAATATAAACATTAATTATATAACAGGAAAATATAATATTTAAATACATTTAATATTTCTACAATGCTATGGTATTAAAAAACACCATTAAATTACTTAAATTGTTTTGGTGGGACACAGTATGGCTGCTTCCACATTGGCTTCAACGCAACCATAGAGGAAACAAGTGTTGAGCCTTCCAGAAGTTACAGCTAGAGTTCAGTGATTACAGCCTGTTTTATGTTACACTTTCAGTACTTCAAGTTAGAAACTTTGGAAATACCCCGAATGAATTTCAAATAAGCAGTCAAAAATTACATGGATTTCTATACAAAGATGTTCATGGAAATGTTTCACTGTTTTTAGCTCGGACAGCGCCAGAATTTCTCCTATCGTCGATTTTCGTTTTAAACTAAAATTCTCAATGTGAAATTTGGTGTCAATTCGTTCACTAGTTTCTGTTACAGATGTTTCGAAACAGGGAAACTTAAACCCTCCTGTATTTAAAAAAAATGTTTTAAGGGGACACAATACCACTTAAATAATAATAATTTTTTATTTTTAACTTTTTGAATCAAAATTTTAATTTTAATTAATTAAATTTATACCAAAACACAATATTTCACACAAAAACTCCATAATTGTTTGTGTTTGTTCAAATGTTTTACCTTATCAATTTTTTAAAGTTATATTTAAAACTCTAAGATTTAAAAAAATATTTATATATTTTTACCAAACTTTTTTTTCTCAGTTTCTTTGAACTATAATCCTAATAACTGACATTAAAAATTTATATACTACATGTATTTGATTATTATATAAATAGTTATTCATAAAAACTCAAAAAATTTGCTTAAAACTTAATTTTTTTAAAAATTTAGTATTTAAAAAAAAAAAAAAACTACTACTCTTAGAGCTAATTCGCATGCCAATTTAAAACTATACATTTCTCCATTAGTAAAAAAAGCTGTAGTGTTTCGTAAAGCTTTATAGCTTAGAGCTAATTCGCATGCCAATTTAAAACTATACATTTCTCCATTAGTAAAAAAAGCTGTAGTGTTTCGTAAAGCTTTATAGCTTAGAGCTAATTCGCATGCCAATTTAAAACTATACATTTCTCCATTAGTAAAAAAAGCTGTAGTGTTTCGTAAAGCTTTATAGCTTAGAGCTAATTCGCATGCCAATTTAAAACTATACATTTCTCCATTAGTAAAAAAAGCTGTAGTGTTTCGTAAAGCTTTATAGCTTAGAGCTAATTCGCATGCCAATTTAAAACTATACATTTCTCCATTAGTAAAAAAAGCTGTAGTGTTTCGTAAAGATTTATAGCTTAGAGCTAATTCGCATGCCAATTTAAAACTATACATTTCTCCATTAGTAAAAAAAGCTGTAGTGTTTCGTAAAGCTTTATAGCTTAGAGCTAATTCGCATGCCAATTTAAAACTATACATTTCTCCATTAGTAAAAAAAGCTGTAGTGTTTCGTAGTGTTATAGCTTAGTGTTATAGCTCAGAGCTAATTCGCATGCCCATTTAAAACTATACATTTCTCTATTAGTTAAAAAAGCCGTAGTGTTTCGCAAAGCTTTATATCAAGGAATACCAAACACTGAGAAAATACGATTTAAAAGTTTCGTTCCTTCAGAAACATACCTGTCATCCAGCATAAAATCTCAAATAACTCATTAAAAAACATGGATACAGTTTGGCAATTTTGCAAGCATATTTAGAAGATTCCAAACTATATTTTTAGCTAATAAAAAAAATCGTGTATTTTACAATTTTTTAGGTACTGTTACTGTGTCCCCTTAAAAAATAAATTTTTTTTCCGTTTTTTTTTCAAAGTATTTCCCATTAAAATAATTTATTTAAAGTTTTCATATGTATGTAATATTATCAACTAAATGAATACACATGTTAAGTGCATTTAATTTTACAATTGAAGTTCATATTTCAGTTTACGCATTTTGAACTAAATTTAACATAAAAAAATAGTCGCGTTTTCTAAACGTATAGAAATTGCTTAGTCTTTCCCCATTCAAACCTATTTTTCGAAAATTTACCAAAATAACTAAAAATAGATTCCTTTATATTAGCATATCCGAATTAAAAAACCCTTTCCCTATGTGCAGCATTTTAATCTGAATGCGAACTGAAAGTAACACCGAGTAATGTCTTCAATTAAAACATATCAAAAAGGATAAAAATATTTATTTTATTAACAAAGCGAATTTACCTAATGAATAACTTCTAATATATTCTGACAGATCACAATGCTTGTTTCGAGGAATTAACATAAAAGAGCTTATAGAAAATTTTTGTTCAAAAGATGCAAGTCAAAAAAGTATTCAATCTGCATAGCGCTAATTTATCTCTTTATATTTTCTTTACAAAAAATGCTCTAATTCCTTCCCTTGCCTGATTTCCATAAATATTTATGAGGTATTTGCATTTGAAAAGGAAAGTGTGGTTACCTGGATATATGAACGGTGGATAAACTGTTTTAACCCTTTTAAGGTGATGTCAACTAAACATTTTAACTAGGGAAATTTACCGAAAGGCTATTAAAGGTATTTAGCCATGATTTTAATTAATAAGTTGCAGTAATTGATGCAATTTAAAAGTTCGTCTTTATCTTGTTGGAAATCCTCGATTTAGGTACCTCATAAATGACACATGTTTCTGAATAGCGATCTAATTGTTTTTACTTTAAAGAAACAGGCGAGTAGAAATTATTCTAAACAAATATAAAAAAAATATTATGGAATTGTTTATTTTTTTAATTATTATTTTGTGAAAAAAATATTTAAAAATATAATCTCAATTTCTTCAGAACACTTGTGTTTAACATATTAAGTTTCTTACGTTAATTTATATCTATAACTGAGAGAACGTGGCCTGGTTGGCAGAGCGTAGAGTTCGTATACGAAAGATTACGAGGTTGGCACCTCTTCGTACAACCAGAAGTCGCCGTGTAATAATAAACATATCTTTAAACATGGCTTCCCATAAAGTTGTACAGTTGCATTATCTCTATGTTGTCGATTGGTAAAAGTTTTTAATGCAAGAATGTCTAAAAAAGGGGAAAATCATAAAAAAAAACTAATAACATAATTAAGAATATTATATATTTAAGAATTTTAAACAGCCCTCTATTAATTAAGTTAAATAACAAAAACATTGCGCTAGTTTCGTTTATCTTATGTAAAATTATGTCATATTTGTAATTAAAAAAATTGTAGAAAATAATACTAATTGAAAGAAACTGTAGGCGTATAGTTAAACATGTAAATATAAATACAATTTTTGAATTTATTGTTTCTTAAATTATTTCCCGAGGTGAAATTTTATTGTAAATGTACGTGATTATCTTAATCCGAAAATAAAAATAATCAGTTCACGAAAAAGTATTGTTTTATTACTATTTAAACCCTGCTGGAGTCAGTAGAGTAGCAATTCAAAAATTATAGAAGGGGGGGGGGGGGATTGAAGAAATGAGTACTAATTGAAACTAATTATAAATGTATAGGATTATATTTATTTTTGGATTATATTTTTTGGATATAATTTTGTTATTAAAATTAGGATAAACATAATATTCATAAATTGTATGAAAAGTTTTTGTCTCTAAGATCTCATTTGGGATACTTTAAATTTTTTGACTAGCAATGTTATAGGGGGGGGGGTGCTTTAGTCCCTTGAGCTCCCCCTCTCTCTTTTCTACGCCTATGGCCAGGGACGGCTTGCGCTTCCAGGCTAAATGTGATTTATCCATTACATGAGCCTGATAAAGTCAATGCGACCCCAGAAGTGTTAAATAGTCTCAAAACTTAGAAAGTCTTTAGAAGAAATCGTGAACAGCGCTTTTAATGAAATTTAAGTTATATGGCCAGGGTGTGGTGTCTTGACAATGGATAATATGAGTCATCTAGTTTCAAAACCAGATATATCCATTTTCAAAAATTTTGCAGTAGCCGCCAAAATCGATTAACATATAAGTATTTTTGGATCAAAACCCATGACTTTTAATGCATTTTTAGACTGGATTTAGATACTTTTGGCCAATACCGATTTATAATGTGATGTAGTGCATTGTGAACTTGTGAAATATATGTAATACTTTAAAAAATTAAAAACGTTTGTGAAAAATGTGGATATATCTGGTTTTGAAAAAGAACGACTCATAGGAAACATTGCGTGCGATTTTAACGTAGATCTAACGTGTAATACGATTTTTTAATGTAAATGTATTATTTAATATTATTTTTAACCTAAAAAATAACGTTTAACCCCGATCATGGACGTAATATTACGTCCAATGATCTTCAGTTTATCCAGCAATGCAACCAATTATCAAATTCATACAAAATACTCCGTTGCAATATTTTTAAATTTAAAAGATTTCAGGTACAACTTACAAACTATCTTTTTACAATTATTTAAAATTTTAAAATGAATTTAAAAGAAAATGCAAAGGACACATTATTTAAACATCCCAGTAGTGAAAACCACTTTACTGTTGCAAAAGTCGCTTGAGCGTCGTTTTCTTAATACAATTAATGTTTCTAACGAACAATCACTGACGTTATCTGGAAACACGATCTGCTATAAAATCCATGTCGTGTCTTCACGCAAATAACCACTGTCACGAAATGCAATCATTAATCCGAATCCAATTTTTAAATTCATACAAATACTCCATTACAATATTTTTAAATTAAAAAGATTTCAGGTACAACTTACAAACTATCATTTTACAATTATTTAAAATTTTAAAATGAATATAAAAGAACATGCACAGGACAAATTATTTAAACTTCCAAGAATTGAAAACAACTTTGCTATTGCAAAAGTCACTTGAGTGTCGTTTTCTTAATACAATTAATGTTTCTAACGAACAATCACTGACGTTATCTGAAAACACGATCTGCTATAAAATCCACGCCGTGTCTTCACGGAAATAACCACTGTCACGAAATGCAATCATTAATCCGAATCCAATTTTTAAATTCATACAAATACTCCATTACAATATTTTTAAATTAAAAAGATTTCAGGTACAACTTACAAACTATCTTTTTACAATTATTTAAAATTTTAAAATGAATTTAAAAGAAAATGCATAGGACAAATTATTTAAACTTCCCAGGAGTGAAAACAACTTTACTGTTGCAAAAGTCGCTTGAGCGTCGTTTTCTTAATAGAATTAATGTTTCTAACGAACAATCACTGACGTTATCTGAACACACGATATGCTAAAAAATCCATGTCGTGTCTTTACGGAAATATCCACTGTCACGAAATGCAACCATTAATCCGGAATCAAAATCAAAACGAATTATTACATTAGTCCATTAATGTACACTACAGGAGCTACGCCCAAAGCACACCATAGTAACAGTTTCATCAGCAAATTCTGACTTCATTCTGCCTATTAACAACAGTACCGATCACGGAATGGGAGAGTTACGAGTTCGATCCTTGTCAAACATCCGAAGAGTGGAACGGAATGGTGCACGTTAAATCTGCCGTGGTCCAAATGTTCTCATGCTAGCATGAAGTGTGTGGGGTTCCAGCTCATGTGTTATTCTGCACTGGGCTGTAGAATATCAGTTCTGTAAAGAAAAAGGGTACTTATAAATGAGTACCTGAACATACTCGTTTTTCTTTGGGTACAATTGCATCGTAAATAAGCGATGACGTACTAAAATTTAAGCAATCGTACTTTCTCAAAAATGAGCAATATGATTTAATATTTTTAATCTCAGCTTCTGTTCAAGCCATCTTAACAAAGCGATCTGACAAACATAAAATATTTGTTCAGAAGACGGTTTTCCACATTATTTGATGTCGATTGCTTAAATGGAAACTGAGTTATTACAACTCAATTATCTTACTTCCCATTCTTTTGGCACAACTTTTTAATATTTCTTCTGTTTATAACTTCTTTACGTCGCCCTGGTAGTACAACGGATATCGCACTGGACTGCGGTGCATTAGGATATGGGTTTGATTTCATGTAAGCCTTGGTTGTAATTCTTGATATTTATTGAAAGTGATTTATGAAGGCAGCCTACGTAGGCAAGTAATTAGTATACTTACGTGAAATTTTGTATTTATGTTAAGCTACAAGATCGATACTATATTTAGGTACGAAGTTCTTAATTTCTGTTTCGAATGTGAATGTTTCTGTTTTGTTTTATTTAGTAGATTACCGGCCCTGCGTTTCTGGGCCGGAACATTAAAAATAAATTGATTGGCTCTTGTTAGGACTCGAACCGGTGAGCCGTCGTTCCAAAGTACCGCGCGCTAACGACTAATCTATAAAGGAACAATCTATATAGATTTTGAAAAATATTTTTTAACACAGTACTTCATGCAGTATTTTTTAAATCATTGAAAAAACTCATTTTTACATTAAAATCATTTAAAAGACACATTTTTACATTAAAATCATTTAAACAACACATTTTTACATTAAAATCGTTTAAAAAACAAATTTTTCACATTAAAATCATTTAAAAAACAAATTTTTACATGAAAATCATTTAAAAAACACATTTTTACATTAAAATAATTTAAAAAACACATTTTTACATTAAAAATTATTTTTCAAATCCGAGCATCAGCTGCACATCTTGAGGATGGATTAATAGTATTTATATATAAATTTTCAAACTTTTATACGAAGAAGAAGTATGTATTTTTCGATACACAGACAAACTGTTAGTATAGAGTTTGCTTACTATACAATACGGAGATGACGATGTATGATATGTTATTATTGTGTGCTCCCTAACATTTCATTCGATTTCGATTCTAGAGCCACCACTTTCCGCTTCTATTATGCGTTGGTAAGGCGTTCAGCTACTAATCAGAGGATTGGTGGTTCGAATCCGTGAAATGGACTTGACATAGAAAAGTAAAAAAGTAGTGATCTTGCGATCAGAGGGTTGCCAGCTTCGCTACAAAAATACTAGAAAGTCGTCCAGAATATCCAACAAATTATACTGGCGTGTATACGGGACTGGTGCACGATAAATCTGATCGGGGTCCAAAGTCCCGACGTCTATTGAAGGCGTTGGGTGTCAGTTCAGGTGTTTCCTCGTCATCTGACCGTGGTTCTAAAATAACGAGGTGCATGTATGAATGGGTGTTCAGCTCTATGGGTGGGAAGCTCTAGTGCGACGTTAATTAACAAAAACAAAACAAAACCAAACTATTATGCGTTGGTTTATTTTTCTTGTCATATCAAATCAAAGTTGTGTAGAACATTACCTGATACGTAGATTTTGATGTAAAGTAACAGAAAGTTATATTTACTCACCAATTTAAAAAAAAAAGATATCGAATCGCCTTTTTTATAGTTTGGTAGGCCGTGTGTATCGAGACGGTCTCAAAAATTAAGGCGTGGAACGTCAAACTCACACTGTTAATTATATTAGAACGTCACACTGTTAAAAATACGTACTAAAAATAAGTAAAATGTACTAATTTTTGATTACATTCGATGTTTATCATGGCTCCGAATACATAAGTTTCAATTTTTAAAAAGGCGCGTACTCAAAAATAAGCACAATGAATAAAGAGAACAAATTCTAGCCTACTGTCATAAATAACTTTTTATAATTTTATAAATACCAACAATTACAACCTAGATTTACCGGGAATCGAACCTAGATCCTAAGACACCGCAGTGCCGTTCCTTATACGTTGTACTACCAGGGCGATGTGAAGAAGTTATAAACAGAAGACTTGTTTAAAAGGTGTGCTAAGAATGGAAAGTAAGATAATTCAGGTGTAATAACCCAGTTTCCATTTAAGCAATCAACATCAAATGATGTGGAAAACCATCTTCTGAACAACCATTTTAAATTTATTAGCTCGCTTTGTTCAGATGGCTTGAACAGAAGCTGAGATTAGCAATATTAAACCACACTGTTCATTTGCAGAACGTACGGTTACTTAAAGTTGAGTATGTCGTCGCTCATTTACGATGCAATTGTACTCAAAGAAAAACGAGTAGACTTATAACGAGTTTTTTACTGTGCACCTTTTTGAATTCCGGACTAACCGATTCCCGCTTTCTACGTTGTGTCTCGTTCTTAGAATGACGTTTCCGAGTGTCAGACGAACGTGAAATGCATCTCTTTCCTGTAACCGATTTTAAAGACGTTGCACGTCAAAAACTTAAGTAAATCTAATGTATATTTAGTAATAAAAAATGAACTGTCATGGGTTCTATCTAAAATTGCATTTAAACTCAAATTAAATTCCTTTTATATATTATATTTTTTACGGTGTTTTTAATATCAAACCTTTAACAAACACGTAAATAATTTTTTTTAAATTAAAATTCCTTAAAGTTAAAATGTATTCAAAATGTATGCACACTTTGTTTCTTCAAAAATGAAAAGCAAAATGATTTATGACTGTTAGAAAGAAATATATTCAAAAACACCTGTTTCAATTTTAGATAGATTTCCATTTCTGAATTAAAAGCTTCTAGAATATTCTAGAAACATCCAAATGTGAATATCGCCGAGACATTTTTTTTCTCATAAATATGAAAACTTGTTTTTTTACAAGCGGAAAGGAGATTACACTTTTTTTTGCTCACTTTCTTCGTCAGATGTCGTTTTTAATCTTTTCAGTAGGAAAATATTTTCTCCCGAAATTAAAATGCTGTTTTTCTTTTTCATCAATAACTTCAACATTTAATATATTTATTCTCCTTTTTTCAATTTGTAAAGGAAATGGAAGACAAAAAAACTTCATAGATCGCCGTGGGAATCATGTTTTCAATTAAGTATTTTGCTCGAGAAACTTATGGTATTTTTTAATTGAAAGGAAGAAGGTGACATTTAGAAGAAAAGGGAAGGAAAGTTTTATTAAATAAAAACTTGTTTAATGTTATTTATTTAGAATTACTATTGGAATACCAGCAAAAAAGTCGGCATAAAACCTTCATCAAAATTTTGAAATTTGTGTTTTTTTTTAAAGTTTTATAAAGGAATTTGGAACAAAAAAAAAAAAACTGCAGTTTTTTTAATTTTTTAATTTTTCTGCATAAAATCTATAAAAAGTCTTCATTTTCCCTTCAATAATTTAAATCCTTCATAATCGAAGGTTATTTTTCGTTTTTTAAAAGATTTTAACAGGTTTTATGAATTAATTTGGAACAAAAACCTTAATTCAATAGATCTTCAAATAAACTGCAGTTTTCCAGCATAAAACCTTCAATTTTACAATTGAAGATGCGAGTGGCATAACCAGACAGCTCCACTTTTTTTCTGATTTACACTTCTTCTCTTATTCCTTCCTACAAAAGAAAAGAAAATCGCTATCGATTGGTGCAAAAACCTGACAGCTTTAAACAATGTCTATAGAGATATTAAGATAGATAAGTTTATTGCAGTGAGCCGTAGCCCATTTATAAAGGTTGTCAACATAATTTAACAAAGACGGATACAAAATTAGATAATACAAAATACAAGATAATATATTTAAAAAAATTTAAAACACAATTTGAACAAATATACAAAGAAAAGACAAAAATAAATTCAATGAGCAATTAGAATTAGGGGTTTAATCTGTTATTCCGTTCACTGATCAAGTCCTCCTGGAATTTTAAAACAGAGATACAGAGAACTTGTTTGTAAAATTTTAGGATAGTTGAAATATTACTGTATTCAATTGATGATAAGTATTTTCGTCTGAATGTATCCTAAATTAGACAGACTAAAAATAAATGATCTCAGGTTTAATTTTATGTTGTGTTACAAAATTTACAGGAATTATTAAGAAAACGTCGAAACAACTCCTTAAAAAAATATACATTATTAATTGCAACGAATTTGTATAATAATTCTTTTTATAGTGATATAAAGGAAAAAGAGTTGTACTGTTGTCTCATAGGTACAAGAAACGTACAGATCCAGGAGCTGTCCCGTTTTTGCACCGAATTAGTTCAACGTTTGGTCGCTTGATTCTATTGCTTTTCGTGTGCATCAGCCAGTCGTTTTACCAAACTCGTTTGTTGAAGGCGTGTTGTTTGTTAACCATTTAAAAGGTATGTTACACACCCGAAATTCCATTAAAGGAATGCAATTCATAGGAATACTACATTTGAGTCGTCCAATTCCAAAACTTCTCTTACATTACACGTTTTCACTTATTTCTACAAAAGAAAAAATCCTCTATCGATTGGTGGTGCAAGAACCTTAAAGCTCTAAATAATGTCTATAGAGATATAAAGGAAAAAGAGTTGTACTGTTGTCTCATAGGGTACAAGAAACGTACAAATCCAGGAGCTGTCCCGTTTTTGCACCGAATTAGTTTAACGTTTGGTCGCTTGATTCTATTGCTTTTCGTGTGCATTAAAGGAATGCAATTCATAGGAATACTATATTTGAGTCGTCCAATTCCAAAACGTCTCTTACATTACACGTTTTCACTTATTTCTACAAAAGAAAAAAAATCCTCTATCGATTGATGCAAGAACCTGACAGCTTTAAATAATGTCTATAGAGATATAAAGGAAAAAGAGGTGTACTGTTGTCTCATAGGGTACAAGAAACGTAGAAATCCAGGAGCTGTCCCGTTTTTGCATCGAATTAGTTTAACGTTTGGTCGCTTGATTGGATCGCTTTTCGTGTGCGTCAGCCAGTCGTTTGCCAAACTCGTTTGTTGAAGGTGTGTTGTTTTTTAATCATCTAAAAGGTGTATTACACACCCGAAACTGCATTAAAGGGGTATAATTCAGAGGAAGACTATATTTGAGTCGTCTCTTCCAAAAAGTCTCTTGATCACTTTGGGGAATAAGTCCATCATATGTTTAAATCCCATTTTTTTCGTATTACATTTTATTTCTACGCCTATAATTAAGCAAAGTATATTATTCCACATATTAAACAACACACTTTGCTTAATTCCAGATGTTGAAATAAAATTTAATACGAAAAAAAATGTAATTTAAAAATGGGATGGGATTATTCTTCAAAGTGGCGCCTTATTTATACGTAATTTATTATGCAATCTTTAAATGAAACAAATAGTTTTTATTGATTAAAATTCACAGTAGCATTGAAGATTAAACCTGGCATTGAAGGTAAACCTGGCCACATGTTAGGTGTAAAAACCAGACAGGTCCATTTTTTTTTTCAATTAAAAAAAGCAAGCAAAAGGTCTAAAAGTAAAACCGGTCGGTGATAGAAGATTGTAATTTATATGTTTTATACAAATTTGATAAATTAAAAAAAAACCTTAAGTATTTTTAAAGTATTTTTCGTCCTTCCTGAGCAGTTTTGAAAACTGGAGCTGCATGGTTCTTCCCCCCACGTCTTCAATTTTGATCAGGATTTAACTTAAGAATAATCTATATAAATATATAAATTACGCTGACTTTATATACAAAAAATATAACCTCGTTGGTAAACTCCGAAATTCACACATTCATAAAATCGCCAAGACACAAATAACAGTTTTTTCTTGATGTTAAAAGTTCTGAACCACCGCTAGGGGTCTCTCTAACGGTCGTCAAATTTATAATGCATTAGTGAGATGGCTCAGGTGTTTACCTCGTCATTTGTTAAAAATACAAGGCAGAGTTCCCGGGTCTTTCTTTTGAGATAGATTCCGAACCGTCGCCAATATCCCACTGTGCGGCACTAATGCGACATTAATTTAACTAGCCAACAATTAGGTGAGATGTGACGATAAAGACTTTTAGTAAAGACTTTTTTCAATTTTCTTTGAATAATAATATTTTAATAAATGTAATACTTTTGTGACTATGCGTAATTTGATAGTTTGTTTAGCTGTCAGACAGAAAAACAACGAGTGTTTAATATTTGTATGACTATTTTTTTGTTTTCTTTGAATAATACTATTTTTATGGTTATGCATAGTTTGAGTGTGTGTTCAGCTGTGAGACAAAAAGAAATTAGTGTTTTGCATTTACAAAGACGTTTTCCAGTTTTTTTTTAATAATAATATTTTTGTAAATGGAATACTTTTGTGGCTATGCATAATTTGATTGTTTGTTTAGCTGTCAGACAGAAAAATAACGAGTGTTTAGTATTTGTATGACGCTTTTTCTGTTTTCTTTGAATAATAATATTTTTATGACTATGCATAATTTGTTTGTTTGTTTAGCTGTCAGACAGAAAAAAACAAAGAGTGTTTTAGATTTCTAAAAACTATTTTTTAATTGTCTTTGAATATTAATATATTAGGAATTGTAATACTCTGGTGCTATGCATAATTTGATTGTTTGTTCACCTGTCAGACAATTTTAGTTCTTTGAATAATAATATTTTAATAAATGAAATACTTTTATGGCTATGCATAATAATTTGATATGCTGTAATGTAAATCCACAATTCAATAACACCATTCGGCCCTGCCACATCCACAGCTTACGAGCCGCCACTGCAGGTAGCACAAAATTAGGCGTAGAGAATGAAGATCAATAAATATAATACTTTAATTCCCTAGAACGGGATGAACTAGACAAATATTTGAAACTAAACTTTACCCCAACTTGTTCAGGCTAGAGTCCCTATACATTTAGGACTTTCAACTAATCTCGGATTGAGAATAAATCACGACCAATGCTACAACCGCAAATCCTCAACAACTAAGATTCTTATCCCACTTTCTTTACGGAAACGAGGAGTTTGCGGGGCTTAGGAAATGAGAGGTCTGCAGATTTTATTTTCGATTTATATCGCGACATTTTCTTTTCCGTCACCGTCTTTTTTTATACGCTTTTATTTTATTCCACCCCTAATATCGTTGCATCGTCAAATATTGTAACTCAATCTTAAACCCCTTTCAAATATCATATTGAAACCTACATAGGAAATATTAGTCAATTACTTAAAAATATGAGAAATTTGCAGATATTATTTTTGATTTATATCGCAGCGTTTTCTTTTCATATACCGTCTTTTTACATGTGTATATTTTATTCCACCCCTAATATCGTTGCATCGTCAAATATTGTAACTCAATCTTAAACCCCTTTCAAATATCATATCGATATTGAAACCTACATAGGAAATATTAGTCAATTACTTAAAAATATGAGAAATTTGCAGATATTATTTTTGATTTATATCGCAGCGTTTTCTTTTCATATACCGTCTTTTTACATATGTATATTTTATTCCACCCCTAATATCGTTGCATCGTCAAATATTGTAACTCAATCTTAAACCCCTTTCAAATATCATATCGATATTGAAACCTACATAGGAAATATTAGTCAATTACTTAAAAATATGAGAAATTTGCAGATATTATTTTTGATTTATATCGCAGCGTTTTCTTTTCATATACCGTCTTTTTACATGTGTATATTTTATTCCACCCCTAATATCGTTGCATCGTCAAATATTGTAACTCAATCTTAAACCCCTTTCAAATATCATATCGATATTGAAACCTACATAGGAAATATTAGTCAATTACTTAAAAATATGAGAAATTTGCAGATATTATTTTTGATTTATATCGCAGCGTTTTCTTTTCATATACCGTCTTTTTACATGTGTATATTTTATTCCACCCCTAATATCGTTGCATCGTCAAATATTGTAACTCAATCTTAAACCCCTTTCAAATATCATATCGATATTGAAACCTACATAGGAAATATTAGTCAATTACTTAAAAATATGAGAAATTTGCAGATATTATTTTTGATTTATATCGCAGCGTTTTCTTTTCATATACCGTCTTTTTACATGTGTATATTTTATTCCACCCCTAATATCGTTGCATCGTCAAATATTGTAACTCAATCTTAAACCCCTTTCAAATATCATATCGATACCTACATAGGAAATATTAGTCAATTACTTAAAAATATGAGAAATTTGTTGATATTATTTTTGATTTATAATGCAGCGTTTTCTTGCCTATACCGTCTTTTTACATGCGTATATTTTATTCCACACCTAATATCGTTGTATCGTCAAATATTGTAACTCAATCTTAAACCACTTTCAAATATAATATCGATATTGAAACCTACATAGGAGATATTGCGTTAGTGTGCTAGTTAATTACTTAACAAGATGAGAAATTTGCAGATATTATTTTCGATTTATATTGCAGCGTTTTCTTTTCTTACAACGTCTTTTTACATGCCTCTATATTAATCCACTTTTAATATCGTAGTATAGTCAAATATTGTAACTCAATCTTAAACCCCTTTCAAATATAATATCGATATTCAAACCTACATAGGAAATATTGCGTAAGTTTGCTAGTAGATTAACAAGTACAAGTACTTAACAAGATGAGAAATTTGCAGATATTATTTTCGATTTATATCGCAGCGTTTTCTTTTCCTACATAGTCTTTTTACATGCCTCTATATTAATCCACCTTTAATATCGTTGTATCGTCCAATATTGTAACTAAATCTTAACCCGCTCCCAATATCGAGGGAGGGAAAGGCGATCCATTAAAATTTGCAACCGAAATTTGTTAAAATTTTCCTTTAAAAATAAAAATCTAAATGTTAAGAAGTGTTGCACACCATTACGATTCCAGAGTTTTAAGCTGGGGAACATATCCCCACGTTCTCGCCACATAGCAGCCGCACTTGATGTCCGAAACTAATGCACACTTGATTGGTTGGTTCCAGTGTCTCTGACGTCAAGCGCGGTCGCGACGGAGAAAATGCGCGAAGACATGTTCTACAATTTTAATAATTATATATATATATATATATATATATATATATATATATATATATATATACATATAATTTCTCTAAGGCAGAATCGAAAATAAAATTATAATTATTACTAAATAAAAATTACTTTATGTATAAGAACCAGTAATTAAACAATAATTTTAGTGGATAAAACTATATGTGTACAACGTAGAGCACGTAAACGTATCCCAAAAGAAACTTTGTATAAAGAGGTTGCATCAACCTCTATATTAACATAAACTGATATTTGATACATATATATATGCAGCACTTATTCCAACTAGATGTAAGGCACATTATTAATAATAAATATTAAATTGCAAATTACAATAGACACCGAAAGATATTTAATGACTGAACACAAAGTAAATAAGTATTAATATGAATCTGTATTTTTTCAAATGTATATATGTACATATTTGGGGTTCTTTTTTTTAAAAAAAAAAATTCAATTTCAAATAATTTCTTTTAATAATTTATTTTTTCTATTGGTGGAACAAACATACAAAACGTGTTTTATTAGCAATTTTTTGAAAATGAGAATATTGCATCACTTAAATACCTCTATTTCATTCGTATAAAAACGCATTTTTTGCTATCAAAAATTAACTTGCCAAGATTGAAATGCGTATATGAGTCAATGAAGCAAAAGTTATTAGATTTAATCAAAATTAATTAATTATTATTGCATTTTGCAAATTAATGCATTATTAAATGCATTTAGCAAAAATTATGTGATTTTTAAATGTTTGCTCCTCTTTTTGAAGTAAGTGCTAAACAAAGCATACATTTAATAACATTTGAAAATATCCATTTTCTATCAAGATATGAGTGACAAAAATGGAAAATAACATAATAACTTAATAAAATGCTCTATCTGCCCAACGTAATTTTAATAATTTAACAGTAAACCTACCACGCGCGGTCAAATAACCATTTTTGAAATTTCGTTTAGAATTTCTTGTATACAACGTTACTGTATCGCCATGTAACTTATTGACTTTTCCTATAATATACATACAACCCATTTTTCAATATTCACAACTTTCTTTATCGTTTACTTTCTGAAAAAAATGTATAGCATGTCTAGTCTACCACGAGCGGTCATTTGACCATTTGAACAATTCATATTATTTACGACTATATTCTTCGGAAAGCGCACTCCTGAAATTGCTTTACGAGTCCACAATGTAATTGTGGATCTACAGTGTTGTGGTAATCCAGCCATCTGGGCATCAAGCATCCTGCGGGCCAACCAGGTAACGCTGTACAGACCGCGTCGGCCGAACCAGGCGGCACGGGTGCAGACCGAATCACGGTAGGCGGCGCTGACGGCAACGGAAAATGTGCAACACAAAATACTGTAATTTGTAAAAAATGTGCTGAAAATTCATAAACGTAAATAAAACTTTTCTAAATAGAAAAAAATATATTTTGTTTACTATCCAATTGGCTAAAATGTCTTTCTATATTTTTTTTGAAGCGGTCATTTGACCGATCATGGTAGGATTAGGTATACGTGAAATGTCGGTAGGTTTAGTGTTAAAAACAAGTGGAGAACTAAGATAAAAATTAGACCATTTTTTACCGAGAAACGAAAAGGTTCATTCCATAAAGGCTTCTTGGGTTGAAATAACGTCGCACTATAGCTGCACCACAGACTATTAGAGACGGTTCAGAATCGATTCCGAATGAATTACCTGGGAATGCTGCCTCGTAATTTCGAAACGAACCACGTTTAAATGAACATGATGTTCACTTGAGCTGTCACCCCACGCCTTATTTACATAAGCATGAAGACATTGGATCACAACGGATTTAACGTACACCAGTCCCCTCTCTTTAGGGCATTCTTGTCTGAATCCCTCTCGCTAGATGGAGCTAGTGTATACGAGTCGCTCAATTATAAAACGTCCTTTTGTCCACTTTTAAAAACTTACGGTAAGTCACATTTTTTGTATGAAATTTAATTTTTACACCTGGAGCAAAAATAGTTTGTTGTCCAATCCGCAAAACAAATACCTTAACACATTAAATGTCATAAAAAAGTTGGAAAATTATGTAATATATATATATATATATATATATATATATATATATATATATATATATATACACACACTAATACTTATTACCACTATTTTTCTAGTGCTACAATAGTAGTATGGAGTTTAGTAAAAGCCCGCAACTGTCGGAAAATTGAGAAAATTGATTAAATTCATGTTGTTTGAAAATTGATTGTGGGACTGTCTCTAATTTCGATTAAGAAAAGTATATGAGAATATGGAGTCGTTTATTTGTGATTGCAGCATGCGAGCCGTCTAGTTTCATAACCAGATATATCCGTTTTCGTAAATTTTACAGCAGACGTCCAAAACGATTGATAGCCGCTTTTGGATCTAAAACTATTACTTTGATTGTATTTTTAGATTGGATTCAGACACTTTTGGTCAATACGTCCTTGAAATATGATGTAGTGCATTGCAAACTTTTGAAATATATATTTTAAAAAAATATTTTGCGGACATTGTGGATCTATCTGTGAAACTAGACGGCTCATGTTATAAATGGTCATGAAAGCATGTAAACACAATACTCGAACAGCTTTACATGATTAATGGATAGTTTTTGATTGGACACTTTAAACAATGTTAAAAATAGGTACTTAAAAATAAGTAAAATGCATTCATTTTTGATTACTTTAGATGCTTATCATAGCTCCGAATACATAAGTTTCATTTTTGAAAAAGAGATGTACTCAAAAATGAGTTAAATTAATAAAAAAGCAGTTACTTGCCTACATAGGCGGCCCTTATAAATCACTTTCAACGATTACAACCAGGACTTACCGGGAATCGAACCCAATCCGTCTACCTGATGTAGTCTGCACCGAAGTCCAGGCCATAACCGTTGTACCACCACAGCGATGTGAAGAAGTTATAAACATAAATAATGTTAAAAAAGGCGTGACAAAAGAATGGAACGTAAGATAATTGAGTTGCAATAACTCAGTTTCCATTTAAGCAATCGACCTCAAATAATATGAAAAACTATCGTCTAAACAACTATTTTAAGTTTGTAAGGTCGATTTGTAAAGATGGCTTGAACAGAAACTGAGATTAGCAATATTAAACCACAATGTTCATTTTTGCGAAAGTACGATTGCTTAAATTTGAGTACGTCATCAATCATTTACGATGCAATTGCATTAGAAAAAATAAGTACGTTCATGTACTCATTTTTAAGCACTTTTTTTACAGTGTGCCATTGAATGTAGAAACTTTTTACGTTTCAAAGAGTGAAATTTTCTAAAACCTCAAGTACATTCATTACATTGTGACCTCAATACCACCCCAACCATAAAAAACAATTATTGCTGTCACAAAACAATTTCATTCAATTGATTCCTCCCTCCCCCGCTTAATTTGTTTCCAAATTACAAAAGCAAATGCACCTTATTTTTAATTATGTCCGCAGACAGCACATCGAGCAAACAGAGGGGGCGACTCTCCTGAATTACGCCACTGGATTGATTGAACGCCCCCCATTGAACGCCCCTTTTTTTGCGTGCACAACCCCCCCCCCCCCACTCTATTCCCAGGGGTTTAGGGGAGGGGGGCTATTCACGCACGCGAGTTTGCCCCGATTGGGGTGGGGGGCAGAAAGAAAGAAAGAATGTGTTCAATCGCCGGTCACGAGAGCATAATTAAAAATCGATGTCAGCCATGTTTGAAGCAGCTGGGCAACCGATCAATGCTTTTGAAGACACTGACCTCACATAGATGGCGGGGTGTATCCAACTGCCATGGGGTGTGTTATTTGTGCACAATGGGAGAATGTCATCGTACAATTGGGTTACTTGATAAAAACAGATACATTGTTACGAAATTACTAGTCATAACAGAATTGAAGACTGGGGTGTAAGAACCAGGCAGCTCCAGTTTTCGAAATTGTTCAGGAAGGACCAAAAACACTGTGCGTTTTTTGCGTCGTATAATACAAAATTACAGCTTTTTTCCCCTTTTATATCTGTAGCCATGGCTTAGAGCTGTCTGGTTCTTGCACTAATCGCTAGAGGATTTTTCTTCTTTATAAGAAAAAGTGGAAAAGTATAAATCTGGAAAATATGGAGCTGTCTGAATCCTGCACCCACGTTTTTAATTGTTACTGGTATAACTTGGCGTGTATACGGGACTGGTGCACGATAAATCTGATCGGGGTCCAAAGTCCCGACGTTTATTAAAGGCGTTGGGTGTCAGTTCAGGTGTTTCCTCCTCATCTGACCATGGTTCTAAAATTACGAGGTGCAGGTATGAATGAATGTGTGTGTGAATGTGTATGTGTTCTCGGGTCTTTCCTTCGAGATAGATCCCGAACCGTCGCCAATAGCCCACTGTGCAGCTCTAGTGCGACGTTAATTAACCAAACCAAACCAAAAACTGGTATAACTCCTCGAGCAGTGGGTGACAAGGCGTGTAAAGTACTCGACTCACAATCGGAGGGTTGTGGGTTCGATAATGAATTTTAGAGTGAAGCTTGTGATTAAAGTGTTGCCAGCTTCATTCCTCTTGCGTCGTCCACAAAAAACATCCGCCGTGTGTAGGGAGACAGGTGGATGTTAAATCAGTCATGATCCGATATCCTCACGCCTATGAAAGGTTGCGTGGGGCGCCAGTTCAGGTGTTCTCTTCATCATCTGATTATGGTTCAAAATTACAAAGCATTGTTTCCGGGTCTTTCCTTCGGGATTGACCGCGAACAGCCTCCAATAGTCTACTGTGCAGCCCTCCAACCTCTATGGCACAATATACCATTTTACAGACAATCAGATTGGTTGGTTTGGTTGGGTGTATTAACGTCGCACTAATTTTAGCATGACATATTTTAGCCTAGTATATTTTAGCATGACAATATACGAAATATAGACGTAGAAATTTAAGTAGGGTACACTTTTTTAAGCTTCAATTGGCTTCAAGTCAACAAACTGCCCTGCCCAATCCAGAAGTTACAGTTAGAGATCAGTGGTTGTACGTTCTATCATTAACGAATTTGGTTTGGTTTGGTTAAATAACGTCGCACTAGAGCTGCACAGTGGGCTATTGGCGACGATTCGGGGTCTATCTCGAAGGAAAGACCCGGGAACACATACACATTCACACACACATTCATACCTGCACCTCGTTATTTTAGAACCATGGTCAGATGACGAGGAAACACCTGAACTGGCACCCAACGCCTTCAATAGACGTCGGGACTTTGGACCCCGATCAGATTTATCGTGCACCAGTCCCGTATACACGCCGTTAATTTTTGTGGATGTTCTGGACGACTTTTCTAGTATTTTGTAGTGAAGCTAGCAACCCTCCGATCACAAGATCACTACTTTTTACTTTTTTTTGTCAAGTCCATCACCTGGCACCAAACCGGGAACCTTCGTATTCCTAGCTGACGCCCTTAACCGCCCGGCCACGGAGGTCTCCATTAACGAAGATATTTCTCTGATAAAAATATAAGATATATACAATGCAACCTTTATGAAATATACGAATATTTTAAAAATAATTAAATAAAATAGAACAAAGTGTAACTGATAAAGTAGCTAACAATATTACCACATAAATTTGCCGCCCTCCTTATTACGAATTTACGGATTTTTTTTAATTTGTTGGTTCATTACGCATAAAATCAACGTGATAAAATTTTGCCTTGATTATTTTTTGAATAGCAAGCATTTAAAATAAATTATATGTATAAGTTATAATCAAATTTTAAGTTTCTGATATCAAATTATATTTATAATTCTCCTAAAAAAAATTCTCCCCAAAGTTAAACACAAAACTCTAAAGTTGTGACAACGTCCAATATGCAAAAACTCATACAATTTCTTAATCGAGGAATGAGAAAAATTCCAAGCAATTGCATGTAATTGCAGTCAATAAAATTGATGAACGTTAACTTAATTATAAAATTTAAAACGTAATCAGGGATAATTGCAAGCAATTATTATTAATCGTCAGGTCATTGCTTTTACCGCAGTATATCTATTTTCAATTTATGACAGAAATATTTATTTTTTGCGTTAGTAATTGATCCTATAAACTTGTATACCTAAAAATTATTAATTACACATAAAAAAATAATGAAAATGGGTAATAAAAATTAGTTACTGATCACTGACAATAAAAATCTTTTGTGGAGCATCATATATAATACTTCTATAGTATATATCCCTTTTACACCTCTTACACGAAATGTATTTTGACACATCAGGTCTCAAAAGAAAGAAAATTTCCCGTAGCATTGACGAATAGTATGTTCATCTCATAAATATTAACTGTTTGTTTAAAAAAAGAAATTATAAGAAAGTTTTAAAAAGTATTGTATTTAAAAAAATTATTGTATAAATAAACATCTTTAAAAAAAGATTTCAAATATCTAGCTAGAACGTGTCTTTATAGCGTAGTCAGTAGCGCACGGGACTTCCTAACAATTGGTCGTTGGTTCGAGTCCCGACAAGGACACTCAGATTTGTCGCCAGGGGTTCCACAGCAACTCGGGGCCGAACAGCTAGTACTAACATATTTATAATACCCTCTATTAGAGTCCATTGTTAGAAAGTTTTTTCTCGATTCCGATTCTAGACACAGTCTTGTTTTCACATTTTGTTCGGTTTTCTCTTTAGTGATAATCTTCGTAGAAAAGTAAAGTATAAATTTTAAAAAAATCTTACTTGAAAACCATTTATTCGAAAAAAAACCCAGCATGTCCATTTTTTTTATTGATATATATGTTCTATTTTAATCCTATTTATAAAATAACGGTTTCAAACTTAAATCTTTAAAACCGTTATTCAATAATACAAAAAAAATAAAAAAATAACTAGTACTTTGAAATCCCCCCTTTTTAAGTGTTTAATTTTAACTTTACGTCCTATGTTTAAACCCTTTGGACTAGAAGACCTGTTCTTAAATATACAAAACGCTTTTCTTTCGGTAGCTTGTTCTTTATCTAACTCCATTTAAAAGTACTAGCATGACCGTGCGATATTTATTTAATGAAGAATCACACATCAGAAAATATTAACAAATCTTGTATGGCCAAAAATCAAAAAAAGTTTAACGGTATGCGTACACTGTAAAAAAAAGGTACTTAAAAATGCGTACATGAACTTACGTGTTTTTCTTTGAGTACAATTGCATTGTAAATAAGCGATGACGTACTCGAATTTAAGTAATTGTACTTTCGTAAAAATGAGCAGTGTAATTTAATATACAATAATTAATCAGCTTCTTTTCAAGCCATCTTAACAAAGCGACCTGACATACTTAAATAGTTGTTCAGAAGATTGTTTTTTCCACATTATTTGATGTCGATTGATTAAATGGAATCTGAGTTATTACAATTCAATTGTCTTACTTACCATTCCTTAGGCACACCTTTTTCACATGACTTATGTTTATAACTTCTTCAAGTCGCCCTGGTAGCTTAACATATAACAATCTGGACAGCGGTGTCTGCAGATCTGGGTTTGATTCTCGGTAAGTCTTAGTTGTAATTGACGATATTTATTGAAAGTAATTTATGAAGGCAGCCTATGTAAGTTAACATCTGCTCTTTTTATTCATTTTTACCCATTGAACTCTATTTTAAGTATATGTCTTTTTCAAAATGAAACTTATGTATTCAGAGCCATGATAAGCATCGAATGTATTCAAAAATGAGTACATTTTACATATTTTTGAATACCTATTTTTAACAGTGTATTCTTCGAATGCAAAGAGTTAATAGTCCTCTTAGACTACAATTTCTTGACAAATAAAGAGGTATTTCATTACTTATACAAATAATTCATTTTGAAAATACGATTAGGTAATAATTATTATATTATTCAAAACGTGTCTGATTTATTCGTAATGAATTAATTTAACTTTAATCTCCATTTTAAAAACTATCTCTAATCCCTCTTAAACGTTAATTGAATTATTAACGCAGTATAAAAAGTTAAGATACGACGTGATTTTCATTTTTGGAAGCCGCTGAAATAAAATTAAAGAGTTTCTCTTCAAAAACCTATCAAAGCTTTTAATTAACAATTAATCTCCTAAGTGAGCGATAAAAGTGAAATGTTTAATACATTGTTTATAATTAAGGTTTTAAATAGTTAAGGATACTTTGTAATACTGAATAATCTGATTTTTTATAGTTAAAAATAAAAATATAGTAGATAATTTATTTCGCAAGCACATTTAAATAAAAAAAAGTTTCACAAATGAAAAAGGAAATATAAAGCGAAAGACAATGCAATTATGTGGTAACAAGGTATTTTACATTATAATTCTTACAAATTAAATATTCTACTGTTAATTTGCAATTCTAAATTTTAGAAATTATGTATTTAATTAAGGCAGTTTTTTGCTGTTGTTGCACTGTTAAAAATAGGTACTCAAAAATAAGTAAATGTACTCATTTTTGATTACATTCGATGCTTAACATGGTTCAGAGTATATAAGTTTCATTTTTGAAAAAGACATGTACTTACAAATAAACACACTGAATAAAAAATGCAGATGCTACCAAATAACTTTCAATAATTATCAACTATTACAACCAATACTTACCCTGAATCGAATCCAGATCATAAACCACCGCAGTCCTGTTCCTTATCCAGGGCGACTTGTTTAAAAGGTGTGCCAAAAGAATGGAAAGTAAGATAATTGAGTTGTAATTACTCAGTTTCCAGGTTTATTGGGGTTGGTATTTTCGGTTTGTCAGGTCGCTTTGTTAAGATGGGATGAACAGAAGCTGAGATTAGCCTTACTAAATCACACTACTCATTTTTGAGAAAGTACGATTACTTAAATTTGAGTACGACATTGCTCATTTACGATGCAATTGTACTAAAAAACGAGCACGTTCATGTACTCATTTTTAAGTACCTTTTTTTACAGTGTGTTTATACCTTATGGAAACTGTCGGTTTGGAATTTGTAGCAAATTCTGAATTCATGCCAAAAACCATTTAATCCTTTACGGTTGGAAGTTGACTCTCAGTTAGACTAATTTTGCTGTAAAAAATTCACCAAATATGCAGAAAACAAAGCATGGGTTAAATACCAAGTTTGAATAAGATCTATGCAACAGTTTTAAAGCAATCTGAACGCAGTTGAAAAGAAAGATTGTGGTCTATTGCAAACAAAATAAAGCGAAACAAAATTTGGAAAGCAGCTAATAGAAAATTATGTGACGTATAATTTTTTTTATAAAATAGATTTTGTTTTTAATGTTTTGGTTAAAAAATAAAAATGATACCATACACATTTTATTTAAATAAAAATTCTTTTCCTACAAAAATTCGCTTTTAAAATACTTTATGCAAATTATTTTTCAACCCCAACCTCAAAATGTTCAGCTGAAAAAAAATACTAAACATCTTTTCAGCAAACTTTTTACCGGGTCCTTAAATGAACAAGCGTACTCGCAAAAGGCTCCCGATCTTTGCGCTTATGAGTAATTGCTCGAATTTACTAAGGTGTTTTCGCCATCTGAATACCCAATGCGAATTTCTTTTGATGTGGAACCACACTTTTCCTTTTTTACCACAAACTTCCGTGAAAAAAAAAACGAAAGAAAAAGTAGATTTCCTTTTAAAAAAATAGAATAAAAAAAAGAACAGAAAAAAAAGAATACATTTCTTTCTTTTTGGTGTGGTTGATGATCTTCGGTCGCCATGGCAACATCTCTACGCATGCGCATAGCTATCGCTAATCAATAACATCGAAACATTCTTTCTGATTAGGATATTTGCTTTGCATTTGTGTTTGTCCGTACGGCTTTCCGTACGGTCGCATCCTGCTTTGTTTATTTGAATAAAGAAAGTGAAATTCGGTCGAATGTTTAAGTGTGGATGATGTATTGGGTAGCAAGGTTTATTGATTTCGAATTCTAAGGAGAACTTCAACACTGTCTGCCCTTGTGACTGCAATACCAATGGCGGTGTTCAAGTCTAGAAAACTATTGTTATTTGTTTTGCTTTGTGTCAATACCAATTGATGCATTTTTAATCCGACAAGACTTTAAAGTATAATCATTTATGCTTCCATATACTTTTGATATTATGAATACATTTTCGCTTGCTACTAAGTCCGATTTATTCTTATGTTCCATTTTTATTTTTATCATTAATACACAAATGTACATATAATATGTAAACAAGCAAGACTTATACGGGAACCGAACCCAACTGAAATCTAATTGTAACATCTGGAAGGCCCAAAACCTGTTTTCTCTATGGGCGCGCTGAAGCCAATATGGAAGTAGCCATACTGTGGCCCAACATTTTTTTAAAAGTGATTTTGTGGTGTTTTTTAATACCATTGCATTGTAGAAATATTAAATGTATATAAATAATATATTTTCTTCTTACGGAATTAATTTTTAAATTGCCAAACAAATATTTCTTGCTCTTGCTTTTTAACTACTTCGACTTTGACTTGCAAATGACTTTCTATTTTAATAGCAGATTGGTTTGAAATGGGTTTCAAAAGAAAATAGAAAAAACTCAGCCAAAAGGAAAACATGTCGTCTTATTTTAACATGAAAAATATACAAAATATCGCAATAACGATGAAAGTGGGGTACAGTTGTTACAATTTCAATTGGCTTCAAGTCAACAAAACGTCTTGCCCAATCCAGAAAGTATAGTTAGAGATCAGTGCCGAAACCAACTTCAGTCCAGCGCCCAAGCCAGTACACCCCCGCCTCGTCTACCTATACGTATATACTAAAATTTCACATATATCCCGTAACTGGATACCCGTTACAGTATAAATGTCCTAAACATCTGTACAACATTTCAGGATTCTAAACAACATTTTATTTTTAAACAAACTAGATTCAATATATATTTGAAGAAGTTTCCAGCATAAAAAAAGACATTGAATTGTTAGAGAACACTCTGAGAAGCACACTAGCAAGGTGATTTAACAAAAATATCAGAATGGGCTGTTAAATGGGGTATGTCTTTTAATATCAGTAAATGTCAAGTGTTGCACATGGGTATCAAAAATAGTAAGGCTGCATATGTTTTACAGGGTGCAGAAATCAAAAATAGTGAGATTGTAAGTGATCTGGGTGTGTTGGTAAATGAGGATTTTAAAATGAGTCATCAATGTACAGTGGCTAGCAAAAAAGCTAATAGAATGTTGGGGTACATCAGGAAAAGTGTTTCATCAAAATCTAAGGATATTATCTTGCCATTGTACAGAGGTTTAGTAAGGCCACATCTTGAGTATGCTGTACAGTTCTGGTCACCATATCTTAAAAAAGACATTGCATTGTTAGAGAAAATTCAGCACAGGGCTACTAAAATGGTTCAAGGGTCTTCAGGCATGAATTAGGAAGATAGATTAAGAAATTTGAATATGTATACTCTGGAAGAGAGAAGGGTTAGGGGAGATTTGATTCAACTATTCAAATTTATCAAACAAGGAGATGTGGAGGGTTTAGATTTTAATATGAGTGATAGAACGAGAGGTCATAGGTTTAAGTTAAACAAATCCCATTTTAATCGGGAAGGGAGAAAACACTATTTCTATAATAGGGTAATAGACAAATGGAACAACTTGCCAGTGAATATTGTTAATTGTAAAGGAGTAACGGAATTTAAGAAGAAGTTAGATATGCATTGGGGGATAGTTAAGAGGTACTAGATGGACCAACCTTGTTGGGCCTTGAGCCTGTTGTTGGTCGTCAATATTTGTATTTTTTCTTGTATAACTGGGTATTAAACTCCAACGGGTGTCCAGTTATGTGATATATGGAAGCATGTATGAATTATACAATAAGTGTTGTCGGATTAAAAATGTATCAACTGATATTTTATATAAATTCAAAAAGTATGGTGTTTTGAGAATGACAAACCAATAAACTTTGATTTAAAACACTTATAACGAATAATTGAAGTTTTTTTTAAAACTTCTTGAAATTTAAATATAATATTCGCACTACTTTTTATGAGTAATTATATTATTTATTTATACTATTACAAGAAAGGTGAATAAAATAGTTAAAGTAGTTAAACAAAAATTCAGGAAACATAAAGCACATATCTCACCTCAGAGGCATACGACACTATGACAGTTTTTCGATTTTCAGGTTAAAATTGCGATATTATGTGTTTTTTGCACTCTTTACAGATGTACAAAACACTATTTTCTATATGTATTACCAACCTATATATTATTTTTTAAAGAACTGTATGTCCAGAGAAACCTACAGGCACATATAGCTTTGGTAAGCTCTCATGCAAAATAGTCAAAATGGACATAGTGTTCCCAGGTACAGATATTGTTCACGTTACTAAAATGTAATGTTGTTTTACCTCATGGTTAACATTCGTTTAATATTTTATATTAACAAAATAATGAAATAATTAAAAAAAATCAATACCCAACTGTGAATTGAGCAAATTATCGATGTTGTAAGTTAGTTTGGCTGCAAGAAAATCTAGTTTGCATTAACAACACATATTCGTTTTTATAAAAAAAAAATATTGTTATAATACAGAAAGTTTTAAAAGTTCCCCCAATGCTTAAGATTTGAAAAATGTTTCAACGTAGGGTATTTTTATTAATTTAAAAATAGTAAGAAATTCTGTAAAAATTGGCGGTACACGAAACTGATATATCCGTTGCTATCCTATAGTATGTTCAAATCAGACGAAACTGTTATATTTTTCTTTTGTAACGGCACCATTTTTTCAACGATGTGTCAATTAACGTCATTGGTGTAAAACCGTCTTTCTGATCTGTGTCAATTAATCTGATATATCCAGAGTCTTTCTGATATGTGTAAATTAATCTGATTGGTGTAAAAGAGTCTTTTTGTTATGTGTCAGTTAACCTTATTGGTGTATAAACAGTATTTTCGATCTATGTCCTTAACCTTATTGGTGTATAAACAGTCTTTCTGGTTGCTTTAACCAATTTGATTATATATACAGCCCTTATGACTGTTTATAAATTTATTTTATGGACCACATATAAGGTTACTTATACCAAGTATCATGGTATTATGTTATACATGCATCACTATTATAATCTTAGGGACCAACATTTTGGTATTATGGACCGGATCCAAAGTGTCTGATCCATTAGCCTTATGGACCGATTTCGTGGTAATGTTAAAGTTACATGATTATATATTTGAATCTAGGACCAAGTGGTCCGTAAGCAAGACGCGTAATCCCTCGCGGCCAAAACGTACGCCATGACCTGGAATATGGACCTGCTTCTTAAGGCGTGCACCATCGCAGTATTACGTACAGCTCTTAAGGACAGTATAATTTTTTTTAAAACCGACAACAATTACTATATGAGTTCTACAATATTTAATATTGGCATATCTGTATTTTACTTTATTTTAGACTGAATTTCATTAATGAAGTGCCAGTGTCTTTGGAAAAGTTTAATCCTTTCAGGGGCTTAACTTCCAAAACTAAAATGTGGTAAAATTACTTAATCTCGTTGTCTTAAAAGTTAAAGCTTTGTAAACGTAGAAGCTTAAAAGTAAAATTGTTTAGGTGATTAGGGAAATGTTTATCCAGTTGAAAAGGGTGTTATTTCACATCGCTCGGTTTCTATAATCCCTAGTAGAAATTTTGAAAGATTATTATAATCCTATTGTTTCATAAGGTATAAAAAAAACTTCGGCTTATCATGAACTACGATAATAACATAAACATTATATAACAATAAACAATAAAATAAGTGTAAAAAATTTGGTTGAATTTTCAAAAATATAGCATCTTAGAAAAATATAATAAATATATAGCACTTAGTTTATACAAAAGCAGAAAAGATACTGGCTTCTACAATACTGCACTTATTCTAGACTGATATATATATATATATATATATATATATATATATATATATATATATATATATATATATATATATATATATATATATATATAATATGAAAAATACATGCCAAAGTGTTCCCCTCTCTTATTCAAAGATTTCGAGAAGAACAACAAAGGCTAGCAGGCGTTTCTGATGACTACGCGTAAAATATATACGAAACCCTCGTATATACCCGAAAATATACCCGAAAGCCAGACCTCCGACGCCTGCTGAAGCGGAAATGCAACAAACCAAATGAAAAGCAAACACCCCACAAGAAAAGACAAACGTTGCCAAAATGCAAAATAAAAAAACAGCAAACATAAATTTGTAATGCGAATAAACAATTTAATATGACGTAAAACAAAAATTTAACACACCAAGGCCCTTGCCTCCGCTTCACAAGGATCAAGGATTGAAAGCATAAAAGGATCAAGGATGGAAATTACAAAACCACTAGGGAAGCCATTTAATTTTAGTGTATTTTTAAGAGTATTAATCTCTTAAATCAAACCCTGTTTAGAATTGCATATTTTATTGATTCTATTTAAATAAGAAATAATAATATTTCTATGTACCCTATTACTTATGTTTGGACCAATCCGTCAAAGATATAACATTAAAGCAAAATTATTTTCTTTTGTCAAACAATCCAATAATAATTTTGTAAATTTTTTGTAATGGGAAAACTTCTCCCCATGCCTTGAAAATCATTAATATGAAATTTGGTGTAATTATGCTCATTATTTTTAGCTACGGATGCCTCTAAATGTACTTATTTAACGACCCCCCTTTATTTCTGTACTCAAACACTTTGATTTTGCTAAATTTAATTATTAGAAATTATTACGTGATAATCTGACGGAAGCTGACAATTTTCTCCTCTCAGGATAAAAAAAATGTCTCCTTTTTGCGAACTTCAACTAAAACTAAACACAATTATAAAAAATGGAGGAAGTCACATATTTCATTCTCTTTTAGACAAGCATTTTCATTCATTCCAATTTTGTGTGATCTCATTTGGTAGGCGGGAAAACTTCGCCTCCGTTTACCTTCACACCTCACGCAAACGGAGGCGGGAATAAAAATATCATTTTGAGGCAAATTAGAATAGCGACTTCTTTCACATGAGTTTAGGAATTTTTCAAAAATTAGAATAGCCATTACTCATTCTTTCATCTAAGTTGGAATTTTTAAAATATTAGAATAGCCATTACTCATTCTTTTATATAAGTTGGAATTTTTCAAAAATTAAAATAGCCATTATTAATTCTTTCATCTAAGTTGGAATTTTTCAAAATTTAGAACAGCCATTACTTATTCTTTCATCTAGATAGAAGAATGTTTAAAAAATTAGAATATGCATTACTTGATATTTCATCCAAGTTGGAATTTTTAAAAATTTAGAACAGCCATTACTTATTCTTTCATATAAGTAGAAGAATGTTTCAAAAATTAGAATACCCATTACTTATTCTTTCATCTAAGTTGGCATTTTTAGAATATTAGAATCGCCATTACTCATTCTTTTATATAAGTTGGAATTTTTCAAAAAATAGAATAGCCATTATTAATTCTTTCATCTAAGTTGGAATTTTTCAAAATTTAGAACAGCCATTACTTATTCTTTCATCTAATTAGAAGAATGTTTAAAAAATTAGAATATCCATTACTTGATATTTCATCCAAGTTGGAATTTTTAGAAATTTAGAACAGCCATTACTAATTCTTTCATTTAAGTAGAAGAATGTTTCAAAAATTAGAATATCCATTACTTATTCTTTCATCTAAGTTGGAATTTTTAAAATATTAGAACAGCCATTACTCATTCTTTTATATAAGTTGGAATTTTTCAAAAATTAGAATAGCCATTATTAATTCTTTCATATAAGTTGGAATTTTTAAAAATTTAGAACAGCCATTACTTATTATTTCATCTAAGTAGAAGAATGTTTCAAATATTAGAATATCCATTTCTTATGCTTTCATCTAAGTTGGAATTTTTAAAAATTTAGAACAGCCATTACTTATTCTTTCATTTAAGTAGAAGAATATTTCAAAAATTAGAATATCCATTACTTATTCTTTCATCTAAGTTGAAATTTTTAAAATATTAGAATAGCCATTACTCATTCTTTTATATAAGTTGGAATTTTTCAAAAATTAGAATAGCCATTATTAATTCTTTCATATAAGTTGGAATTTTTAAAAATTTAGAACAGCCATTACTTATTATTTCATCTAAGTAGAAGAATGTTTCAAATATTAGAATATCCATTTCTTATGCTTTCATCTAAGTTGGAATTTTTAAAAATTTAGAACAGCCATTACTTATTCTTTCATTTAAGTAGAAGAATATTTCAAAAATTAGAATATCCATTACTTATTCTTTCATCTAAGTTGGAATTTTTAAAATATTAGAATAGCGATTACTCATTCTTTTATATAAGTTGGAATTTTTCAAAAAATAGAATAGCCATTATTAATTCTTTCATCTAAGTTGGAATTTTTAAAAATTTAGAACAGCCATTACTTATTATTTCATCTAAGTAGAAGAATGTTTCAAATATTAGAATATCCATTTCTTATGCTTTCATCTAAGTTGGAATTTTTAAAAATTTAGGATAGCCATTACTCATTATTTAATCAAAGTTAGAATTTTTCAAAAATTATAATAGCCATTACTCATTCTTTCATCTAAGTTATAATATTTTTTAAAGACATGGGATCCCGTATTCATTTAAATCGGTATTCGCTATTTATCCTGAGTAAAAAAAATACAAATTGATTTATTCCAACCGTGCATCCATGTAATTGGATATGTAGAGATGCCATCAATTTTCAATTAATGGAAATTAGATCGTGTATGGTCAAATTAATTAACGATATCTATCTTGTAAAATTAAGCGATATTTTCATTTTCTAATCAATTTAAAAAGTTCGAAACAGTTAACGTTTGGTTCATTTAGTGCATTAATTAAGTTTCTTTTTTGAACTTTATACTTTAACAAACTTCAAAGAATAGTAGTCTATTCTGCGATTTTATTTTTATATCCCTATTTTCAAATGTTTGTGAGTCAATAAATATATTTTCCCTCAAAAAAAATTTAAAGTCAGTTTAGGATAAATAAATGCATCAAGGCACAATACCTAAAAAAATGTATAATTTTTTTTGTCAATTCAAAAATTATATTTATATTATTAAATTTGATTACACCTGTCGTTTATTTAGTTAAACTGATACAATTTTTTTTTTTTCTAAATTTAAAAATACTTAGTATTTTTAATACATACCATAGTAAAAGAATACATGTCATTCTCCAAACAAATTTAGTGGCAAAAGAGTTATACAAATACAAATATTGACGACCAACAACAGGCTCAAGGTCCAACAAGGTTAGTACATCTAGTACCTCTTAATTATCCCCCAATGCATATCTAACTTATTCTTAAAATCCGTTACACCTTTACAATTAACAATATTCACTGGCAAGTTGTTCCATTTGTCTATTCCGATTAAAATGGGATTTGTTTAACTTAAACCCATGACCTCTCGGTGTATCACTCATATTAAAATCTAAACCCTCCACATCTCCTTGTTTGATAAATTTGAATAGTTGAATCAAATCTCCCCTAACCCTTCTCTCTTCCAGAGTATACATATTCAAATTTCTTAATCTATCTTCATAATTCATGCCTGAAAACCCTTAAACCATTTTAGTAGCCCTGTGCTGAATTTTCTCTAACAATTCAATGTCTTTTTTAAGATATGGTGACCAGAACTGTACAGCATACTCAAGATGTGGCCTTACTAAACCTCTGTACAATGGCAAGATAATATCCTTAGATTTTGATGAAACACTTTTTCTGATGCACCCCAACATTCTATTAGCTTTTTTGCTGGCCACTGTACATTGATGACTCATTTTAAAATCCTCATTTACCAACACACCCAGATCACTTACAATCTCACTATTTTTGATTTCTGCACCCTGTAAAACATATGCAACCTTACTATTTTTGATACCCATGTTTGATTTGATACCCATGTGTGACTTGTATATATGATTTCCCTTGGAGAAGATTAAGTTTCCCCATCTTGGCTTCAAAACTGTGTTACCAAAACCAAACTTCTAGATAATTAATTGGTGGAAGAAATAGACGAGGCAAAATATTTTTGAATCCAAGATGAGGCAAGTGAAAACATCGCCAAGCGAAATTATATATACAAGTACAGCAAATGGTACGTACGTACTAACGTTTTCATACTGTAAAAAAAGTACTTAAAGATGAGTCAGTACCTAAACATACTCGTTTTTCTTTGAGTACGATGGCATCGTAAATGAGCGACGACATACTCAAATTTAAGTAATCGTACTTTCTCAAAAATGAGCAGCGTGATTTAATATTGTTAATCTCAGCTTCTGTTCAAGCCATCTTAACTAAACGGCCTGGCAAACTTAAAATAGTTGTTTAGAAAATGGTTTTCCACGTTATTTGATGTCGATTGCTTAAATAAAAGCTATTACAATTCAATTATCATAAATTCCATTCTTTTGGCACACCTTTTTAACATTACTCCTGCTCATAATTTTTTCACGTCGCCCTGGTAGCTTACCGGATAAGGCTCTAGACAGCAGTGCATGCAGATGTGCGTTCGATTGTCCGGTAAGTCTTGGTTGTAATTGTCGATATTTATTGAAAGTGATTTATTAAGACAGCCTATGTGGGCAAGCAACTGCGCTTTTTATTCATTTTTACTCATCGTACTCATTTTTGAGTACATGTCTTTTTCAAAAACTAAATTTAAGTATTCAGAGCTATGATAAGCATCGAATGTACTCAAAAATGAGTACATTTTACTTATTTTTGAGTACCTATTTTTAACAAATATAATACAGCTAAAGTGAGTTATGTTCAAAATTATTGTGGAGTTCCTTTCCAAAACTTGTCTTATCCAAAATAATAATACTTTTAGCAAATCATACAAACACTATACTGAGACATACTATATGATTTCAGTAAAACAGTGTTATTGTTAAATGACTGACTGTTCTATTCAAATTAAATTGAATTGAATATATTGAAATTATCCAAACCCTGTTTACCTTGTCCATTTTGATTGTGTGTCAGAAAACGGCTTTTTGCGTCTGCTATGTTGTACTATAAATAATTATCAAATTCAGTACTATAAATAATTATCTAATTCAGTACTATAAATAATTATCTAATTCAGTACTATAAATGATTATCCAATTGGAATCCAGATTACAGCAAATATGGACAGTAGTTGTGTTTTCCAGCTTGTCAACTCAAAAGAACAGTATACTAATTTTAAAACAAAAATTGCAGTTCCGAAACTTGGCTTATACAATATATAAATTATCTTATTGAAATCTAGAAAACAGCAAACATGGACAAAGCAAGTTTATTAAAAATAATAGTATACTAATTTAAAAAAAAAAGAATTGCAGTTCCAAAACTTGTTTTATCCGAAATATAAATTATCTTATTGAAATCTATAAAACAACAAACACAAACAAAGCAAGTTTATTAAAAAAATATTATACTAATTTTAAAAACAAGAATTGCGGTTCCAAATCTTGTCTTACCCAAAATAATGATTATACTATTGAAATCCATATAACAGCAAGCATGGACAAATAAAATTTACGAAATGTATACCTAATAGAAACGATAATCCAAAATGGTTCATTTTAATTTAAAATGCAATTACCTAAACAAACGATATTTGAAAAATACTATATTCAATTTTTTTTTGCGTTTTGCTGACGTCACTAGTATTCGATTCGATTATAGTATTCGATTCAAAGCACCTACCACGAGGATATTTCAGTTTCGATTCCTAGCGTTAAGTAATAAATGTATTGCTTTATTGAAATAAGTTTTTACTTATAAAAGTTATGGAAATTTCGCCAGTCTAGAACAGGAAATATTAAATCGGAATATCCTCGAAAAGACTGAAAACGACTGGTTTCACTAAAATGGAGATATAACAATGTCCATCATTTGTTAAAATCCCAACGTTCTAAATTACTTTGCTGAAATAAAACCATAACATTAAGTTCTAAATATATAAATAATGTATCTTTCATAATTAGCGCATGGTGGTCAATTGAAATAAATGCCTGGTATTGAGTGTATTTTCCATCGCAACATCTCTTTTTACAGCTACCTATCGAACAGGTGCCGCAATCGATCGCTTTTGAGATGGATTCGGTAAGAGATATCTCTTGTTGTCGATTATATCTCCTCTTAGATGTAAGAGGGACTGTCTCCAAATTGAGAGATTTCATAGTTTGCTCAGAGCTTATTGTCAAATGTGTAATGTTGTAATATTGTTATTTTGCTATTTTATTAAATGGAAGGTGGTTATTTCCTTATTGAAAAGTGAAAATGTTGTCATGTAGATCACTTTACAGATTGCCTTCTTTTTACACGATTTATTTAATTTTATTCAATTGGTGTACTTAAAAGGTTAAGTGAACAATAGAGCCGCCATGTTGTCGTTGTTATATTATCAATTTGTGTAACTTTTTCTACTTGAAAATATATAAAATATCGGTTAAAAAATATATTAAATAACCGGTTCATTACTGTTAAATATTGGTTAAATTAGCATCTTACTAGAAGTACACAATGAGCTATTGGCGAAGGTTTAAGCTCTCTTTATAAACAAAGAATCCTAAATACTACCCTATAATTTTGAAGTACGATTGGATTACAAAGATAACACCTGAGCAGAAATTCCACTCTCCAAACCTCAACAGTATAACCGAAGTGATATAATTCGATACACAACAGATTTGATATGCAGCTGCTACCTCTGCAGAATTTTCCTCAGTTAGCCTTTTCCAGTATTGAGACTCTAAACCCTCCAATCCTAAGTCTAGTAGTATGCCCATCAGGCAATCGTGTTCTTTTGCTAATTATGAAAAAAAACAACATTGTTTTCTTTGGATTTCAGTTTGTATCTTGTTAGCAATTGTTTTCTTGATATGACACATACTATGTTTATTTAAAAAACTATTATAAATTATCTATTCAAATATAAGAAATTAAATCTACTTAACTTGTTATAGTCGTTTTGGAAACGAATACATTTAAGATCATATTTACAAATGACAATATAATATATAAAAAAGACAAACTATAGGTAACGCAATATATATAAACGAATGCCCATTTTATTATTTTTGTAATATTTCAAATCCAAAACCTTTTTATTCCTAATTTGTCCTTAAAAGTAAATTTGATTATATTCTTTTTTTAAATTAAATTTTAGTTAACTTTTCACTTGTGTAATTGAGCAGTGATTAAAAAATATATCTGTGACATGAACAATAAAAAATATAAACAGATATATAGGCCCAACTAAGTCAAAATTTCAATGTCCAGGTTAAGGATTTATAACTCTTTTAAAGTACATTAGGCTTCACTAGAACGAACAAGATTAACAAGCTTACAGTAAACGTTTTATACGTTGTTTTGATTGGAACTTAGCTCTTAAGTAACAAGTTAGCAGTTAATGCCAGATTTAACAACTTAGTTTTGCCATTATAAAAATGTCGAAACAACCTTTAAAACTCACGCTCAGTATTTATTTCTCATTTCGCAAGTTTTTCTCGAAAAAAAAACTATTATTGAGCAAAAAATATATTTATACTTCGGTAGCTGATCTGTTCTCGATTTGAGAAGAAGGAATGTATTAAATATTAGAATATTTAATCACTGCTTAGCTATTAATACTATGTAAGGTTTTTATTATTTTTTTTAAATATTACATTATTATTACTTGTTAAATTAAATTATTGTTAAAATTCGGATTTAAAAAATCTTGCATTAATGATTTAATTTTTCCCATATGAATTTGAACTATCATATAATATAAAACAATAACAAAACTAAATTTTTCTTATAGATATAAAGAAATTCCTAACTTTACATTACACTATTGATTATCCTTTTTCTTCACTATGCTATCCTATATAAATATAAATACAAATATATACACATATATAAATATAAATATAAATATAAATATAAATACATAATAAAATATAAATACAAATATATAAACAAAAAGAAAGTTAAATACTAATATATAAACAAATGCAAATATAAATACTAATATATAAACAAAAAGAAAGTTAAATACTAATATATAAACAAATGCAAATATAAATACTAATATATAAACAAATGCAAATATAAATACAAATATATAAACAAATATAAATATATAAATAAATATAAATTCAAATATATAAAAAAATATAAATACAGATATATAAATAAATATAAATTCAAATATATAAACAAATATAAATACAGATATATAAATAAATATAAATTCAAATATATAAACAAATATAAATACAGATATATAAATAAATATAAATTCAAATATATAAACAAATATAAATATAAATATATAAATAAATATAAATACAAATATATAAACAAATACAAGTAAATGAAAGAATGAATGAATTCATACGCCCATAATTAAAATAAATAAATGAAAATAAATGAACAAATGAATAAAACAAATAATGAATACTGTTCCGCATATTTCAGCTATATCTCTATAAATTTCAACACTGAAATAGTTTTAAAATAATAAAATATTCTGTGAGAGCTACTTTGTATTTGTATCAACCTTATAGCCACTTTCACTTATATTAAAGTCAAAAAATAACGCGCTATTCCTAAGCACACCCTTGTTGTTGCTCGTCAAGCATTTTTGAGTTTCATCATCAATTTTCGCAACTATTATTTATGACTCTCGCAACATCTTATTACTGTAAATAAATGATAAACTTTTCCATTCTAAAAAATTGAAGTCTCCGAAGGGACGTTTTTCTAATAAACTATAATTTTTTCGATTTCTGGTAACCTAATATTTTAGTTTCAGTGCCATAAATCTTCGCTGATGTTTATATGTCAGTCATTTTATTAATAAAATAACAACTCACATTGTTTACGTCTAAATTTGAGCTCGTTGATATTTATTGTGTCGCTATGGTGAATTTGGAGTACTCTATCTAATTTCGATATCGGTTTTTTGAAAAGTCCATTATTTATAATATTCATTAGAAATACTATACAAATATGTATATTTTGTTTAAAAAAATAATGTCAAACTATATATTATAGCCTCATTATATTCAATAAAAGGAAAATATCATTGTAGTATTACATATTTATATTTATTGCGATTTTAAAGGTCCATATGGTGACAAAATTTAAATATTTTTTAAAGGTACTGAATGAACTTTTTACTTATTTATTTGACTTACAAATTTAAATACCCTTTTTTAAACTGTAACTTAACCCTCTGTCGCTCATGGACGTGATATTACGTCCAGAAATCTCCAGTTTTTATATCAATGCAGCCAATTTTTAAAATTACTGCATTTTACAATATTTTTAAAATCTAATTATTTTAGGTAAATCTTAAAAGCTGTCTATTTACTATGAATTAAAATTTTGGTAAAAATGTCAAAGTGCATGCCTAGGAAAATATATTTAGACTTCCAAACAGTGAAAATAACTTTACAATTGCTAAAATAGCGGGAGCGTCAGTGGGTTAATATTAAATTTGATAATAGTGTTTTAAAACGGTATAAAAAGCCATAATTTATTATAACTTGCAAGAAATTTATTAAATTTTTTTCTTAAGATTCAATTAAACCTAAATGATAGAACGTAAAACGTCCTTCCTTTGGATTCACCTTTTCAATCGTACATAGATTTTTTCTTCTCTCAGGAAGGACGGCCGGCACTACCATTACAAAAATCCGAGTTGGCACAAAATAAACAGTTTAAAAATTCAATTGTAAATTTTTTTTACGAGAATTGGAAAATTCGGAAGTTAGCAACAAAAGTAAACTTATTAAAATACAAATACAACGTTAAAATACGCAATAAAAATCCGTATATTTTTTTCTCAAGATTCAATTATACCTTAATGATAGAACGTACAACGTCCTTCCTTTGGACTCACCTTTACGATCGTACATAGATTTTTCCTTCCCTCAGGAAGGACGGCCGGCACTACCATTAGAAAAATCTGAGTTGGCACGAAATAAACAGTTTAAAACTTCCAACTGTAATTTTTTTTTACGAGAATTGGAAAATTCGGAAGTTAGCAACAAAAGTAAACTTATTAAAATACAAATACAACGTTAAAATACGTAATAAAAATCCATATATTTTTTTCTCAAGATTCAATTATACCTTAATGATAGAACGTACAACGTCCTTCCTTTGGACTCCCCTTTACGACCGTACATAGATTTTTCCTTCCCTCAGGAAGGACGGGCGGCACTACCATTAGAAAAATCTGAGTTGGCACGAAATAAACAGTTTAAAAATTCCAACTGTAAATTTTTTTTTACGAGAATTGGAAAATTCGAAAGTTTGCAACAAAAGTAAACTTAGCTTGTAAATCCCCCTTTGTGCGCATCAGCACTGGTGTTTTCAACAATTTAGCTTTTTAGAACACGATTCATTTTATACAAATTGAAACTGCTATAGAATATCTAAGAAGTATATGCCAAAATATGTGAGAACCTTATTGGGTTCAAGTACTGCTGGAAGGACGGACGTCCTTTAGGCAGCACCAATTAAAAAAAACGAGTCATGCCGTCCGCAGTGATTGGTGGAAGGCCATGTACAAAAGTGCTTCAGGAAGGTTGTTCTGGCAAGACTTTGGCCTATATGCATTATTGTTGAAGTGGTGATAAAATAGACACGAATACAGTTTTAAAAGTTGATTACGATTACATAGTGAAAATAAACTTTTTCTAACTTTTGATCACCTAGGTTAATTTTTATGATTTCACCGATTTCAGCTTAAACAATAAATGAGAATATGTTGTTATAGCAAATTGATATAAAAGCATTAATTATCGTTAACTATCAAACAAACCTTAAAACAGGAAATTGCACGATATTATCTCCCTTTCGAATGTTCAATTTTGACATTTCCCTTATTATCTCATCCTTTATATAGAATTTAGTAACTTGTATCTTAAATTTAATTATCGAAGCATTGTCAGTTCTTAATGATAGAACGTATAACATACTTAAGGAAGGATACAGGGTACTGTTAGCAGGACTCACCTTTATGATTGAACAGAAGTTTTTAAAGACGCACATAAGAATAAGAAAAATTTTGAGCTAAATTTAATAAGCTTTTTCCAATTAAAAAACTCAAAGTACCTCAAAACGTGTAGTAACAGTGACACTATAACATAAGAACTTTGCAGCAACAAAACACTCTACTAAAATTCATGTAAAAAAACAAAAAAATAAATTATAAATACACTAATAAAACAGACAATTGTTCAACAATCATCACAGGAAAATGTTGTTAAAGAAAATAAATCATTCTGAATTCATGACAAGCATTCACTAACTATTCACATTTGCATATTGTTCTATAGTTCTATGCCTTGAGGATATTAAATTCCAGACGAATTGCTTTGCACATCTCCGTAACAAATACACACTGTCTTCATTATAAATTTAACACCACGTCTGTTTGGTTTGAAATATTTTGAAAACAACATTAATTGAATAGGCAGAGAGACATATAAAACGAAATTAGGAATCTGTAAACGCGATCCCAACGTTCCTTAAGAAGACAACGAGACATATAAAACAAAATTATGAATCTGTAATAGGGGTGCTCGCACGCACGTAGAACCAATTCCAGGCGAAATGAATCATTTGAATCACGATTCTAAATCTTTATTTGAGACTCCATCTATGTTTATATAGCGCTCCTATGTAAAACCAATAATGCAATGTCTGGAAAAATTCCGAAGGGATAATGGAAAGGCGATTCTAGCCATCATCAGACGTGCGCTAGACTTGCCCAAGACTAGACGTTTTGGAGACTAGACTAAGCTCCAGAATGATGTGATTGCCAGACGCCAATTTCAGCGGTGTTAGGCTCTTATTTTAATGCTTTTGCAGAAAGTTTTCTGTCGAGAAAAGCGAATGTTGTTCGAAAACAATTTCAAATAGGGTGTTTTAAGGGAATTATTTGTTTGTTCTTTGGATTATAATAATGGTAAAATATTTTTATTTGGTTTTAACAACAAAAAGCTCGCTAATGTCGCTGTTTCTTAGAGAATTGCTGGTGGCGCAGTGCCAACTGAGTTTCTTTTATTGAAAATAAGAAATTTTTTATTATGGTTTTCTTTGTATTCATTTTATTTGGAAGCTTCAATCGTCAAACTGTTGAACAGATAATAAAGATAAACTTTCCTTACGCCCAAAATATTGTATTCATTAAAATTCATAAGTTTCTGATTTATTTTAAACTAAACTTTCGTCATCTTTAACGCCTGAGTTATGTATACTTAATAAATACTTAGAATAAAATATTTTAAAAGTTATGTATAATATATTATTTATTTTATACTTAGAATATTATTAATATTACATGCAAATCACACACAAAAATTAAAATTCAAAAACTTCATCAAAAAATTTGCTGCAAAGCTTTACAACAAGAATCGCCAAACTTTAAAATTTCCCTAAATAAACTTTAATAAAATTAGTTAATTTACCTAGAATGAATGTCATATGGGAAATAACTTTGATCTTACCAGTTCGTTACTATCTATAGTTAAGCAATATGTTACCTGTAACACGTATATCAAGTCGTAAAGTATTATGCATTATAGTAACTACCAACAGTTATGAATTGTGCTTAAATGTACACCATTATCTATTATTATTTTTCATATTGTACACACCCAATATACACAGCTCTAGTGCGACGTTAATTTACCAACCCACCAACCAAACCATATTATACACATAAAGAATCAGCTCCAATGACCTGAGCTTAAAAAAATTGTTAGAAAAAAAAATCTGGATTTGTTAAATATCCTTCATTTTCACTGTACTCCATTTAGAAACATGATGCGATAGCCTTGTTGGCAATTCACCTGACTAGAGATTGAAGAGTATCTAGTTTTAGTGTTAGTAAAACTCAACGTACAGAGTAGGCTTGTGTATGTTAAATCTGCCGTGGTACGAATGACATCAAGTTGGTAACGGTTTGGGAGTTTTGAGAACTCAATACCAAACTTAATCGCTGGTGTATTGAACGCAAATTAAACTTTAACAAATTATCTCGGGGTTGAAAGGTCTTGAGTTATATTTTAGGTAAGTTCAACCAAATACAAGTGCACTTTAAACATTAAATGTTGTAACGTTAATTTTGATGTGAAAGTTTGGAGAGTAGGGTGTCAGTTCAGGCGTTGTCCTCGTCATCTGACGATGGTTCAAAATTACAAGGCAGTATTTATTAGTCTCTGCTCCATGACAGATCTTGAACCGTCACTAATTGCCAATTTCGTAGATCTAGTACGAAAGTTATCCAACACCAACATATAAAATGATCTAAATGTGCGTCTTTTCGTGATTACTAACAAGGGTTATTTTAAAATAACCACCTGCACACATAAAAAATAAGGATATTAATTTGGTTTTAATTAACCCTTCACTGCAGGATGGGTCTTAGAAGACCCAAACTAGAAAATGTTATCTAAAGATGGCTAAAACAAAACCATTCTTAACTGAACAGCAATTCACCTGATTTCCAAACTCCAGACCACATTTAGGGCAATTTCCTGCCAAATTCTAGCATATGAAAAGAAAGCGAGAATTTGGGTTTGACATGCCACATTAGAACAGGTGATTGTACGTATATCCCTTTCCTTTTTTTTATCAAATAAAATCATTGGATTGAAGTGCTTACTAAATATTTTAGCCTATCCAATTATACATAAAAAATGTTTTGAAATAAGTTATTTTATTTGTTGCGTAATTTTACTACACCTCTTGAAACCCAAACGCCTTTTAGGGTCATATGGAGCAATTTAGTTCTCAAATATTTTTTAAATTCTTTTTCAAGTCTCTGGTAGGTATTTTCCGTGCATTATTTTTACAGAAAGAAAAATGTGTACAATGTCAGGTTACACTAAAATATAGTTTGATTTATATTTTTCCTATTTAATTATTTACATTATTTTCAACTCAAACAATTATGATCTTTTCACGAAATAATAAAAAATACTTTTATTTAAATCTTCTTGCAGTGAATTTCCGCTGATATTTACAACAAAAATCATACCATTTACTATCAATGCAACTTAATAATAGCGAAAAACCACTTTCGATAAGCAACGATCACTTAAAACATAATCAAAGCAGCAGCAATTAAAACCTCTTTACCTAGTTCCCACGCCCCAGTCCGATACCCCTCCCCCACAAAAACAGAAGAGCTTGCCCCCATTTCAGTTTAATGACAAGTGTAAAAATAATAGCCATAATAACTCAAAATGAAATGATGCTTCGCAATCCATACTCATGAATAGGAAATTTGAAAGAAGTCCGATATAATATTTTTAACGGATAAAAAAGATCTTAAAATGTTTGGGCAGTTCGAGCTCAATCCCAAAGGCATAACCAGATCAATGATTTATGTGGAATCGGAAAACCCCGCTGCTATCGATTCCATCTTCTCCTGTAGTTAGCGATTAAGTAAAATCGATAAGTTTTCCCTTTTTTTTTACGTTTTTCCCCCCATCTTACGTTAACGTCCCTTTGTACTCCCTTTTTCGTTTTACCGCTTCTTATCTTGATCGAAGATCTTTTATATTTTTTTTTTGAGAAAAAGGAGCATCTTTTTTTTTTTGTTTCGTGTCCCGAATGATTGAAGGATATTTCAACTACAGATGACGGCCACTTCAACGTCTCCGAAGAAGAGCCTCGCCGAAGAAGAGCCTTTAGAAGAGCCCCTTTTCGTAGTAATAATACTAAGAAAAGGGGCCAGCGGTGTGTGTGGGTCAGACTGGACGATTGTGCAAGTGGAAATGTCTCGGGATGTTTTCTTAGATCTCGAAAGAATAAAGAAGGAGCTGGTCTATTCTGGGAGTCTTAGTGTTTTGGGATGAAAGGAATGAGGGGGCAATAATACTTGGGAGAATGGCATTAGAGGAAAGGTAATGATGGATGACTTCTAAAACTGATGATGTGGCTGAATGAATTGGGTGAAATAATGATGAAAATAAATTTGGTAATGCGTGAATTTAGTCAAAGGTAATGATGGATGATTTCTAATACTGATGATGTAGCTGAATGAATCGGGTGAAATAACGATGAAAATAAATTTGATAATGCGTAAATTGTGTATTTAGTCAAAGATAATGATGGATGACTTCTGCAACTGATGATGTGGCTGAATGAAATGTGTGAAATAATAATGAAAATAAATTTGATAATGCGTGAATTATGTATTTAATCAAAGGTAATGATGGATGATTTCTAAAACTGATGTTGTGACTGAATGAAATTGGTGAAATAATGATGAAAATAAATTTGATAATCAGTGAATTATGTATTTAATCAAAGGTAATAATGGATGATTTCTAAAACTGATGATGTGGCTGAATGAATTTGGGGGGGAAAGGATGAAAATAAATTCGATAATGCGTAACCGCAAACGATAGTATATATTAAGTTAAAGGTAATGATTAATGATTTCTAAAACTGATAATGTGGCTGAATGAAATGGGTGAAGTAATGATGAAAATAAATTTAATAATGAGTAAATTATGTATTTAGTCAAAAATAATGATGGATGATTATTAAAATTGATGATGTGGCTGAATGAATTTGGGGGGAAAAGGATGAATATAAATTTGTTAATGCGTAACCGCAAACGAAAGTGTGTATTAAGTTAAAGGAAATGATAAATGGTTTCTAAAATTGATGATACGGCTAAATAAAGTAAGTGAAATAATGACGAAAATAATTTTGATTAATATAGAATTAATATATTGATTGATAAAACTATAAACAGTAATATTAATTAGAGACAAAATTATGATGCAATATTTCTAAAATCTGTTGATATGAATGAATAGGAAATAATAACGAAGAAAATGATTTTGATGGAAAGGTAATGTACAAAAATTAAGGAACTACAATATAATGTAAATGCAATAATGAATTATTTGTGGATTGCATTAAACCTAATAATTATTAAATTAAATTACATTTAATTGAATAATAATCTATAAATATAAATAGTAGTATGTATCAGCGTGGGGAAATGATTTCTAAAGCCTAACCATACGCCCAAAATCCATGATGAGTTTACATAGAAAAACATAGCAAAAAAATATAACTATTACCAAAATAAAATTTTGTGAATGCAAACAAATAATACTTTTAAAGTGAAAAACTTTTATGCAGGTAATAAAATTGGTTTTTCTTGTTTCCTGTATAGTTCTTTTTGGAGCTAGGGCTTCTTTGACGACAATACTGTGTATTAATTAATGCTTAATAAAATTAGAGTAACGATAAATGAACTCATTCGCTTCGAAACTAAAAATCTTATTAAAGAGGTTACGGGGTAAATAAAAACCTTAAAAAACAACTAAAGAACTTAAAGTATACGCGGTTCTCTTATTTCTAGAATATAATAGAATAGTGATATCTGATACCGGAAACTCCCTATCACCGAAACCTTTCAGCGTCTCGCATCGGTTGGTGCGGTGGCGCACATGCAGAAAACGGAACTGAATCGAGGTATTATTGCTCGCTTTTATATTTAATAGATGCACAATATAGAAAAAAGAAATTTGTATACTGTAAAAAAGGTGCTTAAAATTGAGTACATGAACGTGCTCGTTTTTCTTTGAGTACAATTGCATCGTAAATGAGCAATGACGTACTCAAATTTAAGTAATCGTAATTTCGCAAAATGAGGTCAAGTGTAAGCTGGACTGACCCGATTTATATAAATTTATTTTATGTGTGTTTGCTGTAATTTTTGGTTTTATACGTAGACAAAAAGGGATACGGACATATTATTGTGGACATAGCATCGAATGTCCACAATATTGCCGAAAAAATTTATATCTTGATATAGTTTAGATATAGATTTTATAGTATAAACAACCTCCTTCCCCCCCCCACCCATGCGGGTGAAAGATATTAGCGAATATTTTTTGACCAAAAACTCAAAAAAGTTTAACACTCTGTTCACAAATGGCAACATTATCAACGGCTTGTTTAAAATAAATCCATTAAATTAATTATTTTAAACGCATTTTTTCAAAAAAAAACGTTGATATTTATGAGACGAAAGTACGATTCGTCATTGGTCCATGAAATTATCTTTTCTCTTTCTTTTGATACCTCCTGTGTTAAGATCTGTTGCGTCTAAGGGGCGTAAAAGAGATCTTTACTACATAAATAATATATACTAGCATGCCCAAGCGATAATTATCGCATAAACAACCCACACACATTCGCTGTTACTTCTCATAGATTCAAAGAATTCTATTTGTAGATGGCAGCACTACCAACGGCTCGTTTAAAAACAGCTTGGAAACTAATTACTTTTAAACGTATTTAAAGAAAAAAAAAACGTTAATATTCATGAGACAAAAGGAAATTCCTTTGCTCAGGAAATTCCTTTTTTCTTGATACCTCACCTGTTAAGATTCGCTGTGTGTGAGACCCCTAAATGGGATCTTTATTACTCAAATAATATATATGATGATGATTACTATATTAACGAATTTTTAGTTTTTATTTAATTTAGTATAATTTTTAATCTAAATAATTTTTTTTGAAAAACTGATGATGTGGCTAAATGAAGTAAGTGAAATAATGACGAAAATAATTTTGAGAATGAGCTATATTGATAAAACTATAAACAGTAGTATGGTTTAGAGGCAAAGTTATGATACAATATTTCTAAAATCTGTTGATATGAATGAATGAATAGGAAATAATAACGAAGAAAACGAATTTGATGGAAAGATAATGCACAAAAATTAAGGAACTACAATAGAATTAATTAAATGTAATAATCAAATTTAAGCAACATAAAATTTCTAATAATGTTATCAATCTTGGTAAAATTATTCCGTAATATCTCAATAAAAACCACACACACAAAACAAATATTTTAATACATAGTTTCCTCCAAATCATAGCAATAGTTGAAATATAAGGCTGTAGCTTTGAAATCAAAGGCCATTGAAACGCCTCTTGGTACATGAAATGTGCTAAGTACCAGTTTTTTATTGCGGATCCTAACATAAGGAACAGTAAAAAAGTTCGATGTGTATTTAGACTTAAAATGTAGGTGCCGGTGAATTTTCGACTACTCCTAAACGAACACTTTTCCGACAATTTCACTTTACGACAATGTGGTGTCGTAAACTAGGATAAAAAGAATTGCTTAGAAATAAGAAATTTTACGACTTGAACATTTACACTGGAAAGTGAAAACTTTTTACTGGCTTTGGGGCAATTTATAAATGTGATTTTAAGTTCTTTTTCTTTTAACTTTTTTATATTTTAATACCTTCAAACTGAAACGTTTATTGTAATAAAACACGATAAACCAAAATAGATCAATTTCGGAATCTTATGCTTTCAGAAAAGTATTGTTGATGCGTCTGTTAAAAGTCCAAGATAGCAAAAATGTTCACTCTCAGAAATAATACTCTCATTTTTTGTTAGTCTGCGATTGTCAAGGATAGTTACGTTTGATTTGACAATCGTTTCGTCATTGAATAATGTGACTTTTTACGAAACAAGATTCTTCAAATTTTGAAAGAAAGTCATTTACTCAGATTCCTTTTCGGCCCTTTTCTGGGTCTTCAGCTAATCTTTGATCCTTATACTTATATTGTCGTAATTCAGACGAGAGCGTTAGACTCTTGACCGAGAGGTCCGCAGTTCGAGTCAGCTCGTCGATATTGAATTAAGGGAGACTTGAGCCCCAAATCCTAATTTGTTTATTAATGAATTCAGAAATATAATTTATTTATGTTATTAGAACATCTTTTTCTGAACAATAATAAAAAAAATATTTTTGTTATTTTTTGCGTTTTTTAAGCTTAAATAAACTTTTTGAAAACACTACTCCTTCTTCAATTTTTATCCCGACGGCTATTGAAGGCGTTGGTTGCCATCTCAGGTGTTGTTCTCGTCATCTGACCATGGTTCAAAAATACGAGGCATCGTTCCCGGGTCTCTCCTTCGAGATAGACCCCGAACCGTCGCCAATAGCCCACTATACAGCTCTAGTGCGACGTTTATTAACCAAACCAAACCTCCTTCAATTTTTAATGTTTAAAAAAATAATTGATTAAATAACGTCAAAGTATGTACTACAGACGTATGAATAGACTTTTGAAGGTTCGGGTTTTAATAATTTTCAAAAACTTATTTAAGTTCAAAACGTAAAAAATATTAAAATTTTTATGTTTAATAATTCGTTAAAAAATAATTTTTGACTTAATTTAAAAAAGCTATACATACGTTTATAAAACAAATCTTAGATCTTCAAAAACTATTAACAGCTTATTTTTAAGTTAATTAGTTACAAAGCTTTAGCATTTTTAACGTGACCAAAATATAAAAAAAAATATTTTGAGTAAATGGCGTGTTGCAGACGACAAGTGTGTAGAAAGATGATAAATGGTATATAAACATCTTAAAAAACATATGTTCTGTTTCTTTTATTGTTTTGAAATTTTGTGTATACCTTTTTAAGTAAGTATAGCATCGTTTTATGAAGAAAAAAAATAAAATTTTTGGAATTTGGGGGCTCGGGTCTCCTTTAATTTAAAATCGTCCTTATTTTGGACGAATAAATAGTAGGCGTCTGTTTCGTAAAAAATACAAATGTTTTGTCAAATATGAGAAAGTGTTTTTAAAAGGGTTGAGTGTCTTGCAATGCAATTTTATATTACAATGAAAAAATAGTTATTTGAAACTTGGTTTTTTTTGTCACTTAACCAGTGTCTGCCAAATGATGGTCCGCGGGACGATGTTTTTAGTAAAATTTAGTTCATATTCTTAGTAAAAGGTGCTAATTTCGGAATTTTTTCATCACTTCATTTCTAAGTTAAAATTCAATGGAAACGTACACTGTTAAAAATAAGTATTCAAAAATAAGTAAAATGTACTCATTTTTGAATACATGCAATGCTTATCATGGCTCCGAATACATAAGTTTCATTTTTGAAAAAGACATGTACTCAAAAATGAGTAAAAATGAATAAAAAGAGCAGATGCTAGCCTACATACGCATAAATCACTTTCTATAAATATCAACAATTAGAACCAAGACCTACCGGGAATCTAAGTCCAGTTCCTTATCCGTTGTACTACTAGGGTGACGTGCAGAAGTTATAAACAGAAGAATTGTTTAAAAAGTGTGCAAAAAGAAACGAAAAGTAAGATAATTGAGTTGTAATAACTCAGTTTGCATTTAAGCAATCGACATCAAATAATATGGAAAACCATCTTCTGAACAACTATTTTAAGTTTATCAGGACGCTTTGTTAAGATGGTTTGAACAGAAGTTGAGATTAGTAATATTAAATCACACTGCTCATTTTTGAGAAAGTACGATTACTTAAATTTGAGTACGTCGTGGCTCATTTACGATGCAAATGTACTCAAAGAAAAACGAGTAGTACTTTTGGTCTTGTTCCAGTTGGTGGCCTAGCCGCCCATATAATTGAATAAAACTAGCGCAAATATTTTAGTCACCTTTAGTTAAAATAATTTACTAATATGTTATTGAACTATACTTTACGGTTTAATTAATATATAATCTTATGTAAACAGTCTTACTTAAGGTTGTTCTGTGAGAGTTTAGGAAAATGTGCAAAAGTGCAAAGTTGTTTTCTCCTAAATAAGTTACTTTACATTTCTAATGCATGTTTTTTTTAAAAATATTTTTAATTTTTATTTTTTAAAAAGAGATAGCTTCCAAGAAACACCCCAACGATTTAGATTTGAAGAATATTTCAACATCGAATATTATTATGAATTTAAAATTTATGTGCATTGCTTGAAAAACTCGAAATCCATGGATGACTGAAGTCGTCCACCTCTGTCAGAGGGTTAGTAAAAACAACAAGAATGGCCATTAAGTTAAATAGTTATATTTTTATAATATAGTACTTAAATATTTTCTAAGACATGCAATTTATATTCTAGAGCTCTATTGTTTTATCACAAAAACACAAACTCCATATAAGGAATTGAATTCACATAAACACAGACACAAAAATAAAACTCATTTAAATAATAAAAGATGAATTGTATTCAATTTCCATAACGGAAAAGTTCCTGAACGCGAAACAAAAAAATCAGGAGGTTCGAAAGAAAAGCAAGATACGCCCTATTTTTATTCGCATAAAGTTCTGGAAACTTCTTGCAATGTTGTGTATGGACTATCAAATTGTCTGCAAAAATACTGAATAAATGCTCTTTTCTTGCCCCCTTGTCGCTATGAGTGGTGGCGCCTTGCCAAGAGCCCCAAAGTGCCAAACATGGAGCCCAATGTTATCAAACGCTGTTCAACATGCATCAATTCCGTCATTTATTGAAGGGTTGGAGCTATTCCAAAGTCGGGATAAAGATCAATTGGGATTTTTATTGTGACAGGCAAAAATCGTCTCAAACATTTCCGAGCTTAACGTGCGAGATTTGCATTGATACATGAATTTAGAATTCATCAAGTGGGAATTGCATGTCATGTATAAGAGACCCTCAAGACCCTCAATGACAACAGATTTCTTTTGATGGTTTGTTTCGTTTCTTTGTTTGTTTGTTTGTTAGTTTGATCATCTTTGGTCTTTTATTTGGTTGTTTGTGTTTGTTTATTTAGTTATTTGTTTGTTTGTTCGGACGTTAATTTGGCTGTTTGTGTGATGTTTTTTTGTCTATAAGTTAGGGTAGTTACAGACGGAATTTAGAATTCATCAAGTGGGAATTGCATGTCATGTATAAGAGACCCTCAAGACTCTCAATGACAACAGATTTCTTTTGATGGTTTGTTTCGTTTCTTTGTTTGTTTGTTAGTTTGATCATCTTTGGTCTTTTATTTGGTTGTTTGTGTTTGTTTATTTAGTTATTTGGTTGTTTGAGTTTGTTTATTTAGTTATTTGTTTGTTTGTTCGGACGTTAATTTGGCTGTTTGTGTGATGTTTTTTTGTTTATAAGTTATGGCTGTTATAGACGGAGCGAATATGGATGAAAAATGAATCTGTAATTGGAGAATGCAAACCACGTGATTTTTATTCTCGAATTACAGATCCATTTCTCTTCATCCGATCCGTTCCGTTTGTAACAGCCCCTAGGTTGGTTTTGTTTTTTAGTCGTTTGTTTGGTTGTTTGTTTAGTCGGTCATTAATTTGGTTGTTTGTTTAGTCGGTCATTAATTTGGTTGTTTGTTTAGTCGGTCATTAATTTGGTTGTTTGTTTAGTCGGTCATTAATTTGGTTGTTTGTGTGGTATTTTGTTTTTTGGTTGTTTATGTGGTATTTTGTTGTTTGGTTGTTTGTGTGGTATTTTGTTGTTTGATTGTTTGTGTTTTTTATTTGGTTGTTTGTGTTTTTTTGTTTGGATTTTTGTGTTTTTTTGTTTGGTTGTTTGTGTGGAATTTTGTTGTTTGTGTGGAATTTTGTTGTTTGTGTGGTATTTTTTGTTTGGTTGTTTGTGTGGTATTTGTTTTAGTTGTTTGTGTGGTATTTGTTTTAGTTGTTTGTGTGGTATTTTTTGTTTGGTTGTTTGTGTGAAATTTTTTATTTGGTTGTGTGTGTGGTATTTTTTTATTTAGTTGTTTGAGTGGTATTTTTTGTTTGGTTGCTCGTGAGGCATTTTTTTAATTGTTGGTGAGGTATTTTTTTGTTTGGTGGTTTCCTTTATTGTTGGTTTGATATGTCATTAACTTGATTGTTTGTTTGTTTATTTGGTAGTAAGTTTTCTTCATCAAGGGTTTGGTTATCGGTGTGTTTCGGTCATTTATTTGTTGTTCATTATGTATTTTTTGTTTGGTCGTGCTTTTTTTTTCATTTGTTTGATGGCATATTTTTTTTTGTTTGTTCGCTTGTTAGTTTGTTTTACAAATGGAATATGAAACACTCAGCTTGTGATTTCAAACTCAATTTTTAAATTAATAACCTTTTGTCATAACTTCTTAGAGCGTTATAAATCTTACATTAAATTAGTCAATTAAATATTTAAGATGAAAATTTTCCATATTTATTCTTTACATTCATTGATCCAATTGAACCGTCTTCAAAAAAGATAAATTGAAAAACTTAAAATTTATTTGGCGCTAAGAAAAAAAGCAAAGTGCTCTTTGGCGGCTAAAAGCACTTAAAATAAATCTCGTTCAGAGCCTTATATGTAAATGTATAACTCCAAAAAGTATTGATAAGGATTATGCTTTTTAGGAACTTCAAATAAACTGGTAATAATTTTCGTTGTGGGGAAAAGAGTATTAAACTATCTTATAATGTGTTAAAAAGATAGGATTTTGTTTAATATCCGATTAAATAAAATGATTTTTTTCACGTATAATTCGAATTTATTTCCTTGGTTAAATAAAAAATGTTCGCAAAAATTATATTTTTCATTTTATTTATTTGAATGTGTAGTGAATTCAATTATTCAAATATATATGCAGATTTGTTTCACTTTCGAGACGTTATTCAATAAACTTTTCGAAAGTGTGTTTTTTAATTTAAGTAATTTGAGCTAAAAATGAACTTCACTATTAGTTTTTAATTTAAATATTATTTTCTTATTATTATTTAAATTTTAGTTTTTTAATTTAAATATTATTATTTTTTTAATTTAAATATTATTATTTTTTAATTTAAATATTATTTTTTTTTAATTTAAATATTATTATTTTTTAAATTATATATTATTTTTTATAATTTAAATATTTTTTTTAATTGAAACTTAGATTTTATTTTATTTCTATTTTTTAATTTTAAATAACAATTTTTATATTAAATATTAATTTTTAATTTAAAGATTTAAATATTATTTTTTAATTTAAAGATTTAAAGATTATTTTTTAATTTAAAGATTTAAATATTATTTTTTAATTTAAAGATTTAAATATTAATTTTTAAATTAAATAATAATTTTTAAATTAAATAATAATTTTTAAATTAAATATTAATTTTTAAATTAAATATTTATTTTTAATTTAATATTATTTGTTTTTCTAAATGCTTATTTAACATATCACATTAACGCTCATGTAAAATATATATTAAACAAAAAAATAATTAAATTTTAACTAATTTTAAAGCTGATCAAAGTAATAATTTCTGAAAAAACGGTGAGCTAATTTGAACGTTTGAGGTTCTAAAATCTAATCTCCTTGTCTGGAGAACTTTTGAAAAAAAAAAAAAAACGATCGAACGAAATCCTGTTGCACAACAGGTTTTTGCTTTAAAACACGTCAATTACTTCAAATATAAGAGATGCAAATGAGTTTACCAGCAATGCAAAATGAGGAAGTAATATATGGAATGAGATTAAAGCATTTGCAATTTCCAATTCCATTTCGCAGCCATCAAACGTCGGCACTTCCATAAAGAACTTCCAAAATCCAATAAAATAATTTAATCGCGGGAGAACCTGTTTTCAAATCCTAAGATCAAATCCTGACAGCTATTAGATTCTTTAACTTTTAATCCAGTAGCTCCAACTACAACTGGTGCGGTTGAATAGCTATTAGACTGGAATCATCGATCCGACAAGAACTATTAACTGCAGTTTTATTGAGTGAAGTCAGATTTAATTGAATACTCCAATTACGCAAAGCAATGTTTTCAAATTTTTTTTATCCAAAAGTTTTCGAAATTAAAATATTGACATTTTAAATTAGTTTATGTATTAGTTAAAAAACACTTTTTTGTTTTAAACTATTAACCCTCTAGTACATAGTGTAGAATATATGATAAACAACTTTAAAATGAATGACCGCTAGTTGCATCTATTGAGTTTTATGTTAACTATTATAGTATTGTCAAGCAGGGAACCATGTGCCTACTTCTTATAACCGCCACTAGGTCTCTTATGTTTATAAAATGATTGTGATAAAGTCTGTTATTTTAAAACTCGCTCGTGAAGGGGGAGTTTTCAAAGATTGTTTTATTACTTATAAGTATAATCTGGCTCTACAAAAAATCCTAGCTAATACCAGAGATGTGTAGCTTGTATTTAATCAATTTACCTTTCTGAAATCAATCAACTTTTTTGAAAAATATTTTAGTAATTACACATGATTTTGCATGTATGCTACACAACGGTTTTAATTAATTATTTAATTAAATAGGCACTTAGGATTGTTTTGTATATTTTTCAGCGGTCCAAGCGCAAAAGAAAGCGAAAAAAAAAAATGATTTCATTAAAAAAGAAAAAGTCATGCACTAGAGGGTTAAAACTATATTTAATAACTGTTTGGTCCCGCGTTGCCGGGGAATCTATTAAAGTATATACATTTTTTAAACAAAATTTTGATTGGTTCTCTTCAGGACTCAAACCCTCGACCTATTGTTCCGAATCCACACGAGCTACCATAAAGCATTTTAAATATGTTTCTTTATGCAATGGTTATTTTAAACTCATTTTTAAACAAACCGTTGATATTTATGAGATGAACGTACGATTAATCAGTGCTCCGGGAACTCCGGAAATTCTCTTTATTTTGATACCTCACTTGTTTAGATTCATCGTGTGTAGACTGTTAAAAATAAGTAATCAAAAATAAATAAAATTTACTCATTTTTAATTACATTATATGCTTATCATAACTCCGAATATATAAGTTTCATTTTTGAAAAAGACATGTACTCAAAAATGAGTACAATGAGTTAAGATGAAAAAATAGAGCAGATGCTAGCCTACATAGGCTACCTTCATAATTAATTTCCAATAAATATCGACAATAACAACCAAGACTTACAGGGAATCGAACCCAGATCTTCAGGCAGACAAATGTTAATAACCAAAGCCAGATATAGGTTACTATGGCCTAAACTGAATGTAGCCCTAATAGATTATGTCGTTAGTCAAGTCTAGATGTAAAAGATTTATTGCTGTAGCCGTGACGTACATATCCTAACGATTGCCGGTTAGATGTACCTTAAGTGTTTCCTTCAATCTCTATATTGCGTGACCTGATATAAGCCGGCCTCCCACTAAAAGTAATCCGCAATAAGTAATCCCCCTCTTTTGGGTATGATTGTATACACCCATAAGGTTTCCCATCAACCTAGTTGGGCTTGGCTATAGCAAACGCCTTATTCTGCAATCACTTATTGTTGATTGTGATGATATCATTGTAGGTTGTTTTTTGAAGTTCTGAGAATGAGATGGTAAAGGAAGTTTGATTTTATATAGTGGTTGTAGTGGCGGCCCGTGGTCGAAAATGTTAGTGCAGCCGAAATCATGTGAATCCCCCCGCCCTATTTTTCACAACCATACATGAACGGAAATTATTTATTATTTACTACTCAAATCAAAGTTTCCTTTTAATTTTTACGAAATGATAACATGCGGAAAAAAATATAAAACCCTTATTTTTTGAAAATTAAAGCATTAATCCTTTTTTTTAAACATGCGAATCAATCAATTTTAATATTAACTTAAATAACGAAACAACAGCATACACTAAATTTATCACGAGAACTATTTCCGTTTGGAGAAATTCTCGGAAATTCTCGGTTCTCCCACCCATCCCCGCGATTCACACACGAGCCAATCAGTTTATCGAATACCAAGTGCAGCCCAAATCAGAAAATTTATTTCGGGCTGTAACTCGCCACACATGCAGTGCATTAGCAGGGGTTGAAATCTCCATACTACGTAGAGGTTGCCATCGCAACGATGTAGCCGATTTCGAACTTCGCTTTTTGGCTGCAGTTTTGATTGAATGGAGTTTTTCCCTTCCTGAATTGCGCATTACGGCAACAGGCTTGCTATTTATCAGCAATTTTGTTTACTCACCGTAGAAATTTCATTTTCTATTCTAATCTTCATTTAAGAAAATTAGTAAAATATCTGATTTTAGTTTTAAAATACACTAATAAATTTTGGTGCAGCCCGGCTGTACTTGCTGTAGTCCACGAGCCACCACTGAGTGGTTGAAATAATTAATAAAAAATCCTTTGTATAAAATTGGAAGAAAAACGTGGGTATTGCTACAAATTCCCGCACTTCTGAATTTTTCAGCTGTCAGAAACATTTTCTTGTTAAATTTTATGACATGGACTTTAAACCAATACTTCTTATATAGTGGATATTAGTTGGCGAAATTTAAAGTACAAAACAAAATGTTTTGATTACGATAATTTGTAATTCAAATTCAATTTTTACGTTCCTTGATCAGTTATTAATTGGAAGGGCTTCTTTACTGTAACTTCAATTAGGAGCGATATTTTACATAGTCAGTCTGAACTTCTGAATTTTTCAGCTGTCAGAAACATTTTCTTGTTAAATTTTATGACATGGACTTTAAACCAATACTTCTTATATAGTGGATATTAGTTGGCGAAATTTAAAGTACAAAACAAAATGTTTTGATTACGATAATTTGTAATTCAAATTCAATTTTTACGTTCCTTGATCAGTTATTAATTGGAAGGGCTTCTTTACTGTAACTTTAATTAGGAGCGATATTTTACATAGTCAGTCTGAACTTCTGAATTTTTCAGCTGTCAGAAATATTTTCTTGTTAAATTTTATGACATGGACTTTAAACCAATACTTCTTATATAGTGGATATTAGTTGGCGAAATTTAAAGTACAAAACAAAATGTTTTGATTACGATAATTTGTAATTCAAATTCAATTTTTACGTTCCTTGATCAGTTATTAATTGGAAGGGCTTCTTTACTGTAACTTTAATTAGGAGCGATATTTTACATAGTCAGTCTGAACTTCTGAATTTTTCAGCTGTCAGAAACATTTTCTTGTTAAATTTTATGACATGGACTTTAAACCATTACTTCTTATATAGTGGATATTAGTTGGTGAAATTTAAAGTGCAAAACAAAATCTTTTGATTAGGATAATTTGTAATTAAAATTCAATTTTTAACTTCTTTGATCAGTTATTAATTGGAAGGGCTTCTTTACTGTAACTTTAATTAGGAGCGATATTTCACATAGTCAGTCTTGCAGTTAAATTGTTTGGGAATTCACGGTGGAATTGGTTTGATAAAATTCTCTAATTTTATTCAACCGTAGTTAACAAAGTCTGAAGTGTTTTCCTTAATGAGAGTTCTATTCGCAAATTTACAATTCAAGTTAAATTCCAATCAATCGTTCTTTTTCATAAATAACTAAAATGCCTGGTTTGGCTGCCTTTAATAATGTGTTTCTGATGTTTAAAGTCTTGTTTAAAATGAACGGGGAAGTAGTTTGAAAACTTTTCGCTGAGAGTTTAGAGCAGGAAATTTCTATCTTGTAGTTTCTATACTATTATAGAATTTTTCTTGTCGTTTCTATACTAATATAGAATTTGTTTGTAGTTTTTATATTATTGTAGAATTTGTTTTGAAGTTTCTATAATATTAAAGAATTTGTTTTGTAATTTCTATACTGTTATATAATTTTTTTTTTATAATTTCTATGTTATTATAGAATTTGTTTTGTTATTTCTTACTATTATAGAATTTGTCTTGTAGTTTTTAATACAATTATATAATTTGTTTTGTATTTTATATACTATTATAGAATTTGCTTTGTATTTTTTATATTATTATAGAATTTGTCTTATAGTTTCTATGATATTATTGAATTTGTTTTATAGTTTATATACTATTATCAAATTTGTTTTGTAGTTTCTATGCTATTGTAGAATTAGTATTGTAGTTTCTATGCTATTGTAGAATTCGTATTGTAGTTTCTATGCTATAAAAACTAAAGTTTTGTGTTTCTCTCAATATTATTTATAAAGCTGGATAATTATATATTTATTATTTCGGTGTATTTTTTAACAAAATATAATTTTTTTTTATATATTTTACAGAAAAAATTATTAGTTAAACATGTAAAATAATACTATGACATTTAAACCGTTTTGTCATGAAACATTATTAAAGAAAATTCTAAAATAAAATTGATTAAGTATTGCTGAAAATGAAATGAAATAAAAATTCTAAAATGTTTTTGTATATCTAGTATGAAATTCAAAAGGGGCCCAAGCCTATTTGGCCCTGCCATTCACTGCTAAATATAGGTACTTAAAATAAGTAAAATGTACTAATTTTTGATTACATTCGATTCTTATCATAGCTCCGAATACATGTTTCATTTTTGAAAAAGGTATGCACTTAAAAATGAGTACAATGGGTAAAAATGAATAAAAAAAGCAGATGGTAGCCTACATAGACTGCCTTCATAAATCAATTTCAATAAATATCGACAATTACAACCAAGACTTACTGGGCATCGAACCCAGATCCGCAGGCACCGCTGTCCAGATTCTTATATGTTAAGTTACCAGGGCGACTTGAATAAGTTATAAATAGAAGCATTTTGAAAATGTGTGCCAAAAGAATGTAAAGTAAGATAATTGAGTTGTAATAAATCAGTTTTCATTTAAGCAATCGACCTCATATAATGTTGAAAACTATCTTCTGAACAAATATTTTAAGTTTGCCAAGTCGCTTTGTTAAGATGGCCAAAAGCTGATATTGGCAATATTAAACCATACTGCTCATTTTTACGAAAGTACGATTACTTAAATTTGAGTACACTATCACTCATTTACGATGCAATTGTACTAAAAAAAAACGAGCACGTCCATGTACTAATTTTTAAGCACATTTTTTTACAGTGTGGCTACGTCACTGTCAGTATCTTTCAATAATTAATGGCGATCAGCTAAAATTATTGAGCAGAATTCTCCTTTAATTCCAATCGATCCAAATTGAACTATCATTTACTCCATACTTCGTCAACTGTATGCCTTTAAACATGCTGAAAGTAATTAAAACCCTTTTAGCTCTTTTATAGTACAAGTATCTTCAAAGTTCCCCTCATCACCGTTTATTACTTCAAAAATCCTTTTTAGAATCATCTGCCTATTGCAATCAACGACGCTGTTTGTCTTTTACAAACTAAAACTTTTCTTACAAGTACTGTACCCAAAGAGCGTCTTTTAATAAATCGTTGTTCAACCAACTTCAGTTGAAAATAATTGCATTGGAACTCTCGTCCACTTGATACCTCGTCAAGTGTTTTCAACGAAAGTAATTAAAACCCCAAATTCTTCATTTTACAAGAGTTTCTTCATTAGTTGCAAGAACCACTTACAAATTCCTCGTTATCACGGATAACAGCAACAGCATTTTCCTTTTGGAATAAGATTGTAGATAAGCTATTGAAAATATATTTATTGTCGATCAGGTGTCTTACTTCTCAAAGGGTTAACAAAATGAAAATATATTAATTGTTGAACAGTGTCAGGTGTCTTACTTCTCAAAGAGTTAAAAAAATGAAAATATGTTAATTGTTGAACAGTGTCAGGTGTCTTACTTCTCAAAGGATTAAAAAAATGAAAATATGTTAATTGTTGAACAGTATCATGTGTCTTACTTCTCAAAGGGTTAACAAAATGAAAATATATTAATTGTTGAACAGTGTCAGGTGTCTTACTTCTCAAAGGGTTAAAAAAATGAAAATATGTTAATTGTTGAACAGTGTCAGGTGTCTTACTTCTCAAAGGATTAAAAAAATGAAAATATGTTAATTGTTGAACAGTGTCAAGTGTCTTACTTCTCAAAGGGTTAAAAAAATGGCAATATATTAGTTTTTGAACAGTATCAGGTGTCTTACTTCTTAAAGGGTTAAAAAAGTTAAAATATAATAATTGTTGAACAGATTTAGGTGTCTTATTTCTCAAAGGGTTGAAAAAGTTAAAATATATTAATTGTTGAACAGTTTCAGGTGTCTTATTCCTCAAAGGGTTAAAAAAGTTAAAATATATTAATTGTTGAACAGTATCAGGTGTCTTACTTCTCAAAGGGTTAAAAAAATGAAAATATATTAATTGTTGAACAGTATCAAGTGTTTTACTTCTCAAAGGGTTAAAAAAATGAATATATAATAATTGTTAAACAGTATCATGTGTCTTACTTCTCAAAGAGTTAAAAAAGTTAAAATATATTAATTGTTAAACAGTGTCAGGTGTCTTACTTCTCAAAGGGTTAAAAAAATGTGCTATCAACTAATCACATCGTAAGTAACGACAGTGGTTTGACGTCACGAGAAACAAGTTTCAGGTGATACTGTTTTAAACTGTAAGTTGGTATAGGCAAACAGTTTGAAACCGTAAGGCCGCTTTTACATTTAACGACACGACACCGATAAATCGTATACGATTTCAGTGGCACGTTATCGGGGTACGCAAAATACACATATGAAGCCGGGCGCTTTTTCACTAGCCGATACGATAACGATATTGTCGTTGCCGATCAGACGATACAATTTATCGGAACGTTTTATCGTGGGCACGCGCCTTCCCTACTTCATCGTGACGACATTTTGATTTTGTTTCCGAAAAACTTGTTGCCGTCTGCTATAGTCTACTGTGTTTTTTTTATTTATATTATCAATATGGCTTTTAAGTTCGATATTGTGAACTTGTGTGAATTAGTGGAAGTATAAAGACCTGTATTTGGAATAAGCGAGATGAATTTTACAAAAACAAGATTGTTCGAGAAAAGGCATGGGAGGCAATATTTAGTCAAACCGTCGCCAATAGCCCACTGTGCAGCTCTAGTGGTTAGCTCTAGCTTTTTGTAGACGTTCAAATAAAACATAAACATCTCCTTCAACATGTCTTGACTTGATGATATCATGTACCCAGAAGCTTTTTGTTATTGATCTCTTCTTTCTCCTTAAATACAGCAAATACAACAATCGCAGTTTGTTATCATGTAATTTGTTGCGATGCGCCATATCGAGAATAGATGTGCTCTCGGCAACAGACGAACACGCACTGAATGTAAAAATTGTCGTTTTCGGCGAACGATATCGGTGCAATGAAAAACTGACCATCAGACGATACGATAAAACGTTGTGTCGTCCCATCGCGATCGTTCACGATTTATCGGTGTCGTATCGTTAAATGTAAAAGCGTCCTAAAGTAAGTGTTACGGTTTTAAATTGCAAAATAAACAGCAATTTTCCGTAAATATAATTTTTTTTTAAATTGCGCAACTTTTCGCTCCAAGTTTGCGCTGTTTTCTTTGAAATTGTTGAACCGAATTGACTCGATTCGATATGCAGATCGAAATTCGATATGCAGATGTTTCCGCATAGCCTTTATTCTATTTGAATAGTTGGCGAATTGGATGAGCATTAGAAAAATTAAAAGCTGTAAAAAGATAGATAGCACGGGGAAAAAGTCGGTTTTCTAACTTTTGACTTCTTTGGATAATTTCAACATACACATCATAAAAGTTAATAGAAGCAAATACTCCAAACGTGTATAGAAATATTAAAGTCCCTCCATCGAAATTTAACATTAAAACACAACACTACTTTCTTTATCTTATTAGCTTACACATCATAAAAGGTAACAGAAAAATAACACAAAACATGTATAGAATTCGTGAAAACCTTACATCGACATTTAATCCGAAAATACAATTTCCGTTACCTTACACATCATAAAAAGTAATAGAAAGAGTTACTAAAAAACATGTATAGAAATAATAAAAACCTTACATTGAAGTTTTAACTCAAAATCGCTACTTTCATTACCCTACACATCATAAAAAGTAATAGAAAAAGCAAAACGTGCATTAAAAAAATGAAAACCGACATCGAAATTTTAACCCATACTCTCATTACCTTACACATCATAAAAAGTAATAGAAATAAATACCACTAAATGTGTATAGAACAAATAAAAAACCTGCATCGAAATTTAACCCAAAACCGTTATTTCCATTACCTTACACATCATAAAAAGTAATGGTAAGAATTACTAAAAATGTGTACAGAAATAATAAAAACCCTGCATTCAAGTTTTAACTCAAAATCGCTACTTCTATTACCTCACACATAATAAAAGGTAATAAAAAGTACTATAAAACGTGCTTAGAAATAATAAAACCTCTTTCGAAATCTAGCCTGAAAACGTTACTTTCATTACCTTACACATCATAAAAGGTAATCGAAAAAAATACTACAAAACGGGTATCAAAGTCTCGAAATATTAAAAACCCTCCATAAAAATTTAACCCGATACAATACTTTAACACATCACAAAAGATAACACAGAAAAAAAAGCTAGTTCATCAAACTTCCCAATACATTCCAATTTCATTTGCTAGACCGACACTACCTCAATCCTATCTTTGAATATTGCACCAGAGCCTTTCAATAAATAAAGAGAGTAATAACAATAATAGAAATACTAAAAAACATGTATAAAGCTAATAAAAACCCTGCATTGAAATTTAACCAAAAAACGTTATTTCCATTACCTTACACATCATAAAAAGTAATAGAAGACTGACTAAAACGTGTATAGAAATAATAAAAACTATGCATCCAAATTTTAACTCAAAATCGCTACTTACATTACCTAGCACATCATAAAAAGTAATAAAAAATACTACAAAACGTGCTTAGAAATAATAAAAAAACCTGTTTCGAAATTTAACCGGAAAACTTCATTAGTTGCAAGAACCACTTACAAATTCCTCGTTATCACGGATAACAGCAACAGCATTTTCCTTTTGGAATAAGATTGTAGATAAGCTATTGAAAATATATTTATTGTCGATCAGGTGTCTTACTTCTCAAAGGGTTAACAAAATGAAAATATATTAATTGTTGAACAGTGTCAGGTGTCTTACTTCTCAAAGAGTTAAAAAAATGAAAATATGTTAATTGTTGAACAGTGTCAGGTGTCTTACTTCTCAAAGGATTAAAAAAATGAAAATATGTTAATTGTTGAACAGTATCATGTGTCTTACTTCTCAATTGTTAACAAAATGAAAATATATTAATTGTTGAACAGTGTCAGGTGTCTTACTTCTCAAAGGGTTAAAAAAATGAAAATATGTTAATTGTTGAACAGTGTCAGGTGTCTTACTTCTCAAAGGATTAAAAAAATGAAAATATGTTAATTGTTGAACAGTGTCAAGTGTCTTACTTCTCAAAGGGTTAAAAAAATGGCAATATATTAGTTTTTGAACAGTATCAGGTGTCTTACTTCTTAAAGGGTTAAAAAAGTTAAAATATAATAATTGTTGAACAGTTTTAGGTGTCTTATTTCTCAAAGGGTTGAAAAAGTTAAAATATATTAATTGTTGAACAGTTTCAGGTGTCTTATTCCTCAAAGGGTTAAAAAAGTTAAAATATATTAATTGTTGAACAGTATCAGGTGTCTTACTTCTCAAAGGGTTAAAAAAATGAAAATATATTAATTGTTGAACAGTATCAAGTGTTTTACTTCTCAAAGGGTTAAAAAAATGAATATATAATAATTGTTAAACAGTATCATGTGTCTTACTTCTCAAAGAGTTAAAAAAGTTAAAATATATTAATTGTTAAACAGTGTCAGGTGTCTTACTTCTCAAAGGGTTAAAAAAATGTGCTATCAACTAATCACATCGTAAGTAACGACAGTGGTTTGACGTCACGAGAAACAAGTTTCAGGTGATACTGTTTTAAACTGTAAGTTGGTATAGGCAAACAGTTTGAAACCGTAAGGCCGCTTTTACATTTAACGACACGACACCGATAAATCGTATACGATTTCAGTGGCACGTTATCGGGGTACGCAAAATACACATATGAAGCCGGGCGCTTTTTCACTAGCCGATACGATAACGATATTGTCGTTGCCGATCAGACGATACAATTTATCGGAACGTTTTATCGTGGGCACGCGCCTTCCCTACTTCATCGTGACGACATTTTGATTTTGTTTCCGAAAAACTTGTTGCCGTCTGCTATAGTCTACTGTGTTTTTTTTATTTATATTATCAATATGGCTTTTAAGTTCGATATTGTGAACTTGTGTGAATTAGTGGAAGTATAAAGACCTGTATTTGGAATAAGCGAGATGAATTTTACAAAAACAAGATTGTTCGAGAAAAGGCATGGGAGGCAATATTTAGTCAAACCGTCGCCAATAGCCCACTGTGCAGCTCTAGTGGTTAGCTCTAGCTTTTTGTAGACGTTCAAATAAAACATAAACATCTCCTTCAACATGTCTTGACTTGATGATATCATGTACCCAGAAGCTTTTTGTTATTGATCTCTTCTTTCTCCTTAAATACAGCAAATACAACAATCGCAGTTTGTTATCATGTAATTTGTTGCGATGCGCCATATCGAGAATAGATGTGCTCTCGGCAACAGACGAACACGCACTGAATGTAAAAATTGTCGTTTTCGGCGAACGATATCGGGGCAATGAAAAACTGACCATCAGACGATACGATAAAACGTTGTGTCGTCCCATCGCGATCGTTCACGATTTATCGGTGTCGTATCGTTAAATGTAAAAGCGTCCTAAAGTAAGTGTTACGGTTTTAAATTGCAAAATAAACAGCAATTTTCCGTAAATATAATTTTTTTTTAAATTGCGCAACTTTTCGCTCCAAGTTTGCGCTGTTTTCTTTGAAATTGTTGAACCGAATTGACTCGATTCGATATGCAGATCGAAATTCGATATGCAGATGTTTCCGCATAGCCTTTATTCTATTTGAATAGTTGGCGAATTGGATGAGCATTAGAAAAATTAAAAGCTGTAAAAAGATAGATAGCACGGGGAAAAAGTCGGTTTTCTAACTTTTGACTTCTTTGGATAATTTCAACATACACATCATAAAAGTTAATAGAAGCAAATACTCCAAACGTGTATAGAAATATTAAAGTCCCTCCATCGAAATTTAACATTAAAACACAACACTACTTTCTTTATCTTATTAGCTTACACATCATAAAAGGTAACAGAAAAATAACACAAAACATGTATAGAATTCGTGAAAACCTTACATCGACATTTAATCCGAAAATACAATTTCCGTTACCTTACACATCATAAAAAGTAATAGAAAGAGTTACTAAAAAACATGTATAGAAATAATAAAAACCTTACATTGAAGTTTTAACTCAAAATCGCTACTTTCATTACCCTACACATCATAAAAAGTAATAGAAAAAGCAAAACGTGCATTAAAAAAATGAAAACCGACATCGAAATTTTAACCCATACTCTCATTACCTTACACATCATAAAAAGTAATAGAAATAAATACCACTAAATGTGTATAGAACAAATAAAAAACCTGCATCGAAATTTAACCCAAAACCGTTATTTCCATTACCTTACACATCATAAAAAGTAATGGTAAGAATTACTAAAAATGTGTACAGAAATAATAAAAACCCTGCATTCAAGTTTTAACTCAAAATCGCTACTTCTATTACCTCACACATAATAAAAGGTAATAAAAAGTACTATAAAACGTGCTTAGAAATAATAAAACCTCTTTCGAAATCTAGCCTGAAAACGTTACTTTCATTACCTTACACATCATAAAAGGTAATCGAAAAAAATACTACAAAACGGGTATCAAAGTCTCGAAATATTAAAAACCCTCCATAAAAATTTAACCCGATACAATACTTTAACACATCACAAAAGATAACACAGAAAAAAAAGCTAGTTCATCAAACTTCCCAATACATTCCAATTTCATTTGCTAGACCGACACTACCTCAATCCTATCTTTGAATATTGCACCAGAGCCTTTCAATAAATAAAGAGAGTAATAACAATAATAGAAATACTAAAAAACATGTATAAAGCTAATAAAAACCCTGCATTGAAATTTAACCAAAAAACGTTATTTCCATTACCTTACACATCATAAAAAGTAATAGAAGACTGACTAAAACGTGTATAGAAATAATAAAAACTATGCATCCAAATTTTAACTCAAAATCGCTACTTACATTACCTAGCACATCATAAAAAGTAATAAAAAATACTACAAAACGTGCTTAGAAATAATAAAAAAACCTGTTTCGAAATTTAACCGGAAAACGTTACTTCCATTACCTTACACATCATAAAAGGTATTCGAAAAAAATACTACAAAATGGGTATCGAAATAATAAAAAACCCTCCATCAAAATTTAACCCAATACAATACTTTAACACATCACAAAAGATAACACAGAAAGAAAAACTACTTCATCAAACTTCCCAATACATTCCAATTTCATTTGCTAGACAGACACTACCTCGGTCCTCCCTGTGAATTAATATTGCACCAAGGCCTTTCAATAAATGAAAAGAGTAATTACAATCCAGCTTAAGCTCTAAGCCAACCAAAAAATAACACACCGTACCTCGTCAACTACGGTCTAAAGAAAGTAATTAAAAACACAATTGACCATTTTCCCCCACCCCCTTATACAAGCCCTTCAAGCAAAAATTTCGCGGTCATGGTTTAGCGGCTGACACCTAGCATACACTGGCAATCCAATCTCTGGTGGCCGCGATTGCCATCTATCTCGTCCGCCAATCAATATATTGAGCGCCCCTCCCTTGCTTCTTGGTCCGCCTACAATCCGGATCACGTGATTATCATTTTTCGACAGGTGCAGCCAGGTACCGGTCGATGCCGGGCATGCGCCAGGCATCGACACCGTCTACTTTGAGAAAACCCACCTTCCTTTTATGGCAACAAGAAAACTTTCTTTCCCGAAACTCTCTTTCGGATTCGTTTGGGGAGCGATCTGCGCGCTTGCTCAGAGTGCAATCAATGGGAAAGTTGCTGTCACATCAATGGGAAAGTTGCTGTCATGTCAATGGGAAAGTTGGGGTTTGAGCATCACCTTTGAAGGGCTTGTTAAATGTGTGATTTTAATATAACCAAAATATTTTAATCAAAAGTATTAAATAATATTGGAGGTGTTATTGTTATATAAGTAATGCAGGTTTTTATAAAAATAACACCTTCAATATGTTACAGATTTATGTTTATGATACGTTATATTATGAATATATATCATATATTGATGAGGGGCAGGGGGGCGCTCTTGTTCAGACTGCAATCAATGGGAAAGTTGCTGTCACGTCAATGGGAAAGTTGCTGTCATGTCAATTGGAAAGTTGCTGTCACATCAATGGGAAAGTTGCTGTCATGTCAATGGGAAAGTTGGGGTTTGAGCATCACCTTTGAAGGGCTTGTTAAATGTGTGATTTTAATATAACCAAAATATTTTAATCAAAAGTATTAAATAATATTGGAGGTGTTATTGTTATATAAGTAATGCAGGTTTTTATAAAAATAACACCTTCAATATGTTACAGATTTATGTTTATGATACATTATATTATGAATATATATCATATATTGATGAGGGGCAGGGGGGCGCTCTTGTTCAGACTGCAATCAATGGGAAAGTTGCTGTCACGTCAATGGGAAAGTTGCTGTCATGTCAATTGGAAAGTTGCTGTCACATCAATGGGAAAGTTGCTGTCATGTCAATGGGAAAGTTGGGGTTTGAGCATCACCTTTGAAGGGCTTGTTAAATGTGTGATTTTAATATAACCAAAATATTTTAATCAAAAGTATTAAATAATATTGGAGGTGTTATTGTTATATAAGTAATGCAGGTTTTTATAAAAATAACACCTTCAATATGTTACAGATTTATGTTTATGATACGTTATATTATGAATATATATCATATATTGATGAGGGGCAGGGGGGCGCTCTTGTTCAGACTGCAATCAATGGGAAAGTTGCTGTCACGTCAATGGGAAAGTTGCTGTCATGTCAATTGGAAAGTTGGGGTTGGAGCATTACCTATGAAGTGCTTACGGACGAAATGAATGTTTGTAAATGATGGAATTTTAATATGAAAATTGAACCTTAACCAAAAAAATATAATCAAAAGTAAAAATAATATTGAAAGTGTTATTGTTATATAAGTAATGCAGGTTTGTGTTACAATAGCACCTTCAGTACGTTATAGATTTTGTTTATGATACGTTATATTATGAATATATATTATATATTGAAAAGAAATACGTGCGCTCTTGCTCAGAGGGCAATCAATGGAAGACTTGCTGTCATGTCAATGGGAAAGTTGGGGTTTGATCAGAAGGACTTACGCACAGAATAAATGTTTGCAAATTATGTGATTTTAATAAAAAAATGAATTTTAACTTAAAAATAATAATCAGAGGTTAAATAAAAACCTGCATTACTTATATGAGTAGTCTAATTTTAAAACCAGATATATCCATTTTCATTTTGGGATCTAAAGCCATGAATTTGAATGCATTTTTAGACTATAGATTCAGACACGTAGTGTATTAAGAACGTGTAAAAAATATTTTGAAAAAACAATTTTGAAAAAAATGTGGATCTGTTTTGAAAATAGATCACTTATATTACTATATAAAACCTACAATATTTTATAGATTTGTCTATAATACGCTATATTATAAATTTATTTGAAGAGTCATCTCCGTGCTTGCTTAGAGTGAAATTAATGGAGAAGTTGCTTACGGCAACTAAATGGCTGTTTATGAATTACTCTTTTTTGAAAAAATTTAATCTTTATCCTAAAAAATACAATAATAAAAGATGGAATAAAATCCTGCAGAACTTATATTACAGTAGCACCTACAATATTTTTTTAAATTTTGTTTTTAATTCGTTTGAGGGGAACGATATACACGCTTGCTTAAAGTGCAATAAATGGGAAAGTTGCAGTTACGTTATTGGTAAAGATGCCTTTCGAGCACAGCTTTTGAAGGGTTGACGACAACAGTGTGAAAAATCACATGAATTTTGTATTTGAATACCAAAAAAACATCTTTATCCAAAAAAGAAACATTATACAAAATTATAGTACAATTCTATTAACCTCTGAATTATTTTATAGTTGTAAAAGATTCGAAAAACGTATTATGAATATATTCGCGAAGCGATATGAGCACTTGCTTAAAGATCAATCAATGGGAAGGTTGCTGTCACGTTAATGGGAAAGATGCTGATCAGAGCATTGCTTTTGAAGGGCTTATGGCTACAATGTTAGTTTTGATTATCCGAGAACAACAATGTTGATCCGTGATTTTTAATATGGCTTCTATTTGTATATTGCGTGTTTTTAATACAAAAATAAACTCTTAATAAAAAACAGAAAAATTAAATAAAAGTGTAGCAAACTTGAAACAGTCTCCTTAATAATTTACTAATGCAAATATGTTAGGAATTTATTTCTGGAAAGGTACACGCGCTCGCTCAAAATACAATCAGTAGGAAAATTCTGAAAGTTAATCTGAAAGTTTCCGTTCAAGAATCGCTTTTGAAGGACTTACAACAATAGTATGGGAAGTCCGGTAATTCTTGATATTGGTCCAATATTAAGGATATTGGACCAATAAATTATCCAACTGTTTATATTTGTAAATTGCGTGTTTTGAATACAAAATGGGATCTTAATCTAAAAAGAAAACATTAAACAAAAATTTAATAATTTAATAAAAACCGGCATTACATATATTACTATAGCTATGTTTTAATATTATCTTTTTTTTTATCTGTTAACCCTTAATGGACACTTGCGGTCTCAGAGACCGTTAACATGTCTCCGCTAGTGTAGCATTTACCTCACATCTCCACTTGAGGGTTAAACAAAGTATTTGAGTAGTTTATAAATAACTATTAAAAACTTAAAAAAATTATAAAATATTGATATTAGAAATAATAAGTTAACTAACTTTCAATGAAAACAACTTTAAAATTTTGATATTTTCTTCACAGTTCGGGGCCTTTCTACACGGATGTTATTTACACGCGTCAGCTTTTGCAGATGGCTCTGTAATTGGGAAATACAAACCACGCTGTTTGTATTCCCCAATCACGGAGCCATCTACAGCTTACACGAGTAAATAACCTAAGTACAAAAGGCCTTTAGAGTACCTCTTTATTGTTAAGTTCTTGCAAAATTAATTGATACAACAGCCTACTTATTTCTATTAAACTAATTTCCAACGTCATCAATAAAAAATATTTTAATCATCGATAAAAATGAGTGTTATCAATAAACTATTTTTATTATCTGTATAAGCAACCCTCCCAAATATAATCTAAAGCGAAGATAATTTGTTGCCAGCCTTTTGTCGAATTCTTTATTTGCAATCAATGGTAAAAGCTTCACCATGGTTTATTTCCTTTCCCATTAAACAACGCCAAAATCGTCCAACTGTAATTAAAGTAATTGAGCTGTACCGAAAGCCTTATCAACTTCAAGCAATCGTCTGTAATTATCTTACCACGAATAATTATCTGTTTAAGCGATTTTTCCTGCTTTCATTGCTTTATACTTTTAATAATGCTAATGGAATGTTGAAGTCATTTGTTCTTTATTAAAAGTCAGATTCGTACTTTTCACTATTAAGGGCTATAGTATTATAGTATTAAAGTAACCTATATAAAATAAATAAGTAAATATATATATATATATATATATATATATATATAATATAGATAGACAGACAAACAGATAGATATATGGATGGATGGATGCATGGATGGATGGATGGATGTATAGATAGATAGATAGATAGATAGATAGATAGATAGATAGATAGATAGATAGATAGATAGATAGATAGATAGATAGATAGATAGATAGATAGATAGATAGATAGATAGATAGATAGATAGATAGATAGATAGATAGATAGATAGATAGATAGATAGATAGATAGATAGATAGATAGATAGATAGATAGATAGATAGATAGATAGATAGATAGATAGATAGATAGATAGATAGATAGATAGATAGACAGACATACTGACTGACTGACTGACTGACAGTCTGACTGACTGTCTGTCTGTCTGACTGACTGTCAGTCAGTCAGTCAGTCAGTCAGTCTGACAGACTGACTGACTGACAGACAGACAGATAGATAGATAAATAGATATATAGATAGATATTATATATTATATATATACGAATACCTACGCGGATTCTTACTAAAACCGCCAGATGGCATCATGGTGAAGAAATCGGCCAACACTCTGCGTAACTCCCGGGCAACGCCATGTACTTCAGATTAGTTAAACTATAAATTACAAATAAATCATAGAAAACTTTCTAATTTCTCTTTACCAATATTGTTTTCTTTGTCAGAATGAGACATTTCTAACTACGCAATTTTAAATTCTCAATTATCACACAATTACATTAAAGTGCAATGCTTCAATGAATGGTTAAATACTCAACTAGAAATCTAATTCTACTTCCCAACAAACTGAAATAAATCCCAGAATAAGTGAACAAATCCCGATCATTCTTACATATCTCAAAATATCGCAACTCGACAATGACACACTCCAACTGCATGTCACTTCAGCCGCTCTATTTGCTAAATTAAAGCAGCTTGCTTATAACTAAGTATTCCACCAGGAATAATAATTAAAGTTAGAAGGGTCTGCATCTAATGTAATACTAAGTGCGCTCATTAGATGCCTCTATTGGAACGCGACAAGGGTAATAGCTTAATTGAGAAACCGTGTTTCCCTGAGTATTGTTGATCGAGTCGAGTTTAAACTCTCCTCCTTTATATGGTTGCCTGAGTTTAATGCTGTGTGTGTTGGGGGAATGTGGTCTCTGTATCAATAATACGTGGTTCTAAATTGCCTTTCACTGTAAATAATATAGGGGAATGTTCGGTAAATGGATGTATTGGAAGTTAAATATAAATTATTCATTGTTAAACTTATGCTGATCTCGTTCTTTTTTTAAAAAACAATACTTCTGAGTGCATTTCGGTAAATTCTGGATGATTAGTTTACTCCTCCAACTCAACTGTTATATATATATATATATATATATATATATATATATATATATATATATATACAGCAAAAAAGTCAGCATAAAACCTTCATAAAATTTTTGAAATTGAAGGTTTTATGCAGGAAAACTGCAGTTTTTCTGAGGGTCTATAAAATTATAGCATTTTGTTTCAATGTCCTTCATAAAAACTGCAAAAAACCTTCATAAAAACCTGCAAAAACCTTTAATTTTTAATCATGAAGGGAAAATGCAGATATTTTGAAGGTTTTATGCAGGAAAATTAAAAACTTCAGAAAAACTGCAGTTTTTTTGTTTCAATATCTTTTATAAAACCTTCAAAAAACCTTCAATTTGGTAATTTTGATGAAGGTTACATGCTGACTTTTTTTGCTGGGTATATATATATATATATATATATATATATATATATATATATATATATATATATATATATATATATATATATATATATATATTACCCCGGAACGATGCCTCGTGTTTTTGAACCATGGTCAGATGGCGAGGACAACACCTGAACTGGCACCCAATGCCTACAAAAGACGTCGGGGCTTTGGACCCTGATCAGATTTATCTTGCACCAGTCTCGTATACACGCCTATAATTTGTGTGGATGTTCTGGACGACATTCCTAGTATTTTGTAGTGACGAAAGCAACCCTCCGATCACAATATCACTACTTTTTTACTTTTCTTAGTCAAGTCCGTCGCACAGAATCGAACCAGGAACACTCTGGTTCCCAGCTGACGCCTTTATCCACTCGACCACGGAGGCCTCTGTTTAGTAATGAAACATATGTAAAAAACTCCTAGACAATAGTCGTCATCTGACCATGGTTCAAAAATACGAGATATCGTTCCCGGGTCTTTCCTTCGAGATAGGCCCCGAACCGTCGTCAATAGTCCACTGTGCAGCTCTTGTGTGACGTTAATTAACCAAACTAAACTAAACCAAACCAAACCAAACCTAGACAATAGTTCAAGTTCATAGTAACACAGTTCAAACTTTAACAATGACAAACTAGCTTTGTGGAGATTGAAGACGTAAGACCCATTCTCCAGGAACGTGAAAAACGCGAGGAATCTTCTCGGTGATTCGAGAATTCATACCACGTGGTATGAATTCTCGAATCACCGAGAAGCTCCCGCGTTTTCCCCGTTAGTGTAGATGAGCTTAAAGGACTAATTTGACAAGCTTTCAAAATAATTACTTGTTGACACTTTAAAAGCTTTCTCTAAGATTTCCATAACAAGATTGCGTAAAGAGTGATTCAACAAAAGTTACTGCCATCTTTTATTTAGAATATGCTTCTGTTAGAAATGATTACTCAAATTTGACGAAAACTTCCTTAAAATATGCTTCGTTAAAAATGTTCGTCACAAATGACAAAGTATTCGTGTCAGTTTTTCAAATAATTTGCGAAATTCTAAAATATTTTGCGATATTTTACAATTATTATTGCTTATTTTGACAACTCAATATTTCACAGTGGGTTTTGAGTTGCGTTAATTTAGGTCTGAGGAACACATATTTAACTTAACAATTAAATAAAAATATATATATTATACTTGAGTGCAATACACGCAGAAAATATCCTTACAAAAGTAATTCCACTTTTTAAGGTCGAAATTTTTTTTATCTCTAAAACTTTTCATCAAGCAAGGGCTTTTCACCTAGCTATTCACCTATTTTCCGGAAAACTGAAAGCTCCTTTTCCAGGATTCGATCCCCGACCCATTGGCGTGATAAGCAAACATCTTGTCTCTTTTACCATCCGTGCAGTGACATAATATATAATAAATACAGCACTACTAAGAAGAAGACTGCAAATTGTACAATTTGGTTTAATTACAATTATTTTATAATAGTAGAAATACCCTTCACATGGGGTTAATTAAAATGACATACTATAAAAATAATTAATTAATTACATCTTTATTTAAGAAACTTATTAAAAACAGGTGCACACAGTAATAATTTATGTTAGAAAAAATGTGTGCTAAATAATGGGAAGTATGAGAAGTAACTCAATTATGTTATAACATATCGAAATAAAACAAGGTGTAAAACCTTCTTCTAAACTACAATTTAAACTTGCCAAGATTCATGAAAATCGATCAAACATGTGCTAAATTAAGTGATGGAATTGACTTTTATGGTTGTTGCAGGAAATAATAAGCACTTTTTTTTTTATATGTTACGATTATTTACCATCTAAATCTGAAATATTGAGAACAATCGATGTTAAAACAGCGGTATAGGAAACCCTCGATTTTTAAACGCCGGTATATAAAACTTTCGATTTAAAAACCCCAAACTCGAAAACTCCCGACAGTAAATTCCAATATAGAAAACACTTAAACCCCGATATAAAAAACCTTGACAGTAAAACCCTGATATAGAAAACCCACGACATTAAATTCCCGATATAAAAAATCTTGACAGTAAAACCCCGATATAGAAAACCCTTTGATTTAAAAAAACCGATATAGAAAACATTCGATTTTAAAACCTGACATAAAAAAACCTTCGATGTTAAAGGAAACATACGATGTTAAAACCCCGATATAGAAAAAATATTCGATTTTAAAATCACGTTAAGGAAAACATTTGCTGACAGAAATACTCGATTTTAAAATTGCTATTTAGGAAAATTGCTATTACCAGAATTCCGATCTAGCAAACCCTCGATAGTGAAATTCCGATATAGAAAACACTTAAACCCCGATATAAAAAACCTTGACAGTAAAACCCTGATATAGAAAACCCACGACATTAAATTCCCGATATAAAAAATCTTGACAGTAAAACCCCGATATAGAAAACCCTTTGATTTAAAAAAACCGATATAGAAAACATTCGATTTTAAAACCTGACATAAAAAAACCTTCTATGTTAAAGGAAACATACGATGTTAAAACCCCGATATAGAAAAAATATTCGATTTTAAAATCACGTTAAGGAAAACATTTGCTGACAGAAATACTCGATTTTAAAGTTGCTATTTAGGAAAATTGCTATTACCAGAATTCCGATCTAGCAAACCCTCGATAGTGAAATTCCGATATAGAAAACACTTAAACCCCGATATAAAAAACCTTGACAGTAAAACCCTGATATAGAAAACCCACGACATTAAATTCCCGATATAAAAAATCTTGACAGTAAAACCCCGATATAGAAAACCCTTTGATTTTAAAACCCCGATATAGAAAACATTCGATTTTAAAACCTGACATAAAAAAACCTTCGATGTTAAAGGAAGCATACGATGTTAAAACCCCGATATGGAAAACACTCGATGTTAATAACCTGTGTAGGAAATATAATTTTACCAAATCTCATCAAAATCGCTTTTTTTTTCAGAGATTAGCAAAGACAAATGACACCACTGTGATTTTTTTAGTATAGAGGGAAAAAAATATCAATACATAAAATGTAGCAAGAAACAAAATTATGATAGAACTAAACCTACAAATATGCATTCGAAAATTGAATTCCGTTGTAAATGAAAAACAATCTAAAAGTCTTTCATCAGCCTGCAATTAATTTCAATTTCATTGAGCTTAGTAATTGGACATTCAGGAAATTAAAATCCTCAGCGAAAAGATTAATAAAGATGCATTTTGGATTCTTAATATTGTCATTAACGGAATTCCGCTCTTCTCTCGAAAACGACATCAAATAATGTTTACTGCTCCCAGGTTTTCTACAGAAAAGATTGTTGCCATAGTAACGTGCAATTCCGAAAGAATGTGCAATTCAGATGATGTGGTTTGCCGAAAGATTTCCGAATTCCCTTGCATTGGGATTTCCGAATTTCGATCCAAAAACATATGTAAAGGGGTTTTGATGTCTGTCATCGGAATTCTTTGGTAGTTCCGTTGTTAAATCAGGAATTACTTGGGCAATTTTTACCCATGCATTTAAAAATTTCCCTTAATGCTTAAAACTGTAAATGCTTAAAACTGTAAATGCTTAAAACTGTAAATGCTTAAAACTGTAGATGCTTAAAACTGTAAATGCTTAAAACTGTAAATGCTTAAAACTGTAAATGCTTAAAACTGTAAATGCTTAAAACTGCAAATGGTAAATGCTTAAAACTGTAAATGCTTAAAACTGTAAATGCTTAAAACTGTAAATGCTTAAAACTGTAAATGCTTAAAACTGTAAATGGTAAATGCTTAAAACTGTAAATGCTTAAAACTGTAAATGCTTAAAACTGTAAATGGTAAATGCTTAAAACTGTAAATGCTTAAAACTGTAAATGCTTAAAACAGTAAGTGCTTAAAACTGTAAATGCTTAAAACTGTAAATTCTTAAAACTGTAAATGCTTAAAACTGTAAATGCTTAAAACTGTAAATGCTTAAAACTGTAAATGCTTAAAACTGTAAATGCTAAAAACTGTAAATGCTTAAAACTGTAAATGCTTAAAACTGTAAATGCTTAAAACTGTAAATGCTAAAAACTGTAAATGCTTAAAACTGTAAATGCTTAACACTGTAAATGCCTAAAACTGTAAATGCTTAAAACTGTAAATGCTTAAAACTGTAAATGCTTAAAACTGTAAATATTTAAAACTGTAAATGCTTAAAACTGTAAATGCTTAAAACTGTAAATGCTTAAAACTGTAAATGCTTAAAACTGTAAATGCTTAAAACTGCTTTAAAGCACACAAATTAACAAAAATATTTTACTAATTAAAATTTTTATTACAAATTTAAAGGTTGTTTAATAAATTATATTGCAATAGTCATATAACACAACGACCTCTTGCGGGACCAGTATGGTTTGGTTGTTATTACGAATGGTTGCTGGGATTTGTCTTGTGAATAATGAATTTAAAATACAAATACAATGTTAAAACTACGCAATAAAAATACATAAAATCTAGACTTGTTTCGGAAGATATATCTCCCTTCATCAGCCAAAATGAAAAAGTCTGTGTGCATAACAAAATGAAAATAAACCCAGAATGTTAAGAAAGAGTGAATGAAAGTGTTACCAAAGAACAAAAACTATCTCAATCGATAGGAGTTAACTATTGTGTGCCAACAAGCGGGAAATACCTTAACAGCAAAGGTTTTATTTACAATCGACAGATTGTAGTTTACCGATTGAGATAGTTTTTGTTCTTTGGCAACACTTTCAATTTTGGATTTATTTTCATTTTGTCCAGATTTTTCATTTCTGCTGATGAAAGGTGATGTATCTCCAGAAACATGTCTAGATTTTAAGTATTTTTATTGCGCAGTTCTCATGGATTGGGAGGCCTCCGTGGCCGAGCGGTTAAGGCGTTCAGCTCCTAATCCGAGGATTGGTGGCTCGAACCCGTGCGATGGACTTGACAAAGAAAAGTAAAAAAGTAGTGATCTTGTGATCGGAGGGTTGCCAGCTTTGCTACAAAAATACTATAAAAGTCGTCCAGAACATCCGCAAAAATTAACGGCGTGTATACGGGACTGGTGCACGATAAATCTGATCGGGGTCCAGAGTCCCGACGTCTATTGAAGGCGTTGGGTGCCAGTTCAGGGGTTTCCTCGTCATCTGACCATGGTTCTAAAATAACGAGATGCATGTATGAATGTGTGTGAATGTGTATGTGTTCCCGGGTTTTTAGTTCGAGATAGACTCCAAACCGTCGCCAATAGCCCACTGTGCAGCTCTAGTGCGACGTTAATTAACCAAACCAAATCTTATGGATTGGTAACAAATCCAGCGTCTCGTAGGGAAAATACAACCAGGATCCCTTTGCTTCCCAGCTGACGCCTTTATCCACTCAGGCTTTTGGAATTGATTGACCTTTACTGAAGTCATTTTTGTATTAGAACTTAGCTTAGAACTTTTGTATATGAACTTAACTAGAATTTTTGTATATGAACTTAACTTAGAACTTTTGTATATGAACTTAACTTCGAACTTTTGCATATGAACTTAACTTAGAACTTTTGTATATGAACTTAACTTCGAACTTTTGTACATGAACTCAACTTAGAACATTTGTATATGCACTTAACTTAGAACTTTTGTATATGAACTTAACTTAGAACTTTTGTATATGAACTTAACTTAGAACTTTTGTATATGAACTTAACTTGGAACTTTTGTATATGAACTTATTAAACTTAAGGAAGATGTCCTGACTTGGATTGTTTGTCTTTTGAAGGAGAATGCCGTGAAGACAGTCCTTGCCAACACCTGTGCTTTGATTTGCATGATGGAACTTTCGAATGCGCATGTAAAGAGGGTTACACGCTTTCGGTCAATGGGTACGGATGCATAGGTAAGCTATTGAAATCTAGTCCTGTTTATGTTCCTTTATCTCAGATCCATATATTTTTCAAATTATAGCTCATCGACTTTTAACATTCCCGATGAATTAAATTTAATTTCAAGTGCTTTACTTTATTGGAAAACATCGAAATTCTACTGTTTGAATCAAGCCCAATTGGAGAATTTATTAAGCTATCAAATTGGCTGGCGTAATAGCTATATCGGCGAGTTTGATTTAGTAGTAAAATATTTACGTATAGCAAGAGTGTTAAAAGGGACACATTGCCCCAATTTTTTTTTAATATTCTCGAGTTATTTTTTTATTTGATGAAATTATAGTTTCGAATCTTCTAAATATGCTTGCAAAATTCTTGAATGGAGAATTGCCATATTCCCCCCCCCTTGTTTTAAATCGATTGAAAATGTTCTAAAATGACCGAAAATGTTCGTTTCACATTTTTGCGACACATATTTATTTATTTTTTAATGTAAAGATACCAGGTATTTATTTTTAAGTTGTTTAATTTTTGGAATTATAAAAGACATATTACAAATTGTACTCTAATTTGAGTATTGTTTATAATAATATTTGTTAGAGCTTTATCGGAATAATTGAACAAAAAAAACTATATTGTTAACACAAACTAATAAGATATTACACAAATGTGCTGCTCTCTATTTAAAATTTAATAAAAAGCACAAATATAAGTTTAAAAGGCTTTAATACTGATTGCACTTAAATATTATACGTTTTCTTAATATAATCACATATAATAATTACTTATCTTAATATTAAAAAACACTCAAAAAACTTTTTCATCACTAATTATTTCCCCATTGTAAAATAACCAGTCAATTAGATTTTCATAATTTTGTGATTGAAACAGTACAACACTGAAAGATATTTACATCTAAATTCCTGATATTTCATTAATTAAACGATACAGGAGGAATTTACTACAGCCAGACAATAAAAGCCTACTATTTGTAATATTGAAACTTGAATTTGTGCAAAAAAATGCTTTACAGACGCAAAAGCTCTTAAGTTTACAGACGTCTCGCTGTCACGTTTTCGATTTTTTGTCTCTTTTAAACACTTTTATCACAAAAAATTGGCTAAATTATCCATTTTTTATAAATGCCTTTTAACTTAATTCAATTAAACATCAGAACCTAAAATATCGATATAATATTTCCGGTTTACAAATGCAAATCGGATCTTATTACGTCACGACCAATAGGAAGCGTTTGCGTTTTCATCCCGTTTCCGACGATTTTTCTTGAATTTAAAACTTTAATAACTTTAAAAATAAATTTTTCACGAATATATAATTCGGATATTAAGAACCGTGGGAACTGATTTTGTTAATCTAAGTCGGTTTGAAACAAATTTAAAATATGCAGCAATTCTCCATTGCATCTACGTTTTTTAACGAGTTATTTGCGATTTTATGCTGGATGACAGGAGCGAAAACGTAACGCAACTTTAAATCGTTTTTTCGTAGTGTTTGGTTTTCCTTGATATTAAGGTTTTCGAAATGCTAAGGCTTTTTTAGTATTAATAGAGAAATGTCTAATATTTTAACTTCTCTTTTCAACTTTTGGATTGGGCAAGGCAGTTTGTTGACTTGAAGCCAATTGAAGGCTAAAAAACTGTACCCCACTTCCATTTCTACCTCTATATTTCGTATATTGTTCAGGCTAAAATATCCCGAATCGTAGTCCTTTTGGATATTTTTTAAAAAAATTCTTTTGAAACTCATTTTGAACGCTTGTTCTTTAAAATCCATTTTAACCAATTATAAGTGGATAAGCAGCAATAAGAAAAACTATATTTTTGACGATATACAAATTGATTCTATATGTAGAAAAATTAAAATATTTAAATATATTTAACACTTCTATAACGGTTTGAGAAGCAAAAAAAACCACAAAATCCCTTTAAAAAATACGTGGGATACAGTATGGCTGCTTACAGTATAGCTTCAACAGCGTCCATAGAAAGAATTAGTTATGAGCGCTTTCCAGAACTTACAGTTAGAGTTTAGTGATTTCCAGGTTAAATTGCGATATTTATGTTTTTCCAAGGTTATAAATCATCAACTACATCAAATCATCAACTTCTATGCGGATTACCGTGATCGGAGGGTTGCCAGCTTCGCTACAAAATACTAGAAAAGTCGTCCAGAACATCCGCAAAAATTAACGGCGTGTATATGGGACTGGTGCACGATAAATCTGATCGGGGTCCAAAGTCCCGACGTCTATTGAAGGCGTTGGGTGCCAGTTCAGGTGTTTCCTCGTCATCTGACCATGGTTATAAAATAACGTGGTGCATGTATGAATGTGTGTGTGAATGTGTATGTGTTCCCGGGTCTTTCCTTCGAGATAAATCCCGCACCGTCGCCAATAGCCCACTGTGCAGCTCGAGTGCGACGTTAATTAACCAAACCAAACCAAAGCCATCGTCATCTGACCATGGTTCAAAAATACGAGTCATCGTTCCCGGAACTTTCCTTCGAGATAGGCCCCGAACCGTCGCCAATAGCCTACTGTGCAGCTCTAGTGCGACGTTCATTAATCAAACCAAACCAAATCTGATGTACAGATAAAGTTATAAGACAATTTATAAATCATTTATCAGTATTTTCTCTGACTGATTTTACTAATCAGAGTAGTCATTGAAGAAGCACAGAACCCCAAACATGGGGCTTCCAATCTGTAGCCATGGTTCTAAAATAACGAGGTGCATGTATGAATGTGTGTGTGAATGTGTATGTGTTCCTGGGTCTTTCCTTCGAGATTGACCCCGAACCGTCGCCAATAGCCCACTGTGCAGCTCTAGTGCGACGTTAATTAACAAAACCAAACCAACCAATCCAATCCGTAGCCATTTTATACCAGTAAGAAAAGGACAATGCAACAGCAGCCAGCATCATTGGTGGATTGGGATACAAAAACGTGATCCACTGTTTGCTCTCGCTGCCGTCATTAATCGAGTAGAAGGGGAAGACGGAGATGCAAGATTAATAAGTCCACTCTGGGAAGACAAATAGAGCCCCTCTATCTCCCCTAGGACTCCATGCGCCGCTGGGACTTTTACTATTGACTCGGACTGTAGAAAAGTGAAGTGAGGAAGGCGATGCGAACGCCACCTGATGTTATGTCGGGGAAGGTTGACAACTGATGGGTTTTGATCAAGATGTTGTTGTTGGCTGATTGAATTAACGTCACACTAAAGGCAGATAGGAGCCTGGTGGCTCAGTGGGACAATGTCCGTCTTGCAATCGGATTGGTTGGGTTTGGTTAATTAACTAGAGCTGCGTATGCGGGAGTTTCACCGGACGTACAAAGATGGAAACTTGATTAGTTTCGATTTCTCCTACAGCAGACAGCTTTGCTTTTGTTTTATTAGTCGCTACGCTTGCAATTATGGGAAAGTTTGTTTATACTATTTGTTTTTGCCAAATAAGTATATTTTTATTTTATATATGAACAGGTTTAAATACAGAAATACTTATATTATATCTGTATATAAGTTGTTTATAAATGTAATTTCAACGAAATAAGGAAAAATAATCTTATTTCAACACAAAAAATGCTTCATAAACGATGAGTACAATCTATCTCAGTGTAATGACGTATATATTTCTATATTAAGGTAATATTATTTAAAGACAGAAACTTAAAATTAAATTTTAGGAACTGAAGTTCCATGCTAATCCTACGAAACTTATTCGGCGTCGCGGATTTTTCTCCATATTCGTATGGAACAGCTGTCTTCTTCTTCTCGGCGTGAAACTCCTCCATTGGTCTATTGGCGACGGTTCGGGGCCTATCCCGTACGAAAGACCCAGGAACAATGCCACGTATTTTTTAACCATGATCAGATGGCGAAGACAACACCTGAGCCCGATACCCGACGCAACCTCAATGGGAGTCAGGACATTGCACCCGGATCAGATTTATCATGCACCAGTCTCGCATACATGCCAGTATATTTAAAAAAAATATTTTTAGACGAATATCTAGTATATTAGTAGCGAAGCTGGCCATCCTCCGAACTCAAGATCACTACACTTTTACTTTTCTTTCTCAAGTCTACTCTGTTGGGTTCGAACTTGAAATCCACTGATTACTAACCGAATGCCTTTATCCACTGGCCAACTGGGGTCCCTTGCAATCAGAAGATTGCGAGTTCGGATACAAGGTAGACTTGACAAAGTTAAGCTGCAGCGATTTTGTGTTCGGAGGGTTGCCAGATTCGTTCCTAAATTACAAAAGTCATCTAAAAAATATTAACAAATCTAACGGGGTGTAAAAAGGACTGGTGTATGTTAAATCTGTTTGTGTTTCAATGTTTTAATACCTATTGAGGTTGCGTCGGATTTGCATAAGATTTAACAGTAAAATATGAAAACTTTTATTTCCTTGATTCGATGATTGGTTTGTTAATTAACGTCGCACTAGAGCTGCATAGTGGGCTATTGGCGACGGTTCGGGGCCTATCTCGAAGGAAAGACTCGGGAACGATGCCTCGTATTTTTGAACCATGGTCAGATGACAAGGACAACACCTGAGCTGGCACCCAGATAGACGATTCAATAGACGTCGGGACTTTGAACATATATCAGATTTATTGTGCACTAGTCCCGTATACACGCCGATAATTTTTGTGGATGTTCTGAACGACATTCTAGTATTTTGGTAGCGAAGTTGGCAACCCTCCGATCGCAATATCACTACTTTTTTACTATTCTTTAGTCTAGTCCTCGCACAGATTCGAACCGTGAATCCTTTGATTCACATCCGACACCTTTATCCACTGGGCTATCCGGCCCCCTCCTTGATTCGAGATTCTACTTTAAGTTGACATCGGTACCTGCATAAAATGTTTGATTTCGCCTTTCTCTACACTGTTAAAATTAAGTATTCAAAAATAAGTAAAATGTACTCATTTTTATTACATTCGTTGCTTATCATAACTCCGAATGCATGTTTCATTTTTGAAAAAGATATGAACTCAAAAGTGAGTAAAAATTAATAAAAAGAGCAGTAGCTTGCCTACATTGGTTGCCTTTATAAATCACTTTCAATAACTATCAACAATTACAACTTAGACTTACCGGGAATCGAACCTAGGTCTGCGGCACCGCTGTAATTTAAATTTGAGTACGTCATCGCTCATTTACGATGCAATTGTACTTTTTTTAAAAACAATTACGTTCATGTACTCATTTTTAAGCATTTTTTATAGTATATACAAAAAAATGTTTATGTCATCTATATTAAATGAAGCTTTAATAATAATAAATAATTTAAATGGAAATAATCTATTGTGTCCTATTATCCACAACACATCTTTTATAATCGACCTGTATTATTCAACATACAATTACTATAATATTGACATTAACTTTCAGTTATACAAAATGTTTGCTAATGTCATCTATGGACTATAAATTAATGTTCCATTGTGGAAGTGCTCCATTGTATTATAACTTCCCCTATACGTATTTTGTAATTCTCCTATATCGGGCATTTCCTATATTTGACAAGGTCAAAAGGACCAATGTTAAAAGCGGAATTATCGGCACTATTTAGGAAATTTACGCTTCCTGCTTGCTTACCTTGCATTCGATTTGATAATGCTAACATCTGCGTTTGAACTAATTGCTTTGAACTCGTTTGGGAGCCATGGATGTCGGAACAGATTGGATAAATGGATTTCTCTGTGAATGTAGTGAATCGTATTAAAGAGAGCATTAATGGAATCATTTTAATTATTTCGCGCAGATTGGTTTTCAAACAAGTTTAGTTTTTGTTTGAAAAATAAACAATGATCATTATCGGAGTGTGTTTTATGTAAATTCTTATCAAAACTCATATTTCAGTCAAGAAGCCTCCAATGGCCCAGTGGTTTGTTTTGTTTGTTGTTTTGTTAATTAACGTCGCACTAGAGCTGCACAGTGGGCTATTGGCGACGGTTCGGGGTCAATCTTGAAGGAAAGACCCGGGAACACATACACATTCACACACGCATTCATACACACATTCATACATGCACCTCGTTATTTCAGAACCATGGTCAGATGACGAGGAAACACCTGAACTGGTACCCAACGCCTTCAATAGACGTCGGTACTTTGGACCCCGATCAGATTTATCGTGCACCAGTCCCGTATACACGCCAGTATAATTTGTTGGATATTCCGGACGACTTTCTAGTATTTTTGTAGTGAAGCTGGCAACCCTCCGATCGCAAGATCACTACTTTTTTACTTTTCTATGTCAAGTCCATTTCACGGATTCGAACCACCAATCCTCTGATTAGTAGCTGAACGCCTTACCAACTGAGCAACTGGGGCTCCCAATGGCCCAGTGGATACAGCCGTCTAGCTAGTAATAAGAGGATTTCTAGTTCGAATCCGTGCGATAGACTTGACAAATAAAAGTAATGCTCTGGCGATCAGATGCCAGCTTTGCTACAAAAATACTAGAAAGTCGTTCAGAATATCCAACAAATTATACTGGCGTGTATACGGGACTGGTACACGATAAATCTTATCTGGGTTCAATGTCCTGACGCCTATTGAGGTTGCGTCGGGTGCCAGCTCAGGCGTTGCCCTCGTCATCTGACCATGGTTCAAAAATACGACGCATCGTTCCCGGGATTTTCTTTCGATATAAGCCCCGAACCGTCGCCAACAGCCCACTGTGCAGCTCTAATGCAACGTTAATTATTTAAATCAAACCAGACCAAACCTATTTCAGTCAATGTAATTAAAAAAATCATTTTAGAATCCAAATTAATATGTTTCTTAAAATACAGGGTGGTCGCTAATTGTTGGGCTAATTGCTAATTGTTTGGCTGTTTAACTACCCGTAATTAACCGTTATTTTTAGTATACATTATTATGATTATACATTACTATTGTTGCTACTAAAGCTAAGTGAGGTGTTTAAAATATACGCGAATTAGTTAAAAGTTTATTAATATGAAATTTGTTTGGTGTATTAATCCAATTGGCTTTTTGACATCCTCTTTGAATATATTTCCTTTTTTTTATTTGCCATTTTTTTTTAGTATTTTTTTATATCTTTTTTCAACTACAAATAGGTAGTCAGTGAAAAATTAAGGAATTTTTCATATAAAAAGACATTATTAAAACAAATATTATAGTCAAACTAGTAAATTGAATAAAATAGAATAAATAGCAGCCATCAACTATTAAAAACTCAGTATATATAAATTCAGTAAACTCAGTGACAGTCTTTCTAAAAATAAATTAATCCGCCATTTTGAAAATCACAAAAATCGATTTTTGGACTTAATTTAAATCACCCTGAAACTTAATTTGTGTTGCAATATATTATAATTAAACAGGATATTGTTTAAAAAAAGAACGCTTTCAAAGCATAAGTTTAACAATGAGTTATATATATTTAATTTTCAATATACCCATTTTAACTCACCCGCTTAGAGGTGGTAAGACATCTAACGAGAAAAGAAATTAGTTAAAAATATCGTCACTAGACTAGTTTTCAAACTAACCATTTTTGTAATGAAAAATTCAGCTTAGCGCCAAAATTTGTCTTATCCAGTGATATTCACAGACCGTTAAAAATAGGTGCTCAAAAATAAGTAAAATGTACTCCTTTTTGAGTACATTCGATGCATATCATGACTCCGAATACGTAAGTTTCATTTTTGAAAAAGACATGTACTCAAAAATGAGTACAATGAGTAAAAATGAATTTATAAAAAGGCAGATGCTATCCGACATGGGCTGCCTTCATTAGACACTTTCAATAACTGTCGACAATTACAACCAAGACTTACCGGGAATCGAACCCAGATCCTCGTGCACCGCAGTCTAGAGCCTTATCCATTAAACTACCAGGTCGATTTGAAGAAGTTATAGACAGAATAAATGTTAAAAAGGTTTGCAAAAAGAATGGGAAGTAAGATAATTGAGTTGTAACAGCTCTGTTTCCATTTAAGCAATCAACATTAAATAATGTGGAAAACCATCTTCTGAACAACTATTTTTAGTTTACCAGGTCGCTTTGTTAAGATGATTAAACAGAAGCTGAGATTAGCAATATTAAATCACACTGCTCCTTTTGAGAAAACACTGTTACATAAATTTGAGTACATCATCAATTATTTACGATGCAATTTTAATCGAAGGAAACAAGTAGATTCAGGTACTTATTTTTAAATACCTATTTTACAGTGTATTATCGGATTCAAAAGAAAATCTTGACTCTCCCCTAAACTGTAAAACGGACAGATACATACCTTTCCGTTTCGCATGTAAATAACATCACTTCGACAGTTAGCCTCTTTCTTTGACGTTTAAAAACACAAAAACTAGTGGTACACGGTCATATAGTGTTTTTATATGTTGCCTTCATCACATACTGGTGGCAGGACCTTCTAATTAATGGTTACAATTAATGGAACCATTAATACCTTTTTTAAGTACCTTTTTTTACTTTGCATTGATCTATAAAACAGCTAACATGGAGAAAGCAAGCATTGGAACTGCATTCCCCATTTCGACGTAGTTTATTGTATAATAGATTTTTAGAATTTTTTTTATTTCACCGAAAAGAAGTGAATTGCGTCTAAATCCATGCCCTTATGTCGACAGTTATATAAAAAAAATGCTCACTGGTCTCATTGCATTACCTTCTAACCCAGCCAATGCAACGCCTTAATTACCATCTATAGTGTATATTTCATCTGGAAATCTACCTCTCCATCCACCTATTGTTATTCTTAAGCCCAAAATTCGACCTTCTTTAAGACGTCGAATGATTTATGAGCTAATAGCACCTCTACTGGACTTTCGCAACGTAATGCGCTCCTTGCCGTCATCCCCCCCTAATTGATACCCTGTGAAGGATACTTCCATACTCCATATTACACATATGGAAGACACTGTGGCGATTGAAACGCCACTTCTTGGAAAAAGGGAACCGTTGCGAATTCCCGAATTGAGATAATTTTTACCGTAGGTGAAAGGGTAAGGTTGGGTAAGATGAGGGGGGAAATTATATGCGAGTTTTGATATAAGTGCAGTGATACGTAACATTGGGGATCCGGTATAAATTCTTCAGTGGTTGAAGATTCGCTTATTATTATCGCTGAAATATTAAATTACCCTATAATTCCGTTTCTGGTGTCGGGGTTCTTTGAAAAAGATTCCGTTTCCCATGGGATTTTTTTTATATGTGGGAGGTCCGTTAGGGATTTTGGAGTCACTGGTGATAGCAAAAGAAATATCCAAATTTGTGGGTGTAGAGCCAAGAGTTGGAAAAAATCATATGAAACGCATCGGTGATTCCTAAATATAGGGGATGGCGCGCAATTAGATTTCTGAGAAGTTCCGTTGGTCAAATATAGTGGATAGTAAACCTGGCGGTTGTTTTGAACCCGCACAAAGAACTTATATATGTGTAAAATAAGAAAATAATATTCAAAATATAATTGCTTTTTCTGGTCTGAAATTATATATTTTTATTTCAATAGGGAAATATTGTGGGAATACTATTCGGCGACTTCTAACACTCTCCATTAATTGATTTTAATGGCAAGGGATTTAATTTAATTGAAAAAGTTCAAAATTCCAATGCCAAGGATTTGAACTTGGAGGATTTATTAATAGGCTATCAATGTAGTAGCTGTAATAGATTTATCGGCGGCTTTGATGTAGCACTGAAAAAATTACTTCTGTTAATATTATACAGAATTCAGTTTTAATTTTGGAATTGGAAAATAACTTCATATAAGTTGCGGTTTATTTAACGATTAATAACCTTCTATTACACGTGATATACTTTGATAATTTTATACTGTTTGATTTATTTTTATTTTAGAATATATAATGTAAAATGCGCATGTTTGATTAAATTTGAATATTGAAAAAATAATTATAAAATCTAACTCTGATCAAACAAATGTCCTTTATCTGAACTCTTAATAATTTTACGTTTCTAAACCCTCTCATATTTTAATAATTTAAAATCAAGATTTCAATTTAAATAACGTGATTTTGCAGAGAGCAAACTTATATAATCTTTAAGTGTTATTTATATTAATAACATAGTTCCGAGTATTTGTATTTTCAATTTATTAATTGCACACATTCTAATTTCTAGTAATATACTTGAAATATTATCAGCCCAATATCATACTATTTAGTATATTATTTTACTAAATCGGTCATCAAAAAAATTATTCAGCTCCTCACAGAATGCATTTTTTATTCATCTTCTCGTAATGAATTTTTTAATTCAGCTAGTCAGAATACATTCCTTGATTCAGTTCCTCAGAATGCATTTTCTTATTCAGCTCCTCGGAATGCATTTTTTTATTTGGCTTCTCACAATGCATTTTTTAATTCAGCTAGTCATAATGCAATTTTTGATTCAGCTCCGCAGAATGCATTTTTTTAGGTCCTCAGAATGCATTTTTGAAATGTTTAATCAATGTTTTATTTAAGAAATCGAAAATTACATTTTTCGATGTATAAAGTTGTACATAATAAAAAAAGAATTCTTTCAGCAGATAATGTTGCTTATTTTTTAAAGAGCCTTTTGTTAACTTTAATGCACAAAAAAAGTCGTCATAAAAATTATGCTCTCAATACTTTAAATTTAAGAAATGCTTTATTACTAGTCAGAAGACGTTTAAACGAGTATGTGTGTTTATTTAAATATGAGTAGGCTATAAATTAATTTTCATTGTTCTTAAAACAAACTATACTCGGGGACAACCTAAGTTGAACCTGAAGCGGAATCTATGACATGTATAAATATTCAAATGCTTAAGGCTCAACTTAGGTTGTCCCCGAGTATAATACGTTTAGTTTTTAAATTTCTAAATATTGATGTCGGAAATTTCTGTCTGTGCGATTGCCAATTTTATCAGAAATGCGGAAAAATACATTTTATTTGCTATGTTACAATATTTACAATAGATGCAGATATAATTTAAAATCTATTTGTATCATTTTGTTCTATTTTTAAGTGTTTACGCATGTGTTAAAAAAATTAATAATGTTTAATAATATAAATAATGCATAATAATAAAAATAATGCATAAAAATATAAATAATGTATGATAATAAACGATAATGTACTATAATATATATAGACATATAAATTAAATCTACTTGATTGCGAAAACAACTTTAAAATTTCACTGTTTCCTTATCTGCATTCGGCCTCCAGTGGCCCAGTGGATAAAGGCGTTCAGCTAGTAATCAGAGGATTGCTGTTTTGAATCCGTACAATGGACTTGACAAAGAAAGTAAAAAAGTAGTGATCTTGTGATCGGAGGGTTGCCAGCTTCGCTACTGGTGCACGCTAAATCTGATCGGGGTCCAATGTTCTGACAGATATTGAGGTTGCGTCGGGTGCCAGCTGAGGTGTTGTCCTCGTCATCTGACCATCGTTCGAAAATACGAAGCATCGTTCCCGGGTCTTTCCTTCGAGACAGGCCCCGAACCGTCGCCAATAGCCCACTGTTCAGCTCTAGTGCGACGTTAACTATTCAAACCAAACCAACCAACCAACCAACCAACCATATATGCATTCGAATAAAATTATTAAACACATTCAATCCCATCAATAGGGCGAAAATAACTTGAATAAAACACATTGAAAAAAATCCCAACAAAAGTAATTTTCTAAAAACAACGTTCAGAAAATAGTTCTCAGTTCCAAACATGTGGAAAGTATACACAAACCTCCAAACCAAATAAATATCAAAACAAAAAAAAACCAAACAAAGAATCCTTTTAACAAATCACTTTTCTTGGTCCAATTTTCTACAGCTGCCCCTCCCGTTGCTCACGTGACCTTATTGATTCTACAGCCAATGATTCAAATTCCACAGCCGAACAATGACTCTTAAATGAAGATCACGCAAGCAATTTGGCTTGAAGAATTGATTGGCTCCCGCCGAGGATTGAAGAGCCAATCAATCTCGACGCCAGAAGCATTCGAAACATTTTCGAAGTTTCAACTGATTTGCATATTGGTTTTGATTGGTAGTAACAGTTCTTCGGAACTACTGTCTTGTTCGTCATACGAATGACAGTATTTTCGTAACTAGTTTATTGGGTTAAGTTTCCTGAGATATTTCAGAAGCGTTGTGTTATTAACATTTAATAAAAATTAAATAATTATGTATTCGTAATTAAGAAAAAATTAATTACGAGTTTAATTAATTAAATTTAATTAATTTCATATCAAACAAATTTAAAACAATATCACGTCAGATTAGGTTATTACACTATATTTAAAGTTAATTCACTTTCATCCAATATACTGAATAACACTCAAAAGTAGCTCAGTATTACGCTAAACTAACGGACTTTTATTTAGAGATCATGTCCACGACTCATTATTAGTCACTATCTCTAAGGTCCCTATCAATCATAAATTTCTCCTAATCGATTACATGTCCCTCATAATCAATCATGTTCCTTCATTCATTAGTGTTTCCCATTCATTTCTATACCTCGGAGGTATATGGCACTATGTCCATTTTTACTATTTCATAGAAGAACTTATTAAAGTTTTTTTGGCCTCTAGGTTTCTATTGACATAGATTTTTTAAGAAAATTATATAGAAGATATTGATTTATGTCTCTGTAAAGATTTCTGAGAACAGATGATATCGCAATTTTAAACTGAAAATAAAAAAATAGGACATAGTGTCCTATACCACTGAGGTACAAATTTAGTGATGGTTCTCTTCATGTATTGATGATTCTCTTCATTTATTCATGATTCTATTCGTTTATTGACATTTCTCTTCATTTAATCATGATTCTCTTCGCTTATTGACATTTCGCTTAATTTATTTATAACTCTCTTATTTTATTCATGATTCTCTTCATTTATTCATATTCTCTTCTTGTATTAATGATTCTCTTCATATATTAATGATTTTCTTAATTTATTTTACAATTTTCTTCCTTTGTTTATTGATGATTATCTGAATTCATTGATGATTCTCTTCCTTTATTGATAATTCTTTTCATTTATTGATTATTTTCTTTATTTATAAATTGATTATCTTCCTTTATTGGTGATTCTCTTGAATTGATGAATCTATTCATTTCTTAATTGATGATTATTTTCATTTATGAATGATGCTCTTCATTTATTGATGGTCATTTTCATTTATTGATGGTTATCATTTATTAATGATTCTCTTTATGTATTGATGATTTTCTTCATTAGTTTATTGTTGATCTTCAATAATTATTTATTGAGGGTGCTCTTCATTTATTGATAATTATCTTCATTTATTGATGACTCTCTTCATTTATTGAAGAATATCTTCATTTATTGATGATGCTTTTCATTTATTATATTTATTTTCATTTATCAATGATTATCTACATTTATTTATAATTTTCTTTATTGATAAATGATTCTCTGTATTTATTAATGATTATCTTCATTCATTTGGGATTTTTCTCTTTCTTACAGAAAACTCCAAACTCATTGACGGCGACTGGGGCAACTCATCCCTATGGCTGGAAAACGGGACCTCGTCCGAGGACTTCTTGGACTCAGAGGACCTGAACTCTCTGCACATGATCTCCGACGAAGCCTACAGGTCTCACCACAGCAAGGGTGACGCCAAAATCAACTTCGAGTCCTTGGAAAAGGATTTCAAGACAAGGACTCACCCACGAGCAGTGTCTTACGAGCACGAGAACTCGGCGAGCCGAGTGCTGAACTCCTTCAATGTGCACGCCACTGATCGAGGGGCGGTCCCGAAGGCAGGGGAAGTGTTTCAGCAGCCGATGAACACCATAGCTGTGTCCACGCCCTCTGCGCATCAAGTGTTTCACAGCTGTTCGGATCTGCAATGCAATAACGGCGGGCAGTGCGTCCTGGACAACACATCGAAGCAATCAGTGAGATGCAGATGTAGTTTGGGGTTTAGCGGAAGCTCCTGTGAACAAGGTGAGTTTAATTTCAATTTATAATTGTGTGTAAAATATTGTTTAGAATCAACTGATTGCGTAAACCTAAAATGAAGAATTTAAGATTTAAAAATTGTTTTTTGAAAATGATTGGGAAATGGGTTGTGGTCTGAAACGTCTGTCCACACAATTTGACATCCTTAGCCGCAAGAGTCTTTCCGCAATCGGACTATAAACACCTTTTTGAATTATATAACCATCTTGTATATAATATCTCCTTCTGCCTTCTGTTGGGGAAAAATACAGTAATATACCGCTATATTTAACTAAATAACTTTAATTTAAAGAAATATTTTAAAAATGCTCAAAAGTAACTCCAAAAATACCTCCAATTTAAACATACCACTTCTCCCCTGCATGACATTTAAAGAAAATATTGAGAATGCTCTGAAATACCTTATTTTTAAACGTACCCTTTCTGCCTTACTCAATTTTATAAAAAATGTTCAGAGTGCTCAAAAATACTACAAATTTAAACGTACCATTTCCACATACCCGAAATATAAAGAAAATATTGAGAATGCTCAAAAATACCTAAAACAATTTAAACGTACCATTTCTCCCCTACTGTAAATTTAAAGAACATATTGAAAGTGTGTGCTCAAAAAAATACCTCCAATTTAAACATACTATTTCTTCCCAACTCGAAATGTAAAAAAAAGATTGAGAGTGCTCAAAAATACATCCAATTTAACCGTACATTTTCTCCCCAACTCCGTTTATTATTAGTCAGCCTGATATCATTTGACCAAGGGACGTGAGTCCCAGTTCAATAGGGTGCCTAATAATGAATTGAGTGTAATTCCACATAAAGTAATAGCCAAGCGCTGTTAAAAAATACATGCTCATTTTTAAGAAAATTTCGCCATTTTGACGAAACAGACGCCTGCTAAATGCTCCGATTAATTATTTCACCAAACTCAGCAAATTTATTTATCGTTTTTTCATGAAATTTATTTCGTCAAAAATGATGACAATTTCAAATAAAGATCGACGTGCCGACTTAATCCACGGATCGTTTGGTCCGAGTCCAAGAGCGCTATTGACCGTGACATAAAAGATCTTGTTCAGAAGAGGCAATATAAGTATAAAAATTAAACCACCGGAAAAAGATCTTAGTAAGGATCACTGTTAAAATTAGGTATTCAAAATAAGTAAAATGTACTCATTTTTGATTACATTCGATGCTTACCATAGCTCAAAACACATAATTTTCATTTTTGAAAAAGACGTGTACTCAGAAATGAGTAAAAATGAATAAAAAGAGCAGTAGCTTGCCTACATAGGCTGCCTTCATAAATCATTTTCAATAAACATCGGCAATTACAACCAAGACTTACCGGGAATCGAACCCATATCCTCAGGCACCGCTTGTATCCGTTGTGAAGAAGTTATAAACAGAATAAATGTTAAATAGGTGTGTCAAATGGGATATAAGATAATTGAATTGTAATAAATCAGTTTCCATTTAAAAAATCGACATTAAATAACGTGGAAAACCATCTTCTAAACAACTACTTTAAGTTTGTCAGGTCGCCTTGTTAAGACGGCTAAACAGAAGCTGTTATTTGCAATATTAAATCACCCTACTCATTTTTGCGAAAGTACGGTTGCTTAAATTTGAGTACGCCATCCCTCATTTACGATGCAATTGCATTCAAAGAAATATGAGAATGTTCAAGTAATCATTTTTAAGTACTTTTTTTTACAGTGCCGAAAAATGTGAAGATTCTTGTTTCGTCAAAAATCAAGTGATTCAATGACGAAACGATTGTCAAAATTGGCGAAAGTAGTCTTGACGATCGCGGGATTCTCAAAAATGAGAATTTTTTCCTTGAGAGTGATGCGAGTTGAGTGAAAACTTTAACCGCTCTTATCGCGGAACTGTATTTTATACTTATACCACTTGGCAGCTAGAAACATCTCCCAACTCAGCACAATGGATTCAAATCCGTGTGCACATGAAACACTAAACTCCCACAGTCTATCAAAAACCTCGAATGCACACCCCCCTCAAAAAGCAAAGAATCACCAAAGGTATATTACTTCCCCTCACCGAGTCAATGCACGTCTGGGTCCATGTAAATAACAAAAGGAAATGGTCTTGTATTCCCGCATTTACTTTTATGTGTCCCAACTTAGCCGTCCCTTGTGTATGATCCGTCCCAAAACTGCGGCTGTCATCAGTTTGTTGCTTTTTTATTGCCCGGGCTCTGAAAGGAAAACCTCTGTGATTGCTTTCCGCTGCATTTCATCCCAAAACTGTATCTTTTAAGTTTGTTTTTTGTTTGTGGTGAGGAAGGAATGGCGCAATCGTGGTGATAGGTACTTTTTTATTTTCAAATCTCCTCGAATTTGTTTTTTGGGTTTCGTCATATTGGGTTTTTTTTGGCGACGCTTTGTGGGTGTGGTGCTTAATCTGATTCTTTGGTTGACTTCCTGTTTTGACTTAGAATAATTTTTTTGAAATGTCCTTGTGTCCTTGTTTAGAATTTATTTCGTTTTGAAGTTAATGGTCCAAAGTTCCTTTTGATGGGTGTGACCCAATACATAAAAGACTTCAGCAATGGGGGAAATTGAAGGTTTTATGCAAGAAACTGCATTTTTTTAAAAGTTCTATTAAATCTTTAAAAACTACAGTTAATAAAGTTTTTTTTGTTTGAAATTCATTTATAAAACCTTAAAAAAAACTATCATAAAACCTGTAAGAAACCTTCAATTTTGAAGCATTGAAATTATTGAAGGAAATTGTAGATTTTTTTATGTTTTATGAAGAAAAATTAAAATTGCCTTAAAAAAATCTTTCAATTTAACAATTGATGAAGTTTTTATGCTGACTTTTATTGATGATGACCATTTAAGTTTTATGAGTAACACCTTTAACATCGGTTCTGGGCACACTCTCAGAAATAACACTCATTTTTGAGAATTTTGCGATCGTCAAGGCTATTTTCGTTATATTTGACAATCGTTTCGTCATTAAATCACGTGACTTTTAAAGAAACAAGAATCCTCAAATTAAAAGTAATTTACTCAGATTCCTTTTCGATTCTTTTCTGGGTTATCAGCTCATGTTTGGTTCTTATACTTATATTGTTCTAACTCAAACGTGCCTTCTTGGCCGAGAGGATGCAGAGTTGGACTCTGAAACGAGGAGTCCACGTTTCCATTCAGATCGTTGATATTGACGATATTTTATATTATTTAAAACGGCCTCATTTTTGACGAAATAAATTTCGTTAAAAAACAACAAAATGAATATCCTCACTTTGACGAAATATTTGATGGAAGCATAAAGTAGGTGTATCGTAGGTGGAAGCATATAGTTCGTTGAAAAGGACAAAGTTTCGTCAAATACGACAAAAGTTTCGTCAAATATGACAAATGTTTCGTCAAATATGACAAAAGTTTCGTCATTTATGACAAAAGTTTCGTCAAATATGACAAAAGTTTCGTCAAATGTGACAAAAGTTTCGTCACATACGACTAAAGTTTCGTCAAATATGACAAAAGTTTCGTCAAATATGATAATGCATTTTTAACAGTGTAAGGGGTACATGTAGGGCGAAGTGGACCATAACGAAAACATGACCGTAACAAAAGCGGAGTTGAGTCGCGAAACAGCGTTGGTGCGGTTGCATGTATTTCACGCTCGTCTGATAAGCCCGTTCCAATATAAACAAAATACAACGTAGAAAGTATAAGGGAATTTCTACACGGACGCTATAACGCGCATTAGCTTTTGCACATGCCTCGATGATTGGTGAATACAAACCACGCGGTTTATATTCACCAATCAGAACAACATAAAAGCTAACGCGCGTTAATAGCGGCCGTGTAGAGAGGCCTTAACTGTGGAAGTGCCCTACTGTTGTTTCCTTACGGTTTTAAATCAGTAAATCTTAGATGAATCATGTAAAAGACTTACTAAAATATATCAATAGTAAACGTGAATTAACTTAATTTTTTTTCACAATTACATGTTATTTATTGAAAGTTGGTTGTATGACTTTAAAAGACCAGCTAAAAAATTTTAATAAAAATATCTATGGAATTGGTCTTACGGGATTTTTTTCCCCCTTGACGATTGATTTCTTTTCCTTCGAAATTTGGCTGCACATCATGTCAAAAAACCGGCTGAAACGTATCCGTTCCGGTTGTCACAAACCCATTTCTGCAACATTGAAAGTTATTCCCTTTACAATATCCGCAATCGTTTTCAATAAATTTTAATGGACTTTCCTCGGTAAAATGTCAAATTCACTTGTCAATCTTGTCTGGTTTCAGCATTTTCATTCACTCAAAAACCATTTTTGATGAATCCAAAAGAATACTGGAGAGAATTAATCGCTAAAAATCGCTAAAAATTTAAACCGAGAATAATAAAATATAGTTAAAGTCAGTATATAACTATAGGCGGACACGGCAGGGTTAACATGTAATTGTCTCTATATTTAGGATTTGAAGATTCAAATCCTAAATATAGAGACAATTACATGTTAACCCTTTGCACTCCAATGTCACCTCTCAGGCGCCAACATAACGACCAGTTCTTTTGTTTCCCTGTTCTTTAAAATAAACGAGAACATCAGGATCTTGTATTTAGAACATCAATCTTTTTTTCAACTTGTTCTCTTGAAAATACAAAACAGATCAGGATTTTTTTTCTCTTCATGAGTATAAAAAAAATATGTGGAAAAGAACGTAAAGAGGAATAACTGTTCCATAGAAATAACACAAATCGCAAAGTGTTCTTGGAGTGCAAAGGGTTAAATCTTTGGACTTTGGTCGACTCTCAGTTACCAAAATACCAACCTGTTCTTTTATTCCCTGTTCTTTTACTAGAAAAAGAACAGCATGTTCTTGAGCATTAAAAACGCTTTTCTTTTGGTAGCTTGTTCTTCATATAACTTAATTTAAAAATATGGGACATCACTTAAATATTAACATATTTTATAAATCTTTTTCTCTCGAGTGTCGCCTACACTATTAAAAATATGTATTCAAAAATAAGTAAAATGTACTCATTTTTTAGTACATTCGATGTTCAACATAGCTGCGATACAGAAGTTTCATTTTTAAAAAGGAAATGTACTCAAAAATGAGTAAAAATGAATAAAAAGGGCAGTAGCTTGCCTACATTATCTGCCTTCAGCAATCGCTTTCAATAAATATCGACAATTACAACTTAGACTTACCGGGAAACGGTACACACAGGTCTACACCACCGCTGTCCACAGTCTTATCCGTTAAACTAACAGGGCGACGCGAAGAAGTTATAAACAGAAGTAATGTTAAACAGGTGTGCCAAAAAAAAATGGGAAGTAAAATAATTAAACTGTAATAACACAGTTTCCATTTAAGCAATCGACATTACACAATGTGGAAAATCATCTTCTGAACAAATATTTTAAGTTTGGCAGATCGCTTTGTTAAGATGGTTTGAACAGAATCTGAGATCAGCAATATTAAATCAAACTACTCCTTTTTGTGAAAGTACGATTACTTAAATTTGAGTACGTCATCGCTCATTTACGAAGCAATGGTACTTAAAAAAATAAGTACGTTCATGTACTCATTTTATATCACATTTTACTCAATATCAAATATAAATATGAATATTTTCTAATGATGTTTCAAATTAAGAATTTTATACTGCGTATGTATATGTAGCTAATGTATTTTTATTCAACAGAAAATACTAAGCAATTACTTATAAATAATATTACAAGTTAACAACAAAAAGTAAAATTTCTTCTATTGTCTGAAACATATTCAATATTTCTAATACCCCATTACGTTAAAAATGTTTTGTATATTCAATAGAAAAAAGACGCCAATAATATTTCTTACATTGGTATTATCTAGGGTATTCTCTTTATTTATTTCATTTAATAAAATGAAAAAAAATCTACCGAGCACTATCGTAAAGTATATTTTCCTCGACTTCAACATAAAAGATATTTTTATATTTTAACGGCAGAATTCTCTTGCTCATATTTCTTCGAAACCTATAAAAACCGGAGTATTTGATCTTGAAAAGATCCGGAAAGTCCTAAAAAGAACAAATTATCCTAATCAAAAAGAATCTTCTTGAAGTATCCTACTTCGAAATGTTTCTTGCAAAGAAAACTTTTGAAACCTTCTTTCTACAAAGCGTAACATTGGTTGTATAAAATAATACATTGAAAATTCCGTTACGCTTCAAACTAAAAAAGTAAAACAGTTTCAAAAGAATTGGTGCCTACACGACGGAGCCGAATGTTTTTTATTTTTTCTATAAAACAACTTTCATTAATATATGACTATATTCGTCAAAATATGACCTAAAAAAATGTTTGTTCGGTTGTATGTTGGATTGTTTATTCATTTGTTTGTATGTTTGTTTACTTGCTTGTTTGTTGGATGGCTTGTTTAGCTGTATGTTTTTTCGCTCGTTTGGCTTTGATGGCAAAATTAGCTGTTCAATATATCTAACATATTTAATACTTTATGTGTCAGCAATATATGGACCTTACTTATTTGATGCCCTCAAGTATGAATATAATAAAATATAATTTCGATATCGAACCCCTGAATCCAATCGAAACCCTTTACTCTATTAACAAATTATTTTCAACGAATGATTATTTTCGGAACCAAATAAAAAAATATACAAAATATTAAATTTCATCATTTAATATTTTTGTTAAAATCTACATAATCACAAATTTTAGTAAAAAAAACTCTTCCACATTTATCCGTTAGAAGGTCAGTTTACAAAAAATATGCAATACCACAATGTTATTGAATCACTGGTATCGATTATGGAAAAATCTAAAATATTATCATATGGAAAAATCTAAATTATTGGCATATGGTAAAATCTAAAATTTTGACATATGGAAATTCTAAAATATTGGCATATGGAAAAATTCTAAAATATTAGCATATGGTAAAATCTAAAATTTTGACATATGGGATATCTAAAATATTGGCATATGGAAAAATATAAAATATTGGCATATGGTAAAATATAAAATTTTGACATATGGAAAATCTAAAATATTGGCATTTGGAAAAAATCTAAAATATTGGCATATGGAAAAATCTAAATTATTGGCATATGGTGAAATCTAAAATTTTGGCATATGGAAAATCTAAAATATTGACATATGGAAAATCTAAAATATTGACATATGGAAAAATCTAAAATATTAGCATATGGTAAAATCAAAAATTTTGACATATTGGATATCTAAAATATTGGCATATGGAAAAATATAAAATATTGGCATACGGTAAAATCTAAAATTTTGACATATGGAAAATCTAAAATATTGGCATATGGAAAAAATCTAAAATATTGGTATATGGAAAAATCTAAATTATTTTCATATGGTAAAATCTAAAATTTTGACATGGAAAATCTAAAATTTTGACATGGAAAATCTAAAATATTGGCATATGGAAAAAATCTAAAATATTGGTATATGGTAAAATCTAAAATTTTGACATATGGAAAATCTAAAATATTGGCATATGGAAAAATCTAAAATATTGGCATATGGAAAAATTGATTATTTTATATTTCGTGGAAAAATTGTTTATTATACTGAAAATAAAGACATTAAAATTATTTTTTTAATCCTTTGCACTCAAAATGTGACCCTCATTCACAAAAATAACTACGTGTTCTTTAAGTTGATCGAGAACTGCATGTTCTTGAACATGAAAAAAGCTTTATTTCGTTATCTTGTTCTTTATATTACTCCATTTAAAAGAATGGCCTCACTTGGGTTTCATCAAGGCAAATATTGGGGCATTGATTGAAGCAAAGAACAGAAGCCAGATGTAACTGTTCTTCAAAAAGAACCTAAATTTTAAACATGTTCCTCGAGTCCAAAGGTTTAAAATTCTCAAATTTCATTGTTTAAATAATGTTAACGAATAAATAAGTACAACCCGTAACCTCCTTTCAAGACTCCCAAAAGACCAATAGAAAACAATTGTCTTGGAATGGATAATAACATTACTTTGAGAAAGAGTGACAAGATTCTAAACAATATCTATTTCGTAATTTGTTTCACGGAGATTAATGAATCTTTTCTTTGGTTCCACTCATCCTTCCTGCTTTCGATTCCCCCTTGTTTGTTCCATCCATTTCAATTTCGAGAGATTGTTTTATTTCCTAATATTACTAATTTCATTTTTCAAAGCTATTTGTTGTAGGTTATGTGTCACGAGTTGAAATCGTAGAATTAATTAATAAGGTTACATTTTATGTTCTGTTATAAATTGTGTTTGTTACATATTACATATCACAAGCGCGGATCCAGGGAGGGGTGGGGGTAAATTGGGAAATTCCCCCCCCCCCCTTAAAATTTCAGTTTATTTTTTAAAAAATCAATATGTGCAATGGAAAAATTTAAACTGAGAAATTTTGTGAGTATCGGAATATTTTTATATAAATATATGCTTTTTAAATTTTATTATCATATCAGTACACATGTATTTTTTTCAGCAACCGACTAACTTTTGATTATCAAGTAGCTCAAACTTGCTTGCATTATAACTTAAAACTTGGTGAGGGGGTGGGAGGGGCTCAAGTTTTGTGTTCTTGGTAATTTAATAACACCAAATTGCATTATGCCCCCCCCCCCCCCCCCCTAACAATAATCTCTAGATCCGCCCTTGACATATCACAAATGCCGAATATATCAAATACAATTTTATTAAATATTTCATTTCAAAATACCTACATTTTCCTATTTTAAAGCCTTTAGATAATAATTTTCTACAGATTAACATCACGAAATAAATTACATTTTTATTATAATTTCTTCCCTTTCTTCAGCGTACAAGTAATGTTTACTATCTGTATGCACGCTTAAAGATAGAACGTAAAATATCTTACCGGAAGGACGCAGTGTATCTGATATATATATATATATATATATATATAAATAAACCATAAAGGATAAATTTGATATCTTATATTTACAGTAAATGGACGTATTTGTATAGGGGTTACATTATTGTTGTAACGTCTTTGTGTTGATTGAAATGTGTTTTTCGTAATATAACTTTAAAATGAAAGTATTACACCTTTTTATTTTGTTTTAATGTGTATTTTGTTCCTGTGTAATTAAGACTTAATGAAATATCATTTTCATAAAGGCTCCATACCAGGATACATAAAATTTCCTGGATTTAAGTCCTTTAGAAAGTCTTTAATTTTCTAAAGATGGGAGTCACGAAACAAATTTAATTGTGCCAATCTAAGGAATGTTATATTCATATCCTAAGAAACTTTCAATAGTTTGGAAAAGTTTGTCACAAATGTATTGTCAACCGGGATAACTTTGCCGGTTTTTAAAAAAATATTATGTTTGGCGCCCTGCCAAATTCCGTTAACATATATATACAACTATTGGTATATCTGTATTGAAATACATATGTATATGACTATTGGTATACTTGTATTAATATACATATCCTTATATTTATTGGTACATTTGTGTTAGTATACATACCTATACATGTATTGTTTGGGTGCCAAACATTATCTTATTCAATAATCGGCAAATGTCTCGGTTGACGGTATCATAAGAAATGTGCGCATTTTTAATTAAAATTTCATTCATACGTCATGCGAAACTTAAAATAATTTACAATCAATTGACACCCATCTAGACATCCCAAAATATTACAAATGTTAATAGCTTGCTTGTTAACACAATATGAATAATAATGTGAGACATAGTCAATGAATAGTTGCTTCTCAATTGACGACATCTGGAAGGTTTTTATTCTTTAATAAAAGCATAAGCAGCTTTTTAAACATCTGGATGCCCTATTTATGCTGAAAAATGACATATGATAACATCAGGATGAAAAACTTCTCCTGCCTTGAAATGTGGCGTAATATGGCTGCTTATATAATAAGTGTAATTTCCATTTTCCTTTGTTTTTGATCATGTGTCTTTTGTTACTGTAAATATTTCTCATGAAGTACCATTTTCCGAAAGATATTGTCATACCAAAATAACACTGGATATTTTGATTGGATGTATCTCTGCATAATTTGATTTACAATAACACTGGATATTTAATTAGACATCTGAAATACGCTTTGTAATGCCAAAAATGACGGGTTTACAATATGGGTTGGAACAAAGTGTTTAAAAATATGCGTATTTTTAATTATATGTATTAAAAGATTGTGTGAGACTATTTTGTGAGACTTAAATATGATAAGATGCGTTTTTAACCGATAAAAAAAACTTAATTAAAAAATTATACATCAAGTACATATAAGGGTGCTGTAGGACATGATATGTCAGTACCATAGTATTTTTTGTGGACATTTCTGAGTTAATTGCAAGTACACGGCTGATGAAAAAGAATTTGTATTTTTCATTACCGATTGCATTACATGAGAGCTTGGTTATGTATTTTTAATATATCGAGCTGAATGAATTCTTATTGTTGTAATGTCCTTGTTCTGCTTAAATGTGACATGGCTGTTTGTATGTTAAGTGTAACATGTGTCCTTTGCTTTTATGTTTGATTTGTTCCTGTTAGAGAAGGACTTCATGAAATATAATTTTCATAAAGGTTCCATACCAGGATAAATTAAATGTCCTGATTTAGACATTTAGAAAATAGTTTTCTAAAGATTGTAATCAGGTAACAAAATGTGTCTTTGTGCTTATAACCCATGCACTTACTTCCCCAAAATTCTATGCAACATCTTAATATGCATGTTATCTAACTGTACGCCTATTATCTTTGCTTCTCTGTATGTGCATCTAAAATCTATATGTTCGTCTAATATACGTAATTGTACACTGTTAAAAATTATTTCGACCTTGGGCCAAAATTTGGTACCCATTTATCTGCAACTAACATTTGGTGCTTAGTTTCACCATTTTACGGCGCTACCCCGGATACCATTTAGTGGTAAAACAAAAATCTAATGCATATCATGCAACCATGGATCTAACCACCCAACGTTGCATAAAACTCAAAATTCGAGTTTTCTTAGTATTTTAGTAGTAGTATTTTTGTAGCGAATCTGGAAACCCTCCGATCGCAAGATCACAACTGTTTTACTTTTCTTTGTCAAGTCCACAGATCGTGCTCGAAACAGGAATCCTCTGATTCATAGATGAACGCTGTTATCCAATGGGCCACGGAGGACCTTATTCGTCGTTTTCTTTCTTGGAAGGGATTTCCCGGCTTGTTGATGTAGCAACGGCGAAAATTTCGGTTGCAGTTAAAGAGGTTGAACCAATTATCAGTGAAACCTTCGTTTTTTTCCGATAAAGGATTTTTGGTTCAACCTAGATTCCACAATAATAGGGTGTAATTTGCTGCAGACCACTGTTTTGCATCAAGATATGGTACATCGTTGAACCGAAATTTTTCCCAGTATACTTCAGTAACATGGGTCTAATATGAATTTGCGTGTAGTATTTATAGGTGTGTCTAACCAATATGTTGGTATATCACCTAAATGTACATCTAACGTCCGTCTAATATTTATGTGTGTCTCGTATCTATATGTGTGTTGTGTGTCTAATATTTATGTGTGTGTTGTGTGTCTAATATTTTTATGTGAGTCTAATATCTATATGTGTGTGTTGTGTGTCTAATACCTATATGTGTGTCTAACATCTATATGTGTGCACATCAAATATGCATGCCATCTAAATGTACAGCTAATAGTTTTATAAATTTGTTTGCTAAGAGGGTAAAAGTACATTTATTGCAATCTAAGTTAACAAAAATTACGTTTAAAACTGACATTTATAACACCTTTCCCAAACATCTTCGAATTATAAAGTATAGCCATTTTATTTAGAACAAAACTTTATACAGCGCTATGAATAACAATTTTTCTTACACGGTTGCAATGATATTGCAGTTAAAAATTATGCTTAACTTGTCTGTTTACATTTTAAGTGTAAAAAAATGTCTTGGTTTCTTTACATTGAGATATGGTGCAATATATCAGAATAACTTTTTCTGCATGTATCTGTTTGTTTATTTCCATTGTTTTTTATGTATTTTGTTTATTTAAATACGAGAGGTATTGATAAACTTATAAAATATACAATTTTTATTTAAAATATCGTCTCCCTTGGATTTTAAAAGCGTAACTGCAAAGTCTGAGTTACCTAAAAAATATCATTCGTCTTAAACTGCAGAATATTTTTATGAAATTCTGTATTTTCATTTCTAACCATACAAGTAAATACAGCAGCCAAATAAGGGATATTTCTATAACTAACGTTCATGTGTTAAATTTAACAAAATTAAAATGTCTGATATTTACTAATGTTAAAAATAGCGTATCAAAAATAATTTAATCACAATATATTTTTACGTTTGAATGATCTTGAATCATTGAATAATTTAACATTTACAACTATTAAACTCCTTTTACACTGTTTTATTAAACCGTTATTGTAAAAAAGTTTAGTTTTCCCCCCGCCTTTTATCGCAAATTGTTGGGTGATGGTCATTGTTTGACTATTTTTAACTACACATAATAAACAATTTTTTTCTATACTATAACCACTACTAACTATATCACACGATACTAAAGCTGAGCAATTTGTTTAAAATATAAGCGAATTAAATGAGCAAAATTAATGGTTGATCATGCCATTACAGTTAAACGTGATACAGTTAATGGTTGATCATGCCATTACAGTTACACGTGATACAGTTAATGGTTGATCATGCCATTACAGTTACACGTGATACAGTTAATGGTTGATCATGCCATTACAGTTACACGTGATACAGTTAATGGTTGATCATGCCATTACAGTTACACGTGATACAGTTAATGGTTGATCATGCCATTACAGTTACACGTGATACAGTTAATGGTTGATCATGTCATTACAGTTACACGTGATACAGTTAATGGTTGATCATGTCATTACAGTTACACGTGATACAGTTAATCGTTGATCATGCCATTACAGTTACACGTGATACAGTCAAACAATGACCATCAATTTAGTTTAACCAACAATTTAGTTTAAGTACATAGTTTCCCGTTTGGTAGAATACTTAGTTAGTCATTGTTATTGTTTGTATGTATTTTTTCCATAGTTTTTTTCTATATGTATTTAGTTCCTGTAAATACGACTTCATGAACTATTATTTTCATGAAGATTCCCATACCAGGAAACATAAATTGTCTTGTCTTGATGTCTTTAGAAAATAATTTTCTAAACGATATGGAAACATGAAACAATTTTGCATGTATTCAGTGAACTTTCCTAAGATGTCAGCGCTATCGAAATAAGTGTGTTGTATCAGTGTATCAAAGCAAATTTTATAGAAGTTTTGCAATGTTTGCTTCAAACGTGTTAAACAAACTTTCTATCTTTTGAATCTAAACGTCGCGAAATCAAACGTTGAAATGCAACTTTCATTGTAAAAAGCAATTCATATCATATTTTCGTCCTTAAGTACACGATTTCATGAAACATTATTTTCCTTTAAGATTCCCATATCGAAAATATAAATTGTCCTGCCTTGATGATTTTTTAAAACAATTTTCTAACGATATAGAAACAAGATACAAAATTAAATGCGATTATAATCTTTGAATTATTTTATGATTTCATATAAGTAATGTCTAAATATCAATCTTTTGTCAACACCTCAATGCATTTTTAATAGTAAACACGATAGAAAGTTTCAAACTACAGATACAAGTTTCCAACCTTTATTACAACCAAAAAGCTTCAAAATGCTTTTAAATAGCGATTTTATTAAAATGATAGATACCAAAATACGTATTAATTGGTGAAATAGTAGTTACTGCTTTTATGAAGTTCCATGTTTGACTATTTAAGAAGAGATTTTAGTAACTCCAGTTGCACAAATGTAGGTTTTGGTAGCCAAAGGTACAACTTATGCAAATGTAAAACTCATGCTTATGCAACTTATGCCACCGGTAAGGTATTCGGTTCATCATCAGTGGGTTGTGAGGTCAAATACTAAAGTTGACTTGAAAACAAAGCGAGCTCGTGATCGGAGGGTTATCAATTTCGTTCCTCGTCGTCAAAAAACATTAGTCTTGTATAGGGGACTGATGGACTTTACATTTGTCGTGGTCTGCAGTCCTGACATCTTTTTAAAGTTCGTGGGGAGCCAGCTGAGGTATCGTCCTCGTCATCTGACCATGGTTCACAATTACAAGACAGTGTTCCCATGCCTTTACTTAGGGATAGATCTCGATGCGTTACTGTTCCCTAGTTGCCCAGTGAGTAAAGGTGTTCGACTGGTAATAAGGGGATTGCGAGTTCAAGCCCAACTTAGTCGATTTGACAAAGAAAAGTAAACCTGCAGTGATCTTGCGATCGGTGGGCTGCCAGCTTTGCTACTACAATACTAGAAAGTCGTCTAAAAATATCCGAAAAATTATACTGGCGTGTATACCCGACTGGTGCACTATGAATCTGATCTTGGTCAAATGTCCTGAAGCCTATTGAGGTCTGACTATTACATCTGACCATGATTCAAAAATACAAAGGACTTTTCCCGGATCTTTTCTTCGGGATAGGCTCCGAACTGTCGCCAATATCCCAATGTGCAGCTCTAGTGCTATGTTAATGAACCAAACCAAACCATACAGATCCGTCTCTAAAAGTCCATTGTGTAGCTCTAGTGCGATGTTAATGAACCAAACCAAACCATACCGATCCGTCTCTAAAAGTCCATTGTGTAGCTCTAGTGCGATGTTATTGAACCAAACCAAACCATACCGATCCGTCTCTAAAAGTCCATTGTGTAGCTCTAGTGCGATGTTAATGAACCAAACCAAACCATACCGATCCGTCTCTAAAAGTCCATTGTGTAGCTCTAGTGCGATGTTAATGAACCAAACCAAACCATACCGATCCGTCTCTAAAAGTCCATTGTGTAGCTCTAGTGCGATGTTAATGAACCAAACCAAACCATACCGATCCGTCTCTAAAAGTCCATTGTGCAGCTCTAGTGCGATGTTAATGAACCAAACCAAACCATACAGATCCGTCTCTAAAAGTCCATTGTGTAGCTCTAGTGCGATGTTAATGAACCAAACCAAACCATACCGATCAGTCTCTAAAAGTCCATTGTGTAGCTCTAGTGCGATGTTAATGAACCAAACCAAACCATACCGATCCGTCTCTAAAAGTCCATTGTGTAGCTCTAGTGCAATGTTAATGAACCAAACCAAACCAAACCATACCGATCCGTCTCTAAAAGTCCATTGTGTAGCTCTAGTGCGATGTTAATGAACCAAACCAAACCAAACCATACCGATCCGTCTCTAAAAGTCCATTGTGTAGCTCTAGTGCAATGTTAATGAACCAAACCAAACCATACCGATCCGTCTCTAAAAGTCCATTGTGTAGCTCTAGTGCGATGTTAATGAACCAAACCAAACCATACCGATCCGTCTCTAAAAGTCCATTGTGCAGCTCTAGTGCGATGTTAATGAACCAAACCAAACCATACAGATCCGTCTCTAAAAGTCCATTGTGTAGCTCTAGTGCGATGTTAATGAACCAAACCAAACCATACCGATCCGTCTCTAAAAGTCCATTGTGTAGCTCTAGTGCGATGTTAATGAACCAAACCAAACCATACCGATCCGTCTCTAAAAGTCCATTGTGTAGCTCTAGTGCGATGTTAATGAACCAAACCAAACCATACCGATCCGTCTCTAAAAGTCCATTGTGTAGCTCTAGTGCGATGTTAATGAACCAAACCAAACCATACCGATCCGTCTCTAAAAGTCCATTGTGCAGCTCTAGTGCGATGTTAATGAACCAAACCAAACCATACAGATCCGTCTCTAAAAGTCCATTGTGTAGCTCTAGTGCGATGTTAATGAACCAAACCAAACCATACCGATCCGTCTCTAAAAGTCCATTGTGTAGCTCTAGTGCGATGTTAATGAACCAAACCAAACCATACCGATCCGTCTCTAAAAGTCCATTGTGTAGCTCTAGTGCGATGTTAATGAACCAAACCAAACCAAACCATACCGATCCGTCTCTAAAAGTCCATTGTGTAGCTCTAGTGCAATGTTAATGAACCAAACCAAACCATACCGATCCGTCTCTAAAAGTCCATTGTGTAGCTCTAGTGCGATGTTAATGAACCAAACCAAACCATACCGATCCGTCTCTAAAAGTCCATTGTGTAGCTCTAGTGCAATGTTAATGAACCAAACCAAACCATACCGATCCGTCTCTAAAAGTCCATTGTGTAGCTCTAGTGCGATGTTAATGAACCAAACCAAACCATACCGATCCGTCTCTAAAAGTCCATTGTGCAGCTCTAGTGCGATGTTAATGAACCAAACCAAACCATACCGATCCGTCTCTAAAAGTCCATTGTGTAGCTCTAGTGCGATGTTAATGAACCAAACCAAACCATACCGATCCGTCTCTAAAAGTCCATTGTGTAGCTCTAGTGCGATGTTAATGCAACCAACTAACAACTTATGCTTTTAAACGATATATTTACAACGGATGTTCAACGGAGTTCAACGGATGTGCATGTTTATTGCAATGTCTTTAATCTGCATGGAATGTGGCGTAATATGGCTGTTTGTGTGTTTATTGTAACATCCGTTTCTATGTTTCTTGCTATGTGTGTTTTTTTCCTGTGTGTAATTAGGACTACGTGAAGTATCATTTTCATGAAGATTTCATATTAGGATACATAAATTGTCCTGCCTTTCATGTCTTTAGAAAATAATTTTCTAAAGATTGAAGTCGGGAAACAAACTCAAATGTACCAATAACCTGTGAATGTCTCAAGGATACAAGTAATGTCCCACTATGTACATCGCAAAAAAATGAGAATATATTAGTGAAAGAAAAATATTAGAAAAACTGAAATTGCTAAAAACCTTCGAATTATAAAAATATAGAGTATTTATTCGGAATACTGTATTATAACCTTCGAGCATAAATGGATTGTAGTAGAGAGAATATGACGTCATAATCGTGAAGCCCAAATCCCAGAGCGGAAGGCCCATATCACGTGCCATCTCTTCAAAATTATGAAAGAAAAAATATTCGCGATTGGCTTGTGAATTGTCAAATGTGTAAATGTGAAAAATTATGAAGGTAATGATGTAGTTAACCACGTGTCTTGGGCCATACATGTTGGCTTTACTTTGATGTTAGCGAGAGTGACGTCATCACTTCTCTACTATAAAGGATCCATGTTCGAAAATTATAACTTCAGGATAAATGCATCAGGTTTTTGCAGCTTGAAAAGGTGTTTAATTTATTTACTGTGTAGTCCATTTTTTTTTGTTTCTATGCTCTGATCCTGCAAAGTTTGCTTTATGAAAATTCCATTTCATAAAGATAATCATATCAGGAAACATAAATTGCCATGACTTGATGTTATAATAATATTCTAAAGATTGCGGTTAAAGTAACAAATTAATTTTTTTAATTGCTGTCAATAATATAAAAAATTTATTTTCCTAAAATTTTTTTTGATGTATCAAAAACAGAGTTGAGAAGTCGTAACGATGATGTCATTAAAAACCTTATACACTATTCGAATTCATTTAAACTATTGAAATCTAAAGGCACGCAACAATCGTTAAAAATATGACATGTCCTTGTAATTAAAAATAATAATAAAGATCTCCGAAAAGACAGCATGTAGCATTTTAGTACAAATGTGGTTACAAATATTTACCAATATGCTTTGAGACACTATAGGTTATTGGGCAATCGGTTAGTTTTGTTGTGAACATCCAGAGTTTGATTTCAAGTATTGCCATATAGTATATCACAATTTAGAATTTAAAGTAGTTATGGACATCTTATATATAAACAGAGAAAAAATTAACCGGGACCAGTGGCGTGGTCTTGTATTCCAGCTACTTTGGAGTTATAGATTATTGGATAGAGGTATAGGTTGGAGGTATAGGTTGTTGGATACCTAACAGAAAAGATGAAAAAAAAATTATGATGCTGTGCTCAATTGTTTCCCTTGTTGGTTGTCCTTTGTTCCTGTAAAGTCGACTTTATGAAACATCCTTTTCATAAAGCTTCCCATTGCAGGAAACATAAATTGCCATGAGTTGATGTCTTTAGAAAATAGTTTTCAAAAGATTGCAGTCATGGCAACAGTTTTAATTGCTCTTTTCATATATACAGTTCTCATAGGCGCCAAATATCAAGTACTTCTTTAAAATATATGTTATCATATTTTGATGCATATTAAACAGTTATACAATGTTATGTTGCAATGAGGACTCATACGTTTAGTTATTAGTTTTGTTGTGACACTTCAGGCTTTAGATTTTGATTAAAGAACTCTTAAGCAGGTGTTTTGATATATACTATAACACTACTATAGAATTTCAGTTACTTAGGAGCATCTTATTTAAACAAAAAATTATACAAAACGTCATGAACGACATTTCCGCAACGTTGTTGCATTGTGCTAATTTTCTTGTTTACATACTGTGCAACTTATTTATTTCAATTAATTTTATTTCCTTTATTCCTGTCCAATTTATAAAAATGTGTTTTATAAAACTAATCATATCAGGAAACATAAATTACCGTAATTTGATATCTTTATAAATAATTTTCTAGAGAATGCAGCCATGGTAACAATCGAGAAAATATCAAAAACTGTCTTATTGTATACGTTCTCATGTTTTGATGTATATAAAATTTATTTGCGATGTTGCAACGACAACGTATGTGTTTTAAATCACCGTGTTTAGCTTTGTTATTAAACTCCAGGGTTTGATTTGAGTGAACTCCTTTTAAATAGGGTTTTGTCATAAAACACTACTAAAGAATTTGATTGAATTACGAGCATACTATCTAAACAAAACTATGTATACAAAATATCTTGTGAAATGCGTTTAATTTTTTGCATACATATTGTGGTGTATTTTCATTTCCTTTATCCGATGCCCTTAGTTCCTGTAAAGTCCACTTTATGAAAACTCTTTTTCATGAAGCTAATAATACCAGGAAACATAAATTTCCATGAGTTGATGTCTTTAGAAAACCATTTTCTAAAGACTGCAGTCTAGGTAACAAATTTAAGTATTCTTTTAATGCATACATTTTTATATGAAGCCCTAATACAACTAGAGATTTCGAATAACGTAGGGACGTCTTATCTAAACAAAACAATGTATACAAAACGACAACGAATCTGCAACGTTGTTGCATTGTGCTTAATTTATTTGCTTATATATTACGTAGTTTATTTATTTAATTTGCTATTTCGTTCCTGTGAAGTCCACTTTATGAAAACTCTTTTTCATAAAGCTAATCATACCAGGAAACATAAATTTCCATGAGTTGATGTCTTTAGAAAACCATTTTCTAAAGACTGCAGTCAAGGTAACAAATTTAAGTATTCTTTTAATGCATACATTTTTATATGAAGCCCTAATACAACTAGAGATTTCGAATAACGTAGGGACGTCTTATCTAAACAAAACAATGTATGCAAAAAGACAACGAATCTGCAACGTTGTTGCATTGTGCTTAATTTATTTGCTTATATATTACGTAGTTTATTTATTTAATTTGCTATTTCGTTCCTGTAAAGTCCACTTTATGGAAACTCTTTTTCATAAAGCTAATCATACCAGGAAACATAAATTGCCATGAGTTGATGTCTTTAGGAAACAATTTTCTAAAGATTGCAGTCAATGTAACAAATGTAATTATTCTTTTAATATAAGCAGTTTTCCAAAGAAAAATATCAATCATTGCCTTATTAAATATTTTTTCGTGTTTATCAAGAAATATAAAAGAAATTAGCAATGTTGCAAGGAATAAGAATAAATTTTGAGACTGTAGTTTATTGGAAAAAAAAATGTGTGAAATTCCATGTTTTGATATTTTGAATGAACAATGCTCAAGTATTTTTTGACATAAACTATAACACAACTAAAGATTCGGAATATCTTAGGGAAATCTTATCTAACCAAAACAATGTATACAAAACTACAACGAATCTGCAGTGTTGTTGGTTCATTGTGCTAAATGTGTTTGTATATATTACATAGTTCATTAATTCTATTTAGTCTTTTTTGTTCCTGTAATGTCCACTTTATGAAAGCTATTTTTCATAAAGCTAATCATACCAGGAAACATAAATTGCCATGAGTTGATGTCTTTAGAAAACAATTTTCTAAAGATTGCAGTCAAGGTAACAAAATTAAATATTCTTTTAATGCATGCAGTTTTATATAAAGCTGTAGGACAACTTGAAATTTCGAATGACTTAGGGAAGCCTTATCTAAACAAAACAATGTATACAAAGCAACAAAGAGTATGCAACGTTGTTGCATTGTTCTAAATTTATTTGCTTACATATTAAGTAGTTCATTTATTCTATTTAGTCTTTTTTTTTCCTGTAAAGTCCACTTTATGAAAATTCTTTTTCATAAAGCTAATCATACTAGGAAACATAAATTGCCATGAGTTGATGTCTTTAGAAGACAATTTTCTAAAAATTGCAGTCAAGGTAACAAAATTAAGTATTCTTTTGATGCATGCAGTTTTATATGAAGCACTAACACAGGAAGAGATTTATAATGACGTAGGGAAATATTTATCTAAACAAAACAATGTATACAAAGCAATAACAAATCTGCAACATTGTTACATTGTGCTAAATTTATTTGCTTACCCTTACATATATAGTAGTTCATTTAATTTTATTATTTCGTTCCTGTAATGTCCACTTTATGAAAACGCTTTTTCGTAAAGCTAATCATACCAGGAAATATGAATTACCATTAGTTGATGTCTTTAGAAAACTATTTTCTAAAGATTGCAGTCAAGGTAACAAATTTAATTATTCTTTTAATATAAGCAGTTTTCCAAAGAAAAATATCAATCATTGCCTTATTAAATATTTGTTCGTGTTTATCAAGAAATATAAAAGAAATTATCAAAATTGCAAGGAAGAAGAATAAAATTTAAAGAAATATAAAAGAGACTTGCAATGCTGGAAAGAAGATTAATATGTGTTGAGACACAGTAGTTTGATTGGAAAATTGGTTAGTTTTTTATGTGAAATTCCAGGCTTTTAATTTAAGTGAACAATTCTCAAGTAGTTTTTTGTCATAAAATATAACACAACTAGAGATTTGGAATAACTTAGGGAAGACTTATAGCTAAACAAATCAATATATTCAAAATTACTAAAAATTTTCAATGTTGTTCATTGTGCTAAATGTGTTTGCTTATGTATTACGTAGTTATTTTATTTTACTTAGTCTTCTGTTCCTGTAACTTCAACTTTATGAACACTCTTTTTCATAAAGCTAATCATACTAGGAAACATAAATTACCATGAGTTGATGTCTTTAGAAAACAATTTTCTAAAGATTGCAGTCAAGGTAACAAAATTAAATATTCTTTTAATGCATGCAGTTTTCTATGAAGCATTGTCGTAATATATATGTTTGCATGTTCTGACGGATATAAAACAGATTTGCAATGTTTCAACGAGGACTATTCTGTTTTGAGACAGGTTATTGTAAAAGCGATTAGTTATGTTGGGAAACTCCACGGTATTATTTTGAGTGAAAAACTATCAAGGAGGTTTTTTTGTCATATGCTAAAGCTCATCCTGAAAGTTTAATGGACTTATACACGTCTTATATAAACAAAATAAATTTTGCAAAACATCAGTTATATAAAAAGTTTTCAACGTTGTTAAACTTCCTGAAATAGAGCATAATAATTTTTTTGTGGTGTTAAGTGTAACTTGCATGTGGTTACATCACAATGCGCCAATATTTCATTTTGGGAGCCGGATTACATCTGCAGTTATTGTGTATTATTAACTTATTTTACTAAATTTATTTGCTTACATATTACGTTGTTCATTTAATTTGGTATTTCGTTCCTGTAAAGCCCACTTTATAAAAATTTCTTTTTCATAAAGCTAATCATACCAGGAAACATAAATTGCCATGAGTTGATGTCTTTAGAAAACAATTTTCTAAATATTGCAGTCAATGTAACAAATGTAATTATTTTTTTAATATAAGCAGTTTTTCAAAGAAAAATATCAACCATTGCCTTATTAAGTATTTTATCATGTTCATCATGAAATATAAAGAAACTTGCAGTGTTGGAAAGAAGACTAATATGTTTTGAGATACAGTAGTTTATTGGAAAAATGGTTAGTTTTTTTTGTGAAATTCCAGGTTTTGATTTTGAGTGAACAATGCTCAAGTAGTTTTTTCATTAACTATAACATAAATAAAAATTTCGAGTAACTTAGGGAAGTCTTATCTAAACAAAACAATGTATACAAAACTACAACAAATCTGCAATGTTGTGCAGTGTGCTAAATTTGTTCATTTATTTTATTTAGTCTTTTGTGGTGTTAAGTGTAACTTTCTTGTTATGTGTAATTACGTAGTTGATTTATTTTATTTAGTCTTTTGTTCCTGTAATTTCAACTTTATGAACACTCTTTTTCATGAAGTTAATCATACAAGGAAACATAAATTGCCATGAGTTGATGTCTTTAGAAAACAATTTTCTAAAGATTGCAGTCAAGGTAACAAAATTAAGTACTCTTTTAATGCATGCAGTTTTATATGAAGCACGGTCGTAATATATATGTTTGCATGTTCTGACGGATATAAAACAGGTTTGCAATGTTGCAACAAGGACTGTTTTGTTTTGAGGCAGGTTATTGCAAAAAGCGATTAGTTCGTTTGCGTAACTCCAGGGTATTAGTTTGAGTGAAAAACTGTCAAGCAGGTTTTTTTTCATTTAATAAAGCACAACGAGAGAGTTTGTTTTACTTATAGATTTCCTATATAAACAAAATAAATGTTATGAAACATCAGTTATATAACAAGTTTTCAACGTTGCCAAACTTCTTGACATTAAGAATAATAAGTTGTTTTGGTGTTAAGTGTTGCTTGTTATGTGTAATTTCTATTTTCGTTGTTTTATCTATATGTATTTTATTGAGTATATGTGGCTTTATTAAATAAAAAAAATTATATCCGTAAATTAACTGAAATATCTGGCGTTGCCCGTGCTTTATGCAGAATGTTCGTCTATTTGTTCATAGTGGCTCCATCTAGCGGTTTTAATAAAACCTTATGTCTGCTTTAAGGTGTGGGAAGAGGATATGCTGATTTTTCGAAATCTCATGCAGACATTGACCTTCCTCTTGTTTTGATGGTTAAGTTTATCAAGCTCGGAATAAAACTGTCGATTTGTATAAAAACAAACCCACAGACATTTTTCTTTATATTTATAGATATAAAATGTGTTGATGACGTCATGTTTTTGTAATTAAGAAACCACAAAATTATGTAACATTTATCATCTCTTAAAACCTATGTGGTTTCATTGCATGTACAATAGTTTTGGATAGCTTCAAATGAATAATATATAAAAAAAATATGCAATTTCTTATATATTATTTAATTTTAAACGAAAGATGCAATTTAAATAATGGACGAAATTATCGTACAGGCTTAAATATATACAGGGTTAATTTCGATATTTTAACGGAAAGTTTCGAATTACATAATGGACCGAATTATAGTACTATATATGTCAGTTAAAATATATAGGGTGTATTACGAAATGTATACTTGAACCTATATACCGTTACTTTCACAGAACCGGCTGAATGTAGAAATAAGCCTTGCTTCTATGCAAAACATTTCTGATTAAAATTCTAAATAGGCCCCTAAAGATATTTCTTTTTCGTTTACATTAAAATAAATGGAATCGATTCGCATTTATTACCAGTTTTGACACGTTTGCAACATTGTTTAAATTTTTTCGAGTCACTTCAAATGCTGCATAATGTATAATATAGAAGGTTTATGCATATGATTTTCCTTTATTCTTTGTATTTTTAGTTTTAAAGCTAATTCAAATTTTCCGTTTATAAAAATTCCCATAAAGTAAAATATTACAATTTTTCTAGTGTTAGTGTAACATATATTTTTGTTGTTTTTATACATATACCATGAAAGATAAATTTCCTTATATGGTTCTCTACAACATAATAATAGGTTAAAGATTTGTGGTAAGGAAACATGTTTAAATATGGGAAAATCTAGACGTGTTTTTTAATAAAAAGACGTGAATTCTGATTAAAATTCCAAATAGGCCCCAATTTCTTTTTCGTTTACTTTAAAAATTAATTGGAATCGATTCGCACAGGGGAGTCAGTGTCGTTTTTATTTATTTATTTATTAGTACTAACACGTTTGCAACAATTAAAAAAAAATTATTGTCGCTTCAAATGTAGCATAATATATAACATATAAAGTTTATACATATGATTTTTATTTACTTTTTGCATTTTTATTTTTAAAACGAAATTAAATATTACGTTTATAAAAATTCCCATAAAGTAAAATATTATAATTATTCCAGTACTAGTATAACATGTATTTTGTTGTTTTTAAATTATTTTTATTGTTTAATTCAATTCTTTATGTATTTTACTCCTGGATAACACGAATTTATGAGATATAATTTTCATAAAGCCTTATTTACCAGGAAAGATAAATTTCCTTATTTGGTTCTCTATAACATAATAATATGTTAAAGATTTGAAGTAAGGAAACATGCTTAAATATGGGAAAATCTAGACGTGTTTTTAAATAAATAGACGTGAATTCTGATTAAAATCCCAAATAGGCCCCTAAAGATATTTCTTTTTCGTTTACATTAAAATAAATGGAATCGATTCGCACAAAGGTGTCAGTGTAGTATTTATTTACTAGTACTGACACGTTTGCAACATTTTTAAATGTTTTCGTGTCGCTACAAATATAGCATAATATATAAAATATAAGGTTTATATATGTGATTTTTATTTACTTTTTGTATTTTTATTTTTAAAAATAATTTAAATATTATGTTTATAAAAATTTCCATACCGTAAAATATTATAATTTTTCCGGTATTAGTATAACATGTATTTGTTGTTTTTATGTTATTTTTAATGTTTAATTCTGCAGGTATTTTACTCCTGGATAACACGATTTTACATTAAAAATAAATGGAATCGATTCTCACAGGGGAGTCAGTGTCGTATTTATTTATTTACTAGTACAGACTGAGAAAATCTGGGCGTGTTTTTAAATAAAAAGACGTGAATTCTGATTAAAATCCCAAATAGGCCCCTAAAGATATTTCTTTTTCGTTTACATTAAAATAAATGGAATCGATTCGCACAAAGTTGTCAGAGTCGTATTTATTTACTAGTACTGACTAGTTTGCAACATTTTTTAATTTTTTCGTGTCGCTTAAAATATAAAATAATATATAAAATATAAGGTTTATAGATATGTTTTTTATTTACTTGTTGTATTTTTATTTTTAAAACTAATTTAAATATTATGTTTATAAAAATTCCCATACCGTAAAATATTATAATTTTTCCAGTATTAGTGTAACATGTATTTTGTTGTTTTTATGTTATTTTTAATGTTTAATTCTGTAGGTATTTTACTCCTGGATAACACGAATTTATGAGATATAATTTTCATAAAGCCTGATATACCAGGAAAGATAAATTTCCTTATTTGGTTCTCTATAACAATATGTTCATAATAATATGTTAAAGATTTGTGTTAAGGAAACATGTTTAATTATGGGGAAATCTAGACGTGTTTTTTAATAAATAGACGTGAATTCTGATTAAAATTCCAAATAGGCCCCTATTTCTTATCCGTTTACATTAAAAATGAATGGAATCGATTCACACCAGGGAGTCAGTGTCGTTTTTATTTACTAATACTAACAAGTTTGCAACATTTAAAAAAAAGTCTTGTCGCTTCAAATGTAGCATAATATATAATATATAAGGTTTATACGTAAGATTTTTATTTACTTTTTGTATTTTTATTTTTAAAACGAATTTAAATATTATGCTTATAAAAATTCCCATACCGTAAAATATTATAATTTTTCCAGTATTAGTGTAACGTGTATTTTGTTGTTTTTATGTTATTTTTATTGTTTAATTCTTTATGTATTTTACTCCTGGATAACACGAATTTATGAGATATAATTTTCATAAATCCTTATATACCAGGAAAGATAAATTTCCTTATTTCCTTCTCTATAGCATAATAATATGTTAAAGATTTATGGTAAGGAAACATGTTTCAATATGAGAAAATCTGGACGTGTTTTTTAATAAATACACGTGAATTCTGATTAAAATTCCAAATAGGCCCCAATTTCTTCTTTGTTTACATTAAAAATGAATGGAATCGATTCGCACAAAGGTGTCAGTATCGTATTTATTTACTAGTACTGACTAGTTTGCAACATTTTTTAGTTTTTTCGTGTCGCTTAAAATATAAAATAATATATAAAATATAAGGTTTATAGATAGGTTTTTTATTTACTTTTTATATTTTTATTTTTAAAACGAATTTAAATATTATGTTAATAAAACTTCCCATACCTTAAAATATTTTAATTTTTCCAGTATTAGTGTAACATATTATTTTGTTGTTTTTATGTTATTTTTATTGTTTAATTCTGTATGTATTTTACTCCTGGATAACACGACTTTATGAGATATAATTTTCATAAATCCTTATATACCAGGAAAGATAAATTTCCTTATTTCCTTCTCTATGTTAAAGCTTTGTTTTAAGGATACATGTTTAATTATGGGGAAATCTTAACGTTTGTTTTAATAAATAGACTTGAATTCTGATTAAAATTCCGAATAGGCCCCTAAAGATATTTCTTTTTCGTTTTTCGTTTACATAAAAAATAAATGGAATCGATTCGCACAAGAGAGTCAGTGTCGTTTTTATTTACTAGTACTGACACGTTCGCAACATTTAAAAAAAAAATCTTGACGCTTCAAATGTATCATAATATATAATATATAAGGTTTATACATATTATTTTTATTTACTTTTTGTATTTTTATTTTTAAAACGAATTTAAATATTATGTTTATAAAAATTCCCATACCGTAAAATAATATAATTTTTCCAGTTTTAGTGTAACGTGTATTTTGTTGTTTTTATGTTATTTTTATTATTAATTCTGTATGTATTTTACTCCCGGATAACACGAATTTATGAGATATAATTTTCGAAAATCCTTATTTACCAGGAAAGATAAATTTCCTTATTTGGTTCTCTATAAAATAATAATATGTTAAAGATTTGTGGTAAGGAAGCGTGTTTAAATGTGGGAAAATCTCGACGTGTTTTTTAATAAAGCTTAATATGTCTGTGCATATTGAGAATCATATATATATTATTTCTATAGTATAGTTCCCTTTTACACCTCTTACATGTATATTTATAATTGACGTATCAAAAGAGAGAGAAGGCACTGACTAATCCTAAGTTCATCTAATAAAATATGTTTAAAATAATTAGTGCATAAGAAACATATTAAAAAAATTATTCCAACCTCTGTCTCGAAGATATCTTTGTTACTTAGTCGGTAAAGCCCGGGATTTTTGAGAATTAGGTTGCGGGCTCGAGTCCCGGTCACTCAATTTTCTTTATAATGTATTGTATATGCCTTAACGTGTTCTCCGGCATTGATCAAACAGCTTGTTATATTTCTTTTTGATTGTTACAACTGCTATGTATTTTACTCCTGTTTAAAAGGGTTTTATGGAATATAATTTCCATAAAGCCTTACATATTAAAGAACCTAAATTGCCTTGAGTGGTTCTCTGTCATAAAATTAATATTTAGAGATTTAACAAGTTTAACCGTAGTCGATTTTCTCGTATTTTTAAATTCTGTTTAATAGGTCTTTACTGTACATATTGAGGAATAATTTTCTTTTCATTGTTATATTTAAATGCATTTTACTCCTGTATAATACGATTTTATGGAAATAATTTTCATAAAATCTTTCATACCAGGAAACATAAATTTCCTTGATTTGTTCTCTTTAATTAAATAATTTGTTAAAGATCGATATCAAGGAAACAAGCTTAATCATGGATAAGTTTAGTTCTTTTCTTTTTATATTCCAAGTGTAATACCTAATGCGTTGCTCTGCAGAGAGTTTTCGTCATTTGCAATAATACGAGATAAGAATTTAATGGACGATCTATGTATTATTTCAGCCGTAAATTTTTTATATAGAAAACAATGAATGATAGCTTTTCAACATTGTTGCAACCCCTAATTTTCTTCTTCAGTTCTTGCGTAATATCAAATTTTACTTTTTTAGCGAAACTTTTGTTTTCATTGTTTTCTATGTGTAATTTTTTCCCGTTAATATTACTTTAGCAAATATTGTTTTTAGAAGACTTAATAGAAACCATAAGTGATTGTTTGACTGGATTCCTTCAGAATATAATTTTCTAAATATTAATTTAATTTTTATTATAATCAATTTAGACTTTTATTGATTAGAAATATTATGTCATTTGAATCAAAAATCCAGTAACTTTTAATGAAAAACTAATAACTAGTAAATTTGAAACGGAACATAGTAACTTTGAATTCCAAAAACTAATTTATAGTAATTTTGAATTTAAAAAGCTAGTATCTAGTAATTTTGGATCAAAAACTAGTATATAGTAACTTTAGATAAGAAACTAGTGTCGATATTTAATACAAAGATTCAAATTAAAAGATGCAGCATTTTCATTAAAAAAAATATGTAATACATAGCATGACATGATACATGCACGGTATGATACACAGCATGCTATGATACATTGCACGGTATGATACATAACACGCTATGCTACATAGCACGCTATGCTACATAGCACGCTATGCTACATAGCACGCTATGCTATATAGCACGCTATGCTACATAGCACGCTATACTACATAGCACTCTATGATACATAGCACGCTATGCTACATAGCACGCTATGCTACATAGCACGCTATGCTACATAGCACGCTATGATACATAGCACGCTATGATACATAACGCGCGACAACTTAGTAGAATAGAACTTGTTTCTCTTGAAAACCATTCGGATTAAAATTCCAAGCGGGCAATACAAAAAACTTCTTTCTCATTTACAATGACAAAGATGAATGATTCGATTGACATATAGTAATCATATTCAAGTATTAAAGTCACTATGTGACTACACCAAAACTGACATGTTTAGCACTTTGTTGCAATGTTTTTGGTTCAGAGCTTTGTATGTCGTAATTTGCATACATTGTTTTCATTTTTTTATATGAATGTTTATATGTATATATGTAAATACAATATAATACATATAATAAACTGTCTACTAAGATTCCCATATCAGAAAATATAAATTTAATTATAGTGCATCATCGTTTTTCTTTTGTTTCTATGTTTTGATCCTGTAAATGTGCCTTTATGAGATATCATTTTCATAAAGTTACTCATATTAGGATATATAATACCCTGCCTCAATCACTTTAGAATTTTTTTCTTCTAAAGATTGGAATCAGGAAACAAATCTAATTGAACTTATATTAATGTATATGTAGTGTCTAAAGGAGACGCTATATAAACACTAATATAAGTTGCAATGTACAGGTACAAGCTAGTAACATTGTACTGTACAGGTACAAGCTAATAACATTGCAATGTACAGGTAGGGTGTTCACAAACTCCTAGATAACGGTAATTAATGGGCTGTATCACATTTAGCTATATTTGTCTTGTAAAACATTATTTTTGTCCAGTGTATTTTTTTAACAAGTCGCTTATGTAAAGTAGCAAATAGCAAAGTTGTTAAATCCTAGTAAAAATAATGTTTAAATAACTTCCAAACAATGACCATCATCCAACAATTTGTGACGATCATGTACAGGGTGTTTAAGAATTATCTTTACAACTTTGACACACACACAATAAAACCTAAAAAAATAAGAGAGCCAAGTTATGTTGCTTGTACATGTAACAGATACACTTGAAGTTTTATTTGCAAGCAGTTCTTTTCCAAAACCATTAACGAACCATTCAGCACACCACTTCAAAACCATTATCGCACTCAGTTTTCTCCTAAGGATGAATATATGGGAATTATCTTTATAAATTTGACACGCAATATATTATAAAACCTAAAGGGAATAAGATAACTATGTAAAGTCTCTTGTACATGGGGCAGCAACACATAAAAATTTCAAAAATAAGTATATCAAAATTTAACAAAAATTTTTTTTTTTAAATGCTTACAAATAAAACTTTAAGTTTTTTAAAAAAAACTGCGTATAAATTTAAGTTTGTATGTTATTGTTACATATACAAGCAACATAACTTAGCTATCTTACTTCTGTTAAGTTTTATTGCGTGCCAAAGTTGCAAAGATAATTTTGAAATACCCTGTATATTTCTTCAGTGCCCTAATGTATTGTACATTGCAAAATTGCCATTATGATCTGCCCCATTAAGGCCAATGGTATTTTCATCAAAAGTGGCTCATTAAGGAAGCGTTCAATTTTAAATCATGATTAATAAAAGAGTTAAAGAGCAAGACAACCAAACACGTTTTTAAAAAAATAACAGCAATGATCCGAACCCTTTCCACACTCAAAGGTAAGGGGAAAGTTGTAGAGTAGTATACGAATTTGTTTATGGTAACTATTTGACTCAAGCGGTCCTCCCTTAACAAGTCTCAAAGGTAGGGGGGAAAGTTGTAGAGTAGTATGGTCTACACTTTTATGGCAACTATTTGAGTAGCTGGCTCAAGATTCCCACCCTTAATAAGTCAAGTAATTTCATCTTTGGTTGCTATTCGTAATTTGTATATATTTTACTTCATTCCAATTTTTGGAGAAATATTTTTAGAAAGACTTACTTAAAAGTAAACAAAAATGGCTATCTTTAAAAAATATATTAAGTTAAAGGAAACAAACTGACTTGTGGTTAAATTAAATCATATATAAAACATTCTACTTTATAGGTCTATATATATTGAGTGTTATTTTTCTTTCCGTTAATACACTCTGTGAGTATTTTACTCCTGTATAATATGATTTTATGAAAAATATTTTCATGAAACATTACATAACAGGAAACATGAAATGCCTTGAGAGCTTCCCTTTAACAAAATAATTTTTTTAAAGATGAATGTCAAGGAAACAAGTTTACTCGTGATTAAATGAAGCTGTATTTAAAGCATTCCATCTCATAGGTCGTATATATTGTGTGTTATTCTTCTTTTCGTTAGTACACTCTGTGTGTATTTTACTCCTGTATGATATGATTTTTTTGAAAAATATTTTCATGAAATATTAAAAAAAAAGGAAACATGAAGTGCCTTGAGAGCTTCTCTTTAACAAAATATTTTTTTTAAAGATGAATGTCAAGGAAACAAGTTTACTCGTAATTCAATGAAGCCGTATTTAAAACATTCCATCTCATAGGTCGTATATATTGTGTGTTATTCTTCTTTTCTTTAATACAATCTGTGTGTATTTTACTCCTGTATAATATGATTTTATGAAAAATATTTTCATGAAGTATTACAAAACAGGAAACATGAACTGCCTTGAGAGCTTCTCTTTAACAAAATAAATTTGTTAAAGATGAATGTCAACGAAACAAGTTTACTCGTGATTAAATGAAGTCGTATTTGAAACATTCCATCTCACAGGTTGTAAATACTGAGTATTATTTGTCATTTGTTTAATATATTCTGTGTGTATTTTACTCCTGTATAATATGATTTTATGAAAAATATTTTCATAAAAACATTACACAACAGGAAATATGAATTGCCTTGAGAGCTTCTCTTTAACTAACTACATTTTTTAAAGATGAATGTCAAGGAAACAAGTTTATTCGTGATTAAACGAAACAGTATTGGAAATATATTCCACCTTAAAGGCTGTATATATTAAATGGTATTTGTATTTTAGTTAATATATTCTGTATGCATTTTACTCCTGTTTAATAAGATTTTATGAAAAATAATTTTCATAAAATCTTACATAACAGGAAATATAAATAGACTTGCGTGGTTTTCTTTAACAAAATGTTTTTTTTAAATATTTACGTGAAGGAAACAAATTTACTCGAGATTAAATGATGAAACCATCTTTAAAACAGTTCACCTAATAGATCTGCACATAATAAATGTTATTTTTTTTTCTGTAAGTATTTTACTTCTGTAAAAATGATTTTATGAAAAATAGTTTTCATAAAGTCTTACATAACAAGAAGCATAAACTACCTTGGGTGGTTCTTTTTAAAAAAATTTAACGAATAAAATTAAAGTCAAGGAAACAAAGTTAATCGTGGTAAAATGTAATCGTATTTAAAACCTTTTCACTTAATATTATAGTTCATATTGAGTGTACTATATTCCACTGTTAATGGGAAATAGCTTTCATAAAGGTTTACATAACATGAAACATAAATGTACTTGCGTGGTTCTCTCTTTAACAAAACATTTTTTTAAAGATTAATAATGTCAATGAAAAAACAAGTTCGTAGTAAAATGTAATCGTAAAAAAGTCCATGTAAGTGCGTAATTCTTATACATTCTATGAGAAATAATTTCTATAAAACTATATACACCAGAAAGCACACATTTCTTTGAGCGGTTAAAAGAAACATTTAAGCATTTCCTTAACAACATAATTTTTTGAAAACTTATGTCTAAGAAACAAGTTTACTTGGGGTAAAATGTATTTAAATCATTGTATGTTTAAAAATGTATTTTAAACTTATTTAAAACATTCTACCTAATAGAAATTTTTATATTGTGTTAATTTTATGTTCATTAATATATTTTGTATGAATTTTACTCCTGTATATAAAGATTTTGTGAGAAATGTTTTTCATAAAACCTTACAGAACAGGAAACATAAATGGCCTTGAATGGATGTCTTTCTAAAAAATATTTTTTTAAAGATTTCTGTCAAGGAAACAATCTTAATTAAGACAAACTGAAGTTGTTGTTTTATTTACATTTAGTGCATTATACTTTATGCGCGTTTTTAAGAGGTTTTAGTTGCATGCAACTTAACAAAAGGCTGTTAAACTTCTGCCAAATAGACTGTGCATAGTGACTATTAACGTTATTATTATTTTCTCAATAAGTATTTCATTCCTGTATAACACGATTTTAAGATAAATAATTTTCGTATATTTGTATATCATAACAGGAAACAAATATTATCTTGAGTAGTCCTCCTTAAAAAAAATGTAAAGAGTATTTTTAAGGAAACAATTTTACTTTCATGATAAAATGGTATAGTATTTAAAGCATTCTGCCAATAATATACATTTTATATGAAATAATTTTATTTTTATTGTTACATTCTGTATGAAATTTACTCCTGTAGAATATGATTTTATGAAAATTAATTTCAATAATGTCTTACATAACAGGAAACAAAAAATTTTCTTGAGTGGTTCGCTTTAACAATTTTTTTAAAGATTAACGTCAAAGAAACAAGTTTACTTGTGATGAAATGAAATCAAATTTAAAACAATCCAATTAATAGAACTAAATCAAATTTAAAACAATCCAATTAATAGAACTGAATGGTGTGCATGTTAATTTTTAATTTTATTTTCAATTTAACATTAATTTTTTTATTTTCTCCTTGATAATAGGATTTTATAATGAATAATTTTCGTAAAGGCAAAACATGAAACATAAATATTATTGAGTTATCATCTTAAACAAAATATTTTTAAGATTTTTGTCATGGAAACAAATTTAATTGAGGCAAAATGTAGTTTTTTTTTTCATATTCAATACAAGGTTTTCAAAAGAGCTTTTGTCATATGCAATAACTAAACATAAGAATATAATGAAAAACGGTATCCTTTTTACGTTGTATAGAGATTGTTATAAAATACTAGTATTGTATAACTATGTACTGATTATACTATATTACTATTGATGCTATACTACTATATATACTACTGATGTCGTCATCAGACCCTGATTCAAATATACGAGCTAGTGTTCCCGGGTCTTTCCTTTGATCTAAACTCCGAACCGTCATCAATAAGTCACTGTACACCTCTAGTACGAACTTAATGAATCAACCAACTTATAAATAAATAGTTTCACAAAAAGTATAAGTATATATGTTCTGCAGTAATATGACTATTTCTAACACGAGTACTGACATGTGTACTACGTACTGACAATATTGTTTCCTTGTATTAAATATGTCACAATATTATTACAGCTTATATATACACTGTTAAAAATTATTACGGCATTGTACCAAACTTTGGTACCCATTTAGCTATAACCAACATTAGGTGCTTAGTTTCACCAATTTACGGTGCTACCATGGATGGTTTAGTGGTGAATCGTTTCACCAAAATTCATAACGTTGCATAAAACTCAAATTTCGAGTTTTCTTTAGTATTGTAGTAGTATTTTTGTACCGAAGCTGGCAACCCTCCGATCGCAAGATGACAACTTGTCACCGACCAGGCTCGAACTTGGAATCCTCTGATTTATAACTGAACACCTTTATCGACTGGGACATGGAGGACCATGTTAGGTGCTGTCTTTTTTGGAGGTGCTGTTGAGGTAGCGACAGCGAAATTTCGGTTGCAGTTAAAGAGGTTGAACCAATTATCGGTGAAACCTCTGCAATTTTCCGATAAAGGATTTTTGGTTCAACCTAGATTCCACCATAATATGGCGTAGACCTCTGTTTTGCACCAAGATATGGTACATCGTTGAACTGAAATTTTTAACAGAGTACTTAATTTTCTTTTTGTTCTTGTACATTTGTTTTTTCCGGTAAACACTTCTTCATTCAAGATCCTCTCTATTGAGATGGTCATACACAGAAAGTATATATTTAGCTGTAATAAAGTAACTTCCGCGTTCTTTCTTCTTGTATATGTTTTGGTCCTGTAATTAGGAACTTCATGAAATATAATTTTCATAAAAATTCCCATTTTAGGATATATCATTTGTCCTGACCTTAGACTTTTAAAAAATAGTTTAATTTTTTTGAATATCGCAATCAGGAAACAAGTGTATCTGTGCTTATATTCTCTGCACTATCTAAACGGCTTAAGAATTTCACAAATAGTATGCTTTTCTAAATTCTCACGAAGTGTTGGAATTTGTAAAAAGTCATTTATAGTATTTTTATTTAGAACAATATTCTTAAAAACGAGCCCTCAAATTAAAAAACCAGATAGATCACTTTTGACTAATTTTTTTAATAGAAATCAGGAACTAATTAATTGCATTATTACACTGTTAAAAATTATTACGATCTTGCATCAAAATGCGGTACACATTTAGCTGAAACCAACATTTGGTGCTCAGTTTCAAAATTTTACGGTGCTACCACGGACACCATTTAGTGGTGAAGCGTTGCACCAAAACGTTAGGTGGTCAGCCCACCCAACCATGGGCACAACCATCCAACGCGTTGGATGGTTGTGCCCATGGTTCAACCATGCAACGTTGAATAAAACTCAAAATTCGAGTTTTCTTAGTATTTTAGTAGAAGTATTTTTGTAGCGATGCTGGCAACCCTCTGATCGCAAGATGACAACTTTTTACTTTTCTTTGTCAAGTCTACCGATCGGGTTCGAACTAGGAATCCTCTGATTCATAGCTGAACGCCTTTAACCACTGGGCCACAGAGGCCCTTATTCGTCGTTGTCTTTCTTGGCGGGGATTCACCGGCTTGTTGATGTAGCGCCAGCGAAAATTTCGGTTGCAGTTAAAGAGGTTGAACCAATTATCGGTGAAGCCTCCGCTTTTTTTCCGATAAGGGATTTTTTTGGTTCAACCTAGATTCCACCATAATATGGTGTAATTTGCTGCAGACTTTTGTTTTGCACCAAGATATGGACATCGTTGAACTGTCATTTTTAACAGTGTAATGTAAAAATGCTATCTTCTTTTTTTATAAATTGGTATTAGATAGACATAAATTTTAACCAAATTTAAGATCTGTATAAGTATTACTTTGAGGGATTTGTTTTTCTTTTGGACCTATCTGGTTTTGCAACTAAGCTATGGGATATATCTGGTTTTGCAACTGATAACTACACTACGATTGGTCTATCTTTGCTCTATCTTTGGAACTGATTTCTTTATTTATCTGGTTTTGCAACCAACTGCTACTTTACAACCGTAAAATGAAATCTAGCTGCTTTAGTAATGTAAATTCACTGATTTTTAATGTAAATTCTGTATTTATTGTTTTATTATAAATATCATAATTGTGGATTTAGGTATACATATGGGTATACAATATTTGCAATAAAATTACATATATTTATATTATTATATCAAAATAAAATAGTTTGCATGGTTGTTGTAATGTATTTGTCCTGTTTAAATGTTACGTATATAATTGTGTCTAGTATCTATTTTCTTTGTTTATATTTTCTTTGTTTTAACTTGACTTTATGGAAAGTAATTTTTATAAAGCTTCTTATACAAAAAAACATAAGTTGCCTTGGGTTGATGGTTTAAAAAAAATTCGACTGCAGTCAAGGAAACAATTTATTCCGGAGTTAAACATATTTATATTTTTTATACGTCAACTTATATCCAAGATGTTTACAATCTTGAATGCAGAGTATTTATAAATAAAAACTCATATGTAATTTGTATATAAATAAATAAAATTTTATGAGAAATTTTCAAACGCATAAAATTAACGAGTTGGCACTCTTGACGAGTTTACTATCATATATAATAACACAACTAAAGAATATAATAAACATCGGTACATTTTACTATTTCAGTAAAGTTTTGTAAATAACATTAGGAATTAAGAACTGAAAAATCGTTGCAACGCTCTTTGAGATATGTTTTTTCGTATTATTACATTGTTCTTGTTAAGTGTATAACTTCTGTGTTCATTGTTTTCTATATGTGTTTTATTCCTGTAAATTCCCCTTCATGAAATATCCTTTTCGTGAAGATTTCCATACCAGGAAACATAAATTGACCCCTTTTGATGTCTTTAGAAAATAATTTTCTAATAGATATGGAAACAGGATTTGGTTGTCCTATAGGCGTCACATTTACAGTTATTTCGTTATTATGAACAGAAAAATCATTACAACGCCCTTTGAGATATGTGTCTTCCTAATATTACATTGTTCTTGTTAAGTGTATAACTTCTGTGTTCATTGTTTTATATTTGTGTTTTATTCCTGTAAATTCCCCTTCATGAAATATCCTTTTCGTGAAGATTTCCATACCAGGAAACATAAATCGACGTCTTTTGATGTCTTTAGAAAATAATTTTCTAATAGATATGGAAACAGGATTTGGTTGTCCTATAGGCGTCACATTTACACAGTTATTTCACTATTTCTAACACTACAACTAACATCGTTTCTGTGTGTACTTTCTTTGTTCTTTTGTTCCTGTATTTAGGGACTTTATGAAACATCATTTTTATAAAGATTACCATATCAGGATACATAAATTCTCCTGACCTTAGACTTTTAGAAAATTAGTTTCTGAATATCACAATCAGGAAACAAGCCTCGTTGAGTTTATACTCCCAGCAATATTAAAAACCGAACAGTATCACAGTATATGTGTTTACACATTATGTCATGTATTTAACATCGTGAAAAATCAAATACAATATTTTTTTCTAACAATATTTTTAAAACCACGAAACCCGTATGTTAAATGAAAATAATTTTCTAATAGATATGGAAACAGGATTTGGTTGTCCTATAGGCGTCACATTTACGCAGTTATTTGACTATTTATAACACTACAACTAATACCGTTCTTGTGTGTACTTTCTTTGTTATTTTGTTCCTGTATTTAGGGATTTCATGAAACATCATTTTCATAAAGATTCCAATATCAGGATACATAAATTCTCCTGACCTTAGACTTTTAGAAAATTAGTTTCTGAATATTACAATCAGGAAACAAGTCTCGTTGAGTTTATACTCTCAGCAATATTAAAAACCAAACAGTGTCACAGTATATGTGTTTCCACATTATGTCAATGTATTTGACATCGTGAAAAATCAAATACAATATTTTTTTCTAACAATATTCTTAAAACTACGAAACCCGTATGTTCTTATATAATATATAATTAGTTACTGTATATATAATTAGTTCTTGTATATTATATATACAGTATAGTAGCCAAGATTTTTTTGTCCAGTTCTCTAACAATTGGTTTGATTCCAAAAAGACAATTCAGTGTAGTTCATGTCATCTACAATTTTAATAATATAGATCAACATCTGTTCATCTTATTTAAACTGTAGTTAGTTTGCATGGTTGTTGCAATGTATCTGTTTTGTTGAAATGTGACGTAATACGAATGTCATTATGTGTAACATCCATTTTCTTTGTTTATATGTGTTATATATTTTCTTGAAAACTCGACTTCAAGAAAAAATATTTTGATAAAGCTATGACTTGATATCTTCAGAAATTCATTTTTCAATGATTGCAGTCTAGTCTACGAAACAACTTCGATCATACTTATATATTATCGCAATTTCTAAAAAAGTTCAGTAAATTTATATTCTATATATGTAAATGTATATCAAAGAAATTTGCAATCTGTAAAGAGGAGTATAATAAATTATAAAAATTGTAGAGGAGTATTATAATAAGAGGAGTATATATTTTGATAATTTATTTGTATTAAATATTCCATTTTAATACAAAAAAACTATCAAACTTTCCAACTCTAACTTCTTAAAATTGGCGAGTTGGCGCCCTTAAGAAATTTGCTGCCATATATAATAACACAAGTAATATAATAACACAACTAATTTGATTAACATTTGTGCATTTTATAAATAGGTACTTCAAAGTTAGTAAAATGCACTAATATTTTATTACATTCGATGCTTATCGCGGCTTCGAATACAAGAGTTGCAATTTTGAAAAAGATATGTACTCAAAATTGAGTAGATGCCTGCCAACATAGGCTGCCGTCAATAATCACTTTCAATAAATATTGACAATTATAACTAAGCCATACCGGGACTCGTACCCAGATACTCAGCAACGTAGTCCAGTGCCTTATCCGTTAAACTGCCAGGGCGACATTAAGAAGATATAAACAAAACAAAATGTTGAAAAAAGGTAATAGGAAGAAGAAAAAGAATAGGAAGTAAGATAATTAAGTTGTAATAATTCATTTTCTATTGAAGAAATCGACATCAAATAATGGGGAGAACCATCTTCTGAACTACTATTTTAAGTATGACAGATTTCATTAAGATAGTTTTAACAGAAGCTAAGATTAGCAATATTAAATCACATTGCTGCCTTTTGAAAATGTACGGTTACTTGCATTTGAGTATGTCATACGCCCGATTACGATGCAATTAAACTTAAAAAGAACGAGTAAGTTTAGTTACTCCTTCTTAAGTACCTGTGTTTCTTACAGTGTATACTGTAATATTATGAAGATATGGTCTGCTTATAAAATTGTTGCAACGTTTTATGGTCTTCTAGAGATGTGGCATGCTATAACACTTTGCTTGTTAAGTGTAACTTCTGTCTTCAGTGTTTAGTATTAACTTCCTGTAAATACATGTAAATACATGTAAATATGTGTAGTGTCCTGTAAATATATGTAGTGTTAACTTCCTGTAAATACGACTTCGTGAAACATCCTTTTCATGAAGACTGCCAAATCAGGAAACATTAATTGTCCTGTCTTGATGTCTTTAGAAAATAAGTTTCTAAAAGATATGGAAACAGGAAACAAATTTTTGTGTGAATATATTACAGTAGAACTCCAATTATCCGGATCAAGTGGGACCAGATCCCATCCGGATAATCAAATATCCGGATAATTGAATAATTCACGAAAAAAAAAGTTATTTCTTAGTAAAAAAAGAATTCTGCTTTACTATATAATGTCATTTAATGACTATTAAAAACAATATCATTCACCTACAAGAAACTTTTTAAATGTGGATTTTGCTGATTTTTTTTCCTGAAAGCGATCCGGATCCGAATAATTGGCGATCCCCTTCGTTTGGTCCGGATAACTGGAGTTTGGATAATTGGAGTTCTATATTACACCGTTTTTGTGAATTATCCGATTATCCGGATGGGGTCTGATCCCAATTGCTCCGAATCATTGGAGTTCTACTGTATCAGTGTTATAGCTTAAGTACCCAAGCATTGTGTTATTGCATGCTAGATGTTTGTGTTATGTTAATACTTTTATCTTCTGACTAAAGTAAAAAAACGTTATAAAAAGATACTAAGCATTGAATATAATAAATGCGTCGATGTCAAAATAATCTATCGATATTATTGAACAAATTAAAACAAAAAAAGTGTCCAAAATAAATTATTTATCTTGAATAATTCGTAATTAAATGCATCTGTTTGTTGAATGCATTAAATATTTTGAGACTTGATAAAAATACTAAAATAATGCCACTTGCCTGTGGTACAGACATAAGTAAGTCAAATAAAAATAATTATTAATGAATCTGTGATTGGATTAAACAATTCCTTCATATATGTTAAATAATTGCTAATATATACATTTAGATGTCTATATTTGAAGACAATGGTTTGAAATCGCAAAATAAAGATGTGTATTAGACTAACAAAGTTTGGGAAACAATATTACTTGCACTTTATTGGTAAACCAAAACAAAACGATGATTGGCGTATTTTTACCAATGACTTAATTTTTATAGGTCACTTATCATTTCTTTTATGTGATTGAGTAAATTTAGATTATTAATTACAAAATTAATTCAACTATCATATTTAATCTTCTTAATAATGAATCTTCTTAAAATTCAAATGTTTTCCTACCGTTCAAATATTGATAGGATACAAACTGCTGATAAGAACCTCCATTTTAAAACGTCTGTTGCCCATATTTTTCTTAGTGGAAATTTGGGTATTGCTGTAGTCTGCATTTTTATTTGTGTATGAAAATAAAATTTCTTTGTAAAAAATGACTTTAAAACTATAAAAATATATATTTAACCATTTCACTTTTAATGTGTTGTATAATACCCGATGTAGTGTAATACGTAGTATTTTCACTACGAAATCAAACTCGTCTAAAACCTAGCTATTTTGATATAATTTTAATACATTACCCAATCGCATATGAATGTGGAATATGCAGTTTACTGCAAGCATGACTTCCTGGACTATACAGAAATTCAACAGGTGACAGACAATGACAACGAACTATAACTGTTACACCGGTACACATCTGAAAGGTTTTTCGTACTTTAAAGTTTTTTTTAACTACATTATACATACATTTTGTCCATGCAATCAGCATCGCAAGCAAATGGGATCAGCATTTTACGGAGAGTTGCTCTGGGGAATGGTTGAGAATAGGATGAGACACACTTTGTAAGGTTTAGTTTTATTAGCGTTCTTTATATTGTATTCCTGTTTCGGTCTGTCTTCTTGAAAATGACTTTCTTGAAGATTCGGTAACCAGGATACATAATAATCCTGACATGCAGTTTCATCAGAAAACTTTTTCTGATGACAAGTAACTCAGGAGATAAAATGCAATGTTATGTTACTTTGCTGTTGTCTTTATGTAATTTTTTTGTCTCTGTGTTATTTTTCTGTTGTCTTTATGTTACACTTTTCTATTGTCTTTGTGGTACTTTTCTGCTGTGTTAACTTTCTGTTGCTTTTGTGTTATTTTTATGTCGTTTTTGTGATACTTTTTCGTTGTCGTGTTACTCTTTTGCTATATTGATGCTACTTTTCCGTTGTCGTGTTACTCTTTTGCTATATTGATGCTACTTTTTTTGTTGTCTTTATGTAACTTTACTGTTAAGTTACTGTATTGTTGTCGTTAAGTAATGCAAAGACGTTGCAATAACGATGGACAGTCAGTACTGATATTGAAAAGACATCCCTTTATTATGTGTATTTTATCCCTTTTCAAGTCTCTCTCAAATTTCATTATTTTTTTACAATGCAAGCTAGTTACATTTTCATAGCAATTAAACAAACTTTAGTTTAAGTGCATCGTTTTTAAATAAACATACATTACAAAACCGCCATTTTAGTTGTTGAAAATACATCACTAAATGGCGAAACTCCGCCATAGAACCCACAATGTTCGATACCATCCCTCAAAATATAGAGTCAAAGAACGTATAATTGTCAGAAGGTACGTCAAAACGTAAGTGTTGCCTTCTTGTTCGGGCACAGTATTTAAGTAGGCAGCTAGTTGTTTAGTTTAATATCGCTAAAGACATTACTTCTCTATATGTAATAAATATATGCTTGAAAAGTTGTACGACAGTAAAGAATTTTCCAAATATAGGCTATTTTTACACAATTTTAGGGTAGTGAATTAAATGGTGCAAACCCAACAAGTCAATGGAAAACATATCCCCTTCCTAGATTAAGAAATAATAAAGTACATTAGGTAGGCTTGGCTTGGGAAATGTTTCGGTATATATAAAAATATTGTGAGTAATTAATAAGTCGCGATTTCGATTTCGTAATTTTTTTTATTTGATTTCACGATTAGTTGGTTTTACATTTACTCGATTTTACGATGTCTTGATTTTACGATAACTCGATTTCACTATGACTCGATTTTACGATGACTCGATTTTACGATGACTCGATTTTACGATAACTCGATTTTACGATGACTCGATTTTACGATGACTCGATTTTACGATAACTCGATTTTTACGGTGTCTTGATTTTACGATAACTCGATTTTACGATAACTCGATTTTACAATGACTCGATTTTACGATAACTCGATTTTACGATGTCTCGATTTTACGATAACTCGATTTTACGATGACTCGATTTTACAATGACTCGATTTTACAATGACTCGATTTTACGATGACTCGATTTTATAATGACTCGATTTTACGATGACTCGATTTTACGATAACTCGATTTTACGATAACTCGATTTTACGATGACTCGATTTTACGATAACTCGATTTTTACGGTGTCTTGATTTTACGATAACTCGATTTTACGATAACTCGATTTTACGATGACTCGATTTTACGATAACTCGATTTTACGATGTCTCGATTTTACGATAACTCGATTTTACGATGACTCGATTTTACAATGACTCGATTTTACAATGACTCGATTTTACGATGACTCGATTTTATAATGACTCGATTTTACGATGACTAGATTTTACGATAACTCGATTTTACGATAACTCGATTTTACGATGACTCGATTTTACGATAACTCGATTTTTACGGTGTCTTGATTTTACGATAACTCGATTTTACGATAACTCGATTTTACGATGACTCGATTTTACGATAACTCGATTTTACGGTGTCTCGATTTTACGATAACTCGATTTTACGATGACTCGATTTTACAATGACTCGATTTTACAATGACTCGATTTTACGATGACTCGATTTTATAATGACTCGATTTTTCGATTATTCGGAAGTACACTCGGTAGTACGGAGGTAGTCCAGAAAATGCTCACAAGTTTATAAATAGAGCTCTTGCAATCACGTGTGACTTTCAAAAAAGTTTTTTTTAGACATACTACATTGTTTCTTTCATAGCTCATTGGTGTTTAGTTGGCCACCAAAAACCGTTTCCAGGTAAAGAGCAGAAGATGGACAATGAGAATGCATTGCCCTGTTTCTTATTCAAAAAGAATAACGGAAATATCGATATAAAAACAATATACATATCGAAAATATCGATATTTAAATAATATGTATATATCGAAAATATCAACATATTACAAATATCGATATATAAATAATATGTATATATCGAAAATATCGATATTTAAATAATATGTACCGTAAAATGGGGCAACTTTGTGCCACTTTTTGAGGTTTTTTCAGAATATATCTATCATTTATGCACCAATTGCTCTGAAATTTTTACACAACATACCTACTCATCTCGGCTATCCAATGATGGGTAGAAAAAAATGTTTTCTTTATAGAAAGGGAGGGGGAATTTTTTTCGTGTGGCACAAAGTTGTACCCGGTTGGGTGCAACTTTGTGCCACTCTCTTTTCTGCCTCTAAAACACATTGAAACTTAATGTGGCACAATCTTGACCATACATTTTTTCATACTCAGCTCATCTACTATGCTATGAGCAGGGAAATAAAATTTGTTCTCATCATTTTACTGTTTTTTTTTTCGCATTTTTATCAATTTGGAAGTGTGCGAAATGGAAGAAGACGAGTTTTTTTAAAACTTTTAATGATAAACTGTTTTATAATATTACATTACAAAAAATAATTTTAAATGACATTAGTGGAGTGTAGAGGCAGCGCTATGAACTTAACATCATTTTCCTGACACAAACGCCGGACATGAGAACTAAGATGTGAACTGAGATTGTCTCCTATAAGTACCACTTTGTTTCCTGCGGACTAGTAACATGGTATATTCAAACCAATCTTCCTGATTTCTTCAGACCTTCAGATGGGGATGATTCAGCATCCTTTCTCTTCTTCAGCATAAATGCAAGTGAATTTCGATGAATTCCATACCTCTCTTGGGCCTTACGGATGGAAATCCTCTTCTCAGTAATTTCCCCTAACACCTTTTCAAGGTATTCATTAGTGTAAGCCCGATAAGGGCGACCTCCGACATTCTTTCTGTCACCACGGACCATTATCTGCAAAAAAGTATTGAATAAAAAGCAGATTAAAGCTAAAAAAAAAAAAATTGAGTGGCACAAAGTTGTACCCCAAAGTTGTCATTTTTGATAACATGTGAGCTTATGGCGAAACTAACAAACATTTTGAATTGCTTAATACAGCAAATTGTAGATAATAATATAGTGATTAATGTATAAACTTACCAAATCTCCAGGGGAACAACTAATATGAGGTCCAGATGAGACTCTCCTGGTATCTTAAAAACCTTCAAACACTGTGATCACAAACAATATTTTCTTGAAACCACAACTGATAACTGACCAGATTATTATATGCTCGTTTAGATTCAACATCATCATAGCTAACTACAGGATTTTTTCCAAACCTCTAGTTGCATTTATATTACCGCTAGAACGCATTGAAGTCTGGAAATCGTCTGTGGCACAATGTTGCAACCTGTGGCACAAAGTTGCCCCATTTTACGGTATATATCGAAAATATCGATATTTAAATAAAGTGTATATATCGAAAGTATCGATATTTAAATAATATGTATATATCGAAAATATCGATATTTAAATAATATGTATATATCGATATTTAAATAATATGTATATATCGATATTTAAATAATATGTATATATCGATATTTAAATAATATGTATATATCGATATTTAAATAATATGTATATATCGATATTTAAATAATATGTATATATCGATATTTAAATAATATGTATATATCGATATTTAAATAATATGTATATATCGATATTTAAATAATATGTATATATCGATATTTAAATAATATGTATATATCGATATTTAAATAATATGTATATATCGAAAATATCGACATATTAAAAATATCGATTAACCCAAAATATCTATATCTGACTGGCGATTAATCGCGATGGCAAAATGTCAACATCGCCCAAGCCTGGTAGGGTGGGTCTATACAGATGACCGCAGGGTCTAAGGCGTGTAAAGTTAAACTCAAGTGATTGGCACATTTCTATCGCCTCACGCTTTTTACGTTGTCGCTCGTTACTTGAACGACGCTTGCGAGTATTAGATGAGCGTAAAATAGATGCAGCCGCTCCAACGATGTTTTCCAGCTTATATTTTCGTTATACACAGTTTCATTACCAATATTTTTCTTACGCATGTGTTTGTTACGTACGTTTATGCCACGCACGTTTTTGTCACGGTCATGGTTTTGTTACAGATTATTTGTCCCTACATGACCTCCCACCTGAAACTGATTTTAAAGACGTTACAAGTCAAAAATAAACATATTTCTAAATCTGTGTATTTAATGAGGCAACGCGAGGCACGCAGCTAGTAAAATCGTTTTAAGGTTATTTTTTTTTTCTTCTGAATTATTTAAAAATATAACCTGTTACACGTATTCTATAAACTGCTAATTTTACATGGCGTATTTTTAACACTTCAATATCGAAAAACTAGATTTTCTATGCTAAATTTCCTGTGATCAAAATAAAAACAAGAAATTTAATCCTATTATAATAATAATCATGTTTTCGTGCTTAAATTCGATCCTACGTGCTTTTTAGCTTATTAGAAAGTGAGGAAAGGACATTATCATTAAAATCTATTTAAAAATGCATAGCACTCAAAAATGTATAGATTTTTGCATATGAATGATAAAGAACTGAATATCGCTGGCAGATTATCGCTGTTTTCTTGGTTTTTTACATCATTTGCTTTTGTGAGCCCTTAAAACCATTTTTATTTTATTTTTTTTAAAGTAAGTTTGTGTTCTTCCGCTCTGAAAGGAGAAAAAAACTCATCGTAAGCTTATTGATTTTTATCTCAGAGAAAATGCATTAATTTTGACAGGTTCGTGACATAAAAAACTTTTTTAAACATAATTATCTGGAATTTTTTATGCGTTTCTGGAGGAGGAAAAAGTCTTAAAACCTTTAGAGATGTCAATTCAAATTTAATAGAAAATAAAAAAAATATGTAATTTCGATTATTTTGTTTGCAAAACTGCATTTTAAATTAATGCGCCTTGGATGTTTTTAATGTAAAATATCAAAATAAAAAACATAATATTTTATGGGCTACCATCCTTCGAGCATAAATATTTCAATATAATCTTGAGCCCAACTAGATTTATGATAATGCTTATAAAAATATATAAATAACAATAGGCATGCACAATTATAACACATAATATATAATTAAAATATGCAATGTAATCCGGAAAGTCCTACAACTTGGTATTTAAATGTTTATACGCATGTTAAAATGTTTAAACACATGTATAAATTTTACACATATGTTTAGATGTTTATACACATGTATAAATCTCTATAGATAAGTGTAAATGTTTATATACATGTTTAAATGTTTATACACATGTTTGAATGTTTAAACACAAATTGAAATGTTTATACACATGTTTAAATGTTTATACACATGTTTAAAAGTTCATACACATATATAAATGTAGACATGTTTAAATGTTTATACACATATTTAAACTTTACACATGTTTTTAAATGTTCATAACATTTGTAACAGGTTCGTGATATGTTCATCACATGAAACGTGTTAATAAAATTGTTAAATGTTCATGTGCATAACATTTCCATGTTCATAATGTTCATAAATATCTATAGATATGTTTAAATGTTTATACACATGTTTAAATGTTTATGCACATGTTTAAATGTTCATAACATGTTTAAATATGTATACACATGTTTAAATATGTATACACATGTTTAAACGTTTATTCACAAATTTAAATGTTTATACATTAGTTTAAATATTTCTAAAATATTTAAATTTTTTTACACATGTTTAAAAGTTCATACACATGTATAAATGTAGACATGTTTAAATGTTTATACACATATTTAAACTTTATACATATTTTTAAATGTTCATGACATTTGTAACGGGTTCAGATATGTTCATTACATGACACGTGTTCATAACATTGTTAAATGTTCATGTCCATAATATTTCCATGTTTCATAATGTTCATAACATTTATAAATGTCTATAGATGTGTTTAAATGTTTATACACATGTTTAAATGTATCTAACATGTTTAACACTAATATTTTTAACATGTTTAACATTAATCTGTTATACACACTTTGAATGTTTCTCAACATGTCTATAGGTTAAGTGAGATTAATTCAAAAGTTGCAAATGGTTTTTACACTTATCTATCCCAGGTTATAAATAAAAAATAATTCAAAAACATAGATTAGTTTTTATTTCAAACGTCAAAAGTACGCTTGCAAGTAATCATTTTTCTATCCAAAAATTACTACTTTAAACTTCAATTTCATACTCTGAATAATTAGGTTTTCTCGGAAATTTTTAAAATTTCGTCAGCAATTCAGCATTTGGACAATTGTCAATATTAAGTTCGTAAACATATTTTGATCACAACATGGAACGAATAGCATAAAAAACAAAAATTCTTGACAGATGATTTTTCAAAGAAAGATATATCGCATTAGATTATCAAAATTAAAAAAGCGGGCATTTTTAAAATGTGTAAGTTATAACGTTTTAGATTATGGAAATAATCAAAATCAATAAAACATAATCTTATAAATTAAGTCCTTTTCAGGAAGTTAATGTTTTACCCCCTCCCACCCCCCCACCCCCATCCCTGTAATATACCGCCTTAACAATTAAGTTTTAAAAATTAATATGTTTTTAATGATACGTAAATTCTGCATTAATAATTTTGTAACAGTTAAACATCAATATCAGAGGTAATTTCAATAATATCTTTATAAATTAACAAGAAAATAAGCTTGATTTTGCATATTTAAACATTTCTCAAAATAAACTAGAACACTGTTAAAAATATGTATTCAAATATTATCAAAATGTACTCATTTTTGAATACCCTCGATACTTATCATGGCTCCGAATACATAAGTTTAAATTTTGAAAAAGACATGTACTTAAAAATGAGTACAATGCGTAAAAATGAATAAAAAGAGCAGATTATAGTATACAGCCTTCATAAATCACTTTTAATAATTATCTACAATTACAACCGAGACTTACCGGGAATCGAACCCAGATCTGCAGGCACCGCTGTCCAGAGCCTTATCCGTTAAGCTACCAGGGCGATTTGAAGAAGTTATAAACAGAATTAATGTTGAAAATGTGTTCTAAAAGAACGGGAAGTAAGATAATTGAATTGCAACAACTCAGTTTCCATTTAAGCAATCGACATCAAATAATGTTGAAAACCATCTTCTGAACAACTATTTTAAGTTTGTCAGATCGCTTTGTTAAGATGGCTTGAACAGAAGCTGAGATGAGCAATATTAAATCAGACTGCTCATTTTTGCGAAAATACGATTACTTAAATTTGAGTACGTCATCGCTCATTTGCGATGCAACTGTACTCAAAGTAAAACGAGTACGTTCATGTACTCATTTTTAAGCACCTTTTTTCTTACAGTGTAGTTAAAAGAAACTTTAATGATTTCCAAATACAACACATCCCACCAATTTTTTATCAGTAAATCCAACAATAGGATCGGCAAGTCTTTTTTAAATGACAATACATGGAAACACCGTTACTAACGGTACCTCATTAAAACGTCTGCAAACAAAAATATATACAAATCAACGGTGACAAGACTCATGCGGAACTCCACTGGGGAAAAATGCATTTAAATGAATGAAAAATGCAAGCTTATGCTTCCGTGGTTACCTTAAGATTATCTTTCTGCTTCCGTAGTTCGACAAGAAGTCGCATTCTAATTCCTGAGTTTTGTAAGCTAAGCAGACAATGGGATGACTACGAAAAAAAGAATAATCGCAATCTTATTCTTCGGCCTGCTTTTGTTGCTTGATTGCAAGAATACGAGGGTCGTTTACTATAACTTGTTAGTGCTTTTCTTTAGTAATTATTCCAGCATTGTGAGACGGCATTTTTTTAAAAATTATTATTGCTTTTAATGAGAACACTTGAGAGCCATTGTGCGGATCGGCATTTTTAAAATACCGTGATATAACAAAATTGCGTGTTCTTTGGAGATTCTTCTAATAAAAGGAATGCATATTAAAGTTTTATCTAGAATTACAAGTAATGTTTCTTGTTAATTAATAAACTGCATTGTACCCTTGCAAAAGTTTAGGGGGTAACTAAAAAGCTATAAATATGTCAAGAAGGCAACAAAATTTATTTACGGTTCTCCCCATTTGTTTTTCTTATATTTCTCTCTGTCTGTTCGATGTTTCTTTATTCGTTCGTTTGTATGTTCGTTTGTTTACTCGTTTGTTCGTTCATTTGCATGCTCATTTGATTGTTAGTTTTTTCGTTCGTTCATTCGGCCACCTTTTGAACATGCACTTTATTCACAAAATCCAAACAAATTCTTAATGTAAGTTATTTCAGATCGCCTAAACTAATATTTAATTTAATATAAAAATTCCCCAAAACAATGATATTTTTTATAACTTTTGAAAAGGGAGCATATATGTTATTCTCCATAATATTTTTTATAACTTTTAAAAATGAGCATATGTGCTATTTTCCATAATATTTTTTATAACTTCTGAAAGTGAGCATATGTGCTATTTTCCATAATATTTTTTTATAACTTCTGAAAAGGAGCATATGTGCTATTTTCCATAATATTTTTTTATAACTTTTGAAAAGGAGCATATCTGCTATTTTCCATAATATTTTTTTATAACTTTTGAAAAGGACCATATGTACTATTTTCCATAATATTTTTTATAACTTCTGAAAATGAGCATATGTGCTATTTTCCATAATATTTTTTTATAACTTCTGAAAAATAGCATATGTGTTATTTTCCATAATATTTTTTTATAACTTTTAAAAATGAGCATATGTGCTATTTTCCATAATATTTTTTATAACTTCTGAAAAGGAGCATATGTGCTATTTTCCATAATATTTTTTATAACTTCTGAAAAGGAGCATATGTGCTATTTTCCATAATATTTTTTTTATAACTTTTAAAAAGGAGCATATGTGCTATTTCCCATAATATTTTTTTATAACTTTTGAAAAGGAGCATATGTGGGATTTTCCATAATATTTTTTATAACTTCTGAAAATGAGCATATGTGCTATTTTCCATAATATTTTCTTATAACTTTTGAAAAGGAGCATATGTGCTATTTTCCATAATATTTTTTATAACTTCTGAAAATGAGCATATGTGCTATTTTCCATAATATTTTCTTATAACTTTTTAAAAGGAGCATATGTGCGATTTTCCATAATATTTTTTATAACTTCTGAAAATGAGCATATGTGCAATTTTCCATAATATTTTTTTATAACTTCTGAAAATGAGCATATGTGCTATTTTCCATAATATTTTCTTATAACTTTTGAAAAGGAGCATATGTGCTATTTTCCATAATATTTTTTATAACTTCTGAAAATGAGCATATGTGCTATTTTCCATAATATTTTCTTATAACTTTTTAAAAGGAGCATATGTGCGATTTTCCATAATATTTTTTATAACTTCTGAAAATGAGCATATGTGCAATTTTCCATAATATTTTTTTATAACTTCTGAAAATGAGCATATGTGCTATTTTCCATAATCATTTAACCTTCAGATCTTGAGTAATTGCTATTTTCCATAATCATTTAACCTTCAGATCTTGAGTAATTGCTATTTGCATGTTATAATGGTACAAATAACCCAAATAAAAAAGTTTAATTAATAAACCACCAATTTAATTAATTTCTTCTTTTTTTTTGTTTAAAGAAACTCTCATTGTATATTGAATTCATTTATTTTTACAGTTCAATTAAATACTCTTCTTGTAAAGAATGAAGCAAACCAAACTCTTATCCCTGGAAACAAGCTTATATTAGTTGCTTCAGATATGTTGCTTACCTTCACAGGACGCGGGTTCGATCCTCATCATGTGTGTAACAATTTGATAATCAGAGAGTTGTCAAATTTGTTCCTTTCGCGACAAAAAATATTCAACGTGTATACGCGGGACTATTGCACGTTAAATCTGATCGTAATTCAATGCTCTGACGCTTATTCAGGTAGCGTCAGGTCATCAGACATTATTCAAAAATACGAGAGCAGTGTTCCCGGGTCTTTCCTTTGAGATAGACCCCGAACAGTTGCCAATATCTCACTATGCAGATGTAATGAGACGTTGATACAACCAACCATGCTGCTTTGCACTCATTTTCTTGTATAAATCAGTCAAATTTGTTGCTAACAGTATATAACAGTGTATTTAATTATGTATTAAAAACATACATATGTTATTTTTATGCTAAATAACATATGATAAAGAACATTAAAGGTTCATAACACACACATTCGAGATTACACGTGAAATATTTTTGTGTTTAACGTTGGAAAACTAACCTTGCTTTTTCCATCGACTAGAATCAGCGCATCAAAAACCTGTGCCATTGTGATGTGTGAACAATAATGACAAAATAATGCAGACTATATGCAAGCTATTGTTCTTTCATTTGTAAGCACTTGCGCAACAAAGCAACAGCTGGCATAGCAAAGGAATACAAAGATTTGTTTCACTACTCGGAAATTTTATTTTGGTTTCTAATTTTTAATAAACGGAACTGCCAATACAGGTCTGGGTACTGTTTTTTTTAAGTATAATGGTTTTTCAACACGGATGTTAACGGTAGGAGGATTTTTTATGCGAGTAATCAAAAGCTAGTATAAAAGTTCACATTGAAAAGTCTTTATTATGTTGAAGACGTGGGCTATGAGTGTAAAAAAACGTAGTGTCTTTACAACTTTGACACGCAATAGGACCTAAAATATATAAGATAGCTAAGTAACGTTGCTTGTACATGTAAGTTTGCATGTACAAGCAACAAGTTTTATTTGTACAAAGTTTAAAGAAAAATTTTAAAAAAATAATAATAAAATACTTTTTTTTTAAGATTTATTAAATTAAATGTTTTTGTGTTTCAATATCCTTCATAAACCCGTAAAAAAAATTGTAAAAACCGCAAAAACCTTTTATTTTGAAACATTGAAATTATTGAAGGGAAAATATTTTTTTTAAAGGTTTTATACATGAAAATTAAAAAAGTTTTTTAAAAAAAAAAAAATTGTCTCAATATCCTTTATGAAACCCTAAAAAATAAACTTCGATTTCACAATTTTGATTAAATTTTTATGCTGATTATTATTTTATTTTTTTGCTGGGATGCTCATTGATCCAAACAGAGGGACGGTTCATTCAAACGACTGGAATACCAGAGGGGGGCAGAGTAGAGGGAATACTAGAATGTAAAGTACCAGGAATACGTACCACTTCATGCTTATACTTACTTATTACTTAATATTCCTACTTATACTTTTTTATACTTATACTTCCTACTGATAAGTACTTATTACTTATACTTCCAACTTATATGTACTTATTACTTATAAATACTTATTACTTATAAGTACTTATTACTTATAAGTACTTATTACTTATAAGTACTTATTACTTATAAGTACTTATTACTTATAAGTACTTATTACTTATAAGTACTTATTACTTATAAGTACTTATTACTTATAAGTACTTATTACTTAAAAGTACATATTACTTATAAGTACTTATTATACTTATTTGTTACTTATTACTTATAAGTACTTATTATACTTATTTGTTACTTATTACTTATAAGTACTTATTACTTATAAGTACTTATTACTTATAAGTACTTATTACTTATAAGTACTTATTACTTATAAGTACTTATTACTTATAAGTACTTATTACTTGTACTTACTTATTACTTATATTTCCTACTTATAAGTACTTATTACTTGTACTTACTTATTACTTATATTTCCTACTTATAAGTACTTATTACTTATACTTACTTATTACTTAAACTTACTTATTACTTGTACTTACTTATTACTTATATTTCCTACTTATAAGTACTTATTACTTGTACTTACCTATTACTTAAACTTACCTATTACTTGTACTTACTTATTACTTAAACTTACTTATTACTTAATACTTATACTTACTACTTATAAGTACTTATTACTTGTACTTACTTATTACCAGAGGGCAGAAAAGGAGGGATTATTAAATCATGTCTCGGGTAGGCCTAGCGTTTTAGACCATTTTTTTACACACCGGCAAAACCGGTGCCATCGGCCGGAAGCAATGTTATCCAATTAGAACTTCTTTTGCACGTAGTCTGGTCCAACATTGCATCCGGCTCCAGTTTTCCGGCGTGTGAAAAAACGACCTGACTCTCTGGGTTAAACAGCGTGTTCAACTTGTATATTAAAATCTTGTCTCTTTCAGTGGCGGAAGCGAAGTACCCCAGATTTCGAGAAGAGTCGTACGTGTCCCTTCCTACCTTAAAAGATGCCCACAAGTCGATGCAAGTCACCCTTGAATTCAGACCTGAATCAAATGACGGCCTGATTCTGTATAGTGGAGAGAAACCCGATCTACACGGGGACTTCATATCTATCACCTTAAACAAAGGATTCATCGAATTCAGGTAGAATACCTTTTTATTACATATTTTAGTATTTGTATTACATGTTGAGCGAGTAGCGACTGTAAATAGAGAACGCCCACTGTGAAAAATGAATTTTCCTATTCACGATGCAAAGGAACGTGGTTAGAAAGGCCCCCATCGCAGAGTCTTGCACAGGATTCATTCAAACGGTATAATGATTCATATTACACTGTTAAAAATTTCAGATAAACTATGTACCATATCTTGGCGTGAAACAGAGGTCTACACCATATGATGGTGAAATCTGGGTTGAACCAAAAATCCTTTATCAAAAAAAGCGGTGGTTTCACCGATAATTGGTTCAACCTTTTTAACTGCATCCGAAATTTTCGCTGTCGCTACATCAACAAATACCTTCAAAAAAGACAACGACGAACCTGGGTCTCGGTGGCCTAGTGGATAAAGGCGTTCAGCTATGAATCAGAGGATTCCTAGTTCGTTCCCAATCGGTGACAAGTTTGCATTTGCGATCAGAAGGTTACCAGCTTCGCTACAAATACTATTACTACAATACTAAGAAAACTCGAATTTTGAGTTTTATGCAACGTTATGAGTTTTGGTTCAACGTTTCACTACTAAACCATTCGTGGTAGCACCGTAAAATGGTAAAACTAAGCACCAAATGTTGGTTGCAGCTAAATGGGTACCAAAGTTTGGTGCCAGATCGTAATAATTTTTAACAGTGTAGACTGGACCCATCAGTCTGCACTGTTAAAAATGCATGCTCATTTTTGGCGAAACTTCCTTCATAGTTGATTAAACTGTCTTCGTTTTTCATATAAATTGTCTTCGTTTGTTATATAAATTGTCTTCGTTTTTTATTAAACTGTCTTAATTTTTTATATAAATTGTCTTCGTTTTTTATCAAACTGTCTTCAATTTTGATTAAACTGTCTTCCTATCTGATTAAAATTTCTTCAATTTGACGAAACTTTCTTTATTTTTAACTAAACTTCGTATATGTCACCTTAAACAAACGATTCATCAAATTCAGGTAGAATACCTCTTTATTACATATTTTAGTATATGTGTCACATGTTGTGCAAGCAGCGACTGCACACTGCAAAAAAAAGTACTTAAAAATGAGTACCTGAACCTATTCGTTTTTCTTTGAGTACAATTGCATCGTAAATGACCGATGACGTACTCGAAATTTAAGTAACCGTACTTTCTCAAAAATGAGCAGTGCGATTTAATATTGCTAATCTCAGCTTCTGTTCAGTCATCTGAATTAAGTGACCTGACAGACTTAAAATAGCTGTTCAGAAGATGGTTTTCCACATTATTTGATGTCGATTGCTTAAATGGAAACTGAGTATTGCAATTATATTACCTTAATTCCCATTCTTTTGGAAAAATATTTGAACATTTCTTATGTTTATAACTTTTACAAGTCGAACTGTTAGTTTAACGGATAAGGTTCAAGACTGCGGTGCATGAGGATCTTGGTTCAGTTCTAAGTCAGTCTTGGTTGCAATTTTTGATATTTATTGAAAGTGATTTATGAAAGAAGCCTATGTAGGCAAGCATCTGTTCTTTTTATTCATTGTAATCTGTTTTTAGTACATGTCTGTTTCAAAATTAAAACTAATGTATTCGGAATTAGTATAAGCATCGAATGTACTAAAATATAAGTACATTTTACTTATTCTTGAGTACCCTTTTTTAACTGTGTAAATTTTAAGAGCGAATGCCCACAGTTAAAAATGAATGCTCCTATTTGAAGAAACTTTTGTCATTTTTGGTAAAACAGACTCCTGCTAAATGCTCCGATAAAATATTTAGTCAAATTAAGGAAATATCTTTTTGTCGTTTTATTTTCACAAAATTTTATTTCGTCAAAAATGAAGAGGATTTCAAATAAAAATCGATGTCTCAATTCGAACCAGGTATATTTTGTCCGAAGTCACGTGCGGAATCAGAAAAGCGTTATTAATTGTGTAAATATACATATAAGAACCAAAATTAGAACTAAATGAGCTGATTCCACCGAAAAAGAATCGGAGTAAATTATTTTTTTAAAAATTTGAAGATTCTAATTTTCGTCAAAAGTCAAATTATTCAATGACGAAACGATTATTAAAATTGACGAAAGTAGCTTGAAGATCGCGGAATACTCATAACGGATAGTTTTCTTTCTTTAATAGACATGTTAAATTATTAAACTACAATAAAATAATTATTCAACTAATGTTATTTAACTAATAGTTATTTTCAATGGGAAAAAATGTGTTTTAGATTAATATAATAGGTTCGTTCTGTAGAAAATTCTGAGGCTAATTCATTGATGTGATAATCATTGGGCCAAAACAGGTTTTGAATATTTTTTTTATTAAATAAGAATATTTATTGGAAATGTGGCGCCATCTATGTACAATAAAATGTAAAATGGCTTCATATAAACATATATTTTTAATTATCACTATTATTGGTTTTATAATATTTAAGGAAAATTAATACAACATTGAAGTCATATAATTCCGTGGAAGTCATGAAGTCATATTCTTTGCTAATAACATAATTATCTTGTATACAATGCTTATTCTTTTAAGTGATCTAGAATAATTTAACATGGTCAGCATAGGAGAGATAAAAATAACTGCCTCTTTTTTTCACACCACTATTCTTCTAAGCAATTAATAAATCTTCTGAAATTGCATACTATTTCTTAAATATTATGGTATTTACACAAAGGTATAAAATGGTATTGTACTTTTCAAACGCGAAATAAAATTATTAATTTTCCGAAACTTAAAACTTTTCCTGTCAAAAATTTATCATTATTTATATTATCATTGAAGAAGCTCATCAATACGCAAGAAAACTGGTACATTTTCCGTTGAGGACTGGTACATTTTCCATTATCCATGGAACCATTGAGGACGCGTTCGCTCTTATGGACACGCATTTTACATTCGCTCTTTCAAACAAGCATATTCCTATAACAGAATTTATGAAATCGGGGACATGTTAAAAACTCCATACAAAATTTCTATGCGGTCTAAAAGTTAGGAAAACGATTTATTCTTATGCATGTTGCATTTCTTATTTTGCTATCATTTCCCCACAAAAACTACATTAAATTCGATGTAAAAAACATTCAAATAAACAATTTTCAAACAAATTGACTCGATTGTTTTAATGGAAAGAAGTCTCGACTAAATCCGAAGGTTATTGTTTAGTTATTCAAATCGAGTAAGACAATTCCTGACACTACAATTTTAATGAAAGTGAAAGAAAATTGTTTAATGTAGTACAACAGATTTATTGTTCTGAAACAAGTGACTAAGTGATGAACAATAGTCGAATCGTTCGTGTCGAAAATTTACTTTCATTCTACCAGGTTACAGAAATTTACTGTCTGAAATTGCAAAAAATTCACAATTTTAATTACTGAATAATGTTTTTCATTGTTGTGGCATTATCCTGTATTATTGAATGTCACCGTTACTTTCTTATTTCAAAATTCTGACACCGGCACATTTGCCTATTGTTAAGGCATTAGTTCGTAATTAACAGAAAATGTACCAGTTATTATTTTATTTCGCGTATGAAGAGTACAATACCATTTTAGAGCTTTGCGTAAATTCCATAATATTTAAGAAATAGTATGCAATTGCATAAGATTTCTTAATTGCTTAGAAGAATAGAGGTTTGAAAAAAGAGGCAGTTCTTTTTATCTCTAAAAGACACATGAAAAGTAAATGTACAAAATGTAATGACAGTTATAAACTAAGGCAGACCCAGCAAAAATAAATTCAGCATAAAACGTTCATATACATCCAAACAATTACCATTGCCAATCACTTTGAGACTACCCTTTATAAGTGCATAAGACAAGTTTTCGAATTGCCCTCCTGAATTATTAACTCAAATCAATATTATTAAAGTACTTATTGCTTATAGTTACTGCTTATAAGTACTTATTACTTTTACTTACAACTTCTAAATATTTATTACTTATCTTACTAGTTGTAAGTACAAATTACTTATACTCCCTACTTATAAGTACTTATTACTGGTAATTACTTATAAGTACTTATTACTTATACTTACTACTTATGAGTACTTATTACTTATACTTACTACTTGTGAGTACTTATTACTTATACTACTTGTGAGTACTTATTACTTATACTACTTGTGAGTACTTATTACTTATACTACTCATTACTTATGCTTCCTACTTAAAAATACTTATTACTTATATTTTTACTTATTAGCACTTATTACTTAAACTTCCTACTTATAAGTACTTATTACTTATACTTACTCATTGCTTAATCTTCCTACTTATACTTACTTCATACTTAAACTTTCTACTAATAAGTACTTATTACTTGTACTTACTTATTACTTGTACTTACTTATTACTTATACTTAATACTTATAAGTACATATTACTTATACTTACTATTTATGAGTACTCATTACTTATACTTACTACTTATAAGTACTTATACTTACTATTTATAAGTACTCATTACTTATACTTACTACTTATAAGTACTTATTCTTATTACTTTTAAGTATTTATACTTACTACTTATAGGTACTTTACTTATTCTTATTACTTTTAAGTATTTATACTTACTACTTAGGTACTTTACTTATAATTACTAATTATTAAGGGTTTACGCTTTCGTTTTACTATAGGTTTGACTGCGGCATGGGAGAAGGTGTTCTTATAAGTGACCAACCTATCGTCTTGCGATCTTGGAATACTTTAACAATCTACAGAGACAGGTGGGACGCGTGGATGCAGTTGAACAGTGGTACTCAAGTTCAAGGCCGCTCCAAGGTAAGATTTCATATATGAATAATAAACCTGCAGATCTCATTTAGACATGATATGCGAGATCAGTTGTTTTCAATCTTTATTCTTCATTCTATGTATACAACTATCTTCTTCACTTGCAAAACGTTTGATCGTATTGTGAGTGAAACTGACTAATATATTTGTGTAACGGTTTCACGTATAGTGTTCGAGAGTATTTTCAGCTTTTCGTAGTGTAATGTAAAATTTAGTAATAATTAAAACATAACTTGTAGGATTTTAACTATTTTATGAGCACCAACTAGTGGTCTGTAGTCATTGGATCAACTGTTTAGCGTAGCGATTGGTCCCATTCAAGACGAACTGTGTGTCATCCATTAGTATTCAACTAGAGATTGTAGTACTTTCTTTGCCAGTATTTCCAGAAGTATACCAGACGATGAACAGAACATATGTCTCTAGAGTTACCAGCATTGCCTGAGAGTTTGAAAAACTTAGAATACACGTCCTGTTCTTTACAACCCTCCAGTCAAATATTCTGTCATTCATAACACCTTCTGAATTTAGTCATTACATTAACTATATGTGCAAACTTGTTTTGTATCTAATAGTTTGAATGAAATATTTTATACAAATTGCCATGTTTATATATATGGTCCGTTATATATATGGTACGTTTTATAAAAAACGTACAGTGGAACTCCAATTATCCAAATATTCCAATTATCGGGATCACTTTTAGAAAAAAGAAATCAGCAAAACCTACATTTTATAAGATTCTTATCGACGAATGATAAAAAAAGTTCCAATACATACCAAATTACATACCAAAGCAAAAAAAAAATTACTAAAAAATAACCTTTTTTCGTGAATTATCCAATTATCCGGATATTCGATTATCCGGATGGGGTTTGGTCCCAATTGATCCGGATAATTGAAGTTCTACTGTACAATTTTGAACTGAAAACACCTTTTCATTGTTAATTGAGTATTGTTTTTGAATGAGTTTATTTTATTTCTTCAGATTAATCTAATGATTAAACCTTTGATTTAAGGCTTGTAATATTTTAATTGTTTGTTTAATGTCTCGTAAATTGTTTATATGCTGTGAATGATAAAGCAGGTGAAACTTTTAATAGATGAAGCCCCTAAAAATCCATCAAAACGGTCCAATATTATTTATTTTTGATTTGCTGAAAAAACAGGTGCAAAATTTTTAATACAAGAACACAAAACGTTTTTTCCACTGCAGACTGTCATTTTAACGAAATTTTTCACTTGACAGTTCCCAATTGCTTATATTTTACATCTAACTTTCAAAATACATACTTTACAAGTTTACATATTTTCAGTTAGTCGTTAGTTGATAATTTTTTCAAATGTTAGTGCTTTATTTCACATGAATAGACAACTACAAAAACAGTTGTATCCAAAAATTCAAAAAATGAGATTTTGATATAAATAAGTACTTTATAACTTTGGTTTCAATTTTAAAATATAATAAAGAAAACAAATCTTTATTTAATAATAAAAAATTCAAAAAAAAAGAAGTCACTCAGACATAAAACTAGCAATGTCCACGCTAATCAAAACTTTATACAGATGCAAAAGCAGTTATATCCAGCAAATTTCAACATGAGCTTCAGAGGAAAAGTTTTCTGTTTGGTTGAAAAGTGGATATAACGACTTTTCTTCTTGAACAAAAGCAAGATGGCCACTCATCCAGTATCAAAACCAGTTAAATCCTCATTCCAGTTTCAAAACCAGGTGTGCGAAAATTCAAAATTATATTATAAATTATTCAGTAATTTGCGAATTTGCACATTTTAGTGAAAAATTTTTATATCTTTTTCTTCATTTTTACAAAAAAAATTACTAGACGGTATTTCGAAAAAATATTAATTTAAATATAGGAAAATTAATTTGTATTAAAATATCGTTTTATTGTGCCGAAATTTGATGTTACTTGGATCCTGGGGGGCGTAATTTGAACCTAAAAGAACAAAAATCACTCCTGGGTCTGCTGTAATGAAAATATAAAAGGGATTGTTGGAGATATTGTGAATCACGACTATTTTTCTATTACAACGGACCAATGAGTAATTAAAAAAATCGGATTATTGAAACCCCCAGAGTTTAAGTAACTCCAAGTTACGGTAATTATTTTGTTTTAGTGAAAAATTGTTGTATTATTTTCTTCATTTTTACACAAAAAATTGCTGGACAGTATTTCGAAAAAATATGAATTTAAATATTAAAAAATTAATTTGTATTAAAATATCGTTTTATTGTGCCGTAATTTGATGTTATTTGGACCCTGGGGGCGTAATTTGAACCTAAAAGAACAAAAAGTTTTAAATCACTCCTGGGTCTGCTGTAATAGAAATATAAAAGGGATTGTTGGAGATATTGTGAATCACGACTATTTTTCTATTACAACGGACCCATGAGTAATTAAAAAAATCGGATTATTGAAACCCTCAGGGTTTAAGTAACTCCAAGTTACGGTAATTATTTTGTTCTAATTTCAAATTGTATTTGCATGTATTGGTATATTGATTTGTTTGTTGAATGTATTGTTTTTTAAATATTAAATAATTAATTGATGTCAAAGTATTTTATTATCCAAAATTGACACGATTTTTATTTCTCTTGCATTTCTTCTTTTTTTCTTTTAATTTCACAATAAATAATTAACCACGATTATTTATTAACTAGTAGGTTCAATCATATTCTTGCTGTTTATATAGCTGTATTTTTGTATTTTGTATGTTTCAATATAAATGTAAATATTTCTGGTTTCATTATTATTCATCAACATTTTATATATTTTGTATTTTTTTATGAATACTGAATATATTTTGTTCAATTTCAATTACAATAATTTTTATAGGACAACAGTACACCTCAAACATCATCTTAAAATTTAAATGAATTTTATTTTCATTAATTATTTTCTTGTTAACATTTAAGCCACCATTAAAACAGAAATAATCATTTATACGCGTCTATTTTTTCCTCTGTCTTTGTTATTGTAATACTGTGAAGTAATAAGATGTTTATTAAGATATTTGTGTTGATTATCAATCAATATAAACATTCTTATTTCAATAAAACTCCAATATAAAAGAAACAAAATGGTTGTTATAATTAGGAACATTTTAAAATCAATAAAATTCTATAAAATACAATATGTACAATGAAGATACAGAAACAAAAATGTTTAAAAAGTAAGTACAATATTGTTTATGTATATAAGTGTAGACATCTTGCGGAACGAGAGAGGATATTGGTGAGTAAACAGGTAATGTTTCTTTTAATATCAGATAAAACTTTCAAATATCAGATAATGAATATTTTTATTAGAAGCACTTTACAAAAGCATTAGAAAGTTCTGTCTAATTGCACTTATATACCTTCCATGCACATAATGTATTTAATTCATCGTCGAACTTAAACTTTTGCCTAAATAATATTTTTAATTACGTGTTTTAATGATACCAATTTCATACTTTCCATAATCAAAAGTGTCAGAAATTAGTTCAACTATGTCTAAGGCTAAAGTTTAATAGCTATAATTACCTACTATCATAGATATTTATTTTAACACCGTATAATGCGTGTGTATTATGTACTACATTCAGTGTGAATATATGTTATTAAGAGCTGGTATTGTGCAATTGTTTAGTTATATACGTGTTCTCTCTAAAACTTATTATGTTAAAAAAGCTCTCTTTGTTTTACCCTATGTTCACCAAGTGTCATGTGTTGTAAGTTTCATAAGATAATAGACTGTTTTAGTATGTTCTATACGCCTTGTAAAATGGTCAAAATCCCTTATTTTGCACATGGTATTTCATATAGAAACTTTTTAATTTTGTCTTTTATAGTTATTATGCTATTATAAATATCATATTCTATATATATGATGTGTGTACATATTTCAATAAAAGGTCTTACTTTATTATTATGTGTATTCCACAATGGATTCAGTATTATACATACTCCTGTATTGATTTGATATACAATACTGTGCTGCAAACTTTTATTTTTGTATCTTTCATAAAATTTGTACCATTACAAAGAGTTCATACTTTGAACTAACAAGCATTTATTTAGAAATTTTTATTTTTGTGTCTTCTATAAAGTCTTTACTCTTATAAAGACTCCATTCTTTGCATATATTGAACTAACAAGCAATTATATATACTTTATGTGTGTGTGTTCTATAAAGTTTGTAACATTATAACGACTTCTAACTGTATGAATTTACTTCAGAATCAATACTTTGCAACTTTTTGGTTTTGTATCTCCTATAGGGATTGTTTTCAAGAATAACATTTCGACAAAACCTATTCCTCGGTGGTTCGCCCAATTTTACTTTAGTTGCAGATCGCACTCAAGCCCATGCAAGCTTCCGAGGATGTTTGAGACATTTGGCCATTAACCGGCATGTCTATGACTTTCGGCCGCGACCTAAAGGAGACGCCATTGAAGGAAGTGACATTGGTATGTGTACTGCAATATATCTATGTAAAATATTTTAAATATTACTGTAATGAAAGTGTGTTAATTTATATTATATTTTTAGATGAATGCAGCGCGGATGTATGTAGTAAAGTGACGTGCATGAATGGAGGTCAATGCGTTGCGGCCAGCCCTGACTATGGAGTTTGCTTATGTCCTTTAGGGTTCATAGGGGACAAGTGTGAATCAGGTAATATTAAATTTTATGTAATTTTTTCTAGTTTTAGTTTTGTCCAAAATTCTGTTTAAGCTTCCTTAGCCCAAATGTTGTAATGTAAGAGTAATTTGTTAAAAGATCTTGATTCCTATACAACACTTTATTCATCCAAAAAATGTCTTTAAATACAAACTATTATAATAAAATAGTATATAAAAGTGTATAAAAGTAAAATGTACATCAGAGACAAAAAAAAAGAAATTTTGAAGAAATAATATATTTTTTTCAACATATACCATTTTTATTAAGTCGTCGTTACTTTCTTCAGCGGTTGAAAAGTACAGAATTTCACACGTGAAAAAAAAATACAAAAAAACAATATTTTTTGCTTATGTCTATATTTTCGCTTTTAATATTCTTGCTAATGGCGATATTTTTGCTTATGGCGATATTTTTGCTTATGGCGATATTTTTGCTTTCAAAATTTTTATTTATGTCGATATTTTTGCTTATGTCGATATTTTTGCTTTTAATATTCTTGCATATGTCGATATTTTTGCTTATGTCGATATTTTTGCTTATGGCGATATTTTTGCTTTCAATATTTTTGCTTATATGTATATTTATGCTTATGTCGATATTTTAGCTTTCAATAATTTTGCTTATGCCGATATTTTTGCTTTTAAAATTTTTGCTTATGTGTATATTTTTGCTTATGTGTATATTTTTGCTTATGTGTATATTTTTGCTTATGTGTATATTTTTGCTTATGTGTATATTTTTGCTTATGTCGATATTTTTGTTTTTAATATTTTTGTTTATGTCGATATCTTTGTTTTGAATATTTTTGCTTATGTCGATATTTTTGCTTTCAATATTTTTTCTTCTGTCGATATTTTTTCTTTCAATATTTTTGCTTATGTCAACAGAATATAAATCTAATAAACGAAACACTTTCATAATAAATAAAATAATTGACTTATACTAATTTTACCTCTGCTAACTAAACGTGAAACAATACTTAAAATTTTAAGTATTCATTATTTTGTGAACTATTTTACTCTATAAAACTATTTTTCAAACATACACCAACCATGATCAAGTAGTATTGACTAAACGGTTCATTAACGTTTTCAATTGAGCCACCTACTTTTATCATTTGTTTTAGCTACTGACAATATTTCTATTAATAATTATAATGCAATGGCTAAAAAAAATTAAATTATCCATTTTAGCTAAGTTTTTGTTTTTTACAAACACTGCAGAAAATATCAAGTTTGTGGGCAAAGTTTAAAAATAATTCATAATCAAAATTGTCTTTAATACACGCTGGTTAAATAAATTAATGGTTTACTTGAGCTACACAATAGTTTGAGATAAGCCCCAAACCGTCGCTAATAGCCCACTGAGCAGCTAACAAAAACTACACAATAGGCTATTAGCGACGGTTCGGCGGTCAGATGAAAAGACCAAAGCTGTCACACCACTCTTTGGACTCAGAAATATCGTACCGCGGCTCACTTCCACTCCAGCGATCTTTGGTTGTATAGCGAATATCGATCTCACAACCCTCCGATTAAGAGACATCCGTTAATACATACATTTTACTTCTTAGTAATTATGTTTTTTTTTTAGTTTAAAATGAATAGTATTAGCTGACTAGCTGCTTTTACATGTTACGGAAATGCAGCAAGTTTATGAAATGTTGTTTTCTTTAACCAAGACTATTTTAGTTGCAAATACACATTTACAGGGGCGAAATATCAATTGTAAAATAAGTTGTTTTCATCATTATAAATCAGTATTAGCAACATATATAATTTTACAGGATCGTAAGAGTTCTGGTTAGGAATGATTTATAACTATAATGGCCAAAAGTATATACATTTTTACTAGAGTGAAATAGTTATGTTAAGAAAAGTCGTTTTCGTTACTGTAAGACTATATTAGCAGCATATACACTTTTACAGGGGTCAAATAGCAGTTGTAAAGGATGTTGTTTTCATCATTATAAACTAGTATTGGCAGAAAATATACTTTTACAGGGTCGTAAGAGTTCTCGTTATAAACGTTTTATTTATGACTATAATGGCCAAAAGTATACATTTTTACTATCGTGTAGTAGTTATCTTAAGTAAAGTTGTTTCCATTACTGTAAGACTATATTAGCACCATATACACTTTTACATGGGCGCGATAAACCTTGTTATGAAAGGGGTTTTCATCACAATAAGCCACTATTACACTGTTAAAAATTTCAGTTCAACGATGTACCCATATCTTGGTACAAAACAGAGGTCTACACCATATTATGGTGGAATCTAGGTTGAACCAAAAACTCTTTATCGGAAAAAAAAGTGCAGGTTTCACCGATAATTGATTCAACCTCTTTAACGGTAAGTAGGTTGTTTTCCTTACTATAAGATAACGTTAGCAGGATATACACTTTCAAAGGGATGAAAAAGTTCAGAAAAAAATAAACTTTTTTTCAGCACTACATGCCTACAGTAGCAGCTATCCATTTTTACAGAGGCAAAAAAAAAAATCTAATATCTTTAATATAAAACCACCTTCAGCATTTCAATAATGATTCTCAATAATACTAGCTCAATATTCCTTATTAATAAGGTAACATTAACAGGATAACGTCGTACAAAGTGCAAAAGGTCATATGTCAAAAGTTCCATTTTATTATTATTGTTGTATGTGGCAATTTGTGATTTCCACGTGGTGGCAAAATCTCTTATGTCATCACCTAATCCGATAAAAAATACAACTAAATGCCAAAAGGTTCTATCATAATAAGGAAACAATTATTTTTGCTCTCCTAATGCTACACTGTTAAAAATTATTGCACCAAAATTGGTGCAACCAGCATTTAGTGCTTAGTTTCAGCATTTTACGGTGCTACCACGGATACCATTTAGTGATGAAACGCTGCACAAAAACGTTAGATGGCCGGCCGAAAAAAAAATCTAATGCCTACCACGTCTAACCACCCAATTTTGCATAAAATTCCAAATTTGAGTTTTCTTAGCATTCTTGTAGCTAAGCCTGAAGCCCTCCGATAGCGAGATCACAGCTTTCTTACTTTTCTTTGTCGAGTCCACCGATCGGGTTTGAACTAGGATTCCTCTGATTCATAGCTGAACGCCTTTGTCCACCGGGCCACGGAGGCCAATGTTCGTCGGTATCTTTCTTAGATGCAACTCCTCGGCTTGTTGATGGAGCGACAGCGAAAATGTCGGTTGCAGTTAAAGAGATTGAATAAATTATCGGTGAAACCTACGCTTTTTCCGAAAAAGGATTTTTGGTTCAACCTAGATTCCACCATAATATGGTGTCATTTGCTTCAGACCTCTGTTTTGCACCAAGATATGGTACATCGTTGAACTGAAATTTTTAACAGTGTACATATGACGTTTTGAACTTTAAACAACGATATACACTTTACCAAGAGTTTTATAATTCTTGTAAGTAAACAAGGAGGTTTTATCATCAGCAAGTCGACATTATAGCAGCCTATAGTAATGAAAAAGTAATTATTTTTTTATCACTATAAGTCAAAAGAGTAAAATCATAAAATTTTACGAGGTGAAATATTTCTTGTGAAAAGGTTTTATATATCTGCACAAAAAAAAGCCCGGAATAGCACAAAAGTTAATGATTTATAACTTTTGACTCCCAAGTACCCTCAAAATGCGGAACACATTATTTACTTTCTAAAAAAAACAAGAAACAGCATTAAGAAATATTAACTACGCAAAGAATTTTTATTATTCTAACATAAAGCACAGCGTGTAAACTATTCTTCTGATTATTTATTCTTTACCAGAAGACATTTTCTATTAATTTTATACTCTATTTTAATTATAAAAATGGAAATATTCGCTATCTTTGTACCTAACGTTAAGGGGACACAGTACCGTAGAAATAATCAAAACATCGATTTTTTTATTAGCTTAAATTACCATTCCAATATTTCTAAACATGTATGACAATTTTCAGTGTTTAATTTAAAATATTTAAGAAGTTATTTGCATTTATATTGGGTGACAGCAGGCTAAATGTGCTTGCAAAGCTGGAGGTTTTAAATTTTTTTTTTTTTAACTTTTAAATGGTGAGTTTTTAAATGTACTTTCATTTAAATGAATAGATAACTCCAAAATTAAACAGAAATAGCTTGTACTTATGGAGTTATATATATTTTAATGTTATATTGAAAAATGCATTGAAATTTAAGTTGAAAGGCAGTTCTCCCAAAATTAAAAAATGACCAAGTATAAAAATATTTGTTAATAAATATACTTATATTGATGCAAAGTATGATATATTTTGATAACAATATGATACATTCACCATAAATAACTTTTTTTTACATTTGAAAACTTTAAATCACCTTTTCTCTGTGTTAATTTTTAACGCATTTTACTGCATATGGATTGCTAAGGCTTTTTTTGTAATAGAGATAGAGATTCAATTTTTTTAATGAATATTATCAGATATGTGTTTGACATAATTAGGTATGGAATAAGCCCTAGGACACATATTTTTATTTTTAAAAATAATTCAAACAGAAAATTTTAGATTTTTCATGTTTTTTTTTGGCTTTTGAGAAGAAAAAAAATTATATAAAATCTAATTTAAGTACTATTTAATATTCAATACCCAGTTTTGTTTATTATATTTTAAGAAATACAAAAACAAAATTTAGTGATAAAAAATTAAAAACTAAAAAAGTAGTAGGAAATTTAAAAAAAAAAAAAAAAATTTAATTCTGAATTTATTAAAAAACGTTTATGAAATTTTTTTAACAATTTTGTCATTAATTATATATTAAAGTATTTTGCATTCAAAAAATAAAAAAAAATATTGAAAATTAAAAAAAAAATGGGAAAGGGTACCGTGTCCCCTTAAACAATTTGGGAGTCTTTATAATTCCAAAAAAAACTATACTGAATTATACTACATGATTGAAAATATTCATTTTATTCGTTCAGCCAGTCATTAAAATTTTTGATTGCCTTATAGCAGATTAAACCGTCTGCTATTTAAATCAACCAATGATAATAATTAAAAAAGTGTACTAAGGACCTAAAAAGTCACAATTTCTTTCTATTTTTTTTATAATCTTAGTTGTCATTTAATAAAAACAGCTGGTTCGTGAAGCAGGTATGGAAAGCTACACGGTTAAAAACAGGTATTCAAAAATATGTAGAATGTACTCATTTTTTAATACATTCTATGCTTATCATGGCTCCAAATACATGTTTCAATTTTGAATAAGACATGTACTCAAAAAGAAGCACAATGAATAAAAAGAGTAGATGCTAGCCTATATAGGTTACCTCCATAAACCACTTTCAATAAATATCAACAATTACAACCAAGACTTACCGAGAATAGAAACCCAGGTCCTCACTCAAGGATCACAGCCCAATGCCTTATCCGTTGTACTACCAGGGTGACGTGAAGATGTTATAAACAGAATAAATTTTAAAAAGGTGTGCTAAAGAATGGGAAGTAAGATAATTGAGTCGTAATAACTCAGTTTCTATTTAAGCAATCGACATCAAATAATGTGAAAAACTATCTTCTGAACAAATATTTTAAGTATGCCAGGTCGCTTTGTTAAGATGACTTGAACAGAAGATGATATTAGCAATATTAAACCATACTGCTCATTTTGAGAAAGTACGATTACTTACATTTGAGTATGTCATTGTTCATTTACATTACAATTGTACTCAAAGAAAAACGAGTACGTCCATGATTTAATATCGCTAATTTCAGCTTCTGTTCAAACCATCTTAACAAGGTGACCTGACAAACTTAAAATAAGTGTTCAGAAGATTGTTTTCCATATTATTTGATGTCGATTGCTTAAATGGAAATTAAGTTATTAAAATTTCAATTATCTTATTTCCCATTATTTTAACACACCTTTTTAACATTTCTTCTGTTTGTAACTTCTTCACGGCGCCTTAGTAGTACAACGGATAAGGCACTGGACTGTGCCTGAGGATATGGATTCGATTCCCGGTAAGTCTTGGTTGTAATTGTCGATATTTATTTAAAGTGATTTATGAAGGCAGCCTATATAGGCAGGCATCTGCTCTTTTTATTCATTTTTACTCATTGTACTCATTTGTGAATATATGTCTTTTTCAAAAATGAAACATGTATTCGGAGCAATGATAAGCATCGAATGTAATCAAAATTGAGTACATTTTACTTATTTTTGAGTACCTATTTTTAACAGTGTAACATGTTATTTCGGCTCTAGTGCGAAATTAATTCACCAATGCTATATATATTTGAGTAGGTGGGCGCAAAAATGGCCCAACCCACATTTTTTTTTAAAACTCATTTTATGATACTAAACTTTCTTAAAGAATACGAATTTACTGAAGCAATATCGGTCGAACCCATTTTCCCGTAATTTCCGCTAGAAAGCGTTCAAAGTTCGTTTTAGTCTTGAACGCAATTCAAAATCAAAAAAAAAATCATCCAGTAATCCCACATTACTGGCGGTTTTAATGGATAATAACAATAACGGATTACATATGTTCTCCCCATATTAACTCAGTGCTACAATTATTTTAATTAAAAAAAAATCAAAAATATTCAAGCTCCGTTTTTTTTGTAAAAAATATTTGGGGGTTGGGCCATTCTTGCTCTCACCTCAGGAACGTAGGTATAGATTTTTCATGGGGGTGGTTCAGTGACTGAGTAACTTATCCAGCACCCCCCCCCCCCCAAAAAAAATATCCCCCCCCCTCATTTTTTTAAACTTATTCAAGTAAACTTATTTTTATTCAAGTAAACTGGAATACGTTAAAATATAAGTATCGAAACAGCTGCATTTGTCATTTATTTTTCATGAAATCGTTACCAATATCTGTTACTAACTATTTTTAAAATTAGTAAATTTCACTCCCTAATTATGAAATAAATTTATTGAACAAATTTAAATTTTGAGATTCCTTGTTTAAAATAATATATGGATCCCGTTTTAAAATCTTTCCCTTTCGTCGCTGAAATTCAAATGCTATATAATGAAATACGATGACGTCATGCTACTCTAGTTTGAGATAAAAATAACCTCAAAACATGTTTTGGAAGCCTTTTGAAAATTATTTTCCGGGATAGGGCCCCCGAAAAATACCAGGTTTTCCCTCATGCAACTCAACAAGAAGTATTATACTAGAAATTGAAATGTTTCTAGATTTTTAAAGTATTTTTACAGTAATTCGATTTTTAATTTTTTTCTTGACTTTCAATGGGAGGGGTTTGAACTAGAGAGTTGTAATATTAAATTGAGAGCGCCTTCAATGCCAGACTCTCGTAAGGCCGCGGTGTCAACATTGAAAAGAAAAACCAACATCACGTGGTTTTAGCGCTGCCACATTTGGCGTTCAGACATCTGCAGGAGTTCCAAATTTGGTGCACTTTCTTCTTTTTGGTGATAAGGCGTTCTGTCCGTATTCAACTTCTTAACATATATGTAGGTATTTAGTTATTTTCAAACAATTTGCCAAAATATTTCCTCTTCATTAACGAAACGAAAATATAATTTTTTTTTGTGCTCAATACTCGAAAAAACGAAACTTTTTATATTTCTCCGGTTTTATTGTTCATATTTTCTTATTGAATTATACAAAATAACAATTGAAAGAACTTCGCTTATGCTAAATTTTTTACATAAAAACGTAACGCAATTATTTCAAAAGTACAAAGTAAGAAAAATATCTTTAATATATCTGTTAAACTCCCTTAAATTGTGCCACTCGTTAAAAAAACGATATTTAAATACAAAATTAAACACAAAACCATATTACAATACTTCGATCTCGCTTAGTTCTGAAAGTCGCCAAGGCCCGCCAAGTAATATTGGCGCATGAATGAATTTTCATTTTCACAAATCACGTGGTTTCAATGATGCACACACGGAAATCAGCATTTTTATTCCTCTATTTGTATCATTACTCTGTGGTTTGAACCCCATGAACCACCCCCTTACTTACGTGCCTGGCTCACCTACTCATTTATAAATTGAGACTATTTTAGTAGTGTACTAATTGTATTGTTTACTTCTACAGCAATGGAACTCATAGTCCCTCTCTTCAACGGCTCCTCCTACCTTCAGTATCCTGGTCTCAGCAGCAGTGTCCTGTCCTTCATCGAATTGCAAATTGTGTTCAAGCCTTACAGACCAAACGGGGTCCTGTTCTACAACGGGTTCAAGATGGACGGAACGGGGGACTTTATATCTTTGAACCTAGTCAACGGTTACGTTGAGTTTAGGTTCGATCTTGGGACAGGTGCTGCAGTGATTAGGTAAGATATTAACTTTGGAAACATTAAGTTGAATATTTACGTTGAATATCAAGAAATGAACATGTTTCTTTTTTTACATTGAATATCAAGAAATGAACATGTTTCTTTTTTTACATTGAATATCAAGAAATGAACAGGTTCTTTTTTTACATTGAATATCAAGAAATGAACATGTTTTCTTTTTTATATTGAATATCAAGAAATTAACATGTTTCTTTTTTTACATTGAATATCAAGAAATGAACATGTTTCTTTTTTTACATTGAATATCAAGAAATGAACATGTTTTCTTTTTTACATTGAATATCAAGAAATGAACAGGTTCTTTTTTTACATTGAATATCAAGAAATGAACATGTTTTCTTTTTTATATTGAATATCAAGAAATTAACATGTTTCTTTTTTTACATTGAATATCAAGAAATGAACATGTTTTCTTTTTTACATTGAATATCAAGAAATGAACATGTTTCTTTTTTTACATTGAATATCAAGAAATGAACAGGTTCTTTTTTTACATTGAATATCAAGAAATGAACATGTTTTCTTTTTTATATTGAATATCAAGAAATTAACATGTTTCTTTTTTTACATTGAATATCAAGAAATGAACATGTTTCTTTTTTTACATTGAATATCAAGAAATCAACATGTTTCTTTTTTTACATTGAATATCAAGAAATGAGCATGTTTCTCTTTTTAATTAAAAATATTCATAAATAGCTGGTTTTAAATTGATGGTAGTTCATTTTCGATATCCAAAATATTTTTATTGATATTTTTTTTATTTAATTGAGTGTTAAGTTATTCCTTTATTTTTATTCGTTTTAAACCGAAAACAATAAAATAATAAAATAATTAAAATAAGTAATATATTCACATTTTTGATTTCTTTCGATGCTTATCATAGCTCCGAATTCATAAGTTTCATTTTCGAAAAATACATGTACTCAAAAATGAATAAAAATAGCAGCTGCTTGCCTATATAGGCTCAATAGGCTTTCAATAATTACCACTATGACTTACCAGGAATCGAACCCAATCCGTTTACCTGATGCCGTCCACATCGAAGTTCAGGGCCTTATCCGTTGTACCACCGCAGTGATGTAAAGAAGTTATAAGCAGACGTAATCTTAAAAAGGCGTGGCAAAAGAATGGGAAGTAAGATAATTGAATCGCAATAACTCCGTTTCCATTGAAGCAATCGACATCAAATAATGTGAAAAACCATCTTCTGAACAAATATTTTAAATTTGCTAGATCGCTTTGTTAGGATGGCTTGACCAGAAGCTGATATTAAACCACATTGCTCATTTTTTGCAAAAGTACGATAACTTAAATTTGAGTACGCCGTCGCTCATTTACGATGCAATTGTACTCAAAGAAAAACGAGTACGTCCATGTACTCATTTTTAAGCACATCTTTTTTTACAGTGTATCTTTTCAACTTTGGCATGCAATAAAACCTCAAAGAAATTAGTTATGTTGATTGATAACGCAACAGTAATATATGAAGTTTTATTTATACGGAAAGTTTTTTTTTTCTAAAACCATTAACAAACCATTCAAAGCGCCATTCCAAACCATTAATGTACTGAGCTTCCTCCTATTGATACAATAGTAAGATGACTTAACAGAGAACATACATAATTCAAAGCGGTATTGAGCAAAAGTGTCAAAAGTGATGCATTTGGATCCAAAATTATGTGGCTGTCAATCGTTTTTAGTGTATCTGGTAAAATTTATGAAAACGGTTCTATATAGTTTTGAAATTAGAGGGCACCCATCAGTCTGCACTGTTAAAAATGCATACTCATTTTTGACGAAACTTTCGTCTTTTTTTATTAAACTTTCGTCACTTTTGGTTACACTTTCGTCGTTTTTTATGAAACTTTCGTCATGTCATTTTTTATTAAACTTTCGTCATGTCATTTTTTATTAAACTTTCGTCATTTTTCATTAATTAAGAATTGAATAATATGATTATTAGAGAATTTAACCCTCTAAAGTCAACACCATTCTCTTCTTTTCGAAGGAGTGAAGAACCTGTAGCAGTGGGTGTGTGGCACACGGTGTTCATCTCCCGAACAGGTCGCGATGGGCTATTGGAAGTGGATGACCAATCCAGAGTTCGGGGAACTTCACCAGGAGCCTTTACCCAGCTTTCTTTGCCACTCAACATGTACATCGGGGGCATTCATGATGCAAGGGACGTGGCTAGAAAGGCCTCCATCACAGAGTCTTTCACGGGATGCATTCAAAAGGTATAATGACTCGTCTTCGACTGGACTATGTTTTGAAATAGACATATTAGTCAGCACTGTTAAAACCGCATGCTCATTTTTTATTAAACTTTCGTCATTTTTGGTTAAACTTTCGTCATTCTTGGTTAAACTTTCGTCATTTTTTTATTGAACTTTCGTCATTTTTTTATTGAACTTTCGTCATTTTTAATAAAACTTTCGTCAATTTTTATTAAACTTTCTTTATTTTTTATTTAACTTTTGTCTTTTTTGGTTAAAATTTCGTCATTTTTGGCTAAACTTTCGTCATTTTGTATTAAACTTTCTTCATTTTTTTTAAACTTTCGTCATTTGTGGTTACAATTTCGTCATTTTTGGCTAAACTTTAGTAATTTTTTATTAAACTTTCGTCCTTTTTGGTTAAACTTTTATTATTTTTTATTAAATTTTCGTCATTTTTTATTAAACTTTTGTTTATTTTAGTTAAACTTTCGTCATTTTTATTAAAATTTCGGCATTTTTTTATTAATTTTTTGTCATTTTTGACGGTCAGACGCCTGCAATATGCTTCGATTACATATTTCGTCAAACTGAGAAAATTCGTTTTGTCGTTTTTTGACGAAATTTATTTCGTTTAAATATATTTTTGTATTTGGATTTGGTTTAAATATACGTAGTTTTACTTCTAAGCCGACGATAAAATATATTGAGTAAAGATGATGATTATTGGTTATTATTTTTGGTGGTTACATTTTACCCTTACTTCAGACAAAAAGAGGAGAAAAATCGTCCCTTTTATAAAGTTGAAACAATGTTTGTTAATTGGAAAATATTTAAGTGTGTTGACATTTTGAATTTAAAATTAAATTAATATGTAAATAAAGTATAAACTACGTATAAGATCGTTAAATTTTTATTGAAGTGCAGATTGGTTTAGGAATCAGAGCTTATTTATTTTAGTTGACGATTACTATACTTACAAGGTTTGAGTAATCGTAGTTCTATTCCGAATTCACATAGTAAAAATTATCGCTAATTTGGCGTAAGTGCCGTGCACTAAACACGATATAATAATACATTTAGAAAAACGGGATAAGTAGCTTACAATAATGGTTTATTTTCATTCAAACTTGCATCAATATGTGATTCCCTCTCTATAACTTAAGTAACAATCATATATTAATTACATACTATATTTTCTTTCCAGGCTGTAATCAACGGCAAAGTGCTAAAACTTGTGGACGATGCCTTGGCGGGAATCAATGTCGCCAACTGCCTTCATGCCTGCGTAGAAGAACCGTGTAAGAACGGCGGACACTGTGAACCTAAAATGGCATACTATTCCTGCCATTGTCATTTGGGATATGCTGGGACTAACTGCGAAAAAGGTATTATGATCTTAATATAACTCTGCCATGACTGTGACAGAAGGAGGTTATATGTATTTGACATGCATGGAACTATATAAGTGTGAGAGTTTATTTATCATTAGGTATCTACGAAACGTTTTAATCGATTTTGACAAATGCAAGAATAAATGCCATTTTGTCACACACCGGCAAAACCGGATACGGTAACTGTACCAGTGACGTTTCCGGTATTGGTGCCTTTTTTACACACCGGTTAAATCGAAGATGGTGAAAAGTTAATTACTGTGTTGTTGTTTTTTAATTTAGTGAGGGAGCTTAAAATTCTGGGTTTATATAACAATAAAAATTGCTACGCAACTGCTAATAAATACTTGGAAATAAATTTAATATGCTGTATTTTATTGAAAATTTTCTAAAATGTAGAATTTATTTTTCACACTTTAGTTTTTCGATTTTACTTTAAATAATCAGTTGTGTTTCCCATAAACATAGATTTGCTTTCATTAAGTTCAATTAATGTCGTAACATCATTCTTGATCAATTTACACAAGCACTGATAAATCTAGACTTACGTGAAAACGTGTACATATGAAACATTGAAGCCGACAAATTGGATATCGGGTCGGCATCCGATTTATCGAGTTCAACGTCAGCTGCATTTTGTGGAATTTGCCCGATTGCGAAATTTACAAATTTGCCGGATCGGACTACGTGAAAAAGTTATAATTGAATAACATTGCATCTGGTCACGATATCGTCACCGGCTCCGGTTTTCCTGGTGTGTGAAAAAGCGGCTAAATACTACGCGATGACTATATTGAGACTCATTTCATACTCGCCATTAGTTGATATCTATAGCAAGTTTTTTACATTGACTGGTAAATTTCTAAATTCCACTGCAAAAGTCATGCCTTATTGTGCAATTTGTAAAATATAGTAGGTAGATTCTCCTTATAGGTAGGTAATAAAAGTATTCAGTTAATGTTATGGCATTATTATTAATGTTATGGGAAATATCTTGTTCAATGTCCAATCTAGTCTTTATATTACAGTGTGAGCAAGAAAATCAGTGTATCTGCAGATTCACCATTGCATCTGTAGATTCAATAGGCTTATACGTGGTAGTGCGGAAAATTGTTTGATTTCGTACATTCACTAGTGCAGATTTCTTAGTGAATCTGCAGTACACTGATAGACACTCGTGAAAGTGCAAATACGATCGTTACTCGAACAACAGCAAGGTTTTTATAAATCTATATTTTGTAACTTTTTTTAAATTTAAGGAAATCCCGCTCGTCTAAGGATAGACCACACGGTAGACCCCCTAAATCTATATTATATCATTAAAAAAATTAATTTTAAATGGCAATGTAATTTTTCGTGGTGAAAGGCCAAAACCGACTCCTTAGAGTGTATGAAAATATCCATACGACTACTCTAAGGGGGTACCAGTTATTTTTAAACGGTTATTATGATGCGAGATTGTAAAAACAACTGAGATTCTTAAAAATACTGATAATTGTTAAACATAATATCATTTATTTATTCTCCGATATCTAAAGAACAAAATTTCGCACTTTCACAAATCGGAATACGTATATCTACAGATTTTCAAGTGAAAGTATGTAAAAAAGTATTATTTTGTAGATTATTTCGCACTACCACTGAGCAAAAATCTGCAAATGCACTAATGAATCTGCAGGTACATGACTTTCTCACTTACCGGGTAACAAATGTACCATTTAAGGCTAGCCGTGCACTGGCAACTGTCAGACATGCAACTGAACTATTTAGTTGCGTGCAATTGAAAAACTCATATTCTATCCGCTCACTCAGCAATTATGAATATGCAACTATAGGACAAATAATCCTTTCCCTCGATACCGCATTAACAACTTTGGCAAATAATAAACAATTTGGCGATATTGTATGGATTGAGATAATACAAGTTTGGCGATTTTTTTTCATCTTTACTTTGACGATTTCGAAATCTGAAACGTGGCAGCCTTTAGTTGAGCGCAATTAAATCAATTGCCGGGCAGTTGCTGAGTGATTTTTAGATTTTTTTTAGTCACTCAGTTTATTATCGTCAAGCGATAATTGCAATGCAATTATCGCACATGCGCTGCTATCAAAGTCTAACGCTAACGTTCTAGATCAGGTTCCCGTGCTGCCATCTATAGAGTTTCAAAGGAACCTTCAGGCTATGCGTTCTAAGCAAACTGTTGTTACTACTGAACACCTGTAGATTCTCATAAAACTTGTTTTATGGGTAACTTTAATTAGGGGAGCTAGTTGTCACTTGTCACATGGTTTGGTTGTTACACGTCTCAGTTCTCAGTAGCTGTTGACACATAACGGCCTAGACTCGAACTACGCTATGTTTACATCATTCCAAGTGCGTATATGTACTTTCAAGCGCCAAATCTCAGGATTTTAATGGTGTTTCTGCAGCTGTAAATATTCATTGAATGAAGTAATTAGCTCTGATTATTCATTCAATGTTCAATCAAATCAATCTATTAAATATATTTTGTTATTTTATTACGTTCCATGATGTTATTCTATATCAACATTCGAGGTTCAGACAAATCGTGATTTGTCTGAGATGTCCATTCGAGGTTGGTTGTCACAAAATATCCGAGGACGGTTGTCACGTTTGAACAAGTTTTATAATTGTAAAAAAATTTGAAAGCGCGCTCGAAGGTGACTGATGAAACCATTAAATATTCCCTTAAATATCAGCTTTATTATGTTCTTAATACAATTGTTTGAAAAATAAAAAAATAAAAAAAATATCCTATCTAAAAAACCCGTGGTTTGGTTTGGTTGGTTTGGTTAATTAACGTCGCACTAGAACTGCACAATGGGCTATTGGCGACGGTTCGGGGTCTATCTCGAAGGAAAGACCCGGGAACACATACACATTCACACACACATTCATACATGCAACTCGTTATTTTGGAACCATGGTCAGATGACCAGGAAACACCTGAACTGGCACCCAACGCCTTCAATAGACGTCGGGACTTTGAACCCCGATCAGATTTATCGTGCACCAGTCCCGTATACACGCCAGTATAATTTGTTGGATGCTCTGGACGACTTTCTAGTATCTTTGTAGCGAAGTTGGCAACCCTCCGATCTCAAGATCACTACTTTTTTACTTTTCATTGTCAAGTCCATTGCGCGGGTTCGAACCACCAATCCTCGGATTAGCAGCTGAACGCCTTAACCGCTCGGCCACGGAGGCCCCTAAAAAACCCGTGACAACCAACCCCAAAGTCTATGACAACCTACTCGGTATCGGAGCATATTGCATCAAATATTTGCTCAGACAAAACTTATTTTTCTGAATAGGCTCTTAGTGCTATGGTTTCAGAATTGCAGGAAATATAGCGAAAGATACACATTAAAGGATATTCTATGATAGAAATGTAAACTGTAATCCCTGCCTCTTCAAAAACAAAAAACAAAAATTGTGACAACCTGCCCTGGTCTCCCTAAGGCCTTAAAAGCTTTTATTTTACTTGGAAAATTATAAATTTTGAATGAAATGTTACGAAATTGAACAGAGATAAATAAAAAGAGGAGAACCGCATTTAGAGAATACATGCAATATTAAATTATCAAAAAAAACTAGTTTTTTTCAAATTCCTTTATAAAAGCTTAAAAATACATCCCATTTTTATTAAATTTATGTTGGCTTTTTCTGCTTGGTAAGAAGTTATATTAAAACTCATAAACCTAAAAGTATAAAATAAAACTGTTTTAAAAAAACATATATAATATTCTACACCTCATACAAAATATTTTTGGTTTGTGTGAAGATTGCTATCGTATATCAACCGTCATACTTGGGAATCTAAACTTTCTGTGATGCATAGAGATCACTTTCAAGTTTTTGTAAAGCATAAAAATAGTTTTGGCATTCTATTTATAGATATAAAATGAAACTTTCCGTAATGCATTGAGGTAAATTTAAACTCTCATTGATGCATAAATATCAATCAAACTTTTCAGTGGTGTATAAAGATCAATATTTTTACAGCAATATTTTTTGATCAGTGGTTAAAATTGCTTAACACTAAACCTACCGACATTTCATGTATACCTAATCCTACCATGAGCGGTTAAATGACCGCTTCAAAAAAAAGATGTATCTTAATATAGAAAGATATTTTAGCCAATTGGATAGTAAACAAAACATTTTTTTTCTATTTAGAAAAGTTTTATTTACATTTATGCATTTTTAGCACATTTTATTATAAATTACAGTATTTTGTATTGCATATTTTCCGTTGCCGTGAGCGCCGCCTGAGGTGAGTCTGTCTGCATCCGTGCCGCCTGTTGAGTCGACTCGGCGTTGCTTGGTTGGCCCGTAGGATGCTTGGCTAAATGGCTTATCTAACTATATAATAATGGAAAATGGTGTTAGTTAATTTAAGGATTTTTGTGACTTATGCCACTTAACCTGCCACTTAGCAGCCAGTTAATATAAAAAAATATTCAACCTCATAACAATAAGTTACTTTAAGAAATAAATATTATTTTGTAGAAAATTGGTTTGGTTTGGTTAATTAACGTCGCAATAGAGCTGCACAGTGAGCTATTGGCGACGGTTCGGGGTCTATCTCGAAGGAAAGACCCGGGAACACATACACATCCACACACACATTCATTCATACCTGCACCTCGTTATTTTAGAACCATGGTCAGATGACGAGGAAACACCTGAACTGGCACCCAACGCCTTCAATAGACGTCGGGACTTTGGACCCGTGCACCAGTCCCGTATACACGCGGTTAATTTTTGCGGATGTTCTGGACGACTTTTCTAGTATTTTGTAGCGAAGCTGACAACCTTCCGATCACAAGATCACTACTTTTCACTTTTCTTTGTCAAGTCCATGACCTGGCATCGAACCGGGAACCTTCGTATTCCTAGCTGACGCCTTTAACCGCTCGGCCACGGAGGCCTCTGTAGAAAATTCAAAATCACTTTTGATTTGTTTTAATTAACGTCGCACTAGAGCTGCACAGCGGGCTATTGGCAACGGTTCGGGGCCTATCTCGAAGGAAATACCCGTCAACGATGCATCGTATTTTCGAACCATGGTCAGATGACGAGGACAACACCTGAGCTGGCACCCGACGCAACCTCAATAGGCGTCAGGACATTGGACCCCGAACAGATTTATCGTGCACCAGTCCTGTATACACGCCAGTATAATTTGTTGGATGTTCTGGACGACTTTCTAGTATTTTTGTAGCGAAGCTGGCAACTCTCCGATCGCAAGATCACTACTTTTTTACTTTTCTTTGTCAAGACCTAAATAGACTAAGATTTTTTAGGATGGATCACATCGATGTAGATATCCCATCATAGAGAGAGCCCCAGTTGCTCAGTTGGTAAGGCGTTCAGCTACTAATCAGAGGTTTGGTGGTTCGAATCCGTGAAATGGACTTGACATAAAAAAGTAGTGGTCTTGCGGTCGGAGGGTTGCCAGCTTCGCTACAAAAATACTAGAAAGTCGTCCAGAATATCCAACAAATTTTACTGGTGTGTATACGAGACTGGTGCACGATAAATCTGATCGGGGTCCAAAGTCCCGAAGTCTATTGAAGGCGTTGGGTGCCTGTTTAGGTGTTTCCTCGTCATCTGACCATGGTTCTAAACTAACGAGATGTGTGTATGAATGTGTGTGTATGTGTTCCCGGGCCTTTCCTTCGGGATTGACCCCGAACCGTCGCCCCCACTGTGCAGCTCTAGTGCGACGTTAATTAACCAACCTACCCATCATAGAGCATGGGTTCTGGGACATGTATCCCAGACTGTTAAAAATAGGTACTTAAAAATAAGTAAAATGCACTCATTTTTGAGTACATTCGATTCTTATCATAGCTCCAAATATATAAGTTTCATTTTTGAAAAAGACATGTACTCAAACATGAGTAACAAGAGCAGTTGCTTGCCTACATAAGCTGCTTTTATAAATCACTTTTAATAAATTTCCACCAGGACTTACCGGGAATCGAACCCAATCCGTGTACTTGATGTCGCCCGCACCAAACTCCAGGGCATTATCCGTTGTACTACAGAGCCGTGACCAGAGCGGCATGAAAAAGTTTATAAACAGAAGTAATGTTAAAATGACGTGGCAAAAGAATGGGGAGTAAGATAATTGAGTCGTAATAACTCAGTTTCCATTTAAGCAATCGACATCAAATAATGTGGAAAACCATCTTCTGAACAAATATTTTAAATTTGTCAGATGGCTTTGTTAAAATTGCTTGATCAGAAGCTGAGATTCGCAATATAAAAACCATACTGCTAATTTTTTGCGAAAGTACGATTACTTAAATTTGAGTAAGTCATCGCTCATTTACGATGCAATTGTACTCAAAGAAAAACGAGTACGCCCATGTACTCATTTTTAAGCACATTTTGTTTTATAGTGAACTTTCAACCCGATCCTCCCCTCTATGCCAGATCTCCCTTATTCAACAAGTAGAAAACAGAAACAATGTTTCTTTATTCTAAATAGAAACTGAAACGGAAGACAAAGAACTGTTTTAGTCCCCCTTTTGATATGGCGTTTCTTAGATAAGATAAACTTAATAAAAAAAGATGCGAATACCATAATCTGTATTCTTTGTGTTTCTAAAATATTTAGATAATACAGAAAAGTAATCTTTAATCGTAATCGAAAGACGCCTTCAAATTGAATGACTCTGCAATTTTATATTCTAATCTACGTAAACAAAAAACCATTAAGGAAAAGAGATAATTTGTTAAATAAAATTTGTCTGCCCTATACTTTTCTCCTTAAAGAATCTGAGCTGATTGGTTGTCCTCGACATGACCACGATTCAATATGACAAGCGTCTTCTCGGTTCTTTCCTTCGGGTTAGTTCCCACACCGTCGCCAATAGCCCACTGTGTAGATCTAGTGTGATGTTTTTTCAACCAATCTTAAAACATCTGTTGAAATTATCTATATTAAACTTTTAAAACATGAAGTTGAAAAACACATTTTTCAGTTTGTGGAAGTTTAACTTTTTTCAAGCATATTGCAGACGCACATGTCAGCGACTTTCGGCAATCAATAGGAGAGAACGAGTGAGCCGATTTTGATTTCCATTTCCTCTTTGTTTATAAATATTTCTGCTGTTATTTCATCAATTGGTTTTTAAGAAAAAAGATGGTTTTGTTTGGTTAATTAACGTCGCACTAGAGCTGCACAGTGGGCTATTGGCGACGGTTCGGGGTCTATCTCGAAGGAAAGACCCGGGAACACATACACATTCACTCATACCTGCACCTCGTTATTTTAGAACCATAGTCAGATGACGAGGAAACACCTGAATTGGCACCCAACGCCTTCAATAGAGTTCGAGATTTTTGCGGATGTTCTGGACGACTTTTCTAGTATTTTGTAGTAAAGCTTGCAACCCTCTGATCACAAGATCACTACTTTTTACTTTTCTTTGTCAAGTCCATCACCTGGCATCGAACCGTGAACCTTCGTATTCCTAGCTGACGCCCTTAACCGCTCGGCCACGGAGGCCTCAGAAAACAGATGAAAAAACTTTTTAAAAAATAATAATTGCAACAAAAGTTAGTAAATTGTAAAATTGTGAACCTGTAATTATACATTAAACGATTAAAAAAATTCTTAGTATTCACTCTCTATTTAATAAAATAAGCTCTCAGTTATTTTTGTTATTCTGCGACGTTTTCTAGTGTTATTCTGTATTAATATTCAATGTTAGGTTCTATGTTGTTTCCATCAAAACGGGATTTGTCTGAAATGTCCGTTCGGGATTGGTTATCACAAAATTCAGGTTGTCGCGTGTTACTACCAATCTGAATGAGTTTTATACAATAGAACTTCAATTATCCGGATGAATTGAGCCATCCAATCCGGATAATAGAATATCTGGACAATTAGATAATTCACAAAAAAAAAAGATTATTTCTTAGTAAAAAAAACTCATTTTGCTATAGTAAAAAAAAAATTATCAGCAAAATCCTCATTTTAAGAGTTTCTTATCGGTGAATGTGTGTATTAAACACAATATCATTCACAGGAAAAAAAAAATTTTAATGTGGATTTTACTGATTTTTTTCAAAGCGATCCGGATCCGGATAATTGGCTATCTGCTTTGTTTGATCCGGATAATTGGCTATCTGCTTTGTTTGATCCGGATAATTGGAGTTCTACTGTACTTGTCAAAAATTAGAAAGTGCACTTAAAAGTGACTATTGTATTGTTAATCCTTAAATATTCCCTTAAATTTTGGCTTTATTTTGTTCTTAATACAATTTTTTTATTAAAGTTAGAACAAATATTTTCCCATATTAATAACCCGTGACAAACTACTCCGATGTATGTGACAACCAACCGGGTGTCGGGGCAGGTTGTCACAAAAATTTGCTCGGCAAAAACTTGTTTTTCTGAATTGCCACTTATTGCTACGGTCCCAAAACTGCAGAAAAAAATAGCCAAAGATACACATTAAAGGATATTCTTATGTGATAGAAGGGTAAACTGTAAACCCTGCCTCTTCAAAAATGAAACAACAAAAATTGTTACAACCTGCCCCGATCTCGCCTACATTGTTAAAAATATATACTCGAGAATAAATAAAATGTACTCCTTTTTGAGTATATTCGATGCTTATCATGGCTCCGAATACAAAAGTTTCAATTTTGAAAAAGGCATGTACTCAAAACTGAGTCCAATGAGTAAAAATAAATAAAAAGAGTATGGGTTACCTTCATAAACAACAAATAAATATCAACAATTGCAACCAAGACTTATCGGAACCCAGATCTTCAGGCATCGCAACCCAAAGCCTTATCCGTTAAACAACCAGAGTGACTTGAAGAAATTATGAAAAGAAGAAATGTTTAAAAAGTATGTCAAAAGGGGAAGTAAGAAAATTTAGTGGTAATAACTCAGTTTCCAATTAAGCAATCGACATCAAATAATGTGGAAAACCATCTTCTGAACAACTATTTTAAATATGTTAAGTTGTTGTTTGTTGTCAACTATTTTAAGTTACGGACAACTATTTTAAGTTTGTTAGGTCGCTTTGTTAAGATGGTTTGAACAGAAGTTGAGATTAGCAATATTAAATCACACTGCACATTTTTGAGAAAATACGGTTACTTAAATTGGAGTACGGCATTGCTCATTTACGATGCAATTGTACTCAAAGAAAAACGAGTAGATTCAGGTACTCATATTTAAATACCTTTTTTTACAGTGTACTAAGAATTCCCCGTTCTGTAGTCACTGATATATATCAAATATATTTCAGTTATATGAATATTTTATAAGTAAAATAAATTATATTGTTTTACCCTGAGGTAAACACTCTAGGCCTCAGAGGCCCGAGAGAACTAGCAAGTCTCTCTCCTTCTTGCCCCTTTTCATATTCAAATTCAATTTCCATTGTTTTCCGCAAAGGGCTGATTATGAATTCAACGTTTCTCTGTTCGAATTGGACCTCCGTGGCCGAGCGGTTAAAGGCGTCAACTGGGAATACGAAGGTTCCCGGTTCGATGCCAGGCGATGGACTTGACAAAGAAAAGTAAAGATCTTGTGATCTGAGGGTCGCCAGCTTCGCTACAAAATACTAGAAAAGTCGTCCAGTCATCGCTCCGAGCCGAATCCTTGGTGCACGATAAATCTGATCGGGGTCCAAAGTCCCGACGTCTATTGAAGGCGTTGGGTGCCAGTTCAGGTGTTTCCTCGTCATCTGACCATGGTTCAAAAATACGAAACATCGTTCCCGGGTCTTTCCTTCGAGATAGGCCCCGACCGTCTCCAATAGCCCACTGTGCAGCTCTAGTGCGACGTTAATTAATAAACCAAACCAACCAAAAATCTGTTCGAATCAACAGGCAAATATTTTATTTCTTATTAAAAATGTTTTTAAAGATATCTTAAAAACGCGTGTTATCGTGAAGGTTAAAATACTGACATTTTAATAAAACTGATCAAAATTCTTTATTTCAGAAGTGACAGAAATGATCGCTGAACCCATGTTTACTGGAGCAAGTTATCTGCATTATTTGGATGAAAATATCGTAAAAAGGTATATTTTATAAAATCAACACAACAACGATAAAATACATTTATGTAAATAATATTTTAACCGAAAACTTTTAACTGTCTCCCTTTCTATCTCTTCTCTTTCTCTCTCTTCTCTCTATCTCTCGTAAAAAAAATATCTTAAAACATTACCATGTAAACTCAGATGTCCATACAATTTTTGTTACTACATGATTCAGTTTTGATTATCATTGACCGAGCGTTAGAGATGTTCTGTTTTGATTCGACCTTTCGGCACTTCGTCTGTTTAACTGTAAATTTGTTTGTTAAGCAATCACGACCAAACGCATTATTCTATTGCCTTCAAATTTTTCAGGAATGTTACTTTAAAAAAAAATCGACGTTTTTTTTTTTGTTTTTTTTATTTTGGCGCGAGGTCTACTGTTTTCAGAACTACTTTAATTTTTTAAAGGAACTTTCATTTTATTCTGTAATTTTTTCCGTAATTTTAAAAATATTATGAATTTCTTGGACTTGAATTGAACTCGCATTTTTCTTTTGCCAGCAGCGAGACAATTTAATGTTCTGTTTGATTTCAATGAAAATGAATGTGTTTAATTTTTTAGTTAGGGTATTGTTCCACAAACACGATTACGATTTCTATGTAATTTATTCTATAAGAAAACAGAATAATTTTGTTTCTTGTAAAATGTTAAATTTTCCGATATAAAATCCGGGATACAGTAGTAAAATAAATTACATGTTTTAACAGAGTTTTTATATTATGGTCTCATTTGTACTTCATATGCTTTACATACGGCTCCGACGGGTTGATTGTCAAGTGTTGTACGTATAAGAATAAAGTTCTGAGATAAGAGTTAAAGTGGAATAACATGTAGCTCATTATTGGGCCACCTATTGAACTTGGGGCCACATCATTTAACCAAATGATAGGTCTTGCTGCCTAGTAATAGAAAATTGGGTTAGTTTTCCGATATAAATTGATTGGTGTAAGTATAAAAGCAGATTTTTGAGATAAGAGCATTTAAAATTTGAAGTGGAATGACACTCAACTCTTTATTGGCCAACCTATTGAACTTGGAGCCACATCACTTACCCAAATGATAGGTCTAGCTGCCTAGTAATAGAAAATTGGGTTAGTTTTCCGATATAAATTGATTGGTGTAAGTATAAAAGCAGATTTTTGAGATAAGAGCATTTAAAATTTGAAGTGGAATGACACTCAACTCTTTATTGGCCAACCTATTGAACTTGGAGCCACATCACTTACCCAAATGATAGGTCTAGCTGCCTAGTAATAGAAAATTGGGTTAGTTTTCCGATATAAATTGATTGGTGTAAGTATAAAAGCAGATTTTTGAGATAAGAGCATTTAAAATTTGAAGTGGAATGACACTCAACTCTTTATTGGCCAACCTATTGAACTTGGAGCCACATCACTTACCCAAATGATAGGTCTAGCTGCCTAGTAATAGAAAATTGGGTTAGTTTTCCGATATAAATTGATTGGTGTAAGTATAAAAGCAGATTTTTGAGATAAGAGCATTTAAAATTTGAAGTGGAATGACACTCAACTCTTTATTGGCCAACCTATTGAACTTGGAGCCACATCACTTACCCAAATGATAGGTCTAGCTGCCTAGTAATAGAAAATTGGGTTAGTTTTCCGATATAAATTGATTAGTGTAAATATAAAAACAGATTTTTGAGATAAGAGCATTTAAAGTTTGAAGTGGAATGACACTCAACTCTTTATTGGCCAACCTATTGAACTTGGATCTACAACACTTAACCAAATTATAGGTCTTGCTGCCTAGTAATAGAAAATTGGGTTAGTTTTCCGATATAAATTAATTGGTGTAAGTATAAAAACGAACTTTTGAGATAAGAGCATTTAAAATTTGAAGTGGAATGACATTCAACTAAATTAATCGGCAACCTATTGAACTTGGATCCACAACACTTAAACAAATGTTAAGTCAAGCTGCCTAGTAATAAAAATGGTATCAGTTTTCCGATATAAATTCCAGGCAACAGTATTAAACTAAATTACGTATTTTAACAGTGTTTTTATAGTATGGTTACATTTGTTTTTTTTGTCTCACTTATACTTCATACGCTTTACATATGGGCGTGTTGGTTGCTAAGTGGAATAAGTGTAAAACCAGAGTTCCGAGAGAAAAATGTTTTCGAAATGTAGGTGGCGTGTCAAGAGCAGCCTTAACTATGAATTATCGTCATGAGCGAAATCAAAGTGAAAGTATGATAAATGATACAAGTACAATCAACCCCGTTGATAACCACAGACACATTAAAAATCAAATATAACAATTGAAGGAACAGTATTAGATTAAGTGAAATACAAATCCTTATGAGCTGTCCTTCAATGATATCATCTTAAAGAGTGCGTTGTGATTTCTATGGTATTGTTGCAGGTATGGAACAGATAATAGTGAGATTATTTGATTATGCAAAATGTAACTTTAACTTAAAAACTAAAATTTGGGTGTTAAAAGAATTTCTCATTTGATATAAAAATAAATGTAACTTTATCTTACAAACAATTGAAAACATTATACCCTCTATTCTTCGGTTTAAGTATTCAGTGGACTTTCATAACAGTCAAAACTCACTTAAATATATCAATTTTTTTTATTTTTTGCTTATAATACAACTTCTACTATCACGATTCATGTATTGTATATTTTGATATTCACACATATATGTTTTATTGTTTATATCTGTCGGGTTATTTTTTTTTATTTCCCCGATGCTTTACGATAATATTGCTTAAACATATTTAAACACTTGCTAAAGATATAATTTATTTTTTGTAAAATATCAAATTACAAAAAAATTTTAAAGAAAATTTTACATAAAAAACACATTTTTCTTCATCCATTCCAAAACATACTTCCAAATTTATTAGTTTTCAAAGTTTCGTTATATTTACTATTTATCTAAAAATGCAAAAAAGCGAAAAATTTTAAAAATTCAAACACCCGCAGCAGCATGTTGAAATTTATAATTTAAAGCACTGTTAGTATTTTGTTCCCAAATTTTACTCATGTTAACACTATATATAAACTGTTATGTTGGTAAAATTTCAAAAGAATTGCTTCGAACGCAAAAAATTACATTTCCACTGAATTCTTATAACAACATTTAAAATACAGGTGACCATACAATAGGTTTCCCTGTTCAGAGACATCTGTGCTAAAACTAATAAACGGAATTACACTAAATTTTAAATTAAGAAGAAAAAATTTTCTTCCAAAAATCACAGAGATGTGAGATTTTGGAGTTGTCCGAGCTGAAATAAGGTGCAATGTTAAAAATAGGTATTCAAAAATAAGTAAAATGTACTCATTTTTTTAATATATTCGATGTTTATCATGGCTTCGAATACATAAGCTTCAATTTTGAAAAAGACTTGTACTTAAAAATGAGTACAATGAGTGAAAATTAATAAAAAGAGCAAATGCTAGCCAACATACGCTGCCTTCATATATCGCTTTCAATAAATATCGACAATTAAAACCAAGACTTACCGGGAATCGAAACCAGATCCCCGAGCACCGCTGTCCAGAGTCTTGTCCTTTAAGCAACCAGGACGACGTGAAAAGGTTATATACAGAAGTAAAGTTAAAAGGTGTGCCAAAAGAATGGGAAGTAAGATAATTGAATTGTAATAAATCAGTTTCCATTTAAGCAATCGACATCAAATAATGTGGAAAATCATCTTCTGAACAAATATTTTAAGTTTGGCAGGTCGCTTTGTTAAAATGGCTTGAACAGAAGCTGAGATTAGAAATATTAAATCACACTGCTCATTTTTGAGAAAGTGCGATTACTTAAATTTGAGTGCGTCATCGTGCATTTACGATGGATTTTACTAAAACAAAACGAGTAAGTTCATGTACTCATTTTTAAGCACCTTCTTGTTTACAGAGTGTAATATATGTAAAAAGTTGCAATAGACGCACAAATTAATTTAGTAATTAAATTAAAAGAAAATAATATTTTATTCATTAGAATTAGGGTCTCCAGAACCAAATAGACTATTTGCAACGAACTGAATTTCTTGAGTAAAACAAATCGCATCCGATGTGCATCATCATTCTGATGAATAAAGGATGAATGCCTTTGAGTCTTCAATATAAATTAATCTGTGTGTCTGTCGCAACTTTTTTATATATATCATACTTGTTTTCGGTTCGGTTAGCAGTACCAAAATTCCCCCTATCCGTGATTTTTTAAACTATTAAATATATATATATATATATATATATATATATATATATATATATATATATATATATATATATATATATATATATATATATATATATATATATATATATATATATATATATATATATATATATATATATATATATATATATATATATATATATATATATATATATATATATATATATATATATATATTCGCGCTCAAACCCACAGATATATATATTCCGTATGCCTTTAATATCTTTAATATGAAATTTGGTGTTTTTCCGTTTTTTAGTTTTAACTACAGATGCCTTTAAACAGGGAAATTTATTTTATGCATCGGATGCGCACTACTTTATAGTAGATACTATAAACACCTTTCATTCTATACATTTACAGTATAAATACGCGGTATTTGTGGATTGTACATAATTTCACTTCCAGTTAAAGTTACGAAGTGTAAATCGATTATCATGAATAATTCTTATGTGTAAATGAGTAGAATTCATGAATAATTCCCGTGAACGATTATACATAATTCGCGTGTGCGTGCAAAAAGTGACTTACGATCACAAACTCTTATACACGCAACCAGATCAATTTATCTCCTTGTCCAAAGTATCCAAACGATCCTCATTTCAAATTCATATTCTAAGTCATCCAAACAAGAAACAAAATAAAAGATTTTATTGGATCCAAAAACTCAATGTTTTATGAGAATCAAAGCGCATTTTGACATACCACAATAATTAGTGAAATTACATATAAATTTCTGTTGAAAATACCGTTTCACTACTGAATATTATTCTGGGATTTTATTATTAAGGAAACACTGAAAACGTAGCTCTCTACATATTGCTTAATTCGGTAGTAAATAAAAAGGCAAGTTCTTTCATGTGTTTGACTTAAGTACTACTTTCAGTAGTAAACAGTATACAACTCCAATTATCCGGAACTCCAGTTATCCGGATCAAACAAAGTGGATCGCCAATTATCCCGATGCGGATCGCTTTCTGAAAAAAAATCATAGTAAAATATGCATTTTAAAAGTTTCTTATCGGTGAATGATATTGTTTTTAATTGTCATTGAATTACATTACATACTAAAGGAAAATTCGTTTTTTTTACAAAGACATAACATTTTTTTCATATTTAAATTATCTAATTTTCCAGATATTCGATTATCCGGATGGGATCGGGTCGTAATTAATCCGGATAATTGGAGTTGTACTGTACTTCCATAAATGAACAACGTACACTATTAATTTTTTTTTATCAAACATGTAATACAACACAAAGCCAGTGGCTTTCAATGTATATCAAGCAAATTTACTTTAACAAATAATGATTAAACAAGTGTAAAAGTATTCCAGTTTTTAAAAACCCTTACTTATTTTGTTCCTCTTCCGTAACAAGCTATGATACTCCCACAGTATATGAGAAGCAAGAATTCAAAGCATGTTTTATCACATTTTGGTCATTTGTAGGCTCATATACAGATTCCTATTTTTGCGAGTTAACTTCAATGTAACAAAACATGTTTTGAAAATATGAAATAGTTTAATTCTATAGAAAATTCGAAGGCAAATTTTGTGGTGAAATAATCTAGTTTTCAGAGATTTGGGGAAAAACAAGTTTTGAATATTTGCTCCTCAAATATTTTAACCATTTGAACCCGGGCCGACTGACAAGTTCAGGGGCCCATGTCAAAAGAACATTTTGGGACCCCCCAACATACCTTAAAATAAAACTGCTAAATTTATAAAAACACTTCGTTTCAAATTAAGCAACTGTGCTCTATGGTTCTGCTTATGCATTGTTATGGGATGCATACATTTGACGAAAGTAAGCACGCTAACTGAATGAATTGAATTTTGGTAAGATCCTTGGACGAATGCAATACGAAACATGACATGCACCATGAACGTACAGGAAACCTCAACATGATTGGACAGAATAATAGATGTTTTTTAAAAAAAATAACAAAAAACGACTGATTTTTAAAAAACATCGTTAGTTTTAGTAAACTTATTTAACTTTTTACGTTTTTTAAAGCTTTATAAGCATTCTTTGGGGACCCCTGAAAATGAGGGCCCTGGACAAGGGCTCGAATGCCCTACCGTAAATCAGTCTCTGATTTGAACAAAGATTCTCGTTTGTTTGATTAAGTATACTATACTAATACTATAAAGAAAGAGTTGTTTCTGGAATATTTTTTTAATAAATAGTTTAATCAGTATCACAGTGTTAAATTTTAACAAGTAGCATGTAGTACCGTGTCTTTATTTGTCTCTTCAATTAAACATCTTTCCTTAATAACCTTATTTCCTTTTTGACAGGATTCGTGGGAACAAACTCGACATCAAACTGAAGTTCCGATCATTCGGACCAAGTGGATTGCTCTTATGGTCAGGCAAGAAAGAAATGTCAGCATCAGCAGATTTCTTAGCTTTGGGTCTGAAAGATGGATATTTGCATTTTCAATATAACCTGGGTTCTGGACAGGTTATTATCGTCTACAATATTACAAAAGTGGATGATGGAAAATGGCATACAGTTAGAGCAACGAGGTACGTATTTAGTAATACAACTCCTTATTTTTAATACAGATTTCATTTGCTGTTATATGGATGGCTGAGAATGCAAACATACCAATGACCGAACACCAGATTTGTTTTTCATGGAATGACCTCAAAGTTTTGAGTTTCCCATACATTTACATCTATATAATTTTTTGTATAATAATGCATATTACTGTGCTTGCGTTGCGTATAGCCACATGGATTATTTGTATTGTGATAACACTAGCCAAGCTTTATCCATAAATTTCAATTACTCAAAACAAAAAACATTGGACTTTATTGGTATTCTCAGTTCTCCTTATGTGTACAGCGGTGGCCTTAAAGCGGTGCGACCGCATCAGTGCTCTGCCGTTGGGGGCGCTAAAACTAAATATTGCACGGAGAAAACTGTTTTTGTTTGTTTGATAGATGTTTGCATATTCAGTTAGTGTAATTTTTTTACTAAACATTAATAGCAACCTACTAGAATATATGATTCTTTTTTCTTTAACACCCGATTCCGCCTACGTTACTCCACTTGTCCTTTCACCAGTTCAGTCTGGTAACACAATTCAATGGGCATAAGCGTGGGAAGTAATGGGGGCTGGGGAGCTCAAGCCCCCCTCCCCCCAGGAAATATTTTGAAAGGGTCAGCCCCCCTCCCCCCAGGAAATATTTTGAAAGGGTCAGCCCCCCTCCCCCCAGGAAATATTTTGAAAGGGTCAGCCCCCCCTCCCCTTTAATATTATTATACTATTTTGCCTTTTTTTTTTAAACTTATTTAAAAAAATCAATTGTAGAAATAGAGAATTCATACAAATAGGCATTCGTAAGAAGCGCCCCTTATTTATTCCTAAACGTGTTTTAAAGTGGGAGGGTTGTTTTGAAAGGTACAGGAGGACAATGAGTTCCTTTCTCAGCTGTTTCTAATCGAAGACGACTTGTATATATATCATTAGTCAAATGTCTACTTTTCCGAAGCACCTGTAATTACCTGTTCGGTCGCGAACAGCCGTACTTCGTTTGAAAAATACCTACCGCCAACTGTGCGTCGAAAGTGTAGCAAGCTCATCTCAAGACATCTGTCAAGGCCCACAAAGCTGGGTATAGTCTACTTTGTCCCCATTTGTACTGCCTCAAACCCTTTGGACAGTCAGTTTTAGCTGATAGATTCCATCAGTCGATTTTAAATTAAAGATGTGAATGACCCATGTATGTTTGTGTAGACAGTTATCTATAGACTTAGGGACGGACTTCCTAAAACTTTCCCTTAGTGGCTGAAGTCATAGAAGGGCACAGCGACAAAAAAAATCACTTATGATATTATACAGCCCCATTACACAATTACACAGTTTCTTATTTTAGTGTAAAGACAGCAATCTTAGGAAACATTACTTTTTACAAATAAATGTTGGAGGTTTCTTCTGTCAGCATATTCTGTTGATTTGTCAGTTATGTAACTTTTTCTATATTCTAAAAGTCAATTAAAAATCATACCATAATATAAAAACATTTACTAAGGATAAATGTTTTGTAATTATGCTTATCAATTGGCAGTAACTCTAATTATAATTATGTTTAGTTTTGTTATACACTATTAAATGAATAATACTAAGCCTGTTTATATGTAAAAACAAGTTGAAGCTCATTTTAATCTTTAATAACATACGAATTACATATAATAAAAGAAATTTCATTGTAAAATTAGTGTAAATACTAGGAAAATGCGTTTCTATACTATATGCGTTTCTATACATTAGAACTGCTGTTTCTGTTGGAAAAGTGAGAACGTATTTTCCTTTTTCCATGTATCTGCTTAAGGTATAATAATATCCTCGTACCAAAGTTTAGGGATATTTTACGAACAAATTTCTCTTATACATAAAAAGCAAACAATATTAATTGCATATCAAAATTAATATTCAAATTAGTAATTTAACTATTATTTGGAATTAAGTGAGAAAAAAAATTGCGAACAAATATCTTCATTCTTTATACAGAAGTTTGCTAAATGTTGATTGAAGAAAGTGTGATGTCTTCTTCATCACTTAAAACTATTCATTTTTATTTATCGTTGCAAGGTTTGAATTATCAGGAAAATATAAAAGTCAAATCTAAGATTTGTAAATACCAGTTTCTCTAAGGGACATCGAAAATGGCCTTTCTCCATTAACAACTATTTATATTTTATCAGGCCAACTAATCTAGTCAAAGAACTATTAGTTATGAGTTCATGAATTGTATGAATACTTGTTAATAATACATGTATTTTATATGTATAAAACATTATTTCAGAATCGAACAAGAAGGATCTCTCATCGTAGATAATGGAGTCATTGCAACGGGAGCTTCTCCGGGCTTACTTAATCAACTTAATGTTAATAATGGATTATACTTAGGTATTGTATTGCATTTTAAATTTGAAAATACTATTTTGGAACAGATGTATTATAGAACATTTGGTTCGTTTTTTTTTCTTGGATACGAAAAAAGTCGCCAAAACAGTGTTTGGATTTGCGCCGATGAATTTTAGAATTTAGTATCAAGTTTATGCAACAGAAGCGATTATTTAACTTTCCTGGCGTTTTTAATTATTGACCGACACTCTTAAGCGCACGCACGTACTGTGCGCTGTCACAGACTCGTACCTCGATCATGGCTTCGGACAAAATTGTGGTCTTCGACCTATGACTTCTCAGGATCAAAGCTGGTACCCCCTTCGAGCAGTTGATTATGGTGCTTACAGGCAATCCTTCAAGCAGTTGACTGGTGCATAAATCCAAAAAAACTGACACATAAAACAATTCCAAAAAAAAAAAATCTACAACTGCATTGTTGATGTATTTATCCTCTCTTATTCGAAATTGCCGCTAAAAATAGTTCTGGGAACCGCAGCACGATGACATCATAGGGTTTCTAGATTAAAAGACATCGCCAGAATAAAAAAATACAACAAAGTATGGTGGGTTTGTCATAATATGAATGTATCGCTCAAACGAACACGCCAAAAAAACTAGAGCCAAATGTCCTATAATACATCTATATTACCATTTTTTAATCTTGTATATCTGTTTCCTTAAATTCGCCAAGCCCATTTTTATAAACATCGTGTGTAATGCTTAAAATTATCCACATTTTTCTGTTCTTGTCAATGATGTATTGTCATTTCTAAATGATGCAGTTTATTCGGTTAGGAAATAAGTGCGCTTGGTTATTTAAGTTACAATGAATGCATTACTCGTTTTAAAAAATTACATATGTAATTACGACTTAAAACAATGTAGTCGAAACAATGTTTTAAAAAGAAGAAAAATTATTAGTCCCTTCGAAAAACCCCTTGATCACCTTTATAATAGTAAACTAATGATAATATGAAAAATATATAAGTATATATAAAGTTATTCCTTTACAAAATGAACCAAATTGTTCTGAATGAAGCAACAAAATAGTTAACTTTCTGTTACAAAATACTTCTGTTTTTATTCCAATTTAACATGCTTAAAATTTTATAAAGGGCTCTTTTCGTTATTTTATTAAAGGAGAGATATCATTTTAACTACTAAAATCTCGGGATGGGGAGAGGAGTCAATGGACTTGTTCCTTTTGTACACCAATGTAGTTTTTGCACTCTTAATTCTTATAAATCATCGATAGTTATGGGAAGTTATTTCAATAAAATAATTTTTATACTTAACTAGTCTTCCTTCCGGACACTTCTTTAAAAAACTTAAGGATTTTTTTGGAATCAAGTCAATACAGGGACTAACAAAGATGGTATAAGATATTTTAGACATGAACTATGGAGACAGGCATATGCATAGGCATAAACTTGTATTGGAACCATGGGTCACCTCCTCCGTCAATATTTTGAAAAACTGGCTCAACTTCCATATGCCTTTTATTAAGAGTTGTTAAGAGTCATGAGAATGTACAAATCGCAGTTTAATCAGGAAGGAAGAAAACACTATTTTTATTATATGGGGGGGTTGACAAATGGAATAGGTAGCCAAATAGTAACGTTCGTGATTGTGAAAGATGGGTGATTTTCGAGAAGTATCAGACTAACCAACATAGTTGGGCTTCGAGCCTGTATTGATCCTTATTTGAATGTGTCTTTATTTGTAAATCTAGACTCAAATCTATCTCTTTTGATTCCAGGTGGTATGGAAAGCATAGCAAGCCTAAGTATGAACAAATACCGCTCAGGTCTAGTTGGTTGCCTTGCAAATGTGACTTTATCTACAAATTACCACATTCGTCTAATCACTCATGCTACTACTGGGATCAACATACAGGCTTGTCTGTAGAATACAAAACAAAACGTACGATTGCTCTCCTGCTAGAGTCAACATATGATACAGTAGGATACATTTCCTATGAATAGTAGACCCACGTGTGTAGCCAAAACTGCCCACAGTAAGAATTCTCTGCTGTCACCGAACCATTCTAGCAGAATTCTGTAGTTTGTGTCCACAGATACATGTGCCACAAGGAAGTTTTTATACTGCTAATCCTTGATTGTGACCCCATGTGTTGTGCTAGTGCCTTCAGTGAGCAGCAAGATAAGTTTCTGCACCAGTCATTATACCACTCTCATACATTTTTAGTACAAGCCCCTTTCAGGAACATGATTTGTTAGCTCAAGTTTTATTCGCATAGTTTCCGCTACATTGAGATTGGTTTGAATCGGATATGGTCAATATACCTCAACATCGAGAGGAGATAGTTGGTACCAAGAACTGCCTACATGGCATACATATATCATACTAAAAATATGCTGTGACTGGACTTGATATACAAAACAACCTGCTCCACAGTGGCGTAACTAATGGGACTCCAAGCTTTATCGGGTGGCCCAAGTGTCAAATGGAAACACCAAAACTGCCTTTCATTTGAATATTTGAAATATATTTTGAAAATGCGCCAAGCTTTGGCTCATATTTTCAAGCAAAACTGACACGTTGCGGAAAACCTTTCATATCCCTCTATCAATCATTTAGACCTGATTGAGAAGAAGACTAGTGACTATTTCTGTATTACTTAGCAATACAAAAAAAAAACTTTAACTATCTAGACACATAACTGCGATAGGAACTAGTTTTCCGGAATGACTAACAGTTAATTATAAGTCCCATACACATTGACATATATTGGGTTTGAATTAGTAGAAACATCGCAGCAGCAACAGCACCTTATATATATAACAAAGAATATCATATAAAAATATGTATATAAGATGCAGAAAAAATATGTATTAATAAAACACAACTTGTCAAAGTAAAAATATAAAAATATATAACTAAATATTATAAATTCATATTTAAATATCATGTTTTATAAAATTCTTACTGTTATTATACTATTTGAAAATGACTTTAACAAGGTGCATATGCTTAATTATGTAATTAGTTTTTATAAGGTTTGCAAATTCCTCTGTTTTAGTTACGCCACTGTTGCTGTTGTATCAAATATTCAGCAAATTCAATTCATAGCTAGACCAATTTTCATTCTATTTGGGAAAATGAAGGGATTATTTCTTCATTAACCTGGGAAGTATCTGGTCAACCTTAAATCTGTATTGTTTTATAAGAAATATGTACTCCTCGTTCATGAGTGTTAGCTAGAGTTTATACTACACGATGGGCCCAATCCTATAAGGTGCACTTCACTTAGATGTTTTAAGTAGTTCAAAAGCTAAGATTGATAACTATGTACTGTTTCAATCTACTTAAAAAGTGTACATAAACACATTCGTTTTCCAATACGATTTAAATATGTTCCTTAAGTAACAATTTCCATTTTCACCCAAGGATTGTAACCAATTCAAATTTTTTAGGTATACATATACCTTTGAAAATCACAAAAAATTACAGCAACAAAAAGAATAACAGAATAACAATAGGAAGAATTTAAAATACTTTTACCAGTTTTGTAAACTTAAATAACATTAAAATATCTAACATTCTGCATTTGTGAAAAACTCATTTTAAACAATAAGAATATATTCGTACAAAGATAGCTATAGTCTAAATTGACTTATTTACAAAATCTGAATTGTATAAGAGAAAATGCTGGAAATGAGCTCTACCAAAATAAAATATACTTTAAGAAACATTTTATTTTGGGGTCATTTTAGAAATGTGTGTATAAAACAAAATATCACTGTTGTAAAACTATTTACATTAGATACACAATTTTAGTAAAGCTCAAGCATCAATAAATCTTTCATTTTAAATTAAGAACTATTTAAAAATTGTGAGTTTTTTTGTTCCAATGAGTCTGTAATGAGTTACATTTTAAATAACTAAGTTTTTCACAATTTTTTTTGCATTACAAATATATTAGATTTGCAATACTTGTAAACTGTGCAACATTTTAAAAAAAAGGATGAAAATCTTTCCAACGTATGTATATGTATACCTTAATTTTGTTTAGTTCATTTAAAATGTGTTTCATGTTTTAGAGTTCAAAGAAAATGAGACCAAAAGCAATGTTTGATAAATGTATATAGAGAATGTAACTATCTTGAGACTTATATATGTGTGTATATGTGTATGTATGAATGGATCTGAGTATATGTTGCATATGTTAATAAACAATGTAGGGAGATACATATGCAAAAACTGTAGTTTATTCAGTGGTAAAACATGATGTTCAGGAAACATCTTGTAGTCTTTTGGTTTCTATTTAGATTGTAACATAAGTTAAATTAAATACATGCATATCCTTCATATCCAGTATAGAGTTTCACAGGTTGCATAAGCTATTTTACGCCATATGCAGCAGGTTGAATAAAATATAACACAATTCCTAAAAAATATTAATTGAAATTCATATTTGTAATGTAAATTTATTGTGATACTTTGTTATATATGTATGGATGTTCAGTTATGCACAAACTATTTGAAAATATTTTGCAATTATATTGATTTTTAAGTTAATTTTTGCAAACAATTATTTACATAATAAAAATTATAGTTGCATTAATCAAGAAGCAACTGTTAATGCTTAGCTTCTGAAAATTCAGTAGAAATATTGACATTTTAAGTTATCAAATTCATTCTTTTATATAATAGAATAAATAATTAAAAGGTATTTTAATATTCTTTTTTAGACTGAAATTAATATATCCTTTATGAAAATGGCATTTCAAATGTGATAGGCAGCTTTCTAATAAAACTATAAAAAAAAATACAGATTTCTGTTTTTTTTTCTTGTTCATATCGATACTTTTTCATTAAACATTTTTTAGATGAAAATATCTTGCGAATATAACACAACAAATCTAAATATTTTTTTCATTCTAAAAATATAAGTTAAGAAAGTAAATCAAACTACTGAAAATAATAAAAAAATTATACTTTTTACAGGTTATTGCTATAGATAAATGAAAGGACATTTTTAAAATATTATTAATACAAAGCATCACAAGAAATCATTCAGCAGGGATTTTACTCAAATTAAGATAAAAAGTCTCTGATTTTCAAAGTTTTCCTATGTTTTAAAAAGTTTTCCTATGTTTGAGAATATATAAAATTAAACTATATTTTAAGACATTGTAAACCATTAAAATAAAGTACCTGTAAATATTAACCTAGAAAAGTATCAAGATTTAAAAAAATGGACAAATTTCTAAAGGATATAATACTTTTGCAGAGAAAAGAAAATTTCATAATTGATTGTGAAAGAAATATAAGGAAGCATACACACAACTTAAATATGTCGTAAAATTCTTTGAAATTGCCAGTCTTAGTGTTACAGGTATCTTTAATTTTGTACTTTTCAAGCAAGTGAGATACTTCTATACTTAATACTGTTAACAACCTTTTAATTATTCCTTTAAAGGTAATTTTTAATTACAAACTAGCACTATTAATCTTTTATTTAGGATCGTATGCAATATTCAGAAAATTAGTTCACTAACAATTTACAAAACCTTTAATGTTTTGCTAAATTTTAGAAGCACAAAGTTTTAAACAATTTATTGCGATTGTTCAATTACATGTATTTCACAAGATAATTATCAGCTATAAAAATGTAAGCTTATATGCATTGGTAAGTTACATTATGAAATTCGGAAGTTTTAATTTTTTGCCTAATTAACATTAAATATATAAAACAAAACTGTCATAATGAGTACTAAATTACCCTTTATTTAATATGGATTATTTGATTGAATTATTTTATTTTATAAATGACTCACTAGTTAACACAATTAGTTAACAGAAATAGAATCAATGTACCTGCATTTATTTCTGCACATAGCATTTAAGCAATACTAATAAACATATCTGGAATATAACATATTCCAAAACATCATTAATATTTTTCAAAAAGAATAAACTTTCAAATAAATTATGCCATATAAGCTTTTTGTCAATTTATCTTTATATCGATAAGAAATTCTAAATGTATAGTGGTGCACAATATTATACGAAAAAAATATTGTAAATGAAGACAGACAATGATTATCATGATTTGCTTTATTAATAAAAAAGTATAAAGCAATTACATTTTGTAAAAAAAAACAATAGTAGAAAATAGTCAAACTGCTTTAGGAAGTAAACAATTTGTTAATTCCAAAAAAGAAATAGATTAAATCAGAAATTATTAATATGGCTAGGTCCTAAACAAAGTTTATGGAACCAAGCACTTTTACATATGGTATTAAGTGTACAGAAATAGTAATGAAACTATTAAATAACACTACTAATTTTCTCTAAATCGGCCAAATTAATCAGAAACAATATTTGGCAAATAATACAGGTAAAAAGTTTACATGTTGCAATTTTTATAACAAAATTTCCCTTTTACTTTAATTTATGATTTTATAATATTTATGTTATTTAAAATATCAGTATTATTTTTTAATTCTTTAGTAATATGAACTACATATAACATAAATAATATAGTAAAAAAAATCTTAGGGATTTTTACAGCACATAATATTTAAAACTATCACAGAAATTAAAATAATAACAAGATATGACATTTAAAGTTTGCAAAAAAAAGTCTCTACAATATAATAATTTATTATTTGTGCATGGATAGTTGACTCTTACTATCATTTAACCATTACAAGCATAAAATCATTTATAGCTTTAAATGAAGTTATTGAAAGCTAAACTTAAAACGTTAACACAAAATTAATATTTTACACACAGACATCCCACAAAATAATGCAGCTAAATAATAAACATAACAAAATTAGATCATGTTTACTAAATATTTATTCTTTTTATTATTCAAAACTGTCTTTTTATTACAATACAGTAACTTTTTCAAATTTTGATTTCAAAAGTATCCATAATAATCAGACATACTGCAAATGGCACATATGCAAAGAGCTGCTTAGTTGTTAGAAAATACTATTTCTTATCAAAGAAATAAGTAAATTAAAAGTTTAGTACTGGTAAAATCCAAAATAAAATACATTTGTGCTTCCTCTAATGAAAGAAATTATGACATAGTAAATAAGTTTATTTAGAAATATTCTAAGACATAGATAGTTCTGATATTTTAAAATAATAAGTTAATAATAAAAAATTACTTAAATTCTAAATATTTTAATAAAGCAGAATTTACTTTGAAAAATTACTTTTACTTTTGTTTTCTTTTAAATATCTTCTTAAAACTCTAGAGAAAGCACTAGCACAATTGTTACATTAGGCAGCCCAATTAAATTTAAAATGTATTTTATTTTAATTCAGTCAAAGAAATTTGCATACAAAAGATTATATAATTTAGCTATTTACACTACTTTATATAGATTCTTCTCTTGTATATAGACATGTATATTCCTAAACTAATTGATTGTATAAAAGGTTTAAGTTCTATAGAATAAGATTTTTTAATCAGGCAATTACAGTATTATTTTTAATTATAATTACGTGATTCCTACTTATGTTCCAAACTTAAATTTTAACATTACAGAATTTGAATAATCACAGCTATATTTCAGAAACTTAGAAATGAACCAAATGAAATTTATCTTGGCCAGCAAGACTTTTACTTAACAGACAAAATTGAACTTTAATTCAATACTTTTGGAAGAAGTTCATAAAAATATCTGCAATCAAATAATACAATTCAATTAAATATATTAAAATTTAAAAATGAGCAATTATTACATGTAATATTTTGTTTAGAATATTATACACAACATTAAACTATATCCATAGATTTGAAAAATACTTATTCACATACAGGTGCAAATAATTCATTGTAGTGCTTACAAATCTTATTAAAGCATTATATACATAAACATATGCAAACCCCCTAATAAATTACACAACATCAATATACATTATTCACAGCAAATTGAAAATAAAAATTAATGGACAAAAAGATAGAATCAAAGTAATTAATTCTATAATACAAATATTTTCTAGGTAGTTACTATTCTATAGACAAATTACATATGTATATACCCAAAAAGTAATGTTAGAATGCAAACTACTACTTAACAACTAATTCGACATGTTTAATTCAATTGTTTAAAGGAGATACACACTAATAATCATATAAAAAGATATTTCTAACACTAACATTTTGGTTTAGTCCATGAAAAAAGTTTAATTTTTAAATAAAATTTCACGATCTCACTTCCACTGTCTTTATGCCTTTAGAAAATATATTGTATACATATTTTTATTGGATAAAATTTTTAAAAGATTTTAAATTATATGAATATCAGGAAATCTCTCTACAAAAGATTTTTAAAAAAGCTTTAAACTGCTTTGGCAAGCTATGAAACCTTACTAGCACCTGGAAAATGTTAATTTAGAATTTTAAAACCTTCTTTATAAATCTGAATTAAAATTGTCTTTACTATATTTTAATAAAAAAAAATTCAACATATTTTGTTTATACTTTAGAATTCAATCCCCAAAATTCATATTTAATATGTGATTAACTCATCCATAAACATTTAACTTCTTCAATTTCTGAAGTATTATTCATTCAACATTAGAAGATGAACAATTAATCTAATTTTTAGCTTCATTTTTACTGTGCTACTTTATTATACTTTGAAGGATATACATAGGAGACATAGGAGAGACTAACCTAAACAATCATTACAGAACATGGAAATGGATACATTTTAAGAGCAATAAAATTTTAGAATTTAAATTTTAATAATATAAGCTTCATAATGCAATAAACTTTTGATAATATTTCACTCTTCATTATTGACAGAAATAAAGTAGGCAATATAAAATTACTACAAAATTGGAATTAACAATTTTCATTAATATGTTACAAAATATGATTGAAAACAATACGGATACAGGAACTATACTTTAAAAGATTTCTAGATCGAAAGCGTTTAAAAGATATTGCACTAACTTTATAGCCAAATGCTATTCAGAAACTTGCTATCAAGGTATATAAATTTTTACAAACTTACGAGTACAGTGCTGAAAGTGTAGACAGAGCAATAGAATAAAAATGTATATTGTTTTTTAAAAATACATTATGAATTTCAGCTTTTAGTTCAGCAGACTGTAGATTTATAATGCGATAATTAAATATTACACAGGATGTATGACAATTATCATTACAACTTTGACACACAATAAAATCTAAAAGAAATAAGATAGCCAAGTTATGTTGCTTGTACATGCAACACATGAAGTTTTATTTGTACATAGTTTTTATCTAAAAACCATTAATGCACCAATAAACCATTCAATGCATTAAGATTTCTCCTGGGGATGCATGGGTACTGACTGCCTTTCAAATAGCTCTTGTTGTTATCGGCATAATATGCTGACATCTCCGGGTATTCATGAAAACCTTTAGAGTCTCTTCATACAATCAGAACATCAAATGTAGTCTGCGACTCTTGTGGTGTTATAAAACAAAACTGTATACAAATAAAACTTTATGTGTTGCTATTACATGTACAAGCCACATACCATAGCTATCTTTTTTCTTTTTTAAAGTTTTATTGAGTGTCACAGTTGTAAAGATAATCCTCATACACCCTGTAAAGTAAAATAAAGTTGATATGTATTACATGTAATATTAGAAACTCATTAGGGAATTGCTAATTACATAATGCGTTAAAATTAATGATTGAATATAAGAAATAGGTCAAATTAATCATTCAGAAGAATTAATCATTCAGAAGCTAAAAGAAAGCATGTGAAGAAATTACTATTTATAAAGATTATATAGATAAGTAAAGTATTCAGGACAATTCCTCCAACTTATGTAAAAATAGAACCGAACCCTTCTTGAGATGCAAATACAGTGTACAGGAATCCATCTTCATCTTTCTCTCGAGCGTACAGGTCCGACATAGTCATTGAGACACTAGCCATGCTGCGCTGATTGACGAGTAGAAAAAAAGCTTGGTTTGGATGCAACTGAAGTCTGCGCCTTTAAAAAAAATTACTTGTTAAAAGTATTTAAAAACAATCTAAACATTTATTAAACAGCAAGCACTTACTCATTTTTAAATACCTAAATTTAATATGCATATATACATACAAGATTTCCAAGTTTAAAAACCAGATAGATCACTTTTGACAAAATTTTAAAGACAAACAAACTAATTGCTTTATTTACGGAAGATTTGTATCCCTTTTTTACAAATTTGTATCACACAGAGGTATAACCATATATACTCGTGTATAAGCCGATCCGTGTATAAACCGACCCCTTAATTTTTGGACGATTTTCTGTCCAAAATTGAAAACTCAAGTATAAGCCGAGTTGTATTTTCGTCCATGAAAAATTCCGATTAAAATCAGCAAATCATCGATAAAAGAAAATTCTTAAAATAAATATTTAAGCCGAGAAATCAAAAATTAAAAAAAGTGGATGGAAAAAAATCCTTTCTTGAAGTTTGCACTGATTCATCGTGCATAAAAGTATATATCACTCGGAATATTCTTGTGGCTTTGAAACCTCCATCGGATTTCTTAAATTCAATCTCTGTTATTATCTTAATAAAATATTTTAAACCTCATACTTACATACCAAAATGTACAATTTCTAATTATTAACATCGTTCAGTAAAGATTTAGAAACTTAGAAAACATCAACTCTTTACTATCAATATTGCTGATTACTGTCACTATTAAATACGGATGAACATTTTTTTTATTCATCTCGGAAGGAAATACTAGAATATTACGGATTAATGTATATTTCTTATTAAAATATTTAGTTTTTAATTACGAAATAAATTACTTGAAGTTAAAGCTTGAATTCGCGGATTACCAACATCCCGATTTTACCGCTTTAAAGTCAATTCCATCCTAAATTCTAATAAGACAATTATTAATATCTTTACATAATATTATAAAGGAATAAAATCTGTATTGGGAAAATAAATGTTGTTTAATTATTGCAATCGAGTAAGAAAGACATTGACTTTAAAGTGGTGTAATTCACTATGCACAATGTCAACTTCTTAGTCTTCCATCCAAAATCCTATTAAAGTAACGTATACTAGCTTCATAGATTTTACAAACAAATTAAATATTTATCAAAATATATACTTTTTATTTAGTTAAACTGATTATTTATACGATTAGTGCAATTTTGCGCTAAGGTTACGACGCGAACTACAGAACAGTCTTCAATCAGCACATGTGACGCAGATTCTTGATCTCGAATTGGGGAAATGTGTCGCCGTGGTTCTCGCTTAATTTAAACTTCTCTCCTTTTCCCATTTTAGGCAAATTATATTATAAATTTTACTAGCCCCCATATGAGCCGACCCTGCTACGTTTTTATGAAAACATTTATTTAAATCTCTCGGCTTATATGCGAGTATATACGGTAACCAAATTATAGCTATGTATAATTATTACTTTGAGAGATAATTTTTTCCTTCTTTTGTATATATCTGGTTTTGCAACCAAGTTATAGGATCTATCTGGTTTTGCAACTGATTACTGTGCTGCGATTAGTGTACACTAGCCTACGCACATCTTAACCACAGATACAAACATGTATATCCGTTCGAGTACCTACAGCTGTACACTTAATACAAAATTTGCTAAAATCTTTTTTTTAAAATAAATTTTAAGCATTAGGAGGTGTTTTGACAACCGTCTCTACTGATATAATTTCTTAAAAAAATATTTTTGTAAAAAAAAAAGAAATATATTGGCAATATAAATTAAACTTTTCTGCAGTGAAAACAAACCTACAGATTCGAAATGTTGCTTATTTGTCATAGGGTTAATCTATCCGCTTTTTAAATTGATTTCTTTACTTATCTGGTTTGCAACCAACTGCTACTTTCACACCATAAATGAATATTATGTAGCTGCTTTGGAATGTTATGACTTTGCCTACTGATAGATCTGTAGGAAACTAAAAACAAATGTCATTATCAAAAAATCGAAAACATTTATCTATCTTGTTTCGAAACTAGAAAGCTCATATTCAAGTTTACTTTAAAAAAAATTATACCAAGATTGATTAAAAATTATCCCTGAATAAAAATATTCTTTCTCAAATACAAGTGTAAATAAACAGGAAAAAAATATATTTAAAAATATAACTTGAAAGTAAAAAAATATCATATATTTTTTCCGCAAATAAATATCTGTGAATTGGAACAGGATTGGTTTTTACAAAACTGTCAAGGACCAATTAACATAATGCAAAATGACAACACCAATGTCATAACTAACAGTTTTGAGAAAAATGGCTTCGAAGTTTGAGGCTCAACCTTGATCAAATGTTAAGGAAATCACTAAATTGTTTGATTTGAAGGGTCAGAAAAGCCTAATTACATTGGCTTCTATTTCATTTAAAAGTTTAAAATTGTTATAGTCAAAATAGTTTTTAAAAAATTGATAAAACTGACATTGACACAACAATTTAATTTCCTAGATACAATATAGATAAACAGATTAATTTAAGGAATTTAATTTACATAATGCAAAATCACAACATCAACAAAATATTAGAAATATATAAATGGTATTTAAAGGCCAATGCAAGCAAATGAATAAAACCATGGACTAGTATATTATAACTATATAATTTATAAAAAAGTTAATGATTCAAATAAATGAAAATTTCCTCTTTTTAATTTTACTGCTTCAAATACTTTCTTAAGAATATTGCTTCATATTCAGCAAAATTCATACGACTTAAAAAAGACCATTTTCAAACGCATATACCTCTTACTATTGTTCTTGATTAATACTACCTTTTGTAGATAAAAACTTAGTAATACACAAACTATAAGAATTTATTTTTAAGGTATTAAGACTTTAATGCTACTTATTCTTTTCTTTGGCACTATAATCTGCTAAGGACGGTGGTTGCCTGAACAATACTTAGTCAAGACTCTTTTGTCCTCAATTTGTAATCAACTACTGACCTTTTAAGTGATAAGGTCTCTTAACACAGTCAAAGTACCTATTGAATTGCTTTTCTTTTTATGCTAATTATTGTACAAAACAATTTAATTTTAGAAGTAATTCACTATTTGACACAGGATTTAATGTTGCCATGTTCTCTTTTCCAAAACAGCCTTTAAAAATAAAATCTGTACAAAAAAAATTCAACAAATCAGCATAAATTGGTTAATTGTAAAGAAAAAAAGTTGGTAGTTTAATTGATGTATTGATATAAAAACTAAAATTTTTTTTTTCATAAAACTAGTTTACAAATTAGCTTCCTTTATAAATGCAAATGAAGTATTACTTTTAAAAAAATAGTATTTTAGCAAAAAAAGTTACAAAACATTTTGAGAATGTGAAAATTAATAAATTAAGACAATTTAACAACATATTTTTTAAAGGATATTGTTATATTTCTTTTTTCTAGAGGCTTTTTTGGCTGCCAAAACAGTACAATTTTGAAATATATAAAAATCCATTGAAAACTGTACAATTTTATATGCTTAACGTACAACCGAACAAAAGAGTAAAAATTTTAAGATTGTACTGCAATCAGTACGAGACGACAGGTTTACACAGATCAAAGTAGAGTTTAATGAAAAAAATCTACGAATGGGCTTTTGAGATTTTGCATCCATGCATAAAACCTGAATAAGATAAAAAATTGTGATTGTTGATTTTTTAAGAAATGGTAGAACAAGATTTGAATTTAAAAAACACATACCGTATAATGCTATTAAGTTCGCCAACAGTGATATGATCTGGAACTAAAAATTTACTCCTGTCAAGCAGAGGAAGCAACTTTTCACCATAATAACGCTCGATGATAACCTACAAAATGCAATAAACACTTCAGGTATACAAATAAAACAAATATTCAAATGAAAAAAATTAAAGTTACCTATTTCAAATAATTTGACCTAAGGTTACGTCCACGAAAAATGAAACTGTTTACTGAAATTAAAATTTTAACCAAACTTTAAGTTAGTATATCAATTTAATCCTAGAAAGTTGGTGCATATGAATTTGTAAGGTATTATTTCATAAGAATAATAGTCTGCAGTGAAATTGTTCTGAAAGTTGACATATTTCTTTGTTTATATTGAAGCCAAAAATGACACTTCGGTTATTGTATATTATTTTTAACCGACTGCCCAGTGCGCCCACCAAAACTAAAGAATAAAACCACCAGAAACATTAAATTAAAACCGGCAACATGCTCCAAGTCAAGAGGTTATCAATTTGACCATGATGGTTTTTTTTTTAATTTTGTTCATTAACTGAAATTATTATATATACAAATTAATAACCTATTTCCATATTTATCATATATATATATATATATATAGTTGAAATATTTTAGATTAGCTTTTGAATACAATTTTAACTGTATTTAATAGTGATGTTTAATTGTCACAAGAGTAACAAAAAACATATAAAAGTTTCAAATTTGGTGATTTGGTGGAATAAGACATATTTCATACATCATTTAATATTTATGTCTACATAGACCATCCTCTGCTGTGTTGTCACAAGAGTAATGCATACATTTCTGTCAAGTAAATAAAATAGGTTGTCTTCAGACCAAAACAAAAACAATGGTTTAAGTTCAGCTGGTCTCTCTCTTTTTAAACTATACGTTCTTAAGTAGTTTGAGGCTATAGTTAGTTATATTCTTTAAATTTAAAGCAAATAGCAAATTAAATTGTTTTCATTCATGTTTTTAAATTGAATGATTTTAATTTTTATTTACTTTAAGATTACAGAACAATTAAATATGACAGCAGATCCTCAGAATGTGTGTATTTGTCATTATCATAAAAACTTTCAAGGCAATTAGGCATAGGACAGTTGCCGATTTATTTTCTCCATTCATAAAGATTTATTGATTTAGCGTGCTGTGATACCTTACTTGAGTGTAGGAATTCAGAATGCGCATTTTGAAAAAATATCATAAAAAGACTATTATATCATAAAAGACAGATGTTCTGTAATTGTGTTTGCATAACATAATGCAGCATCTCCAAGAAAATCCATCGATCAAAAGGGTATCCAGTTTTTTCTGATAGTTGCACAGGCCAATTTAAACAAAAATATAACTTTGCAAACATGCCAGCAATTAAATCAAAATTAAATATTAACAGTTTTAATGGACATTTTTTCAACAGATTATGACAAGGGTGCTGTAGATGGAATCAGTGCTGTTTTTAAGTTATATGTATGAATGTAAGTGTGTTTATACTACACACTTAAAAGCAATTGTACAAAAAACTGCTGATTTTGCAGAATTTGTTCATGGTGCAACAAATATAAAAATACTTTATGTACCAAATGAAGAAATTGAAACCAAAGAATCCATTTCCATATTACTCAGGGAGAAATTGCATAGCGAAAGGCACCCAAAAAGCGCACTTTGTCGAAGCTACCAAAAATGCCACTATCCAACACTGACCATAACAAAAGATAATTCCTACAAAGAGTTCATAAAGCAAACAACGATGAAAGTGAAACCGATGAAGAATAAGAGGAATTCTGCTCAGTAGCAGAACACAAAGAAGCCGAGAAATTGCAATATAGCCAGTAGATGAATGTAAAATATGATGTGGTCTTTTAACTCAAACAGTATATGATGAATATCGAATAAGGTGCTTTAATGCACGCAAAAGTAATTCAAAAATTTTAACCTTAAAACCATGCTATTTGGTACAAAAGAAACCAAATTTTGGCTAATTTTGTTGCTTGCACATTTGTAAACTTTTTTTTTTAAATAAACTATTTTTTATATAATTTTCTATACCTTTTAAGCTGTTTTAAACTCCTATCAATGTTTAAAAATGTTGTGTATAAAAAAAATCGTGTATTAGCTCATTTATTAATGATTTTTTGAAGTTTTTAAGATGTCACAAGAGTAACTTTTAGCAATTTACTTAAAACAATGTAATTAATTCATGTGTTATCAAATAGATTCAATAGTTTTTTTCCTTTTGAAGAGATATACTTACTCTATTACATTTGTAAATTTGAGTTCTGTATTCTCATATAATTCTACTTTAAAAACACTTTTTGTATTTTGAATTTCCCTGTGGTCACAGGAGTAACAATTTTTTTTTTTATTTCCTAGGTAGCTAAAATAAACTTAATTACATATTACATATGTTTTATGAAGCAGAATGACATGAACTTTTTAATGGTAATTTTGAATTTTATCATAAATATGTTTAATATTGAAAAAAAATGTAAGTTGTATGAAAATTTTCTCTGACAGGTCACAAGAATAACAATGAACGTACCCCTAGCTATTTTTATATTACCATTTGCAAAACATGGGCATACTTTATAAACATTTAAGATACAGATTTTTTTAGTTAATATGAATGAAAATTATGTGAGTCTTAAATGCAACCTTTAGGTAAGACAAGAGTTTAAAAATATGTTGTCTGAAACAGTCTTTAGTTCACTTTAGGTTTGGAAAGATCCACGTATTTTAAAATAAAAATGTTTTGAGATCATATATTAGTAATGTACTTTTTAAGGGATATTTTTGTTTGAATGTAACTATCAATAACAGCAGCAAATATTTTTTTTAATTGGGATCTTGTTTAAAGCATTGTGGGATTAATTACATTGATCATTTAGATATTAGAAATCCCAAATCAAATTTAATGATATAATTATACGAGTAAATATTCTTTTTCCCTCTTAATCATACTCTTATTTAAGGTGTTTGAAGTTAAACAAATATTAACTTCTTTAAAACTTAGATGTATTCCAAAGTACAATAACATAAATTCATTAAAATATCTTACAGGAATTTTGTTTGGGTGTTGTTCTCGAATCTGCTCCACATCCTTCTTCCTTTGAGCTGCAACAAAAATAATGAAAATAACTACCTATTTTAAATTAAATTCTCATTTTAACACTTTTTTTTAAATAATTTAACAAATTACTTTGATGTACTATGAAGAAAATATTAAAAGGAGGAAATATCTATAGTATGCAAAGCATTTCTTCCGAACATGTACTAAAAATATATAGGCTGTTAAAATATAAAAATATTCAAATAATGTAGCTATGAACCCATTCAAGACTTGCAACTTAAGGGGAAACAGTAGTCCTTGACAACAAAAATCAGTCGTATTCGTTCAACTTAAAATTGCACCAAACTAATTAAAATTTTATTTAGAAAATTTAATATAGTTAATACTAAATATTTGTTACACTTCAAAAATTTAGTTTTGTATAAACAATTTATTGTATAAACAATTTATTGTATAAACAATTTATTGTATAAACAATTTATTGTATAAACAATTTATTGTATAAACAATTTATTGTATAAACAATTTATTGTATAAACAATTTATTGTATAAACAATTTATTGTATAAACAATTTATTGTATAAACAATTTATTGTATAAACAATTTATTGTATAAACAATTTATTGTATAAACAATTTATTGTATAAACAATTTATTGTATAAATAATTTATTGTATAAACAATTTATTGTATAAACCATTTTTTGACAAATAGAATTTTCAACTTGATAATGTTTGGTTTGGTACACTTTTCAAAATAAATTTACATAAAACTTTTACCAAATGCAAGTAAACACTCTATTTTAAACAGTGAACCTAATTTTTTACCCAATATATTTTTTTAAATATATGAAAAAAAAAATATTTTGCATATACAAAAATTTATATATTTTTTGCAACATAAAATTTCACATAAAGTATTTTTCATAATTTAAGAAATATTTGCGGTTTACTATGTAAAACTTATGTATTTTTATTACCGTATATACTCGCGTATAAGCCGAGAAATTTAAGTCAAAATTTTCATCAAAAAGTAGGGGGGTCGGCTTATACGCGGGTCATTAAAATTTCTAATATAATTTGCCTAAAATGAGAAAAGGAGAGAAGTTAAAATTAGCGGATTCTTCTGAAACGCGCCGACACATTTCCGAGATCGCGAATGTGCGTCACGTGCTGACTAAAGACCGTTCTGCGCATCGCGGCGTAATCGTAACGCAAAATTGCACTACTCACATAAATAATCAGTTTAACTAAATAAAAGTACATATTTTGATAAATATTTAATTGGTTTGTAGAATTTATAGTTGTACAAAATAGTTGACGTTTTCTAAGTTTTTAAATCTTTACAAAACGATGTTAAGGATTGGAAATTGCACATTTTGGTATTTAAGTTTGTGGTTTAAAATATTTTATTTGATAATAAGGGAGATTGAATTTAAGAAGTCCGATGGAGGTTTGAAAGACACCAAAACATCGCGAGTGGTACATACTTTTAAGCCCGATGAATCGTCACGAACTTCGAGGAAGGCCGTGTACGAAAATACAACTCGGCTTATACGCGAGTTTCCGATTTTGGACAAAAAATTGGCCTAAAATTAGAGGGTCGGCTTATACGCGAGTATATACGGTATATGTTTTAAAACATTAAATGAAAATATTGAATAGAATTTGTGAAAAGTGTACCAATGTACTGAAAATATCAGTTTTGAAAAAAAACACAAAAAACGTTTATTATTTAAAATTGTTTATACAAAACTAAGTTTTTAAAGTGTAATAATCATAACAAAAGTTTAGTTATTCACTGTATTAATTTTTTTTTATAAAATATTCAATAATTTGGAGCAATTTTAAGTTGATTGAAATATATGAATAGTTTATTACAGAACTGTGAAGCTCTTTGGGGGAAAAAAAACTGCTGCAGATATCCAGCAAAAACCAGTTCGGATATCCAATTTGCGGTTTGTATTGTGCGCAGGATATCCGATATCTGACAAAACCAGTATACGGTTCATCCCTAGTATTTATAAAAATTCAAAAGTTTACATGCTAATTACGAATATCTATAAAAGATTTTAAATTGTAAAATTTAATTAAATTAAAAAATATTTTTATTTTTACCCATAAGAAAAATGACTGCACAGAGAGAACTTTAAAACATTTTATTGAAAAACTGTTATGTCACTCTTCTTGCAAATGAGTACTAATGCAATATTTTACAGACTATTTTTTGAGCTCATCGAGCACACTATTAATCTTATAATCTGTTTCAGTTCTAGAATGTTTTTTCCTTTCGCAGTTTTCCTACAAACCGAAATTTAAACATTAAGTGTTGAGTAAAATGTGGGTTATACAATAAACCAAAACAACAACACAGATGGCCATTTTGTGAACCTTGTGCATGGAAAGTGCTAAGTTTCTTTAAAAAAATTAATGGAAAACATACCTTGCTACTTAATTTAAGCATGTTAATATAAATCATTAAAAATTAAGTAAATTATTTCCTTCAAAATTAGCTCAATAAGAATTTGAATTTTTTTCAAAAAAGTAAATAAAAGCTATGTTTTTTAAATGGGGGGGGGGGTAATTTTAAGTTAATAAAATATATAAACATTTAAACAAATTAGAATAATAATGCCAGCCACACAAAAAGTGACAAGTTTCTTTCTTAAAAAAATCAATTTTTATTTCTTAAAATGACAAGTCTAAACTTCAGTTTCAGGAATTAAATTATATTTTTGAAAAATGTAGTGACGATCCCATTTTTGATCTGTGCTTTCATTTTTGTGATTTTATGTTTTTCATGCCCTGGTTGGTTGGTCGATCATGGCATTGTTCTTGCCATCAAGTTTTGAGATTTCGTATCGAGAGTATCCAAGACGGGAAAAAATCAAGTACTTTTCTAGGTTTTTGCACACTTTTCAAGTACTTTTCCGGGGCTTTGTGTTCATCAAATTAAATTCCAGTACTTTTCAAGACAATTCAAATATGAAGTGAAGTTTATTAAAAACATGATTGGTTTGATAAACAAAATAATTAACTTCCAGAGAAAAAGATTAAGAATTTTGTTTATCAAAAATAGATTAAAGTGTATAGACATATATTATCCACATGAGCTTTCACTTAAAATCTTGTTTAAATTAACATTTATATAGACTATTCAGTATTTCTTTTGATGATTTTAGTGTCGTCACCAACTGGTTACGAGTTAACAAATTAGTAACCTTTATACGCAACCTGGATGGGCAATAGGTATGTGCACCTAACAGACTTTTTCATCTTTCCACTGGTTATTCCTTATTTATCCATGTATTAAGTGAAACTATAAAGTAGAAATTTTTAACTTCACTAGCATCAGGAATGAATTTTGTATTTTATTTGTACATGTGAAATAGCACAAGCTATTTGATTTTGATTTAAATACATTTCCGGCTGCCTATTTCTGCCCTCATTTATGAGACTTAACACAGCCACACACATATGCATACACACAAATACCTTATTATTTTTTAACCAAGGTCAGGCGATGAGGTAACATCTGAGCTGGCACCCAATGCAACCTGAATAGGAGTCAGGACATTGGACCCCGATCAAATTTATCGTGCACCAGTCCTGTATACACACCAGCATAATTTTTGGATATTTTTTTAGACAACTTTCTAGTATCTTAGTAGTGAAGCTGATGCCCTCTGACCACAAGATCACTACCTTTTTACTTTTCTTTGTCAAGTCTACTCAGTCGGGCTCGAACTTGCAACCATTTGATTGCTAGCCGAACGGGTTTATCCAATGGACAACTGGGGCTCTTGCACAGGTTATGATCAACAAGTGGTAGGTACAAAACAACAACATTGGTTATCTTCTATGGTAATTGCTCACAGAACATTTTAAAAGCTTAAAGGTGTAAGCTTTTGTTACGAAATACTTTGACATGTTACAACAAGCAATTAAATTGTTTATTTTTCTAGGATTTGACGTTAGCACGAATATTTGGGAAATGCCTTAGTTTTCAATTGTATTAGCTGAAACTGTCTTTACAATACAATAGCCATAGCCATTATTGAGCAAGTATGGAAATTATTTTATATTCTTTGCAAACATCAGTTTAATTTAGTTAACACCTCGGTACAGATGTAGTATAGGACATTTGGCGCGCGAGGCTTTTTTTGGCGTGTTTTATAGGGGCGATAAATTTATAGTATGGCAACCCCACCTGATATTGTTGGTATATGCTGATTCTTGTGGCGACTTTCAATCTGGCAACCCTATGACGTCATAGCGCTGTTTAACGGCAATTTTTCGTCAACAAAAACGCGCCAAATGTCCTATACTACATCTGTTCCAACACCTCTATAGTATGGGCTACTCTACAAATCCTAGATTTATTTCAGAAACAATTAAAGTGCTTGACACTGTGTTACTTGGTCAGGGGGAGAAAAACACCATACCAATCTGATAACAAAGGGCGAGATGTCCTAAACTTATAGAGGTGTTTACGAATTGTGTAGCCATAAGGTGCAATACTACCTTGAATATCCAATCAATGACCGGAACAAAGTTGCAAAATTTATACAGAGTGTATGAAAAAAAACTGAATTGTTAACTCATGCTTTTAGTAAAATTATATGAGCAGCATCCTTGGCAATATTTGAACCTTTGAAAAAAATATTATTGCTGGTTAAGGCTTTATACTACACCTGCTTCTAAATAGTTTAGTAACACATTCCTTTTAGCAACATATTGCACTGGATCTCTTTCTTAAAATATGAATAAAAACAATCTACTTTAGAAGCAATTTCAAGAAAAACTTGCAGAACGTTCATATTAAAATATAATTTTTAAAAAAAATTTGCAATTCAATTGCAAAAACTCACATTTAGGGTCAGGTTTACTGTACGGTCACCCTTGGCGCGATTTTTCCACATTTGTCGATAATTTTTTTTAAATGGCAACCCTCCTCCGAAACGACAAGGAATTGCAGCAACCTTATTGGACAACAGTCGCCAAAATGGCGACTTTTGGCGAGATTTTGAAAAAGTCGCCAAGGGTGACCGTACAGTAAACCTTTACCCACATTTATTATGTTAAAAAAATATTTTGATGTTAACAAAGTCTCTGCACAGTATGAGATATAATTTTCAGTATTCTCCAAGTAAAAAATATTTGTTAACATCAATCTTAAAATCATCGCCTTGTCTTTTATACTAATCATTAATTTAAAACACACAAACCATTTTCACATGTGATCAATAACCCCGTCTCCATATTAACAAGGAAACAATCGATGACAACTATTAAATAACAACAAGGAAAGTTCAAAAATCAACTTACAGAAACTTCTCCTTTCCTTAAAAGACTTCACTTCAGACATGTTATAGAGTGGCAGACGTCCTGGAAACGAGCTAGTCTCATAAGCTTCAGACATATTAGGGGAATCAAAAACCATCCGCAATACCACTGATCAACAATAACATGAGCAGCTGATTGCGACGCAATTTAAAATGTGATGCAATCGACTTAATGAAACAGTCTCTGCGACTATACTGATGTCAGTGATGGTAATCAAACGAAGAAAGAGATAAAAATTATTGTAGGTGTTCGAAAATTTCGAACTTTCAAAAGTCTAGTGAGAAATAAATAATAAAAGGATTTCAAGTAACAATTCAGCCAACGATGAGACAAAGCGCAGAAGATGATGCTTTGTTATGTTTTAGTAGTTAATGATGCCAATTGCTAAAACGTTTCTTAAATGTTTCAAGTTACTATTGCATATGACGTCATTACAAGAATAGTTTGGTTTGGTTAATGTTAAACTAGAGCTGCACATTCAGCTATTGTTGACGGTTCGGGGTCTATATCGAATTTTTGAACCGTGGTCAGATGACATGACAACACCAAAGCTGGAACCCACACTGGGGGTCATAGCCAAGGACGAATATTTTCTCAATCTTTCTTCCGAATTGTATCACGGAGTAAAGAAGAAAGTGGAGGTACGATCAAGTAAAAAACCGGTTTGCAATGTGAAGTAAGCAATCGCTTAAAAAGTAGGTACTGGCGAAATATTTGGCACTATTCCAAAGCACTACTTTGTACTAGTACTTGGCGATAATTAAATTTATAATTTAATTTACTTATGAAGCGGGAATAATAGCATTCTTTATTGATATGGAACTTGTACTGCATCTCACACAGGCCTGTAGCCAAATAAAATATATTCAGGGGGACAGGCACCACTCTAGGGAGGGCAAGGGGAAAAGAAGGGGGGGGGCGAAACATTTGCATCTTGTATTATACACGTATATCTGTCTACTTTTACGGTTTGCCTGTACCATACACGGATTTTAGTAATATTTTTCGATTAACATATAAAATTGCAAGGGATTGCCTTATATATTATTTCTGTAGTAAAGATGATACCTTTTACGACTCTTAGGCGCAACGAATCTTAACACATGAGGATCAAAAGAAAGAGAATTTCATGGACCAGTGACGAATCGTACTTTCATGTCATAAATACCAACAGTTTCTTTTTTAAAAAAATTCGTTAAAAATAATTCATTTTAAAGGTATTTTTTAACAAGCCGTTGATCATGATGACATTTTTGACTTTTGGCCATAAAGGATTTACTAATATCTTTCACCCGAATGTGTGTGTGGGGGGGGGGGGGGGGGTATGCGATTATTATCGCATTTTGCACCTCTTACACGCGACGAATATTAACAAGCAAGATATCAAAAGCAATAGAACTTCTCGGAGAAGTGACGAATTATGCGTTCATCTCACAAATATCAAAGGTTTGTTTAAAAAAATTATTGCATAAAGAAACGGCTTTAAAAATTATTTCTAATACCTATCTAGACTGTGCTTTTGTAGCTTGGTAAGTAGCGTGCGTGACTACGGAGCATTAGCTCGTGGGATCGAGTCTCGACAGGGACCACTCAACTGGTTTCTCCGCAGGTTCGTAGGATCAAACAGCTAGTTTTTATTTATTACGATTCTTTTACATGCACCACAAAAAAAGACAAATTATAACACGAGTCATAAAAAACTATTTTGTGATACTTTTTAATATTAATTTTAATAGCTACAGGAAATATATAATTAATTTTATAATAAAAATTTGCAGTATTAGGTTGATTATTGCTGTTCAAAATCAGATGTCCTCTGTCTAAGAATTAAGCTCCTAAAATTCAAGTACAGCAAGAATATATCTGTGGAAAAGAACAAGAAGGTTCTATGTCCTTTATGTTAAGTCAGTGAAACGTTACTCTTTCTTGTTCCAAGACACCAATATATAATATATGTTCTATATCTTATATTTCTATATAGAATAATATATTGAAGTGAATGAAAAATTAAAAAATAAAAGTGGGCAATTTTAAAATTATTTTCTAATTGTCACCATAACATATATTTAAAATGGTAATACAAAGAAACAATTATTTATATAATCTGTTCGATGTAAAATAATTCATACCTGCTTTCTGTTCCAGTATATAACCTTAAGTACCCAATCTTCAATTTAGACATCCAACTGACTACTACGTTTTCAAATGTCTACCCTTTAACAAGGTTTCCTAAACTATGCAAAAGAAGATGGACGTACACAATGAGAAGGGGAGATATTTGTACTCGTATATGTGAGTGACCTTGCGATGCTTAATTGACAGTTTCCTGTTTCAATGCCCGCAGCATTCTTGAAAGGGATTTTTTTTTTGGGGGGGGGGGGGGGTCGTAACTCGAAGAGCAATCCCACTTACATTCTGGAGTGGAATAGAATACGCATGCATACAATCCCTACCACTATCTCTTTACCATTGTCAATCACAAAGAGGGGTGGGGGGGGGAGAAATTTATATACTAAAGACGACTGTTGAAAGTAAAAGTTGGTGAATTTCGTCGTCTATTACGTTCTAGTCACTGCCACTAATTGGAAACACGATGTAGAGGGTGGGGGGTCTAAAATACCGAATTTTTCCTAGAGAAGTGGGGAGGGGGCGTACCGTCTGGACGCTTCCCGCTTGACTACGTCCCTGCTTCATCTCAAGGCGCTGTCCTCGGTCTCCAGCTCGTAATTATTTTGAGGAAGGTATATGGGAGGTTCTTTTTCTAAAGGGGAGAGAAAACGACTACCAAAAGAAATTGTCCTGAGGGGACAAACCTCGGATAATGGGACAAATAAGAACTCAGTAATTGAAATCAGATGCACAGGAATTGAGATTCGTGACATTTCTTTGAAAAAAATGAAATGGTCACAGAAGTCCCCCTAAGGAAGCTTTAAAAAATAATTAGTTAGGTTTCTCCGCGTGAAATTAAAAAAAAAATCGAATTTTCTAGGATGGGCAATGATCCTTACCCCTACCTAGCTACAGGACTGATCTCACAACTGCCATCACGGTTAATTTTTGAGTTTTTATATTTAAAATCGTGTGTCAAATAACGCAGTATCCTCGTTGAAAATTAACTGTCAGCTGGGTTTATTTGTACCTGCTTTAAGGTTGATATCTTACTTCCATTGAAATCTCTCCTAATCACATCTATCTTCTTCTTTACTCCGTGGTTTCGAGGATTAAGAATAAAGCCTATAAGGATAACAGAGATAAAGCTACTTTAATCAGGCGAGCAAAGATCTAACTTTACAAATCAATTCTCTTATATTCGAACAAGCACGTGCATTTCGTTGGTTAAGTTAAAAAAAAATCAATAGCGTTATGTCAGACGTTAGTTCACTCCACGCTATTTTAATCGAAAGGAACTGCACTATCGAGAACGTTCGTGCATTCTTGGATAGAGATACTTCATCGATAAATGAAATTAATGAGTTAGGCCATACTCCACTCTTTGTATCCATGTTTATTTCAGCCGCTATGGTTAAACTCTTAATTAGTCACGGTGCTGATGTTACTTATAGGAACTCAATTGGAGATTCGCTTTTGATGAGTGCACTTATACGCGGCTGTGATGAGGAAGTCATCAAAGTACTTTCAGAAACACTGGGTGCCACTTACCTGAATGAACTAGAATTTTACCATGAAAAACCACCACTGGTACTTGCGATAATTGAGAACCGTTCACCCAATATTGTTAATCTTTTACTCCAGTTTGGCGCAAGGGTGGATTTCGTAGACAATATGGGATTCACTCCCTTAAGTCTGGCCCTTATGTTCGCAAGGCAATATGAGACAGTTCAACTTTTGGTGAAATATTCTTATATGAAGATTAAAGGCTTTAATATCGGACCATGGATCGCGTATAATTATGACTACCCAGCACTAGCGAATTATGCTACCCAGTGTGCAAATGAAGTTAGGGAAATGGAGTCAATTGAAGCAAATAGTGGCCGAACCTTAGGTCGCATAATGCGTAGGTTGTATTCAACACTGAAAGGTTTTCAAGATGACATATTGATCAGCACACTTGATTGTGTATTCAGAATGAGAGTTGATCTTTCTTGCCCCATATATTTTGAACTGCTTGTATTTAAATTAGGCAAACGAGTGATAATTGAAAAGCTTCAACAAGTTGTATTTGATAGAGTAAGAAATGCAGTTTATGCACCTGCATTAGGAGAAGTCCTCCTCCATTATGGAGTTGCTTGCAAGATGGCAGAAGTTTTAACCAAAAAAGAGCTTTTATGTTTGATTTTGGCTTTTTACATTCCTCATAACTAGGCTTGTCTTTATGTTATATGTAAAAAAATTGCAGTTTCACTGCCCCAGTCTCATTTATAATAATTTTTATATTAAATAAATACAAAATCTTTGACTACCCTAATTTATGTAACTAATTTCAACATGATGTGTATTTTCAATAATATGATGGTATGAAATATTAGGGTTTTTTTATTTGTCAAACCATAAATTTGTTTTTGAAATGCATCATTTATAGAACAATAAGTACATACTTTTTAGAATTGTATTCATGTTGTCCCATTCGTGACATTGTAGCTCAAAAATTTATTTTTAAAGTGAAATGTCTTTGGTTTTATGAAATGTTTTAGTTCAAATATAAGTGTCTCCTAAAATATTAACTATTTTAATATATATTCTCAAACAATTTAAACATTTGTTGATTTTTTAAAAATATTGATGGCTTTTTTTTAATGACTCATACATATGTTTTACATATAAATTTGCACCTTGTTGATATAAACTTGATGGAATCTCTAAAATTGTGTTTTCAGTTAGTTACTGTCAAATAGTATTTTATAAATGTCTTAAATTATATCTGAATATAATATTTTTTATATATTTCTTATCTATTTTATTCACAACTGTGAACCAATACTTAATGTTAATAAGTGTTATGTTAAAAACATATGGTGTATGAGAGATACATTACATTTATTGTCTAAGAATAAGTTGTAAGAATTGTTCTAAGAATAATGAGAGCTTTTTTTTTTGAAAATATTTTTATACTTTATTTATTTTATTTTATTTAAAGGGTAATAAATATTGTATATCATTTAACTTTGCTAAATATATGTCGATCATTGTGCCTTTCTAGACCTCTTCTGAAAGAGGGCCAGAACAAATACTTTATCATTTTAGTAATTTAAAAATTGCTTTGATTTATTCTTGTTAAAATGTTTATATTTTCCAATTTCATTAATCACTTTTAAATGTTCATTAAATGTTGTATCAAGAACAATATTTTCTTATTATGTAATTAAATAATAATATTATAGCTTTTTAGTATTTACTATAAACTGTGTATATTTATTTTTGTAATCAAATTAGTTCTCACTTACCATCTACTTGGTTCTCACTTACCTGGAAAGTCATAAGAGGAAAATGGTCAGGGAAAATTAGCAATTTCCCCTAAATGCCAAGGAAATTAATTCTTAATTCTAACAAAACATTAAAATGGTGTAATTTTTTTGAAAACTTTAAACTCCCTCTCCCCTTTAACACATAAAACCTGAAAATATGTTTACCTTAATTATAACCTTTTATTTGGCAAGTTTTCATTGATCTTTGTGTTGTAAATGCTTATTATTCCTAAAGCAGGGTGTCCATCAACCGGAAAATAAGGCAATTTGGCCATTCTGGAAAAATCAGGGAGTTATCGGATATTTTAGGGAAAAAAATAAAAATCAGAAAAATTAGCAAAAGTTGATTTCTGGCTATGATATTGCGTGTCTGTACTAACTAGATACTTCCCACTCAATCAATTTAAAAATCGATGTTTCAAATGTTTGAAAATTCCTAGTGACTTTCCAATTTCTCTTGAACATTGTTAAAACACTTTTTTTTCTCCAAACTTGGCAAAACTGCTGTCAACAACTGCAATAGGCTCTTCTCAGGAAAAAAAAAATTTCAGAATAAATAAAATTCAAATAAAAAATAAAATAAAATTTAAATGTTGCAAAACGATTTTTCGCGCGATTTCCAGCACTTTTCTCAGAGCAGCATTGCGGGCGTACTACTGGAGCTATCGGCTTGAAACTTGCTCATTCTACGAACGGCGAAAATATTTTACCGGTCGCCGACCATGTTCTGTGGCGGAAGGATCCTATACATTTCGCGGCATGACATATTTCCCGACTCCCGGTGAGAAACTTCATTTGCTAAAGCAAATTTCAGTCCATTCCCGTTGATAGTTGGGCAGGCATATATGGAAAAATTGGTTTTATTCTTTGGGCACATTACATTTTAAATCTTTGGTTGGACTGACTGCAGCTTTTAAGTTGTGGATTTTAGAATTTTGGAATAAATTAATTGTACTTGGATGTTTTTTTATCTTGAATTTGCATTTTCATATTTGTAAGTACTTTGAAATTTTGAACTTGACGCACATTAAATGTTTATATAATGATTATTGATATTGGACTGGAGATACCCGAACGGATATACACGTTTGTATCATTGGCAGTCGAAAATTTTAGTGTAGCTGAATCATGTGTCATTTTTATATATTTCTAATCTATTTTATTCACAACTGTGAACCAATACTTAATGTTAATAAGTGTTATGTTAAAAACATATGGTGTATGAGAGATATGTTACATTTATTGTCTAAGAATAAGTTGGAAGAATTGTTCTAAGAATAAGTTATTCTCTTTAATGAGAGCTTTTTTGAAAATATTTTTATACTTTATTTTTATAATTTTATTTCAAGGGTAAAAAATATTGTATATCATTTAACTTTGCTAAATATATGTCGATCATTGTGCCTTTCTAGACCTCTTCTGAAAGAGGACACGAACAAATACTTTATCATTATAGTAATTTAAAAATTGCTTTGATTTATTCTTGTTAAAATGTATATATTTTCCGATTTCTTGAATCTCTTTTAAACGTTCATTAAATGTTGTATCAAGAACAATATTTTCTTATTATGTAATTAAATAATAATATTATAGCTTTTTAGTATTTATTATAAACTGTGTATATTTATTTTTGTAATCAAATTAGTTGTTCTACTTGGTTCTCACTTACCTGGAAAGTCAGAAGAGGAAAATTATCAGGGAAAATTAGCAATTTCTCCTAAATGCCAAGGAAATTATTTTTAACAAAACGTTAAAATGGTGTAATTTTTTTAAAAACTTTAAACTCCCTCTCCCCTTCAAAACATAAAATCTGAAAATATGTTAACCTTAATTATAACCTTTCATTTGGCATGTTTGCATTGACCTTTGTGTTGTAAATGATTATTCTTCATAAAGCAGTGTGTCCATCAACCGGAAAATCAGGGAATTTGGCCATTCTGGAAAAATCAGGGAGTTATCGGATATGTTGGAGAAAAAAATTTAAAAATCGGAGAAATTAGCAAAAGTTAATTTCTGGCTATGATATTGTCTGTCTGTAGTAACTAGATACTTGCCCTCTCAATCAATTTAAAAATGTTTGAAAATTGCTAAATTCCTAGTGACATTCTAATTTCTCTTGATCATTGTTAAAACGCTTTTTTTCTCCAAACTTGGCAAAACTGCTGTCAACAACTGCACTAGGCTCTTTTATTCTTTGGGTATATTACATTCTAAATATTTGGTGTATTGGACTGACTGCAGCTTTTAAGTTATGGATTTTAGAGTTTTGGAATAAATTAATTTTATTTTTAAGGTACATTGGATTTCTACAATACTTTATGGGGGTATTAGTTTTTTTTATGTTTTTTTTTTTAAATATTGAGGTTATTTTAGTGTTTGATCTTAAAATGCAATAAATTTGAATCTATAGGATATCTACTTGAATTTTTTTTATCTTAAATTATATATTTGTAAGTACTCTGAAATTTTGAACTTGATGTACATTAAATGTTTATATAATGATTATTGATATTGGACTGCAGGTACTCGAACGGATATACACGTTTGTTTCAGTGGCAGCCCATGGTCGAAAATGTTAGTGTAGCCGAAATCATGTGCCTAAATAAATCAAGTAGAGCCATGCAGTTTTTCGGGAAGACGCCCATTGAGTATCCACTATTTGGTGCCAAGGGAAAAAATTGTCACGAGGCTCTCAACCATGTGCGCAATTAGTGGTGGTAGATCAACAAAATTGGCACGTTTTCGCACATTTGACATTTAGGTTCAATTAACGAAATCGAACCATTATAAGTGAAAACATATACGTTTTACTGCTCTGTGTCGGCCTAAATAAATCAAGCAGAGCCATACAATTTTGCGGGAAGACGCTTGTCTACTTAAAGCGTTCATCAACAACCAAATTAGATTTTTTTCAAATAGTTAGTTTACCCTTTCTTCCACTTGCCCCATCAATTGGTTGGAGTTGACTACTGTGTGCCGGCAAGCGGGAAATATTGGAAAGGCAAAGGTTTCATTAAAAATAACGAATCAATATTGCTAAAAATGTGGAACCGGAACGCCTTGAGGAAGTTAAGTTCGACTGGAGATTTGGGTTTGCAAATTAAATATGAATCTCATCTCATGTCAATGTGATACACCGGTCAAACCAAAAGAGCATTAAAATTTCGCATCAAGGAGCACACCAAGCACATACCGTCAAACCTCGTCCATTGCAGTGGCGGCTCGCCCACTACAGCAAGTACAGCCGGGCTGCACCTAAATTCATTAGTGTATTTTAAAACTAAAATCAGATATTTTTCTAATTTTCTTAATTGAAGATTAGAATTGAAACTGAAATTTCTATGGTAGTAAACAAAATCTCCGATAAATAGCAAGCATGTTACCATAATGCACAATTCAGGAGGGAAAAAACTCCATTCAATCAAATTGCAGCTAAAAAGAAAAATTCGAAATCGGCTGCATCGTTGCCATGGCAACCTCTACGTAGTACGGAGATTCCCCCCATGGTAATGCACTGATGCATTTGTGGAAGGTACAGCCGAAATGGATTTTCTTGTTTTAGCTGCACTGGAGGTTCGATATGCTGATTGGTTCATGGATAAAACGAGAACTTACGAGAATATCTCACAACGGAAATGGTTTTCGTGATACATTTACTGTGTGCTGTTGTTTCAGGACATGGTCCTGCTGTTGTTTCGTTATGTAAGTTAATATTAAAATTGACCGATTTGCAGGTTTAAAAGAAAGCAGGATTGCTTTAATTTTCAAAAAATAAGTAAGTGCTTTCTATTTTTTTGGCATGTTATCATTTTGTAAAAATTGAAAGGAAACATCGATTTGAGTAGTGAATAATAAAGAATTTCCGTTCATGTATGGTTTTTGGAAAATAGGGGGGGGGGGGGGGGGAATTCACATGAATTCGGCTGCACTAACATTTTCGACCACGGGCCGCCGCCACTGGTCCATTGCCTCTCCTTTTAAAGTCCTCCATTGCCCTCTTGGGAATATAATCACATCTCCGTCTAATAATAAAAATAATAATAAAACTTCGTCTGTGCAAATTGAAATCCGCCATTACAAATCGTGACAATAGAGATTTTATAGCTATGACATATGCAGGAGTGTTACATGGTCTTTTAAGTAATTACTATTTATTTGCACTCCTTGAAAAAGGTTTTTCGAATTTATACACAGTTGTCAATCATCATAAAAGTAAAATTTCATAAACTAAGAGAAATAGACGAACCTCATCCAATTTTATACACTGCGTGTGGTCCTGAAATTGGAACTGTTTCGGTCAAATTTACCTAAATCAAATTAAAGCCTATATTAACAAATAATAAGCATACCTGTGATACTTTGCGGCACATAAACATTTGGAAAGTGTTTTTTAATAATTTTCTTTTTCAATATATTTTTTTTTTCAGTCTAATGCTTACCAAACTTGGGAGCCGTTTTGAGACCAGAGCACGGCCCCAAACGACCGTTTTTGTCACTAACCAGATGAAGTTTAAACCTCCAATTTCCAAATAGGAACCTAGCAGTGATTTTTTTAATTTCTGAGGCCTCTAAATAAGACAAAGAAATACTTGCTTTTTTTTTTCAAAAAGATAAAAAAAAATTAAATTTAAAAAAAAATTATTTTGGTGTACAAAGGTGACCTCTGCCGTCACTAGATGGCGGCAGAGGTCATAAGTTTAAGTTATAGAAATTCCACTTCAATCGCGTAGTGAGGAGAAAGAAAAGCAGTATAACAAAGAATGACGACCAACAGTGGAAAGGTGTGATTTTTTGCGATGGTCAACGCCAGGTCCGTCGCACCGAGGGGGAGTTCGCCCCCCCCCCCCCCCAAATAATCTGGAAACCCTGAAAGTTGGGAATTTCAACATCTAAAAACCCCGAGTTGGGAAAATTTATGCCTGAACAAAATTTATATTATTAACAAATGAAAGATAGGGAAGATTAGAAATCGCCCAACTTGTAGGAGATTATACATTTAAATTAGACCTCAGAACGGACACTGCATTGGAATATGGGTGCAGCAAATCAATGCTTGTGAGAGAACTGTTTAATATTACTTAAAATATATATTTAAAAAAATGAAAAATGTCGATAAGTTTGAACTGGGAATTTTCAACACTGTCGAGTTGGGATTTTTGAATAGTTCAGTTGATAATTTCGAATCGTTAAGTTAGGAAATTTCTTGTTTCAACCCTCCCCAAAATATTTTTTGTGTAACGGCACTGGTCAACGCTCCGAGTGGCAAGTGCTCCTCCCCCAGGGCATATTTTAACATAGAGTTAGTAAGACAATTTCCCCACCGCAGAGCATATTTTAGGAATTTTCACTGGTGGGGACAAATAGTTTTCTATGACCAAAGATAGGATGCTGATAGACTCTGATAAGGTAACTGAACCTTGATGTTAACCTTGTCGCGGGGGCTCCGTAAGAAAAGTCGCACTGACTGTAAGCTAATTCCCTAATGGGGGAAAAAATCTCACTTTGGGAGGTAGGAAAAAGAGTTCTTAAAGCTTTGTGGAAGGATGACTTGCCTTACAATAAGAGGCGTGTAACTGCCTGACGGAGGGATCGTTAACAATCCTTCCTCAAAGCTCGCAGATTTGAGGAAGGGCCATTCAGGTGTCAAAATACTGAAAAACGCAGCCTAAAACGATCTGTATAAAAATTAGCAAAACGTCACCTGTCCGAACAGGTGTATTTACCTGTTATGCCGCAAATAACATACTTCAGACCACATGCGTTTTAAAAAAAGTCTCTCCCCCTCATACCATGGTTCGAAAGTGTCCCAATCCCACCACTAGATACTCTATGGGACGATTGTTGTCCCAGCCTACACGTAAAGGTTAGCAAAAACTTTGTGCAAGAATACTAAAAATTATTTGTTTGCCAATTCAAACTGAATTAATTTCCTTAATTTAACAAAAATTATCGATATTTTGCCTTGTAGAAAATATTTAGGATACGAATAAAAAAATGGGCCTCAAATTCCGTGAGTAGTGGGATTTTCTTAGCACTGGTGGTGGTGGGGAAAATGCCCCACCAAATCTTTGTTAAAATATGCCCTGCCACCGGTGCCAAGAACATCCCCAATGCTCATCTGGATTTGACACAATTTTTTTGAGCTGTCTTAAATATTTTCTAGAGGGGAAAATCTTTAATAATATTTGTTAAATTAAGAACATTTATTTAGTTTGAATTGACAAAACAATTGCTTTTTTCACTAAAAGCACAAAGTTATTGTTAACATATGTTCAAGTATTTTATCGGGGACCATAGAAAAGCATTTGCCCCACCACTGGAAATTCTTAAAATATGCTCTGCCCCCCCCCCCCCCCCCTTCAGTGTATTACTGAATACATATTTAAAATAACATTAGTTTATGAGTTTTTAGGTCGTAGGAATAATGTTCATTCATAACAAAACCGTTTGTTGAGCAGTGTACAACATATTAAAAAGTTAACTTGCTTTTCTGTCAATCTAAGGAACTTTTTCAAAATATTCTTTGAATTTGGTTAATTTCTTAAATCTTTTTTTCCTTACACAGAAAATTTTTTGGGAATTTTTTTTTAATGTTTTTATTTTGGGTAATTAGTTGTGTATATATATATATATATATATATATATATATATATATATATATATATATATAATAGGCAATATTAAACAGTTCTCTTACAAGCATTGATTTATTGCTCTCCTCAAATCCCCCCACCCTCCGGTGAGACGGGTCTGCTGCTAAGAGCGGCCCTGATCAAATGATTATTATAACTTTCTGTCGAAGATAGGGAACCAATTTATTATTAAACCCGTTATTTGCAGTTTAGATATAATTTCTTTTGAATATGTGAAAAAGTACGTATCGAGTTCGTTTCGAAACACGGTATTCAATGGACAATTAGTACGGATGATTCGACTTCTCAGAATAAAACTAATGAGGATTATTTTTAAACGTGTTTTGACTTTAAGTTCGCTTCCTAGTAATAGTTGGGTAAGATAGTCTAAATTTTAAATGCGTCACGAAATTTTACTGCGTCATATCTATAATTTCAGTGCGTCACGAAATATTTATTATAAAACAAATTGGAGCCTTTAACTACTAAATTAGGAAACGCATATGTATTTTAAATTCAATTATATTGTGCTATTTCGAATATAGATTAGTGCTGAAGCAAACTTCTAAAATATTCGACTTAAAATTAAATCTGGAAACTGATCGTGTTTACTTGGTTGTTCCAAAATAGTCCATGCCGAGATTTCGGTGTTTCCACACGATCTTTAACATCAAAATTGACGTCAGAATTGACGTCAACTTAACATCACAATTGAATATTGGAAAATAGGTAGCTGTGATTGTCCTATTTTGGTGTATTGGGTTGGTTAATTAATATCGCACTACACTGTTAAAAATAGGTATTCAAAAGTAAGTAAAATGTACTCATTTTTTAATACATTCAATGCTTATTAGGGCTGCGAATACGTAAGTTTCAATTTTGAAAAAGTCATGTACTTAAAAATGAGTTCAATAGGTAAAAATGAATAAAAAGAGCAAATGATAGCCTACATAGGCTGATTTCATAAATCACTTTCAATAAATACCAACAATTACAATCTAGACTTACAAGGAATCGAACCCACATCTGCAGGCACCAATGTCCAGAGCTTCTTCAGTTAAGCTACCAGGGCGACGTGAAGAAGTTTTAAACAGAAGTAATGTTGAATAAGGAGTGTCAAAAGAATGGAAAGTAAAATAATTAAGTTGTACTAACTCAGTTTCCATTTAAGCAATTGACATAGAATAATGTAGAAAACCATCTTCTGAACAACAATTTTAAGTTTGTCATGTCGCTTTGTTAAGATGGCTTGAACTGAAGCTGATATTAGCATTATTAAATCACATTGCTCATTTTTGCGAAAGAACGATTTTTTAAATTTGAGTACGTCATCGCTCATTTACGATCCAATTGTACTCAAAGAAAAACGAGTACGTTTATGTACTCATTTTAAGCACTTTTTTTTACAGTGTTGAGTTGCATAATGGGATTGGCGACGGCTCGGGTCTGTCCAATATCTCCTATATAGATTTAGATGAGACATTCCTTTTAATAAATCCTAACATTCTATTCCCCTTTATACTTGCTATCCCACGACAGTACAGGCAAATAAAAATCTCAAAAGATTTTGGAGTTTGGCGATACAGTGAAACCATATAATTTTCACTGTCGAAATATATAACCTTTAAGTTGACAAAGTTACAAAAATCGAATATTCAATCTGACCCAGATTGCTGAATTACACTGTAAATAAAATTGTACTTAAAAATGAGTACCTGAACATACTTATACTTCTTTGAGTACAATTGCATCGTAAATGAGCAATGACGTACTAAAATTGAAGTGACCGTTCTTTCTCAAAAATGAGCAGTGTGATTTAATATTGCTAATCTCAGCTTCTGTACAAGCCATCATAACAAAGCGACCTGACAAACTTAAAATAGGTGTTCAAAAGATGGTTTTCCACATTATTTAATGTCGATTGCTTAAATGGAAACTGAGTTATTACGACTCAGTTCTCTTACTTCCCATTCTTTTGCCACACCTTTTTAACATTTCTTCTGTTTATAACTTCTTCAAGGTTTACCTAGTAGTGCAACGGATAAGGCATTGGGTTGCGATCCCTGAGGACCTGGGATCGATTTCCGGTAAGTCTTAGTTGTAATTGTCGATATTTATTAAAAGTGATTTATGAAGGCAACCTATGTAGGCTCGCATCTGCTCTTATTATTCATTTTTACCCATTGAACTCATATTTGAGTACGTGTCTTTTTTCTAAATTGAAAGTTATGTATTCGGAGCCATGATATGCATCGAAATGTAATCAAAAATGAGTACATTTTACTTATTTTTGAATACATGTTTTTAACAATGTGAATGGGGAAAAATATCTGTGTATATACGAGTGCCAAAATTATACCCGCTTGTGCCTCAAAAATTTCTTTACCGATGTCCATTATTATCACTTAACAGCTGAAGCTAAAGACAAGTTTCTCATAGGTATGTCATCTGCTGTATTAAGCTGTAACCACCAAGATGTAAACACTCATGTTCCCAACTACCACCCTCTCAAGTGTATGAAGTGTTGAAAGACGTTCCCCTTCTTTATACTCCAGTTGGGGGGAACATGGGGGGAAATACATTGAAGTTACGCATGGGAAGTGAGAAAGGAATGTCTTTTGTTTAGAGACAGATGTCGTTGAAAAGTAGACGATCTGGAAACTTGGGAGCAGTAATCAGTGGTTTCAATATTTCTTCGTCAGTTTTGTTCTTTAGCCAGGCCCGTCGACAGAATTTGAGGCGTCCTAAGTGCCGAATGACATTTGGGTAGTCTAGTTGTAAAAACAGATATATGCACAAAAAACTTTTTTAGTAAATCGCGAAAAACTGCCAGAACTTATCTGTTGTTACTACAAAAATATTTATGAAGAAATTTTTTAAAAAAAATTCTACCTTAAAATACGTAAGTTCTTAGATTACTAAATAACTTATTATATAAATTTTAATTTTCAAATAACTTGTTTTGCAGCTGGAATAAGGATTTAACTTGTTTTGCAACTGGATGCGTCGCCATCTTGTTTTTGTTCAAAAAACGAAAGTGGCGGCGATTGGGTGCTAAAAGTGAGGGTGCAAGATCAAAGGGGAGAACATTTTTTAACTAGAAGAATTTTTTTGTTTTGAAAAAATTTCTATGCGTAATTAGCAATCAAGGTTGCAAACTTTATTTCTAAATATTCAAGGGTCAATTTTTTTTTTTTTTTTGCTGATTCTATTTTTGAAAAAAATTATTAATAGGTATGATCAGTTAATGTTAACAAAAAATCCAGCAATTTTTTTTCTATTGTTAAATTTTGTAATAAAATTGACTTATTTTTTTATAAAGATTTAGATTAAATTAGAAAAATCTGGATAAATAAGAAAATCTGGAAGTATTACTCAACTTACTATTGCCTTGTTGAAAAACGTTTGCGTAGTTTGGGTCCACAGCTAAACCTTCATTTTCAAACTATCATTGGTTTCCTCGGAAATTGTACTGCATTGTCTAAATCAAATTCAGTACATACAGGGATATAGGTTCATTTCGGCATGGAGGGGGTTGGGGTACGAAACTTTCCATGTTTTGGCAATGCAGTAAAAAAAATTACTTATAATTACTTTTTAAAAAGTGCAATTTTAAAAAAGTGCTGGAACAACATCTGAAAAAAGTGCGGGGCAACATCCAAAAAAATGCGGGGCAACCGTCCCCCCGAATCGCCGCCACTGTAATCCACATTTCAACCAATCAGAAATCACGTTCGCTGACGCTCACGTTCACTGGATATAAAGCTTTAACTTCACTGAAAAAAAGGTACTTAAAAATGAGTACCTGAACATACTCGTTTTTCTTTAAGTACAATTGCATCGTAATATAGTATGACTTCCCGTCTTTCTTGCCTTTTCCAAAATACCACGATTTATTTTACCTTTTTATGAATTCTCATCTTTCAGAATCTGCGCTAATTGAGAACGGAATTTTCCACTGCTTTTTTTTTATTTACCTCTAATTAACTACTATTTTACTAACTAATTATAACTAACTTTTTTTAATTTAAATTATCAACAAACGTCGGGAATTAAATTATAGTATACTCTGATATATGATATAGTATTCTATGATATAAAGTACTTTAAAAATACCCTTCTAAAGAAAGTCGCATAAATTCAAATAAAAAACGTATATTGAATAATGTTTTTGAATGATGTTTACCCTTATGTATTCTATAACCAGTGGTAAAAGTGGGGGGCAAGATCTAGATGAAACAAGAAGTGTGTGTGGGGGGGGGGGGGGGGGGGAGGGGGAAGAGTAGAGTGATAAAAATGTTGACCACTCTTCCTACTGTTGGAATAAAAATAATAAATATTACGTATTTATATATACTCTATTTTGTGTTATTTGAAGAAAAGGTTACCAACTAAAAATAGGTACGAGTCTTTCAGGTCGATTATTAACCCATTTCCCCTCTGACCACCGCATGGATGGGAATTTCGCCCTTGGCTGCAGTATACGCTTCCGCCCCCCACGGTTTTAGCATATGGGATAAATGACATGCCACGTATACAGGAATGTAAGACGTCTCGACCAGGCCGATTACTAACCCATTTCCCTTCTGACCGATGTACCGCACGGGAGGGGGGAATGTCGCCATAGGCTGCCGTATGCGCATGCGCACCGTAACTACGGGAAATCAGTCTTTGAGGATAAATAACTTACTATCCTGTAGAGGAAGGTGAGCCGCGTTAAACAGTTTGATCATTTATCCTCTCCCCTTTTCCTTTGTACCGCGTGGGTCCAAAAGTTTTAGCGAATCAAACCATGCGGTACAGTGCGGCCTGTACCTACTCAAGTTTTTTTTGGAAGAATACGTCCTGTTGCAAAGAATCCAATTAACATTCTTATTGATCTACCTTCAAAGTCGTTTGTGTCAGTGTTGAAAAAGAAATGGCTGTTACAATTCTATATTTGTGGCTTTGGACCCTGAGAGAAATACTTTCAGTTTCAAACTGTATAGTAGTAGGAAGAAGTTGGGGTTCAAAATTTTTCCTCTGTCAGGCAATGCAGTAAAATAATTGACTTATAATTTAGTTTCAAAAAGTGAAATATTAAAAAAGTGTGGGAGCAACATCCGAAAAAAGTGTGGGGGCAAGTAGTCCGGCACCCTAAAGCGGCCGCGTGAGTTTTTTGAATTTTGAACCACCCTCACTATCAGAAATAATAATTTTATTTTAGAGAATTCAGCGATTCTTCAAAGCTTTTTTCGTCAAATTCGACAATCGTTTTATCACTGAATTACGTGACTTTTGATGAAACAAGAATCCGCAAATTTCTTACGAAAGTAATTTACACTGATTCCTATACGTTGGTATCACCTCATTTGGTTCTAATTTCGGATTTTAAATGCATATTGCAACACACCAAAACGAGCTTTTCTGGTTCGTTCAATAGCTCGCGCGACTTCGGGCCAAGAGATAAATAGTTCGTGTTGTGTCGTCGATATGCATTTGAAATCTTCCTCATTTTTGACGAAATAAATTTCTTTAGTTTGACGAAATATTTAATTGGAGATTTTCTTCGAAATGCGACAAAATTTTCTTCAAAAATGAGCATCCAATATTAACAAGGCTGCAACTGCTTAAGCTCAGCGTTGCCGAAAGATTCTTCAAATTATGTATATTCCTTCTTTATATATATAAAAATATAATATTTGGCCTCTCTTGAAATCCAGATTTTTGAGCTATTAGTCTTCTGAAATGTTTACGAATCTATATACTTCACCGGGTCAACATAAACGCCAAGTGTCACACTTCTATAATAGTGTCTCTCTACAACCAATATGTATTCAAACAGCTATGTATAAAATTTTAGGTTTCTAATTGCAAAAATTTGAATTTCTATATATGTCATATATACAATTTTTCTTTATTTATTTAGGGCCTCCGTGGCCGAGCGGTTAAGGCGTTCAGCTACTAATCCGAGGATTGGTGGTTCGAACCCGTGCGATGGACTTGACAAAGAAAAATAAAAAAGTAGTGATCTTGTGATCGGAGGGTTGCCAGCTTCGCTACAAAAATACTAGAAAAGTCGTCCAGAACATCCGCAAAAATTAACGGCGTGCATACGGGACTGGTGCACGATAAATCTGATCGGGTCCAAAGTCCCGACGTCTATTGAAGGCGTTGGGTGCCAGTTCAGGTGTTTCCTCGTCATCTGACCATGGTTCTAAAATAACGAGGTGCATATATGAATGTGTGTGTGAATGTGTATGTGTTCCCGGGTCTTTCCGTCGAGATAGACCCCGAACAGTCGCCAATAGCTCACCGTGCAGTTCTAGTGCGACGTTAATTAATCAAACCAAACCAACTTTATTTATTTAGATATGAAAATATACTTCTTTGAAATGTGATGAAATAAGGTTTTACTGTGATTTTGGATCAAAACTGTATATTTTAATATACAATTAAAAGTATTCTTACATGTTATTTACTTCCACTCTTTTAAATTCATATTTTTTAATTCATCAACTTTTATAATCCATTAATCAAAGACCAATGTCGATAAATGTCAAATCAGTTGCTTACCATGTTGAAATATATTATGGTAATAAAGCAACGAAACAATAAAAAAATCGATATTGTTTTAATCAACAATAAAAAAACAATAAAAAGCTATTCATTTATAATTGCTTAAAAATGAGTATTGGGATTTTCTAAGAATCATTAACACACATTCGTGTCTATATATAGCCGGGGGTAAATCCGGTAAACTCTCCAACTCTTCCCTTTTGTATGCTGTGAATCGGTAGACCAAATTTATCGCTAACCAGACACAACGAATTTAAAATGAACTCAACCGAATTTAAAAAGTGATTAAAAATTAGACATATGACGTACATCCTGGTTGCTATAGAAACGGGAAAATATCCCGAGTTTCTAAGAGAATTTATATATAGTTCAAAGATAGGTTCGCTTATGGTCAGAGCTCGTGGGGGGCTCCGGAGAAGTTGCATCAAATCCTGAAGCTTTCCTGAAGGAAAAATCCTGGATTGGACTATTTTTATAAGGATTTGGACTTTGCGGGGATCTTTTCTGGAGTGACGATAGCCACTCGTTGTCTTTGCTAAGCTTGGATGGGAAGAAGTATAAATACGATCGTATGGTAAAGATTTCGACACAACAGCTGTTGGTGAGACTTTGCCTGGACTTGGTGTTTGCTACAGAGATGTAGTGAGCTTTGGTATGGCTTGAGAGAGATGACATTATTTCTTGAAGCTGAATTCTACTGAAAATGTTTTAGTGTATTAATTATTTGACTATTGACTAAGATGTATTTTAACTTTTGAGATTGTAGTTAATATTTTGTATTGTATCAGCGTTATTCATTGTTGGGATTCGGCATATAGTTCGTGGAAGCGCAACAAAGAAGAATGAAGAGGGCAGAGCGACGGACAAATAAATGGACCAAGCGGCAGCGATTACGTGAGTCATTTATTTAGTTTTTAGATTTGCAGTTTTAAATTAATAAGTGAGTGAGTGAATGAGTGAGTAAGTGAATGAGTGAGAAATTGAATGAGTGAGTAAGTGCATGAATGAGCGAATGAGTGAATGAGACTGAATGAGTAAGTGAATGAGTGAATGCATGAGTCAATGAGTGAGTGAATGAAAGAGTGAATAAGTGTGTAAGTGAATGAATGAGTGAGTAAATGAAGGAATGAATGAGTGAGTAAATGAAGGAATGAATGAGTGAATGAGACTGAATGAGTGAATGAAAGAGTGAATGAGTGTGTAAGTGAATGAATGAGTGAGTAAATGAAGGAATGAATGAGTGAGTAAATGAAGGAATGAATGAGTGAATGAGACTGAATGAGTGAATGAGACTGAATTAGACTGAATGAGTAAGTGAATGAATGAATGAGTAAGTGAATGAATGAATGAGTAAGTGAATGAATGAATGAGTAAGTGAATGAATGAGTAAGTGAATGAATAAGTGAATGAGACTGAATGAGTGAATGAGACTGAATGAGTGAGTGAATGAATGAGTGAATGAGACTGAATGAGTGAGTGAATGAATGAGTGAGTGAATGAATGAGTGAGTGAATGAATGAGTGAGTGAATGAATGAGTGAATGAGACTGAATGAATAATTGAATGAGTAAGTGAATGAGTGAGTGAGTGAATGAGAGCGAATAAATGAGAGAGTGAGACTGAATGAATAATTGAATGAGTAAGTGAATGAGTGAGTGAGTGAATGAGAGAGAATAAATGAGAGAGTGAATGAGTGGGTGAATGAATGTGTAAGTGAATAATAAGTGAATGGGTGAATAAATATATAAACGAATGAATAAGTGAATGAATGAGGAAATAAATTTCTAGCAAGAAAACGTCAGCATAAAACCTTCGTCAAAATTGCGAAATTGTAGAGGTTTTTTTAAGGTTTTATTAAGATATTTGGAAAAAAGAACTTCATTTTTTTTTTTTTTTTAATTTTAATTGTTCTGTCTAAAACTTTTTTAAAAATCTGCATTGTCCCTTCAATAATTTCAATGTTTCAAAACTGAAGGTTTTTTGTAGGTTTTATGGAGGAATTTAAAACATAAATCTTTAATTTAATCTTAAATTAAAAAAAAAAAAAACTGCAGTTTTTTTTTGTGTAAAACTTTTAATTTAACAATTTTGATGAAGATTTTATGCTTTTTAACAGTGAATATCGTATTTATGTGTATTTATTCACCTCGTTTAGTGTAATATGTTCATATGGAGAGATAACCGAACGTTATGCCAGATTTATGAATTCTAATGCTGCCGCGCGTACGTTGTTATATTTTTATTGAAAAAATTATAAAAAAAACTAAGAAAATAAAAGTTCCTAAATACAGTACTGGTAAGTACACTGGAGGACTTTGTTTTATAGAAGGATTTGTAAAACTATACAGTTCTAGTACAGAACAGACCGAAGTCGGAACTAAAACACTTTCGAAGGGTTTGATGACAAGATTACGATTAATTTAAATTCTATTCTACGCTAAAGTTTCGTATTTCTTTTTATTGAAATTTGAAAGGTAAGTGGTTAAAAAGAAATATTTTTAATTTTCACTTTAAAAAAAATAAGATAGAATTTACGACGTTTTAAGTTTTCTATACTGATATTCTTACGCGTACCACTGGTGGGCCGTAAGAGGGCCTGAACTGGGGAGTGGGCCTGAATCCGTAAGAGGGCCTGAACTGGTCAGTGGAGCCTTGTCTAATCATTATAACGTTTTTTGAGGTATTTTTTAAAATTAATTTTTTTTTTTTTAATTAAAAAATCTATATAGGGAATCGATATTTGAACCATCTAGTTTCAAAATCAGATAGATTCATTTTTTCGGTTTTCAGATTATGTAATTTATTTTTTGCACAGATTTATCAGTAGTCGAAGTCATAACATTGAATAGCAGTTAGATCCTGTTATTTTTGCGATGTGAAAACTTCGGTTGGTTTCATAACCAGATAAGAAAAGAAATTAATTTCAAAAGCAGATATATCAACATGCGCGTAGACTACTACGCACCGATCGCAGCGCAGTAGTCGAGTTACATCCCATAGCTTGGTTTAAAAACCAGATAAATCCAAAATATTTTTTTTCTCTCTCTCAATGTAATAGTTATACAGAGCTGTCCTTTGGTCAAGACCTGCGTCTATCTAATGCCAATTTGTAAAAAAAAAAAAGAAGATAAAATTATTCCATACAATTAATTAGTTTTTTGTTTCTCTTGAAACATTTGTCAAAAGAGAATATGGTTTTTAAACTAGACGGCTCATTTGTTTGCTTACCATAGAAAATACTCGGTAATAAAGCCTTTCATTTTCTTGGAAAAGTATTTTTATGACAATTTTATTCGTCTGTACTACGTTACGAGTTTAACTTGTACTTATGGAAATAATTAATGATAAGTTTAATCCTTTCATTAGTAGTTAGTAAAAATACCCAAGTTGATGAAACCAATACAAACTTAACCCTTTGCACTAAAACACTTTCTACGGAACAGTTATTCCTCTTTATGTTCTTTTCCCCAAATAGTTTTATGCTCATATAGAACAAAAATCATAACCTGTTTTGGATCAGCAATAGAACAAGCCTAAAAAAATATCAATGTTTTTAAACATAAGAGCAGGCTGTTCTCTTTTATTTAAAGAACAGGTAAACAAAAGAACTGGTCGTTATGTTGTCGGCTTGAGTGGCGCCAACGGAGTGCAAAGGGTTAACTATCCCCTTGTATTGCTTGAGAAATGATAGAGAAATTCACTAACATTAATTAATACATTAAATAATTTTTAAAAAAATTATGCTCATTGAGAAAAAAAACATAACCTATTTTGGATCTGCAAGAGAACAAGCTTAAAAAAAGATCGATGTTTTTAAACGCAAGAACATCCTGTTCTTTTTTATTTTAAAGAACAGGTAACCAAAAGAACTTATCATTATGTTGTCGGCCTGAATGGCGCCAACGGTGTGCAAAGGGTTAAATATCCCCTTTTATTGCTTGAGAAATGACAGGGAATTTCACTAATGTTAATTAATACGCTACATTATTTTTTTAAATTATGCTCATTTGAGGTGGAAAAAATCATAATATGTTTTGGATCTGCAAGAGAACGAGCTTAAAAAAAGATCGATGTTTTTAAAACGCAAGAACATGCTGTTCTCTTTTATTTAAAAGAACATGGAATCAAAAGAACTGGTCGTTATGTTATCGGCTTAAGTGGCGCCAGTGCAAATAGTTAAATATCACCTTTATTGCTTGATAAATGACGGTTAATTTCACTAACAATAATTAATACGCTAAGTAATTAAAATAATTTAAGTTAAATAGAATTCAAATGTATTAATAAATTAATCTGCAAGAATACAATATTTAAAAAATAACATAAAAATACGATATTTTATATAATAACATTTTGCCACCTAAATTTAAATCAGTACTATTAGAAAGGGATGGTCCACGTTTAGTCTAACTTTTAATTTGGTGGTTCGCAGCTATATAAAGCAGCGATTCTCAACCTTTCAGTATTCGCGGCCCAGTTTTCAATCATAATTTTCATCGCGCCCCCCCACCTCCTTTCCCCCCCCCCCCCCTCCTCCCGCTTACAATAAAATGTTTACAACAATAATGTATATTGAGTATTTTGGATTCTATTTTCAAATTATTTTTAACTAACTGCCAAAACAAGAGTAAAAGTAAGCCAACGTTGGTGAGAAACCACATCTGGCATTTTGCCAGGCGGGCGGTGAACAGATGAAGCGAATGAAAGCGGGGAAAATTTAAATATTATATTTGAAATGAAAGCCAAACAGGGAGATAACGTTAAAAGAATATGAAAGTAGAAAAATTCGTTATTGAAAGTTAACCTAGACGGGGTGAGCTAAATTTAGAAACTGGGAATACATTTTTTCGAATAATAAAAGAAAGTATTCAGAAGCATGACTGAACAAAAGAGAAAAAAATAAGTAATGTTTGTGGAAGGGAATTCACACGACCGATATCATCTCGAGCCAGTGGCGTACACAGGAAATTTATAGGGGGGGGGGTTGATCGTCAGATTACTTTACACGTGTATAAATATATATATATATATATATATATATATATATATATATATATATATATATATATATATATATATATATATATATATATATATATATATATATATATATATATATATATATATATTATATATATATATATATATATATATATATATATATATATATATATATATATATATATATATATATATATATATATATATATATATATACGCATGGTGCGGCAAGTTAACTTCCTTTTTTGAAGTGAGTGCTCTGAAGCTTACAGCAGCCCCAGGCAGGTAGGCGTGGTATCGAATAGATTTTAAAGTTTTGTGACCTTGTGGTTCAGACGCCATCATACGTTGGAGTAACGAATAGCGTGCATTTGCCGTAGAGGCCTATTTTTCCAACGGAAGTTCAGTGGTTTCAACCCAGCGCGCTTTAAGAAATCGCTTCAATATTGAGCCTTTGGGACATATCCCGGACCGGAAATCTATTTTTTGGTGGGTGACAACGTTCATGGAAACTGGTTGTGTGCAGAAAAAAAGAAGTGGGGACGCACGTCCCATCAGATCACCCATGTTTTTTGGAGGAAAATGAACAGACTATCACAGTCACTTCAGACCATTATGTAAACAAACATGCTCGAAGAGGTTTTTTTTGCTGATTGATTTAAATATATATATATATATATATATATATATATATATATATATATATATATATATATATATATATATATATATATATATATATATATATATATATATATATATATATATATATATATATATATATATATATATATATATATATATATATATATATATATATATATATATATATATATATATATATATATATATATATATATATATATAATTTAAGAAATAAAATACTACAGAGTACAAAATTTTAATTTAGGGACTAGTGGAAAAAAAATAATCATTTAGAATTAATTTTGTACTTTTTACCACTGTTTAAAAAATTTGTGCCAATTCACAAAAAAACCACACCTAAATTTTAGAGCCAATTTCAAAAAGTGATAATGACCATAAAATTAATACTTAAATATTAAAAAAAAATTTCACTTTTGTTCCTTAAATTAATAATTATTTTTAAAAAAACTTTCAGAGCTTTTTTTAAAGCCGGCTTTTATTTTGAAAAAAAGATTATTTTATACTATATTTTATTCACATTAACTATTGATTATTATGCTTGAGTTTACTTGTCATTCGGGCACAATTAATTTTCATACTTACGAATCTGCCATTATTTTTCACATACATTAAAAAAAATTGCATATGTTTGCACAAAATATAAGTCATTTGTATTTTAGCAATTGAATTTTAAAGTAAAAGCAATACAAATGTTATAATTCTTCTAAATTAGTATGCATGGGAACCAGGGCCGGGGGACTGAAACAAGAAATTTCTCAACTTAAAGATTCGAAATTCCCAACTATACATTTGCAAAATATTTCCAGTTGCAACTGGCCGACATTTTTCATCTTTTTTATAGATTGGAGGTAGGATTAAAGGCATTAAACAAACAGTAGAAAGCTACGATACATGTTTTTATATTGTTTTAATTCATTTCATTTATTGCAGTATACTTTATTTGAAAACAATATGTACGAAGATAATTTGTAATTTTCCTGACATAAAACTTTATATTAATTGAGAATTAATGCAAAAGCCTATATGAATTATATTTAAATGAACCTAAACTCTAAAAAAAATATGAAAAATTAATTTTCATTTAAGTAAACAGGAATACGTTGGATATTTTTATAAATTATTTATATATTTTATTATATTATACGGTGGATATTTTTATAAAATAATATCTACTTTTATACAGTTGGTATATTATAATAACTTTGTCTTAATATATCATTATGTACGGTCAGTGATATATAATAATGGTTACATATTCTACGCGTTGTGCCCAGGTGACCAATAAGGCTTTCTTAGTGAAAGAAAAAGTTACTATATTATTTTGAAAAAAAAAGCAAACTAATACAAATTTAAAGTATTAACTTGATCACTCAAATTCAGTCTAAAAGAGGATGACTAATAAAGGGCACAAACCAATTAGGTAGAAGATTGACATAACTTCCGCACTGTAGATGGAATCGACACGGGAATACACGATACATCGGATTGGTCTGCTGTCCCTGCAGATAAGTTCATCAAGAAAAACACTAAGACTAAAACCAACCACTTTTGGAAGAGGGACGTTTTTGAAGATACGAAAGAGAGCATCAAAGGCCAGGCAGCGGATGTACAGGAGCAAAACTCTTAAATATCTCTTTGTCAAGAGCGTGATCAACTTGAACTCAGGACTGCTTATATTTTGTTAACTGGAATACATTTGTAGATGTACGAAGAAGAGTATAATAGAACAGTCAATAAAAAGTTCGTTCAGGATGATAACTTTTCCTCAAATAAACCGAAACCAAATTCGTAATAAAAAAAATAATTCAGTTCTCTTCATTAATCATAGAACATCACATGTATTCCAATAAATTTCGTTCTCGATGTATTTGACTGAAAGTCTCGACATAAAGACGCCAGTTGTTACTTAACAAAAAAAAAATCTGGAAGAAAAAGCATAGTAGAAATATTCAATTCCCAGGGATTCATAAAACAAATAATAGCATATGTGACGTAATGACCAATCATTGCAATCCCCGACAGGATGCATGAATCACTGAGAAAAAGCAACAAGGTGGTTGGAATTGAACAATATCTGTAAAAACAGAAAGAAGGGTCGGCAAGCATTTGCTTGATAAACTTGGTGTTTTCGCTTTCATTTGTTAAAAATATTAATTTTCTTCAAACATACATTTTCCCAACTCGGGTATTTTCAAACCCCGAAATTCCCAACTCGGGTATTTTCAAATCCTGAAATTCCCAACTTATAGGGATTCCAAATTATTGCCCCCCCCCCCCCTCCCCCGGCGTGACGTGCCTGACGGAAACTGACAATAGGAATGAAGTCTTTTAAAAACACATATGGAATAATCTCACCTTTCCTGATTAATCGTTGGGTTGTCTTTTCCTTCGCTTTTTTTTAAAAGAAAAAAAAGCAACTACACTGGATTGTTATTGCCTTAGCTTTCTTCTAGAAAATAATTTAACACAATCATCTGATACATGTTTCATTTTGGATTTAAAAGGCAAAACAAAGCACCATAACTTTCAGAAATACCAAACAAATAAAAGGCCTCAAAAACCAAAAAACCTCCAATTTTCAGGAGTACAAAAAGTAGAAACTGTTCAAAACATCTTTTCATTTGACCTTTATTTTTGACCTGACTATTTTAGTCATCCTTTACTTCTACACTACAAGACTTACAAGATATATTCTAAATGACCGGCGACAAATTTTTTGAAACAAAATATTCTAAACCAAAAAAAAAATGTGATATTTTATTTAGCATTTAAAAAAAAAAAAATTCGTATTGACTTATTAAATTTTCAACATATATAGGCGCCAAAATTGTTCCCGCCATCTAAAATCGAAATAGATTGTTTTTGTTTATTTTACATTTTCTTTTTATTTCCTGTCAAACGATGAATATTTTGTAATGACGGATATGGGAAGGCGCCTAAATGGCGGATAGCTGTCTGCCTGTTGGGAAAAGATGATACGCCATCCCCCCCCCCCCCCCCACACACACACTTTTAAATAAAAAAAAACGTTTGTATTTTTTCTAAACATTTTGTTTTGTTTTGGAAATGTTTATTAATTGGAGAAAAAAAGCATTATTCTTGTATTAATTTTTTTAAACTTCATACCGATGGGGGGGGGGGGGGCTCGAGCATGCGCAGCAGTCAGTTAATAATTTTTTTAAATAATATTTTCTCTTGGATATTCTCGCGCCCCCCTTCTAGTGTGCTCGCGCCCCCCTAGGGGGCGCGCCCCACAGGTTGAGAATCGCTGATATAAAGGTTAGAAACCACTATTCTACAGGGATATAAACTAGTTCTTCTGTAAGATAGACAGTGGTGGCGATTCGGGGGGGGGGCAAGGGGGGGGGCGTTTGCCCCCGCACTTTTTTCGGATGTTGCCCCTCACTTTTTTTAATATTGCACTTTTTAAAAATAAAACATAAAAATAAGCAAAAACCCCAACCCATTCCACCCCTCTGACGTTTTTGTACCAACTAATGGCAAGGAGTCGTCGGCAACTGCAGTATACGATTCCGCCCCCATAAATCTCCGTGGAATCATTTTATGGGGATAAATAGCCTATCATCATGTAGAGGCCGGTGGGTGGCGTTAACCAGACCTATTATAAACCCATTACGCCCTCTGACTTTCGTGAGTGGAAAGTCGCTCTTAACTACAGTATACGATTCCACCTTCATAACTCCACGGGTTTAATGGCAGATCAAGATATGGGAATCTACAATCGTGTAGAGGATAGTGGGATGCATCGACTAGGCTGATTATTAACTCAATCCCTTATTAGAGCTTTGCCCCGCCTGTAGGTGGTTGTTGCCTTTGACTGCAGTATGCGCTTCCTTCCCTCCCCCCCCATAAATCACAGGAATTCAGCCTTTGCGGATAAAAACCTACCATTGTGTAGAAGAAGGTAAGCCGCGTCAACCGGGTTGGCCATTAATCCACTCCCTCCTTTGACCTTTATACGGCGGCCCAAAAATATTCACGAATAAAATTTTAAGACAATGATTTATAACTTTTATTTCAACTTTAAAAAGAATTGTCAAAATATTTACTCTCCCCCCCCCCCCCCTACTTGTTTCCTCTTGATCTTGCACCCGCACTTTTAGTACCCAATCGCCGCCACTGAAGATAGAGATAGTCATTTACCTCTATAGTATCGATATAATATTTACATATAAAAATATGTTGCTTTGCGTAGACCGTTACGAGTTGTGAAATTCAACCTTCAATATTTTTTTTTTAATAAATGCGTAACATCTAACCAAAATTTAAATTAACTTTTAAATCGAAAAACTACTACAGAGACAGCAAGAAAACAAAGAGAATGACATTGATTAAAGAATACTTCTATGTGTGAGTTAAGCCTTTTAAAGCGAATAATTGCGTAGCGAAATAGGCAAAGCCCCGCCGCTAAAAAAAATCGCAATCTCTATTCAATTCTCACCTTTGAAAAAAGCCCTTTACTTGCCCTTAAAAATAAACAATACTAATTCAATATCAACATCGGCAAACCTTGCATTAGCTCCATTTCAAATCCGTAACCCCCAAAAATATATAAAAAAACAAGTTTTCCATACAAGTATTCGGATCCAGTAATGCGATTATAATAACAGTACAGGTCCCGCCAAAATTTCAGAATCTGGAGTTTTAAATTATAAGATCTATAAGGTGCATTTCAGCCTCCGAAACCTTTTCAATTGCCCGACAGTGAGTCATTTTCGAGGAGGCTTTTTTCGGCCAGGCTAATTTACCCGGGAACGGTCTTCGGATGTTTTTATTCCCTTTTTTTTCTTCTTCTTGGAAATAAGGTAGTGTGGGAAAGTTCTAAATTTTGTTTTTTAATGAGAAAAGTCCAAGTGGAGGGTCCTGATTTGTTGCGGCGTCCATTCGAGTGAAGAATTTCGTACGAGATGGATCGCCGTTCGAGGAGATGGCGCAACAGGCAGATATCCAGTGAGTTTTAGATTGCTTTGTTCTTTTCTTGTTATTCTCTTTGTTTCATTAGAATTGCTTTGTGTTCACTTGGAATTAATTTAATTGGTTAATTATTTTTTGTGTTAGGTGGTTTTGAGGAAACAAACTTTGATTCGCTAGTGCCGGGATTTTGTGTTGTCTAAAATGTTTAACCTATCTAGGCGTCTAAAATTTAATCGCGTCTTTTAAAATTTACGGCAGTTAGACAGTGGTTTTTTTTAATTGCATATAGTTTCGGTGGTTTTGAGGAAACAAACTTCGACTCTATAGTGCTGGAATTTTGTGTTGTCAAAAACATTTAACATATCTGGGCGTCTAAAATTTAATCGCGTGTTTTGAAACTTTCAACAGTTAAACAGGAATTTTTTTTTAATTTCAAATACTTTTTTTAAAACATATATCAGCTTGTTTTGTATTTTCTTGGAATTAGTTTAATTGGTTAATTATTTTATAGATATGTGTTAGGTGGTTTTGAGGAAACAAACGTTAGTGCCGGAATTTTGCGTTGTCAAAAGTATTTAATATATCTGGGCGCCTAAAATTTAATCGCGTGTTTTGAAACTTTCGACAGTTAAACAGTGTTTTTTTTTAATTGCATATAGTTTCGGTGGTTTTGAGGAAACAAACTTCGACTCGTTAGTGCAGGAATTTTGTGTTGTCAAAAACATTTAACATATCTGGGCGTCTAAAATTTAATCGCGTGTTTTGAAACTTTCAACAGTTAAACAGGGATTTTTTTTTAATTTCAAATACTTTTTTTAAAACATATATCAGCTTGTTTTGTATTTTCTTGGAATTAGTTTAATTGGTTAATTATTTTATAGATATATGTTAGGTGGTTTTGAGGAAACAAACGTTAGTGCCGGAATTTTGCGTTGTCAAAAGTATTTAATATATAAGGGCGCCTAAAATTTAATCGCGTGTTTTGAAACTTTCGACAGTTAAACTGTGTTTTTTTTTAATTGCATATAGTTTCGGTGGTTTTGAGGAAACAAACTTCGACTCGTTAGTGCAGGAATTTTGTGTTGTCAAAAACATTTAACATATCTGGGCGTCTAAAATTTAATCGCGTGTTTTGAAACTTTCGACAGTTAAACTTGATTATTTTTAATAGCATCTCGTTTTTTGGAACATATATTTATTGGGATATAATTTTTATGGAACATTTTTATTGGAATATAAATTTTATGGGATTTTTTTTATTTGGATATAATTTTTATGGAATATATTGTTAATAAAGGATATTATTTCGGCGAATTTTGCGAAGCATAAAATATTAAAAAATTTCAACTGGATGCCTAACATCCGATTATGCTGTCGGATTTATCTGAGCGTGTGTGTTCGTGCCGAAATTTTCTGTTTAATAAATAATATATTACATTATTAATATTTCAAAAATAATTAATATACCTGGGTGCCTAAAAATTAATTGCTTGTTTTTAAACTTTCGACAAATAATCAGTTATTTTTTTTAATTAAACATAATTTTTTCGGAACGTATTTTTATTGGAATACAATTTTTATAGAACTTATTTTTATTTGGATATAACAGCGTAAAGTGTAATTCGTTAGTACCGGAATTTTGTGTTTTCAAAAATACTTAACATACCTGGGTGGCTAAATTTAATCGTGTGTTTTAAAAATTTCGATATTTAATCAGTGATTTTTTTAAATTACTTATAATTTTAACGGAACATATTTTTATGGAGGTATAATATTTATGGAACATATTTTTATGGAGGTATAATATTTATGGAACATATTTTTATGGAGGTATAATATTTATGGAACATATTTTTATGGAGGTATAATATTTATGGAACATATTTTTATGGAGGTATAATATTTATGGAACATATTTTTATTTTAACATATTTTTATTGGAACATAATTTTTTTCGTATATGATTTTTATGGAGCATATATTTAATATGGGATATTATTTCGGTAAATTTTGTAAACATGCATGGGTTAATCAGCGATTTTTTTAATTAAATATAATTTTTATGGAACGTATTTTTATTAGAATATAAGGATATAATTTTTATAGAATATATTTTTTTATATAGGATAAGGGTGAATTTTGTGAAGAATATAATTAAAGCCGTTAGTACCGAAATTTTGTGTTTTCAAAAATATTTAACATACCTGGGTGCCTAACATTTTATCGCATGTTTTGAAACTTTCGACGCTTAATCAGTGATTTTTTTTAATTACAAATAATTTTTTTGAAACATATATTCATTGGGATATTATTTTTATAGAACATATTTTTATTTTTACATAATTTTTTATGGAGCATATTTTTATTTGAATATAATTTTTATGAAGCATATTTTTATTTGAATATAATTTTTATGGAGCATATTTTAATATGAGATATTTTTTGGTGAAATTTATGAAGGATAAAATTTAATCCGTTAAGACCGGAATTTAGTGTTTTCAAAAATATTTAACATACCTGGGTGCCTAACATTTAATCGCGTGTTTTGAACCTTTCAACAGTTAATCAGCGATTTTTTTAAATTAAATATAATTTTTATGGAACGTATTTTTATTAGTTTATATATCTTTTATGAAATATATTTTTTATATGGGATATTTTTTCGGTGAATTTTGTAAAGGATAAAATTAAAATCGTTAGAAACGAAATTTTTTTTTGTGTTTTCAAAAATACTTAACATACTTCAGTGCCTAAAATTTAATCATGTGTTTAGAAACTTTCGACAGTTAATTAATGATTTTTTAATAACATATAATTATTATGGAACTTGTTTTTATTAGGAAATATTGTTTATGGAACATATTTTTAATGTGGGCTATTTTTTCGTGGAATTTTGTGAAGAATAAAATTTAAACAGTTAGTGCAGCAAATTTTGTGTTTTCAAAAATATTTAACATACCTGGGTGTCTAATATTTCTTCGCGTGTTTTCGAACTTTCGATATGTCAATCAGTATTTTTTTTAAATTAAATATAAATTCTGTGGAATGTATTTTCATTGGAATATAATTTTAATGGAACATATTTTGATATGGGATATTTTTTTTAGTGAATTTTGGGAAAGATAAAATTTTATCCGTTAGTGCCGAATTTTTTTTTTGTTTTCAAATATAATTAATATACTTTTGTTCCTATAATTTAATAGCGTGTTTTTAAACTTTAGAAAGTTAATCAGTAGGTAAAGTTAACTGAGTATAATTTTTATGGAACATATTTATTTTGGATATAATTTTTATGGAACTTATTTTTAATAAGGGATATTTTTTTGCGAAGCATAAAATTTTACCCGCTGTGCCGAAATTTTTGGTTTTCAAAAATGCTTAACATACCTTAGAGTTTCAGATTTAATTTATGATTGAAATGTATATATATATTTTGTGTGTGTTTTAAAATTTCGACAGTTCATCAGTGCATTTATTTAAAGGAATATAATTTTTATTAAAACATTTTTTAATTGAAAATACTTATTGTGGAATATAGTTTTATATATCATTGCATTTTTATTGTCAGTCGTCTCAGTCACAGTCGTCAGGCCCCGATTAATTTCTACTTTCTCATAATTAATTTAATTGGTGAAGTATTTTATGGATTGTGTTTTATGTGATTTTTGCGAAATAAATTTTATTCCGTCAGTGCTCGAAATTTGTATTCTCAAAATATTTAATATACCTGGGTGTTTCTTCTACGATTTCCTCAATCCTTTTGACTTCCAGAACACTTTGTTTTTGTGTTCTTTCTACGGAACAGTTATTACTCTCTTTATGTTCTTTTCCCCAAACATTTTTATGGTCATAGAGAACAAAAATCATAATCGGTTTTTGATCTGCAATAGAACAAGTTTAAAAAAAGATCGATGTTTTTAAACGCAAGAACATAATGTTCTCTGTTATTTTAAAGAACAGGTAACCAAAAGAATTGGTCGTTATGTTGTCGGCTTGAGTAGCGCCAACGGAGTGCAAAGGCTTAAATATATCCTTTTATTGCATGAGAAATGACAGGTAATTTTATTAATATTAATAATACATTAAACAATTAAAAAAAATCATAACCTGTTTTGGATCTGCAAGAGAACAAATTGTTTAAAGTGTATATTTAGTAATTTATGACATTTGTGTCATGTGCTTTAAAAAAAAACGGAATTGTGAAGAATTTCCAACTTTTAGATCACCAACATACTTGGCTCTTATTGATGACAGAAACTATTTTTATTAAAGTTTGAGTGAGAATAACTTTTAGAACTCAAGAATATGTTGTTCTACAGAAAGGAGAAAAAAAAAGAACACGTGGTGATTTTGGAGATTTTATAAAATATGCTCGCTAGTGATGTCATACTTTTGAATGGAGTTAGATAAAGAACAAACTTACGAAATAAAAGCGGTTTCTGTGTTCAAGAACATGCATTTACATTTGTGTCAAATGCCTTAAAAAACAGGAATTGTGAAGAATTTCCTACTTTTAGATCACTAACATACTTGGCTCTTCTAGATGACATAAACTATATTTATTAAAGTTTGAGTGAGAATAATTTTTAGAACTCAAGAATATGTTGTTCTCTTTCATTTCCAAGAACAGAAAGGAGAAAAAAAAAGAACACGTGGTGATTTTGGAGATTTTATAAAATATGCTCGCTAGTGATGTCATACTTTTGAATGGAGTTAGATAAAGAACAAACTTACGAAATAAAAGCGGTTTCTGTGTTCAAGAACATGCAGTTCTCGTGCAATTTGAAGAACAGGGAACAAGTCTTTATTTCGGTGACTGAGAGTCACATCTCGGCCGCAGAGACTGATTTACGGCAGGGCATTCGGGGCACTTGCCCAGGGCCCCCATTTTAAGAGGCCCCCCCCAAAAAAATGTTATAAAGCTAACAAAATGTGAAAAAGTTAAAAATGAATTTAAAAACTAATTCTATTTTTAAAATCAATTAAATTTAATTTAATAAAAAAAATAATTAAAAATTAATTGTTAATTTTTTGTATAACTACTATTTTATCCAATTGATTTCACTTTTCCTGCACGTTCATGATGGCCTTTGGATGATCATTTTCAAAGTTCAATTCCTGGCCAGAACCGTAAACAAACTGGGTTTACGAAGTGCATGTAGATTTGCTGTTTACTAATACTTTCAACCTATTCCAAATTTTCTGATATTAGAGTCGTTAGGGATTTGATAGCTATAAAATGGGTAGAACATACGAATCTGGCTCAACTAAAATAAAGCTAAAATAGAAGAACAGAACCAGAAATGTATGAGGAAACTGTTGAAGCACTGAGACCATTAAAATTAATTCGAATTCTCAGACTTCTAAAAAAAAAATTTGCAGTATTTACACTTCCATTAAAGCTGATTGATTATGTTTTGCCATGAGTGCTTATACATAAATTTAGCAATTTTATTTGTAGGTACGTCGAGGAGCCCCCTAACTTTCTTTTGCCCTGGGCCCCTAAGCTTGTAAGTCGGTCCCTGCTCGGCCGCCAAAGGTTAATTTAACAAACCAAACATACGTTGTCCTCATAAAGGAACACGCAATCCATTTTGAGTGAAAGCTGAGTTGAAGTCGTATCTTTTGAGGACGTTGCAATATTTCTGAAAACTTTAGAAAGTGAATTTACTTAAAATAGATATTAACGTAAAAATCATTGATAATCTTCCCGCTCCCGTCTCAATTGTGGCCGAGCGGTTAAAGGCGTCAGCTAGAAATACGAAGGTTCCCGGTTCGATGCCAGGTGATGGACTTGACAAAGAAAAGTAAAAAGTAGTGATCTTGTGATCGGAGGGATGCCAGCTTCGCTGCAAAATACTAGAAAAGTCGTCCAGAACATCCGCAAAAATTAATGGCGTGTATACGGGACTGGTGTACGATAAATCTGATCGGGGTCCAAAGTCCCGACGTCTATTGAAGGCGTTGGGTGCCAGTTCAGGTGTTTCCTCGTCATCTGACCATGGTTCTAAAATAACGAGGCGCATGTATGAATGTGTGTGTGAATGTGTATGTGTTCCCGGGTCTTTCCTTCGAGATAGACCCCGAACCGTCGCCAATAGCCTACTGTGCAGCTCTAGTGCGACGTAAATTAACAAAACCAAAAAACCAAAAGCAATATTTCTGAAAACTTTAGGTTGGTTGGTTGGTTAATTAACGTCGCATTAGATTTGCACAGTGGGCTATTGGCGACGGTTCGGGGCCTATGTCGAAGGAAAGACCCGGGAACGATGCGTCGTATTTTTGAACCATGGTCAGATGACGAGGACAACACCTGAGCTGGCACCCAACGCCTTCAATAGACGTCGGGACTTTGGACCCCGATCAGATTTATCGTGCACCAGTCCCGTATACATTTTTGTGGATGTTCTGGACGACATTCTAGTATTTTGGTAGCGAAGTTGGCAACCCTCCGATCGCGATATCACTACTTTTTTACTATTCTTTAGTCTAGTCCTCGCACAGGTTCGAACCGTGAATCCTTTGATTCGCAGCCGACGCCTTTATCCACCGCCTTTATCCCCCCCCCCCCCCCTGAAAACTTTAGAAAGTGAATTTACTTAAAATAGATATTAACGGGAAAATCACTGATAATCTTTCGGCTCCCGTCTCAATTTTCGTTTTTAACGGAGAATATATTTTAATAGCGTTTGCCGCAGCATTTCCTAAATTGAAAAGAGTTTTGAGCGGCATCGTTTTTTTTACTTTTTCTTCATGGTAGCGTCGTCTCCAAAGAAATTGTGCATTGCTACGGCAGGTAATTGCGGGAACAGGTTTGAATATGTAAAGCGAAGTTTCATTCAAAACTTTTTCTTTTGTTCGGTTTCTGCTTTACAAAATCTCCTTCATTTCGGAATTCGGTATCTTCGAAATCTGATAAAACATGGGGAAGGATAAGAATAGAACAAAATGAACCCTGGCTAAAAAATTAATTGAAATTTCGTTTTTTGCACGCGAGTGTAAAATCAATTTCGTGTCTTAATGATTTACTTTAAATTGCATGTGTGTGCGCGTTCCCAATTATTTTCTTTTCCCAGAACATGGTGGAACTATTCACAATACTACCAAACCGGATAAAAAACCAATCGTTAAATTAGGTGGCCGTGTTTGTTTGAGGAAAGACGCAATTGCGAAATGGCATTTCAAGACTTTCATGTTCCTTTTTCTTCTTCTTTTTCTTGTCATGTGGGCCCGATAACCAGGCCCGTCCCACCGGGGGGTTGGTGGGAGTCCGACACCCCCCGCCCCCTCTCCCAATAATCTGGAAACCCTGAATGTTGGGAATTTCAACTTCTAAAAACCCCGAGTTATGAAAATTTATGTCCGAAAAAGATTAATGTTATTAACAAATGAAAGCTAGGAAAGATTACAAATTGCCCAACTTGTAAGGTTACATTTAAATTAGACCTCTGACACTGCATTGGAATATGGGAGTAACAAATCAATGCTTGTGAGAGAACTGTTTAATATTACTTAAAATATATATAAAATAAAAAGAAGAATGGGGGGGGGGGGTTGCCCCCGCACTTTTTTCTGATGTTTCCCTCACTTTTTTTAATATTGCACTTTTTAAAAATAAAATATGACCCCAACCCATTCCACCCCTCTGATGTTTTTGTACCACGTAAGGGCAAGGAGGAGTCGTCGGCAACTGCAGTATACGATTCTGCCCCATAAATCTCCGTGGAATCATTTTATGGGGATAAATAGCATACCATCATGTAGAGGACGGTGGGCCGCGTCAATTAGACCTATTATAAACCCATTACGCCCTCTGACTTTTGTGAGTGGAAAGTCACTCTTAACTGCAGTATACGATTCCACCTTCATAACTCCACGGGTTTAATGGCAGATCAAGATACGGTAATCTACAATCGTGTAGAGGATAGTGGGATGCATCGACTAGGATGATTATTAACTCATTCCCCTATTAATTAGAGCTTTGCCCCGTCTGTAGGTGGTTGTTGCCTTAGACTGCAGTATGTGCTTCCTTCTCTCCCCCCCCCCCATAAATCAGAGGAATTCAGCCTTTGCGGATAAAAACCTACCATTGTGTAGAAGAAGGTAAGCCGCGTCAACCGGGTTGCCCATTAATCCACTCCCACCTTTGACCTTTATACGGTGGCCCAAAAGTATTCACGAATAAAATTTTAAGACAATGATTATTCTAATTTTTATTTCAACGTTAAAAAGGATGGTCAAAATATTTACTCCCCCCCCCCTTCCCCACATACAATTTTGTTTCCTTTTAATCTTGCCCCCGCACTTTTAGCACCCAATCGCCGCCACTGTTGTTGGCCTTCGATTGTCCCTTACACACCTGGACATTCTTATACTCAGTAGTCGCTCAAAAGTTTTTTTTTTTTAAAACCGGTGTTGTGAGGAATTTCAATCTGATGAAACTTTTCGATCACCAACATATACTTGGTGCTTCTTGATGACAAAAGTAATTTCTATTCAAGTTTGTGAGACAATAACTTGTTAAACTCAAGAATATGTTGTTCTCTTTCATTTTAAAGAACAGAGAAAACAAAATAACACGTTATTTTGGAGAATTAATGGAGATACCCGAGTTCAAAGGGTTAATAAAATATGTTGATATCCAAGTGATGTCATACTTTTACCCCTTTGCACTCCGTTGGCTCCAACATAACGACTCGTTCTTTTGGTTCCCTGTTCTTTAAAATAAACGAGAACAGCATGATCTTGTGTTTAAAAAACGTCGATATTTTTTTCAACTCGTTCTTTTGCAGATCCAAAACAGATTAGGTTTATTTTTTCTATAAGCATAACATATTCTAGGGTAAAGAACATAAGGATGAATAACTGTTCCGTAGAAAGAACGGAAAACGCAAATTGTTCTTGGAGTGCAAAGGGTTAAATATTTTCAGATAAAGAACACGCTAACGAAAGAAAATCGCTTTTTATCTTTAAGAACATTCAGTTCTCGTTCAATTTGAATAACGGGTAACAAAATAACAGGTCGTTATTTTGGTGACTGAGAGTCACCTCTAGACCTCAAAGGGTTATTTAGCTTAATTAAAAAAAATCCTTAATGAGTTTATTAAACATAATATTATTTCAATCGAGGACATAACTCAAATATTTATTAAAATTTAGGAATTTCTATTTGATTTCCGAGGCCTCCGTGGTCGAGTGGTTAAAGGCGTCAGCTGGGAATCAGAGGATTCCTGGTTCGATCCTAGGCAATGGACTTGACAAAGAAAAGTAAAAAAAGTAGTGATCTTGTGATTGGGGGTTGCCATCTTCGCTACAAAATACTAGAAAAGTCGTCCAGAACATACGCAAAAATTAACGGCGTGTATACAGGACTGGTGCACGATAATTCTTATCGGGGTCCAGCACGAAAAATCTGATCGGGGTCCAAAGTCCCGACGTGTATTGAAGGCGTTGGGTGTGTATTATATTGCCAAACAAATAGTTTCTGCTCTTGCTTTTTAACTACTTCGACTTGAATTTTCAAATTACTTTCTATTTTAATAGCAGATTTTATTTAAAATGAGTTTCAAAAGCAAATAGAAAAATCAGCCAAAAGCGGCAACATGGAGGCTTATTTTAACATGAAAAATACAAGAAATATTGCGGTAGCAATGAAAGTGGGGTACAGTTGTTACCTTTTAATTGGCTTTAAGTCAACAAAATGTTTTGCCTAATCCACAAGTTACAGTTAGAGATCAGTGGTTGCACCACGTGGCATCTCCGTTACTAATTGGATTGCGACACACTCGTCGTCGACTGGCAGCCCCCATCAAGTTTCTCATATCTTCTCTTTGAGCAGTCGATTTGGAGTCGGTTGAATGAACGTCGCACTAGTTCTGCACAGTGGGCTATTGGCGACGGTTCGGGATATGTCTGAAAGGAAAAACCCGGGAACATTGCGTCGTATTTTTGAACCGTGGTCAGATGAATAGTCTACTTTGAAACCGAGTAATGGCACATTGCTTTTAAAAAACAGCTAGTACCTCCTTCACGCAGTCGTTTGGGGCTACGGGGTTGAGTCCCCTGGGCCCCTTTTATAGCCTATAGTGGCAAATCAAACATTTTAAGAGCGCTAAACTTGAAATTTTAAGTTTCTAAAATTCGTCGACATGTTTTGGATTAGTTCTTTTTAGTAGCGTTTTTTCTCACTGCATCAGAAAACAAGAACATATACATACTACCATATTCGACAATGAAAACTAAACACATATTTTTATTTTTATAATATTCGTTAGTTTATAATCAGTGATCTGGGAGTATTAGTAAGTGAGGATTTTAAAATGAGTCATCAATGAATAGTGGCAAGCAAAAAAGCTAATAGAATTTTGGGGTACATAAAGAAAAATGTTTCATCAAATCTAAGGATTATAATCTTGCCGTTGTACAGAGGTTTAGTAAGACCTCTTCTTGAGTATGCTGTACAACTTTGGTCACCGTATCTTAGAAAAGAAATTGATTTATTTGAGAAAGTTCAGCACAGGGCTATTATAAAGTGGTCCAAGGATTTTCAGGGATGGATTATAACGATAGATTAAGAAATTTGAATATGTATACTCTGGAAGAGAGACGGTTAGAGAAGATTTGATTCCACTATTTAAATTTATTAACCAGAGGGATTGGATATTAATATGAGTGATAGAGCGAGAGGCAATAGGTTTAAATGAAACAAATCCCATTTTAATCGGGAAGGGAGAAAGCACTATTTCTATAATAGGGTAATAGACAAATGGAACAGCTTGCCAGTGAATATTGTTAATTGTACAGGACAGGGGTCGGCAAACTCCTTAGTCAACAGAGCCAAATATCAACAGTACAACGATTGAAATTTCTTTTGAGAGCCACATTTTTTAAACTTAAACTATTTAGGTAGGTACATTGTTATTAACTTAATTATGGTACTCCTAAGCTGGACTTCGTTAGGAACGTCCTTAATCTGAGAGGTACACCTTTCAATTCTCCCATCCCCACTCGTCATACCTTTCCATCTCAACATCCTTTCTCAATCCTCGACACTACATCTTCTTTCACTCCACAACGCTCCCTAAAATTAATACTTAATAAACTTTAAATAAAGTTTTAAGTATTAATTAAACTTTAGGTATGTTGAATAAAACTTGATATCATATACATAACAACTATATTATTTATTGATAAAATTAAATTGCAAGGTATCCATAAAATTAAATAATAACAATGACTGACAAACACTAATGTGAACAATGGAATTGCATCTTCTTGGAAAGTTTGGGTAAGTCAAGTTTGTATGCTGTTGTTTTTAATTTTGGGCCACGAAGTTTCAATCGCACTACTGTACGAGCGTGCCCGAAAGTATTATTTTGTGGAAGAGCCACACTCAAGAGACCAAAGAGCCGCATGCGGCTCGCGGTTTGCCGACCACTGGTACAGGAGTAATGGATTTTTAAGAAGGAGTATGATATTGACTGGGAAATAGTTAGGAGATACTAGCTGGACCAACCTTATTGGGCTTTGAGCCTGTTGTTGGTCTTCAATATTTGTATTTGTACTTGTTAGTTATAAAATCACATTAATTGTTGGCTGTTAATTATTGATAGTTTATAATTACTTATAGTTTAATTAATTTTATTTGAATAGTGAAGTTCTTAAAAAAATTCAAGAAACGGAAGGTTATATGGCTTTTACCCAGCAACACAAGTCAGCATTAAACCGTCATCCAAGCTGTAAAATTAAAGGTTTTATGCAGGAAAACTGCAGTTGTTTTTTTGAAGATCTGGATTGACAGGTTTGACAAGTTGAAATGATAGGTTTTCGTTTCAATATCCTTCATAAAACTACCTAAACAACCTTAAATTTTGGAGCATTGAAGGGAAAAAGTTGAATTTTTAAAAAGTTTTATACAGGAAAAATAAAAACTTTAAAAAAAATCCAATTTTTCTTTTCAAATTTTTAATTTTACAATTTTGTTGAAGGTTTTAAGCTGACTTTTTTTTCTAGATAACTATGTAATATTCTGTTTCATAGAGATTTTTCTGATATTTTTTTTTATATTGCGCCCTTCCTCTGTATCTGTCCTTGTTTCGGGGATTTGTGACAGAACTCACATACTGCATTCGAGCGTCTTTCTCTGAAACATTTTCTACAACTTTTTTAAAACTTCCCTTTTACAAAACAACAGAAGTAGTATTTTTAGCCTTATTTTTAATGACTCGTATTCATATATCTCATTTTCGGGGACTTGTCAACCTATTCGTTTTATGTCAATTAATGTAGTGCCTATTCTAATCAAAATTTACGACTGTTCAATTTTGATCAAATTTTCATGGGTGTCGCGAAAAACAAAGCTGTCAAAGTTTAAAGGGGGTCGTACATAAATAAAAGGAGAAAATATGTTAATTTTTTATTATTTGCTGAACATGCTTTTAAAGAGTGGCGTAGATTCTTGTTATTATCTGGGGGGGGGGGGGGGGGGCATTAAAAATGTAACATTTTGATTATTGTTTTTTTTTGTGGTTAAAATAGTATGGAGTTGATTTTTCAAAAAAATTAATTAACGTGTATTCGTTTTTGTTAGACACTTTTAGAACATAAAGTAACCATGAAAAATATGAATTCCTAAATGTACTGATATTTAGATTAGTGGTTGTTAGAAAGATTTTTTTTTCAAATTAACTTTCTTTAAAAAAAAAAAAATCTAAATAGTAAATTTCAACCATATAATCTGTTAAGAAAATAAAATATAAATATGATAGTTTCATTTCTAAGGAAATAAACACTCTACAACAAAATCTTATTTAATCATTTGTTTACCAACCAACTTTTTAATGTTTCTAAAAAATATTCGATATTTAAAAATACTAATCTTTTTACTCTAATATGTACAAAAATTATTCAACTTTCAAATACAATCATATGAAATGATTGGTTTATGAAATATATTTTGGAAAAAAGGGCATAAAACAGCCAAAATTTTAGGGGGGGGGGGGGGGGGCTCACGCTCCCCCTGCCCCCATTTATTTGTAGAATTTAAGTTGGAGTAAATTTCGGTTAAATTCCCGTGAAATTTTTTATTATGATATCAGATTTTCAAAACGACTGCCCGAAAAGGTGTTGAGATGATAAAACCGACTGCTCGGAGCAGGGCCGCTCTTATCAGCCGCGAGGCTGATAAGAGCGGCCCTGCTCACGCTCCCCCTGCCCCCATTTATTTGTAGAATTTAAGTTGGAGTAAATTTCGGTTAAATTCCCGTGAAATTTTTTATTATGATATCAGATTTTCAAAACGACTGCCCGAAAAGGTGTTGAGATGATAAAACCGACTGCTCGGAGCAGGGCCGCTCTTATCAGCCGCGAGGCCTTGTGCGAACTTAGTAGCAAGGCCCTTTCTCTCCTGTACACAAAATTATGAATAAGATTACCATTTTTTTTTTTATGTGAATCCAATTGAGAACTTTTTATAAATTTCAAATGTAGTCGACAATCAACTACAAATTTTCGATGCGACTACATTTCACTTGAATATAATATTCATTAGGTTACTTCGTTCCGTAAAAATTCTCTAATATTTTGTTATTTTTATTGAAAATCGTAAATATTTCTTATAGACTAGTTGACGTCAATGATTCGCATTGGGGCTTATATGCTTAGAATTTAAAAATATTAAGAAATTATAAAGAAAAAACACATAAGAAATTATAAAGAAAAAACACATAAGAAATTCATTAAATTTGTAACTTTAAGCATTTTTTCTCTGGTTAGTGCGGGGCTTCTCCAAAGGCGTGGGGCTCTGTACAATGGCACGCATCGCACACCCCTAAAGACGCCCTGCCTCGGAGGAGATAAGGAGCACCAAACGAATGCTCCAAGGGGGTACCAGCTATTTTTGAATAGTAATGTGCCGTTGCACGCTCTCAAAATCGATGGTCAAAGATATGAGAAGCCCAAAATAGTTCCAATTTGTAATAAAAATACCATATGTATGTTCAAACAAAAGTAGTACATCCGATCAGCAATTAGAGGTGGGACAATTTCATAAAGCCCCCCTCCTTCCTCAAGTAAATTTCTGAGATAACTTTGACAGCTAAATTCGTGGTATTTTTCTACTCGTGTCATTTTTTACGCGTGGCTTTTTTCGCATAATCATTTTCTTGTCAGCAATCGATAAGAAAGTCTTTCAGAATTTTTTATATTAATATTTTTATGAGTTTTAAAGTTCAAAATATAGCAGTCATCACTAGCCACTGGAATCGCCTATGCATAATTAATTAAATCAGGAATATTCAGATTTTCTTATCTCAATTTATAAAAAAAATTATTAATAACGAATGCCCGTTTCGAATTTACAACTGCTCGTTAGAATAGGCCCCGAATTAATGACATAATTCGAATAATCATTTTCGTATAATCATTTTTATGTCATCAGCAATTAATAGAAAATATTTCAGAATGTTTTTAATATTAATATTTTTATGAGTTTTAAAGTTCAAAATATAGCAGTCATCACTAGACACTGGAATCGCCTATGCATAATTAATTAAATCAGGAATATTCAGATTTTCTTATCTCAATTTTTAAAAAAAATTATTAATAACGAATGCCCGTTTCGAATTTACGACTGCTCGTTAGAATAGGCCCCGGATTAATGACATAATTCGAATAATCATTTTCGTATAATCATTTTTATGTCATCAGCAATTAATAGAAAATATTTCAGAATTTTTTTAATATTAATATTTTTATGAGTTTTAAAGTTCAAAATATAGCAGTCATCACTAGACACTGGAATCGCCTATGGATAATTAATTAAATCAGGAATATTCAGATTTTCTTATCTCAATTTTTAAAAAAAAATATTAATAACGAATGCCCGTTTCGAATTTACGACTGCTCGTTAGAATAGGCCTCGAATTAATGACATAATTCGAATCATCATTTTCATGTCCTGTGCGAATTAGTAGCAAGGCCCTTTCAATACTCCACACAAAATTATGAATAAGGTAACCATTTTTTTTCTGTGTAAATCCAATTGAGAACTTTTTACGAATTTCAAATGCAGTTGACAATCAACTACAAATGTTCGATGCGCTACATTTCATTTGAATAAAATATTCATTAGGTAACTTCGTGCCGTAAAAATTCTGTAATATTTTGTTCTTTTTATTGAAAATCATAAATATTTCTTATAGACTAGTTGATGTCAATGATTCGCATTGGGGCTTATATACTTAGAATTTGTGGCATTGGGGCTTATATATTCAGAATAAAAAGCTTAAGTTAATTAAGGAAAAATAAAAAGAATCTTTAAAAAAAAAACTATATTAATATTGTTATAAGTTTTAAAGTTCAAAATATAGCAGTCATCAATAGGCGCTGCAATCGCCTATGTATAATTAATGAAATCACGAATATTCACATTTTCTAATCTCAATTAAAAAAAAAATATTAATAATGAATATCCGTTTCGAATTTACGACTGCTCGTTAGAATAGACCCCGAATTAAAGAATTCGAATTTTTGGGAACTTGCGATAAAACTCACAAACGGCATTTGAACGTCTTTCTCCGAAAAAAATACACATTTTTAAATTCCTTCTTCTACAAACAACAGAAGTGCCAATTTTAATCATCTACGACGTAACTTTACCTGCCCTTCGGTACTTGCCACCCAATGCATATTGTGTCCATTAATGACATAAGTTGAATTTTCGGGGAATTGAGACGCCATTTGGGCGCCTTTCTTCGGAAAAAAAACCCTTTTAAACTTCCTCCTTCTACAAACTACAATTTTTGGCTTCGTTATTAAGAATCCACGACTTAACCTTTCCCGAATTGATATCTGAGCTTAGGGGACCTGCCATCCCACGCGTATCATCTCCATTAATGACATAATTTTAATTTTCGGCGACTTGTAAAAAACACACAAAAGGCAATTGAGCGAAAAAGGACAATATTTAAAACCTCCCCCATCTAAAAAACGTTAGAAGTTGCCATTTTTAACCCTCCACGACTTAACCTTTCCCGAATTGATATCTGAGCTTCGGGGACCTGTCATCCCATGCGTATCATCTCCATTAATGACATAATTTTAATTTTCGGCGACTTGTAAAAAACACACAAACGGCAATTGAGCGAAAAAGGACAATATTTATAACTTCCCCCATTTAAAAAACGTCAGAAGTGGCCATTTTTAACCCTCCACGACTTAACCTTTCCCGAATTGATATCTGAGCTTCGGGGACCTGCCATCCCATGCGTATCATTTCCATTAATGACATAATTTTAATTTTCGGCAACTTGTAATAAACACACAAACGGCAATTGAGCCAAAAATGACAATTTTTTAAACTTCCCCCATCTAAAAAACGTCAGAAGTGGCCATTTTTAACCCCCTACGACTTAACCTTTCCCGAATTGATATCTGAGCTTCGGGGACCTGTCATCCCATGCGTATCATCTCCATTAATGACATAATTTTAATTTTCGGTGACTTGTAAAAAACACACAAACGGCAATTGAGCGAAAAAGGACAATATTTAAAACTTCCCCCATTTTAAAAAACGTCAGAAGTGGCCATTTTTAACCCTCCACGACTTAACCTTTCCCGAATTGATATCTGAGCTTCGGGGACCTGCCATCCCATGCGTATCATTTCCATTAATGACATAATTTTAATTTTCGGCAACTTGTAAAAAACACACAAACGGCAATTGAGCCAAAAATGAAAATTTTTTAAACTTCCCCCATCTAAAAAACGTCAGAAGTGGCCATTTTTAACCCCCTACGACTTAACCTTTCCCGAATTGATATCCGAGCTTCGGGGACTTGTCACCTTCGATGCGCGATAAGACCTCGTCGCAATGTTGTGTAAACACAAATCCCCATTGTTTTTATTTTCCTCGGCGACCATGTGGTGCGGCCGATTTCGCCGAACTTGGCGACGGCGCCTCGCTGCGGCAACCCTGCTTTAAGGTCGTTTCTCCCTGCTCTCTCCCCCATCCTCAGAAATGGGCACAGTCGTAGCCTGAGGTTCTAACCAGTGAAAGACGCAAAAACTCCTTCAAAAAAGTTGTTTCATTCCTCCACCATACCGTTATTGTCTAACCGCGCGTCTCTTCACGCGAAAGGGATGACAGTTTTTTCAGCGCTCTTGCACATTGTTCCCAGTCGCATTTGTGCTGCAATAGTCTGAACGGCGCGGCTTGTTATTTCCCGAGCCAGCCAAGATTCCCGATCACATGGCCTCAACATGACATATTCATCATGGAGGCCTCAGCGAAAATGCAGGCAAGAATGTCTAAAGTTTGGAGGTGAAATCTTTAGAAGATGCCAAGGAAGCTTAAATCGCAAGGTAAGGCCCGATATTTTTTCCCTTCCTTATTCGGGGCGCCTTCTTCCAACTCCGTATTTATTTGAGATAAAGCGCGCTTTATTTTTATCATAGAGGGGGCGGGGGGCTAAAAAAGGAATTGTGTTAACCCTGGAAGACTTTTTTCGAACTGATATCCCACTTTGTTGAAGATGATTACTTCTTCGGATTTAATTGCAACTTTCTTTTCCTTTCTCCCTCCGCTGCTGCGATCTCTGGGGTCTTTTTGTTTGAAGTGTCATAAATTTCCGAGAAAGCGCGTTCAAGCGTTAGAGTGTGCATATAATAAGAAAATCGTTTCTAAAGAATAGCACAATCGGTTTTTTGAACAAAGCGTCGAGAGTCTTTTTGTCCCAATGCGTTTTGTTGATGTTGTTTACATCGGTATGCGCCCTAGCGTCGATGGTGAAATTCTTGCTTCTCATTCCATCTGCTGTCAAATGTTGCTCGTTTCAACTCCGATGTCAGTGCTATTTTTACGGAATAAAAGTTTACAAAATATCCGAATCTAATTTTAATATTGTATCAAATACGGTATAATCGTATCAGCAAATTCATATTTGGCTTTATCCTTTATATTTTGTCGTTTAGTTCAGGTTATGATGGTGTCAAATACGAAGTTGAAATAATGATATCGTATAGAAATGAGATTTTATGTTTTAGAAAGGAAATTTATCCGATGTAAAAGTTCAAACTTTGTAAACATAGATATTATAAACGAAAATAATTGTATTCTTATGGATACAAACATTGAACAGCATTTCAACCATAAGTTGCCTAAGGTATTATTAAGTATGCCTCAAGGCAATTAAATAATCTGTTTTTTGAAATTGTATATCATTGAAACCCGTCTAAAATATATTTACATCTAAAATTGTCCAATTGAAGCCTCTTTTTTTAACTAGAATACTGCAGTGGGCGAATTATTTTTGAGAACAATACTGGTCTTTTACATATATATTTTCATATTGTGCTGATATTCTGCATTTTGATTTTTTTTTTAATGGGGAAATGAAATTATTATTTATTAGACACAATGTTGTCAAGGAGCCCATCCGTCCAGACAATTTTGTGCAATAGAGTGATTAGTTATATTACTTTACTATTTGTTAAGAAATTTATTTAAAAAATAGAAATTTCTTATGTGTAATGTTAAAGGTTCAGTTTTTTTATAAGAGGTTTAAAAAAAAAATATATATATAGGGGAGATTTGTACTTTGAATAACTTTTTAAAAATCTCATCAGAAAGTATACTTATTTACCAGAGTTTTTTTCCATTTTTACCCACAAAATCTCATTTCACCTTTATTTTTCTTCATTTAAGTATTAATAATATATTCTTAGTAGGGATGAACCGGATAGTGGTTTTGCCGGATATCGGATATCCGGCGCACATTACAAACCGGATATCGGATATCCGAACTAGATTTTGCCGGATATCCGGCAGTTTAATTTTTATGAAAATAACTTCTCATACACACTAGAAAAAACGGAAATCGGTCAAAAATTAAAAAATATTTTTTTATTCTGTAATATTTCCCAATTTCTTATCTTTAAAGTGATACCAAAATGAAATAAACATTCAAAAAACTTTTTTATTTACAAAGGGTTATTCTAGGGTGCTGCTGGCAATGGTCGCAGATTTTGTACATTTTACACTTAATTTCTGAATAATTGTAATTTTACCATATGCCTTTTCATTCCAAATATGAAAACTCAAGTTTGCTTAAACTTTTGAGAAATTTATTTTTTATTCAACTTTATATTAGTTGTGACTATCGGATATTGTTTATATTAGATCGGATGTGATGACCCTCCACCATAACAATTCGTTAAAAATATAATTCTAAAGTAAAAAATTTGAAAAAAAAGTGGGTTTTTTAAAGTCTCTATTGGTTAAAGGGAGAATCTGCACACTGAGAATCTGCACACTTGCACAGAATTTTCAGGAAAATACTTAAAGCAAGAACAAAGAAAATTGATCGTCACAAAAAAAATCTTCGATGTTTTATTTATTCGGATATCCGGCATGGAAAATCGGATATCTGGCACTTTACTTCCGGATATCGGATAGTTACCGGATAGTTAAAAAGCAGCCGGATAGGCCGGATACCGGATAGTTACCGGATATCCGTTTCATCCCTAATTCTTAGTCCTTAAGTATTTTAAAGTATTTTTTAAAAATAAAACTGCACACGAATAATTAATGGTATAAGACTCTCTTGCACCTTGGATCACTCTTCCAAAAGTAAGGAAATATATATTATTTCGTCTACTTGGTCACCTCCAGATGTTTCAAATGACTTCATTTGCTGCGCTAAAGAAGTAAATTTTACTCTAAAAACTTTACACACGCTTCTCTAACAGAAATTCTCTTCTTGTATCATGCTTTTATGGCTTTTGCATGGAATCAGGACCCATATGATCATTTTATCGAGTTTGTATCATCCATGGTACATGGACTAGGAGTGATATGTATGTGATCTAAGTTACAACAGGATGCCATTTGAAAGAAAATAGATAATTATTTCTTTATGTTATGAATGAGTCGTTTTAAACAACTCGCCAGTTAATAGGTTTCAAAAGATTTCTAAATATACATAAAAGTAAAATGTTACAACAAACAGCCAATAGAACGTTCCTTCATACCAGGAGAAGGAGCATACTTTCATGCAGTGACAAAGTTGATTCGGAGTTTGTTTTGTACAGCTTTTCAACATTTTCAAATCACCGTTGATTTCTCTGATATCACAATATTTGTTGTTCTGATTGGGGGATTGAGTACCTGGTCAGTTCAATGTTTTCAATCATGAATAATCTCCATGAATATTATTGACAGTATCAAATGCACTATGATTGCCTAACTGATTTATGCTCTGCCACCAGTACTTCGGAAACAGTGTTTATGTCTGGCTAATGCCCTCTTTAGTGAAATTTTTTTTTATGGATACTAAATTACAACTGTTACCGTTTGTGTAATTCAAGTTGGTTTGCACATGTAAATGGAATTGAAATGTATTAAATTTTTTATTTTCGTTTACAAAGCAAACAACATAGGATTGTGTAGCAATCCTCGAGGGTTGGTGGAGCGTTAGCGGAGCAGGGGGGCAGAGCCCCCTAGTCTTTGAAAACTTTTCAACTTGTATCACTAAACACTAACAAATCATAAACTAAAATCTTAAGCTGTTTGAAATAAACATTTATTTTAAAATACTCAGAATTAAACAAACATGCAGTGATAAAGTAAGTTAGTGGAAACTGCTCTCTATTGTGTATTCCTTGAACTAGTTTGAGGTTTGGTTGCTAGGAAGCAGTATCAAGTTAATGACTAGGAGTGATATTTAAGGATGAACCGGATAGAGGTTTTGCAGGATATCAAATATCTGACGCACTTTATGAACAGGATTACCGTATATCCGAACTAGACTTTGCCGGATATCTAGCAGGTTTTTTTACGAAAAGATCTTCTCTTAACAGTTCTTTAATAAACTGTTCATATTCATACTGATTTTGAAACAGCCGAAGCTGTACAGTACGATTTTTTTGAAAATGTAATTTTAAAATATTTTCAAATTGCTGATCTAAATTGTGCTCTATTTAAATGCTAAAACCAACTCTTACTACTGATGAATAAAACAATTTCTAATATATAATGAACAGAAAATGTAGCTCTGTACCCTACACACCACTACCCATGTGGATTATTCAAACTCGAAGATATTCCAAGATAGCTAGTGTTTATTTCCGAATGTCTGCAGCATATTTTCCTTTACTATCTATTCTCTGTGACCCATTTTGTCTGAAGCGCACTCGGATAGGTTTTCAAGAAAGTTATCGATTATCTTCTTACCCACCTGAATAACCCTAGAAAATTCAAGAGAGAATCTGCAGATTGTAGAATACATTTATTGTATTTTCAGGAAAATACTTAAAGCAGGAACAAAAGATAATTGATCAGCTAAAAAATATAATCTGCAGAATTATATTAATACGGATATCCGTCACTTTGCTTCCGAATATTGGATAATTACTGGATAGTTAAAAATCAGCATGATACCGGATTGTACCTGATATCCGTTTCATCCTTAGTGATATGAGGTATACTGTGATAAGGCGTCAAAAAGTCTGCGTTGGTATGGTAATTTTAATTTGGCGAATTTGTAATTGGAGGATTGCAAGTTCGATCCTCACCATGTAGAGGATGCAGGTACTCATTAAATCAATTGAGGCTAAATCTGTGTAAGTTTGTAGAATGTCCTAGTGTTGGTAGTGTTTGTAGAATGGGGCGCCAGCTCAGGTGTTGCCCTCGTCATCTGACCACGGCTCAAAATTACAAAGCAATCAATCACAGTTTTTTTTGTTTTTTTTAGAAAATTCCTGAACTGTTGTCAATAGTTCATTGTTTAGCTCCAGTGCAATGTTAGCTTGACCAACCAAATATACTTTTTTGGTACTTGTCCATGATTTTATATATTTCATTTTTTGTTTTTGATGTTCATATACCTAAACAGTCACCCCGGTTTTGTAGTATGATAGAATCCCCCCACCCCCTATTTTCCACATTAACATACGTGAACGGAAATTCTGTATTATTTACTACTCAAATCAAAGTTCCCTTTAAATGTTTACGAAATGATATACTGCGAAAAAATAGAAAACACTTGCGTTTTTTTTTTTTTAATTAAAGCAATCCTCCTTTCTTTTAATAATAATGCGAATCGGTCAATTTTAATAATAATTTAAATAACGAAACAGCACACAGTAAATTTATCACGAAAACTATTTTGGAACTATTTTATTAACAGGAGTAATTGATTTTAAGAAGAGGTTAGATATTAATTTGGGAATAGTTAACGAGATTCTAGATTGGACCAACATTGTTGGGCTTTGAGTCTGTTGTTGGTTGTCAATATTTGTATTTATTTGTAAATTAAAAGTCCTTATCATTTTTATTTGTGGATGGGAAGAGAACCAAAATTCTGCTAATTTTAGTAATAGCACAGCTTACCCCATTTGTGCTATAAATGTGCATTTAGACTTGTTGTAAAATAGAGATGCAACTGATATCCGGCCAATAGGCCGGATAATTGGCAGTAGCCGGATATTACAATTATCGAGCAGTACATCTGGGCTGAAATTATATACTGAGAAATAAAAGACATATATGTAATAAATATCAATAACAAAACATATTAAAGTATGGGAAGAAAAAAACCAGTTTAATCAGAAGGTTTAGTTTGTTTTTAATATTTTTGAGAACATATTCTTGAAATATTCTTGAAATTGTATTATGTAATTTAAAGAATATTAAAAAAAAGAAATTAAGCACTTTGTAAGTTGAATGGGAATATTTTTCTTTCAATAACTGGTTTAGAAAAAGATAATAATCTTACTCTTGAAGGAGAACTGATTCATGAACATCATCATTGTTATCTACATCCTACTTTAATTTCAGTGGAATTGAAAGTTTTGCTATCACTATTTGGTGAAACCTTTGATTTTATTGTATGTTATAATTTTTGAGGAATTCAGAAGAATGTTGTTTTCTTCTCTCATCAATACTAATATGGAAGTTTTAACAATTTCAGTATGTTGTTTTTTTTAAAAAAATATTTGAAACTTAGGAATTGAATATTAATTTAATTACTAAAAATGACAACTAATGATTAAATTTTTTTTTAAATAATTATCAAATTAAAAAATTATTATTGAAATTGAAAATTATAAAAAAAAATTAACGTTACTGGGAAAATTTAAAAATCAAATAAAAAATAAGAGGATAAACATCCTGCTGCCGGATATCCGGTTGACATTATTGCATGATATCCTTTATCCAGTCTAATTGATCTGTTGCATCACTACTATAAAACACTGATTAACCAAATATTTGAGCAGTCTGTTGCTTCATATAGTCTTTTATTTTATATCAAAGTATTCTATGATGTCCTTGAAAATATTTATAAAGCACCATACAGTTTTTTTTCCCTTTCAAGCCCTTGTGTACTCTGCACACTAAAATTACTTATGATAGTTGGCCCTGTTTAAGATAAGGTGATTAAAATTGTGCTGCATACTCAAGATGGGGCTGTGCAACTTTTCGCGCGACAAGCCTAATGCTTGGTTGAAGTTAATATGTTTGATCTTGTAATTATATTTGTTAGTCGACCAACCTGACGACCATCTTTCCTAGAAACAGATTTCCGACGCCAAAATTTAATTCCCTAAAGTTTCCCATAGTTGCTTAATTTATTTTTATTATTCATACCAATTTTCTCCAAAATACTCATTGGGAAAGTTACAAGTTGAAACTATCAGAAAGTGAAAATGACCTCAGGGGAATATTACTATGTTTGGAGTTTTCTGGAAAGGTCAATGGATTTGTTCACTAATTTGAATCTGAAATTTGCGCTTCATTATTTCTCTTCGCTATCTTTTAGAGGTCAGGTATTCCGACCACTTGTTTTTAAAGAATTCCACATTTAAAAGTGAATCGCTTGAATTTTGTCTCCAATTAGAATCTGTAGTTTGGAGTTATGAAGTTTTCATTCTAAGCCGGACATTATGTAATTTTTTTAAACCTTAAGTAGTATGGGGTTATTTGATTATTTTTGAAACTAAGGGATAATCGGCACTTAAAAAAATGTGCAAAATACAGAATTTAGGCCAAAGACTGAAGTTTTAAGAAAACTTGACTCTTTTAAATCAAAATTGTTATTTTTACATTGATCAATATATTTTATAAAATTTTTTGATTTGTGTCTAATAAGAAAGAAGCTGTGTTGATTTGTGTCTAATAACAAAAAAAGGGAAATATATTTACATTTATTATGATGCATAAAAAAAGCTTTGTTTGTCAATAGCAATGAGTGTGAAAGTGTGTGTGTGGGGGGGGGGGGGGGGGGGGATGATTCCACTCATTTATTTAGGTTACCAGATTTAAAAAAAAAAAAAAGATTTTGCATGTATGCAAAATTAATTGTATTGATTTCAAAATGGAAATGATGACTAGTATGCAGTTGTTTAATTGTCTGGATTACACAAATAATATTTTTCTTAGTTTTTTTTAGCCTCTAACGAAAAGAAATCAATATTTAAAGCTTTAAAAACACTCAAACTCAAAAACCTAAAAATATTCTGGTTTTTTATATACATGGCTGTTACAATTAATTGATTAATTAAAATATTTTTAGATTTTTGCATAAGATTTACTTTTATGACTGAATTATAACAGGAACTGACAGTTTTCAATGTTTTTGTTCAGTTTTACGAATTTCTCATAAAACTGAGTACATATTTCAAGGATTTTTTTTTCGTAAAGGAAAACGACTTTTTGCAGCCTTAATTATACAAAAATATGCACTTTCATTTTAAATGTGCTTTGCAAGCAAGTTTAGTTTACTATAACTTAACTTCCTTGTATTGTTTAACAATGGATGTGTTCTTTGAAATGTACATTTCATAATTCTTTTTACAAGGCAAGTAAAGAATAGAACTAATCTCTCTTTTAGTCAACTAAGCTTATGCCCACACTGATGTGTTTTTGCGTTTAAACAGGCCTTTCAAGTTTCGAAACTCAACAAGGAAATACCCAGTATTTTACTTTGGGTGGGGGTGGGGTCATAAATTTTGAATAATGTACATGCATAATAAAGTTAAAAATGCCTAAAATTACCTTTAGGACCCCCTGGATACTTTCACCTTTTTTGGTACGTCCTTGAAACTCAACTAATGCTATAATAGAACATTTTTCTTGGATCCATACAAGATAAATAATGCTACCAAATTTTAATAGTTGAATTGTCTTATCTTCAAAATCCAGTATTTTCACAGTTGATTCCATTTAAATAACACAAATTTGTCTTATGGTTGAACATAGGAAAGAGAAAATGCACAGGCAAAAGACTCAAGGCCCCCACTATTTTACCAATATCCCAAACAAGATCTTGCACAAAAAATTGCATCCAAATCAATTTATGAGAATTATTATAATTCTAATTTTAAATAATAAAAAAAGAAATTCATTTGTTGAGAAATTTATGCTATTGAGTAGGCAATTACCAAATATTAATAATTAACAACTAATTGCTAGTTAATGCTGGGTGGCAACATAACCGGAAAATCGGAGAATTATGGATTTTTTTTTTAATTCTGGAAATGTCAGGGATTTTTTTAAAATTTCACAAAAAATCAGGGAAATTTTCAAATTTAGATCATTAAAACAGCAATTATCGTCTATTATGCCCTTTGTTCTGGGTCGTTTAGTTGTCAATATTTCCTTTTAGTTCTGAAAAAGAATTAAAAAACAAGCGTGGTTATGCGCATCTACATTTTCATATTTTGAGTTTTATTTTTGTAAAAAAGTGAACCACTGCTGGAGGGAAAAGCAAAGTGTGTTGGACTTTAGATTGTAAGCAACATGTGAGGTTCTAATAAATATGCGATTTATTGAAGATTGGAATAGGAAATAGGAAGCATATAAAACATTTAAAATTATCTCCAAAAGAAGTAATTAGAAAAACTTGCTTTTTTTGCATTATCTGCTTCCAGAGAACATGTTTAATTACTATTATGCCTGTTGCAATTGTATAATTTGTGTTCTCTCCATAAATTATTTTAACTGACAGTAAGTATTGCTTATAATTTTTCATTTATAATGCAATATATTGTATTATTGTAGCAGGGATACTTGTTTCTATACAAAGCATGTATTGCAACATTTCTTAATGTAATTGTAAAGTCGGGGAAATTTTTGAGACACCATCATGGAAATCAGTGAGCTTTTTTTCCAGAATTTTGTTGTCGCCCTGAATAAGATCTTATGACAAAAAAATGTATTCAAAGTAATTTATGAGAAATATTTTAAATAATAAAACATAAAATTCATTTCTTGAGAAATTTATGCTATTAACTAGGTAATTAACAAATATTGAGAATTAACAATTAATTGCTAATTAAAGGATAATTACTAATTAGTGTTTATTGCTTTATTTTGGTAAATATTCTGGGTATGGAATTAGTTGGGCCCCCATAATTTTTAAATTCCTACACAACCGTACTTGCCATGTAAGTTTTTTAAATTTAAAACTAAAAATATTTTACAGACATGATAATGTTAGTTTGCACATTTTATATTGCAGCGTGTGAATTAAGTATAGTGACTTTGATTTTCAATTCAATAAAATTTAAAAAAGGAAAAAATAATTGCGGAATAAATACTAATGTTTTTGTCACGTTCCATTGAACTTGGTTTAAAATAACAACCAAGACTTAAAACTTATGTTATAGGTATTGACAAACTATTTAATACCTTTTTTGAAACCGGAATGGGTTTATCCTATTGTTTCTGAGTTATTAAAAAAAATATTTGAAATCAATCTTTTTGACATGTAGCAAAATTAACTTGGTGGAGTAAATATTTTATCCCACCTGATGGATTACACTATGTATACACTTTTTTGTAAGATCGAATTAAATGGCAATTTTCTGAAAATGAATTATAAATTGTACAGAGGTTTAATAGGGCCACATCTTGAGTATGCTGTACAGTTCTGGTCACCATATCTTAAAAAAGACATTGAATTGTTAGAGAAAATTCAGCACAGGGCTACCAAAATGGTTCAAGGGTTTTCAGGCATGAATTATGAAGATAGATTAAGAAATTTGAATATGTATACTCTGGAAGAGAGAAGGGTTAGGGGAGATTTGATTCAACTATTCAAATTTATCAAACAAGGAGATGTGGAGGGTTTAGATTTTAATATAAGTGATAGAACGAAAGGTGATGGGTTTAAGTTAAACAAATCCCATTTTAATCGGGAAGGGAGAAAACACTATTTCTATAATAGGGTAATAGACAAATGGAACAACTTTCCAGTGAATATTGTTAATTGTAAAGGAGTAACGGATTTTAAGAAGTTAGATATGCATTGGGGGATAGTTAAGAGGTACTAGCTTGTTGGACCAACCTTGTTGGGCCTTGTGCCTGTTGTTGGTCGTCAATATTAGTATTTGTATAACATCAATATTCAATGAAGCTATCAAACAACCCTGGAATCACAAGTGTGTAAAAACCAGTGACCCCAACCTCACCTCGTGTTGTTGTCATCGAACAAGAGCCTTGTAAGTACAGGGTTAAGTTATATATGTAAATACTAGTTTCCATTTGTTTCCGGCAAAAGTTTTTCACCATTGCTATACCTTATTAATTCTGATAATGGTCGATTGGTACGCTCTTTCAAACTTCATTAAGTTGGATTAGTAGATTAAAAGAGCCAATCTTAATTATACTATATCGATTGATTTTCAAACAGGATATTTAAATATTATACCGTTTGTACCTTATTTTGTTTAGTGTGTCGAAGTGCTTAAATTAGTTTCGATTAGCTTATAATATATATTTATGAATTGTTATTTGATTAGTAAAATATGTGGTCATGCATAATCGCTAAATTCTATTCAAGTCTTGTAAAATGGTCTTTTTGGTGATATTTTAAGTCCGAGAAAAATAAATGAATACATTCCTTAGATTGTATAAAAAAACGTACTACTAGTAGAAATATAATCGCAAAATTTTCAATGCTTTACTCTGAGAATTTCTCAATTCCAATCATTTTAAGCTTCATGTAAAAATTTGTTTTTGTGACATGTTTCCCTTTACCTTCGAGGATAAATTAGGTGGGTTAAATGAAATGAAAGAAAATTGACTGCTAGTAGAAAGATGTCCAATGTCGCTCAGAAACTCATTTTATGCCTCTTGTAAAATGTGCTTTTTGGGACTGGATGCCCTTTTCATCAGAGGTAAAGAAACGCACAAATTCATCTGGATTCAAATAATTTAAAGATAATTGGACTAGTAGAGATATGTCCATTGCTTCACTCGTAGAATCGCTCAATGTTAATCATTTCAAGTCACTTGTATAATTCTCTTTTTGTGACATGTTACCCTTTACCTCTGAGGTAAGAAAGAAATATATAAATTAATATTGGTTAAATGAAAGAAAATTGGACTACTAGTAGAAATATATCCAATGTCACTCAGAGAATTGCTCTATTCCAGACATTTTATGGTTCCAGTAAAATTTACTGTTTGTGACATGACACCTATTTTCCTCCGAGGTAACAAAAATGCATAAATTTCTTTGGGGTAAGTGATAGATAATTGGAGTACTAGGAGAAGTATGAGCGCAAAATATCTCTTGCATCACTTGGAGAATAGCTCAAATCCGTCCGTTTCAAGCATTTGCTTTTGTGACATAGAGCGTTCTTTGCATCTAAGCCAAAGAAGTGAGTACGTTCGTCTGGGGTAAATGACAGATAATTGCGCTTTGAAATTCGCGCCACTGAAAATTATGGCATTGCTATGTATTCAACCGATTCTAACTGATAGTTTGTGGCCTTGACAGGGAAAAAAATTCAATGACCATCGAAAATCTAATCTAAAAATCCGTCTGTCAGAGTATGTGATATCCAGACAACCTTGGCTTTTTTCTCCCTCCAAACTTAATTATTTTTTTTATCAAAGTTCAATTACATCTCTTAGCTTGTTCAAAAGAGATAATTGATAACCTATGACCATCCCAGGGCCTATCTGTATATTTGTAGAAATAAAATTATGTTACCGCCCTGCTGTTCAATCGTTGAGATCTGTCACCACCATGCCCCAAAATAGGGGTTTTCTGCTTTTCCTAAATGACATCGGCACCATTTTATTTGTTCTACGCCAAAACATTGATAGCGGATGTTTACTTTTCGGCAAACTTTCATAGAAAAATCAAACATTTGCTGAGTTCACGTTTTGCTGATTACGGCAGTGTCAATTTTGTTTTGTTTTTTCCTCTTTCATTCAATGAAGAACTTTGAAATGATCTCTGTTTATGTAATCGCGCGCGTGGTATTCGATTAGAATCGTTGATCACAGGATTAAGGCTTTGGTATTTTTCAGGATGGCAACATAACCGGGAAATCAGGGAAATTTTTAATTCTGGAAAGGGAAATTTTCAAAATTTCACAAAAAATCCGGGAATTTTTCAAATTCGGATCATTAAAACGGCAATTATCGTCTATGATTATTATGGGTAATTTATGGGTAATTTAGTTGTCAATATTTTTTTTAGTTCTGGAAAAGAATTAAAAAAAAGCTGGTTATGCGTATTTTTATATTTTCAGTTTTATATTTTCTAAAACGTGAACCACTGCTGGAGGGAAAAGGAAAGTGCATTGGACCTTGAATTGTAAGCAACATGTGAGGGACTAATGAATATGTGATTTATTAAAGATTGGGATAGGAAATAGGAAGCATATAAAACATTTAAAATTTTCTACAAAAGAAATAATTTAAAAAAACTTGCTTTTTTTGCATTATCTGCTTCCAGAGAACATGTTTAATTACTATTATGCCTGTCGCGATTACATAATTTGTGTTGTATCCATAAATTATTACTTTTAACTGTCAATAAGTATTGCTTCTAATTTTTCATTTATAATGCAATATATTTATTGGATCATTGTAGCGTGGATAATTTATTTCTATACAAAGCACGTATTGCAACATTTCTTAATGTAATTGTAAAATCCGGGAAATTTTTGTGACACCATCAGGGAACGTTTTTTTCCAGAATATTGTTGCCACCCTGTTTTTTTAAGTGAAACAGCGAATCTGAATGGCCGTGATACAGAAATCAAACATGAAACGTTTGTAATTTTCATCAATATGCAATAAAACTTATACCACCCTAAAGACTGCAACAATACTGCTGTCATAAGTTATAAAGCCCCTACGCCAAATTTGTTTTAATAATTTTTTTTAACTTCTCCGATTTGTCCTTAAAAATACACCTTTTTATGACAATAAAAATCCATAAATCAAATATAATTATCAGGTGAAATTTATAATGGCCCTAATTCCAGTTCCAAGCGGTTTTTGATAAAGGGCCCTATATGGCAAGTAAATACTAAACGTACTAATACTAAATCCAAGATCCCAAATCCATAATGATTAGATGTAGAAAAACGTGGTAAACTTGCATGGTAAAAGAAAATATAGCTATCACCAAAACAAAATTTTGTACATACAAATAACTACTTTTAGACAATAAAAGCTTTTTAAAGTATCGAAACTTTGATGCAGGTGATAGATTGTTCTTTTTTTTACGGCAGAATAGCTTTGATCTCATGCAAGTTTTATTTGATTTCAACAATCAGTTAACGAAATATTGAATAGTAAAGTATTTAACGTTGTGTCTGTGCTATTTGGAAAAAGAAGCAGGGGAGGAAGCCTATGATTGGACGCCGCAGGTCACGTAATCTACCTCTGTCTATTTCTTCGACGTTTTTTTTAAAAAGCAAATTGCTATAAAAATCTTATTTTCTTAAAATATATACATTCTTTCGCTAAAACGCGAAAATTAATTTGATATAATACAGGAAGCTTTGACTTCACCTAAAAATGATTCAGAGCACTATACAGTTTTATTCTCTCTTTACCTGTTCCAAATGAACAAATTGTATGACTAATTTATAAATGAGGTGTAAATATTTGAAACGTGTTTTGTCACATTGCGGTGATACGTGAAAAAACGTAAATAACTTTTCCTAAATGCATTGACTCATGTACGGATTCCAATTTTTGCAAGTTAATTTTAATGAAACTTTTAATTAGATGAATAAATTAGTTCAGTTCAGTAGAAAATTCGGAGGCGAATTCAGTGATGTAATAACCTAATTTTTAGAAATCTTGTACAAAACACGTTTTGAATGTTTGCTCCAAAAATAAAGGACGTTAATTCAAATCAATTGATTAAAAAAATATTAATTGATTTTTTAAAAAAAAATCATTATATTAAAATCAATTGATTTAAAAAAACACACATTAATTTAGAAATTGATTAAAAATGCCAGTAGGAAATAAAAATCTCACTGAAGGTGTCTTTTTCATTGTTACTTAAACTTGTCTTCCTTCCTTATTCTGGTCTTCCATTGTTCGCACAGTCCTTAAAAGTCCTTAAGAACTACTTAATTTAGGTATGTCCTTAATTAAGGCCCTTAAAGTCCTTAATTTTCACCTAAGGTCCTTAATTTTTGTAAAACATAATTTTTTTTTACTAATTCACATGGGTGGTATTTTTTCATGTCTAACTCGAAATTCCAAGTTTTTTAAATTTTCGGACCCTAGAATTCCGGGTGTATTAAAAATATCGGAATGTAGAATTCCGGATTTTACTTTAATCATGTCCACACTTTTGACCGTTATACGCAAGTGTAAATCGGCCAGGCAAAAAAGGCATGAATAGACGGATTTAGTGACAGAAAAAAAAGTGCACTTTTGATCTCTTTTGTCCGATTTTGTCAATGATATTTCATTATCATACACGACACTTCATCGTTAGAAAATCTCAGCTCCTTTGTTGTTTTGTGAAGAATCGATACCACTCTAGAAAATCGGGGAAATTAACAAGAATGTAGCATCTTTAACATTTCTGCGCCAGTGTTTGCCGGAAGTGGTATCCTGTGCCAACTTGCTACAAAACCGCATTTACATGCGATTTTGCACCAAAAAATTACAATTCTCCAATGGCGCCAAAAAATATAAGAGGTCCTTAAAAATTATCGAGAAGTCCTTAAGAACTGCTTAATTTTTACTTTTGAAAATTTGTATGAACCATGTCTTCTCTCGAAAGTTTATCTCTCACTCTAACCCCCCCCCCCCCCCCCCCCCCCCCCCCGTACACTAGGGGTGGGCCGAAAACGGACATTTTTTTTTCAAAATTGACTTCACACTAGTGCGGAAAAGTTATATTTTATAAATTTAACTGCTATTTTGTCATCAATCATGCGCTGTTTTGTGTGATCATGTAATTAATCAGCCGTTTTGTAAGATATCCAGTGCTCCGCATTATTTTTCTGCAAGACACCTATATTGCAATTCTTCTGGATGTGCTACATTAGTTGTCGGAACACCATTGTCGACAAACAAATGGACTAATTTTGCTGTCGAGTGGTATAAGTCCAAAATAATCCGAAAATTGAGACTGACACCATTTTCCACTACTAGGCAGCTACATCTATCATTTGGCGAAGTGGTGTGTGTTCTAGTCACTGATCTCTAACTGTAAGTTCTGGATTGGGCAAGACATTTTGTTGACTTGAAGCCAATGTGGAAGCAGCCATTCTGTACCCCACTTTCATTTATACCGTAATATTTCGTATATGTTTCATGTTAAAATAAACCGACATGTATTGCTTTATGGCTGAGTTTTTTTTTTCTATTGAAACACATTTTAAATGCAATCTGCTATTAAAATAAAGACATTTGCAAGTCGAAGTAGTTAAAAAGCAAGAGCAAAAACTATTTATTTGGCAATATAAAAATTAATTCTATAAGAAGAAAATATAAAATTTATATACATTTAATATTTCTACAATGCCGTAGTATTTAAAAACACCACTAAATAACTTTTTTAAAAAAAATTGGGGTACAGTGGGTTTAACCTGGAAAACCGAGAAATAAAAGAATTATGGAATTTTTTAATTCTGGAAATGTCAGGGAATTTTTCAAAATTTCACAAAAAGTCGGAGAAATTTTCAAATTTGGATCATTAAAACGGCAAATAGCGTCTATTATGCCTTTTATTCCGGGTAGTTTAGTTGTTAATATTTCCTTTAAGTTCTGAAAAAGAATTTTTTTTAAAAAAATCATGGTGATACGCATACCCATTTTCATATTTTCAGTTTTATTTTTGTGATAATATGAACCATTGCTGGAGGGAGAAGCAAAGTGAGTTGGATTTTAGATTGTAAGCAACATGAGAGGGGCTAATTGATATGCGATTTATTGAAGATTCGAAAAAAAATATATGAAGCATATAAAATATTTAAAATTATATCCAAAAGAAATAATTGAAAAAACTTGCTTTTTTTTGCATTATCTGTTTCGAGAGAACATGTTTAAATACTATTATGCATGTCGCAATTGCATAATTTGTGTTGTATCCATAAATTATTATTTTAACTGACAATAAGTATTGCTTATAATTTTTCCTTTATAATATAATATATTTATTGTATTATTGTAGCGTGGATACTTTGTTTCTATACAAAGCATGTATTGCGACATTTCTTAATGTAATTGTAAAATCAGGGAAATTTTTGTGACACCATCATGGAATTCGAGGAACCTTTTTTCTCCAAAATTTTGTTGTCACCCTGTGGCTGCTTTTACATGACCTTCAACTCGCCCATAGAGGAAACAACAGGATGGTAACATAACCTGGGAAATCAGGGAATTGACATGGAAATTTTTTATTCTGGAAATATCAGGGAAATTTTACAAAAAATCAGGGAATTTTCAAATTTGGATCATTAAAACGGCAATTATCCTCCATTATGCACTCTATTCTGGGTAATTTAGTTGTCAATATTTCCTTTTAGTTCTGAAAAAGAATTTTTTTTTTAAAGTATGGTTATGCACATTTTCATATTTTCAGTTTTATTTTTGTAAAAACGTGAACCACTGCTGAGGGAGCAGCAAAAGCAAAGTGCATTGGACCTTGAAATTGTGAGCAACATGTGAGGGGCTAATGAATGTGATTTATTGAAGATTGGAATAGGAAATATTAAGCATATAAAACATTTAAAATTATCTCCAAAAGAAATATTTGGAAACATTTGCATTCTCTGCTTACAGAGAACATGATTAATTACTATTATGCCTGCCAGAATTGTATAATATGTGTATCCATAAATTTTTATTTTAACTGACAATAAGTATTGCTTATAAATTTTTATTTATTATGCAGTAAATTTATTGTATTGTAGCGTGGATACTTTGTTTTTATACAAAGCATATATTTCAACGTTTCTTAATGTAATTTTAAAGTCAGGGAAATTTTGTGACACCATCATGGAAGTCAGGGAAATATCAGGGAACTTTTTTCCAGAATTTTGTTGCCACCCTGAACAAGTTTTGAGCCTTCCAGAAGTTGCAGTTAGAGTTCATTGGTTCTAGTCCACTTAGTTTCCCAATAATGAGTTGAATGTCATTCTATTTAATATTATAGCCAAGGCAAATTGCAAACTTCGAACTTTCTTATCTCGGAACTCCGTTTTTTTTACTTAAACCGCTTGACTGCCAACTCGACCGAATGTTAGATTACCTAACTTATCTGGGAAGCTGAGTCACGGGTAGATAGATATCCGTATCATCTTATAATATTCCTTTTTGTTCTAAACGCGCGTTTTATTTGATTGAAGGTTTTTAAATAACAGCATCACAATTGCACTCTGTGGAAACTCACATTCTGTTGAAATTGTTGTTGAGTAAATATTCTGGGCAACTTGTCATCGATGATTTATGTCGCTGGTATTGATATTGAAATGCAACAGGTTTATAAGTAGGTTCTCCGCTTTATATTGGCACTTGCCAATTGTTATGGAAACAGTGTATTTCTGTGGTACTGCATACATGGGATTATTTTTATATCGGGTGGTGTAGGTAAGATTTTTAATTTCGAATGCTATTGACCCTTTCAATTCGAGTGGCGACTGTTAGTGATCAAAATAACTACCTGTTCTTTTCTTTTGTTAGCTTGTTCTTTTCTTTCGTTTGCTTGTTCATTTATTTCGTTAGCTTGTTCTTTTCTTTCGTTAGCTTGTTCTTTTCTTTCGTTAGCTTGTTCTTTTCTTTCGTTGTCTTGTTCTTTTCTTTCGTTAGCTTGTTCTTTTCTTTCGTTGTCTTGTTCTTTTCTTTCGTTTGCTTGTTCATTTATTTCGTTAGCTTGTTCTTTTCTTTCGTTAGCTTGTTCTTTTCTTTCGTTAGCTTGTTCTTTTCTTTCGTTAGCTTGTTCTTTTCTTTCGTTAGCTTGTTCTTTTCTTTCGTTGTCTTGTTCTTTTCTTTCGTTTGCTTGTTCATTTATTTCGTTAGCTTGTTCTTTTCTTTCGTTAGCTTGTTCTTTTCTTTCGTTAGCTTGTTCTTTTCTTTCGTTAGCTTGTTCTTTTCTTTCGTTAGCTTGTTCTTTTCTTTCGTTAGCTTGTTCTTTTCTTTCGTTAGCTTGTTCTTTTCTTTCGTTAGCTTGTTCTTTTCTTTCGTTAGCTTGTTCTTTTCTTTCGTTAGCTTGTTCTTTATTTAATTCAATTTCAAAATAAGATATCACTTTGGTATCGACATATTTTATTAATCCCTTTCACTCGCCTTTAACTCACCTCTGTTTTTCTCAATGAAAGAGAACAACATATTCTCTAGTTTAAAAAGTTATTCTCTCACAAACTTTAATAAAAATTATTTTCATCATCTAGAAGCAACAAGTGTGCGTTAGCGAACGAAAAATTTCTGCAGATTTAAATTCCTCGTAATGTATTTGGTATACCGGGATTAATATTCAGCTTTTATCTACCCTAAACGTAAAAAGAACACTAAAGAATACATCTTTGAAAAGAACAGGAACGTGATTTGTTTCATAAAAAGAACGTAAATATCGAACATATTCCTCATGTACAAAGGGTTAAAATTAATCAAGCATATATTTTATTGTTTATTATTTTTATCATAATGGGAATTTTTGCTAATTAACGCCAAGACCCATTCTACACAGACAAGATAAACACTCGCGAGCTTTTTCAGACTACTCTGCGATTGGCGCATACAAACCATGCGGTTTATATGCTCCAATCACAGAGCCATCTGTAAAAGCTCGCGCATGTTTATCCAACAACTACTATATAGAAAGCCGTATGACACGTGCTTTTTACGTCACAAACTGAAGGTCGATATCACTTTCTGAGTGTGTTGTGACCAATAGGAGTTACGATTTCAGCTTCCTCTGCCTCTTTCAGCCTTCAGTTTGTGATGTAAAAAACATGTGCCATACGGTTTACTATACAGTGGGCGATGGTTTATCTCGTCCGTGTAGATGGGCCTCAGTTAAAATTGCGAATAATTGCAAATGTCTTCTCTTCTCAGTGAAATAATATGAATGTTTAATTTAATAAAAAAAATCAAATGACTTGTTTAATTCTTAATATAATATGTATTATATATAAAATATTATATTAACAATAGCTATATTATATTTTTGTGATTTACTCAAAAAAGCTTTTCGTGTATATAGCTATTTTTTGCATATAGCTGTTTTGCACATACCCTACTTGCGCAGTAGGGTAAAAATATCTGCGCAAAATGTCCGCTGCATTAAACGGAGAATTGCCCTACTTGTGCAGATAGTTGGAATGTTCTTCAATGTAAACGGGTTCCAGGCAGAAGTCCCAGGCGAAGGGATTTTAGATTCTTTTGAGCCGAAATCCAGCGGAGAAATTTATTGATTCCGTTAGATTAGCCCCTGCATCTCAAATCGCCTCGTATGAATAAAGCCTTTGTCTCCATTCGAGACGTGTCTGGATTCGGTATTGATCGTGTCTGATGCCTTTCAAATTTAAATGCCCATAGATGAATAAATATCCCTTGGATTCCCGGGTTGCCTAGGTGAACTGGTGGCCTCAACTAAAAATAGACAGGATAGGGCTCGGGGAGATGTGACTCTAGGACACAAAAATAACGACCTGTTCGATTGAGCGAGAACTGCATGTTCTTGAACAAGAAAATCGATTTTCTTTCTTTAGTAAAGTAGTAGTTTCGTTAGTAGTTCTTTCTTTATCTAACTCTGTTTAAAAGTATGACATCACTGGGGTATCACACTGAACTCTAACTGTAACTGCTGGAAGGCTCAAACCTTGTTTCCTGTACGGGCGCGTTGAAACCAATTGAAAGCTGCCATACTGTGCCCCAACATTTTTTTAAAAGTGATTTAGTGGTGTTTTTTATTACCAAAGCATTGTAGAAGTATTAAATGTATATAAATATTATATTTTCTTCTTATAGAATTAATTTTTATATTGCCAAACAGATAGTTTTTGCTTTTGCTTTTTAACTACTTCTACTTTGACTTACAAATGACTTCCTATTTTAATAGCAGATTACATTTAAAATGGGTTTAAAAATAATTATCCCTTGTAAAAAGCCAAAGTAATATATGTCGGCGTATTTTAACATGAAAAATATACGAAATATTGCGGTATCAAGAAAAGTGGGGTAATCATGGCGGCCTCTATATCGGCTTCAAGTCAACAAAATGTCTTGCCCTATCCAGAAGTTACAGTTAGAGATCAGTGGGGTATCATCGGGGCAAAGAGGAACGGGGGATCTAACTGTTCCATAAAAATAACGTAAATATCAAACATGTTCCTCGAGTGAGTTAAGGGCGACTTTCAGCCCTTGTCTTTGCAGTGTTGGCTGATCTATAATTTCTGTAGCGCTGCCACCCAATGTATTAACCTTTTGCACTCCGAAGGCGCCAACATAACGACCAGTTCTTTTGTTTACCTGTTCTTTAAAATAAACGAGAACAGCAGGATATTGTGTTTAGAACATCAATCTTTTTTGCAACTTGTTCTCTTGCAAATACAAAACAGATTAGGATTTTTTTTCTCTTTATGAGTATAAAAAAAATCTGTGGAAAAGAACGTAAAGAGGAATAACTGTTCCATAGAAATAACACAAATCGCAAAGTGTTCGTGGAGTGCAAAGGGTTAACAAAACAAAACCGAATCAAAGCAATGGTTCAAAAATACGAGGCATCGTTCCCGGGTCTTTACTTCGAGATAGGCCCCGAGCCATTGCCTATAGCCCACTGTGCAGCTCTAGTGCGACGTGAAATAATCAAAGCAAATCCGCGGGAACTAGTTCATTGAGATCATCGTACCTCCGTTCACGTTCAGTTTGTCGTTTTGACTAAATTCATTTCACACAGAGGTTACGTTTCACACACTTACCTTGGGACTTTCTTGTGGGAAGCTGCTTCAGTGTCGTCTGCAATTAGAAATGCAAGACTTTGATCGATCGTGTGAATTTCGAATTCCCCAATGACACTGGCAAAAGGAGAGCTTCACACGTTTGATTGATTGTATGGCAGTTTAAAATTCCGGTCGAGTTAAGGCCCATTCTACACCCAGCTTCGCTACAAAAATACTAGAAAGTCGTCCAGAATATCCAACAAATTATACTGGCGTGTATACGGGACTGGTGCACGATAAATCTGATCGGGGTCCAAAGTCCCGACGTCTATTGAAGGCGTTGGGTGCCAGTTCAGGTGTTTCCTCGTCATCTGACCATGGTTCTAAAATAACGAGGTGCATGTATGAATGCGTGTGTGAATGTGTATGTGTTCCCAGGTCTTTCCTTCGAGATTGACCCCGAACCGTCGCCAATAGCCCACTGTGCAGCTCTAGTGCGACGTTAATTAACAAAACCAAAACAACCCATTCTACACAAACGTAACAAATTTTTTTGGTTAATTAACGTCGCACTAGAGCTGCACAGTGGGCTATTGGCGACGGTTCGGGGTCAATCTCGAAGGAAAGACCCAGGATCACATTCACATACACATTCATACATGCACCTCGTTATTTTAGAACCATGGTCAGATGACAAGGAAACACCTGAACTGGCACCCAACGCCTTCAATAGACGTAGGGACTTTGGACCCCAATCAGATTTATCGTGCACCAGTCCCGTATACACGCCAGTATAATTTGTTGGATATTCTGAACGACTTTCTAGTATTTTTGTAGCGAAGCTGGCAACCCTCCGATCGCAAGATCACTACTTTTTTACTTTTCTATGTCAAGTCCATTTCATGGATTCGAACCACCAATCCTCTGATTAGTAGCTGAACGCCTTACCAACTGAGCAACTGGGGCTCGAACGTAACAAACGCGTGTGGCCTTTTTGCAGAAGCCTCTCTATGATTGGTGCATGCAAACCACGTGGTTTGAATATACCAATTACTGAGGCTTTTGCAAAATGAGTTTAGACGTTCGTACACGGACAGGATAAGCTCGCGTGGGCGTTTGCAGATGGCTCTGTGATTGGGTTACAGGTTACTGTAGTCGTGGCCCCCTGGACTATACCGAAGGTTCACAGGTGGTAGGCCATGACTGCGAACTATGAATTGTAATTTGAGAAAATATAAATAATATATAGGTTTTACACTAAAAATTGATGCAGTTATCAGGGTTCCCACGCACCTGAAAAACAGGGAAAATGAAAATGGCCTAAAAAAAAATCAGGGAAAATAAACAATTTTTTTTTTTAATTTTCTGGAAAAGTCACGGAAAATTTCTAAAAATGTTAGCCATAAGTGCCGTTCATATTCTTTTTATTGTCATTTGATGTAAAATCGTAAAAACAAAAATGCTAAACTTTACAAGCACTTTTTTTTCCCAGCTTCAAGATTAATATGTTAAAAAATAATGTAATTATTGGTCTTGAATTTTTTGAAAATCTTCTGGAAAAGTCAGGTAATTTTGATCTAAGTTATGAGTGAGAACTCTGAGTTATTGACAATTAAGTAATAATGGTGATAAGTTATAATGGCAATTCGTTAAAATATGACAGGTAAGTGGTAATAAAATTAAATAATCGTTAAGTAGAGTAATGATGATTTTAATAGTATTGTCATTTAGTTAAAGAGTATCGATAAATAATGTTCGTTTATCGTTAAATGTCTGCGCTATATAGTTCAAGTCAATTTTTTAAAAGAAAGTCTAGCACTGTTTTCACTCTTCCGACATTCTCCAGGTGTTCATTGAGAATGTGCCTCTGTTCGATGAGCTTTTCCCTTGGGTTGCGGATATGCCAGCTGGTGGTCAATGGACAGTCGTAGACATAGTGTCCATGTCTCCCACCAGGCACGTAGGTAAGGGGCTGGTGGTTCAGGGGGTTCAAACCCCTCCCATTGAAAGTCAAGAAGAAAAAAATCGAATTACAGTAAATATCATAAAAATACTTTAAAAAACTAGAAAAATTTCAATTTGTAGTATAATACTTCTTGTTGAGTTGCATGAGGGAAAACCTGGTATTTTCCGGGGGTCCTATCCCGGAAAATAGTTTTCCAAAAGGCTTTAAAAACATGTTTTTAGGTTATTTTTATCAGCGACGAAGGGAAAAGATTTTAAAACGGGATCCATATATTATTTTAAACAAGGAATCTAAAAATTTTAATTTGTTCTCTAAATTTATTTCATAATTAGTGAGTGATATTTATTAATTTTAAAAATAGTTATAACTGATATTGGTGACGATTTCATGAAAAATAAATGATAAATATAGCTGTTTCGATACTTATATGCCAACGTATTACTGTTTACTTGAATAAAAATTAATAAGTTTAAAAAAAAAAGGGGGGGGGGGGTAATTTTTTTTATGGGGGGGGGGGCAGATAATAAGTTACTCAGTCACTAAACCACCCCCATGAAAAATCTATACCTACGTGCCTGTCTCCCACACGTCCACAAACAGAAGAGTTGGTGTCCGAAAGACCAAAGTTGAAGAACTTACTGAGACAGGGTCTGTCAGGGAAATGCGGTCAATCTGGTGTTATACGTTTTTTAAGTTCGTGTTTATTTTAGAGAAAAGATGGAAGGTTCTTCTTTCTGTTTTCTCATTATTCCAATATTTTGCCATTTACTGAGTGATACATTTCTACTAAGTTGGAATTTTAAGTACGATTTAGGTCATTTGATGTCAACTGGTTCTTTTTGTTTTATTGCTGCACTTTTTGCGAATTCGTCTGCTCTTTCGTTTCCCGTTGTTCCATTGTGTGCTTTTATCCAGTTGATTTCGATTTTAATTTAGTTTGCATTATGTTGAAGTAGCATTGGAATTTCTTTGACTGTTGTTGTGTTCTGGGTGTCTTTATTTCTATTGCAGATTGGCTGTCAGGCCTTATTTGATACTATGGCATTTTTATGAATTTATTTCGGCTTGAAAAACGCTATTATGTGAGTTTAAATGACCTTTCCAGATTTCTGCTTCTTGATTTTGCATGTAGCGACAAATATAGTTCCCACTTTTCTCTCGATTTTAGAACCATCAGTATAGTAACATACAAACCACTTGATTTGTATCTATACCTTTCCAGATTTCTGCTTCTTGATTTTGCATGTAGCGACAAATATAGTTCCCACTTTTCTCTCGATTTTAGAACCATCAGTATAGTAACATACAAACCATTTGATTTGTATCTACCAATCATCTGCAAAAGCTCGCGCGCGTTTATCATGTCCGTGCAGAATGCTCCTTAGAGTTGAATCAATACACTAAGGACTTCGTAGCTTTTAGATATTTATGGCTTTCGGAGGTCTGTTTTCTGGAGGCCTAGTGTTCTAGAGGCTTAGTGTTTTTTTGTGATCAAAATGTGTTCTTCTTGTTAACAATTTGTTTAAAAAAAGGGGTATGTAACTTAATTATATTAACAAATAAATAGCGTTAAATGTATTGTAGATAATTCTTGTCATTTATAAACTTCGAAATCCTACTAGAATATTGCACTTTTTTCGAAAGTTGTTATTTTTTTTCTAATTTCCTATTCTTTAGCATTAATAATTCGATTAAACTATTTTGCCCCACCTTGCAAAGCATTGAAAAAAAAGCTAAATAAAATAGATTTTTTCCCCTAATTTTTTACATTGGAATGCATTATAAGGTTTTTCTTTCTATACAAAACTCAGGAATTTTTGTAAATTATTCGACTTTTCTAATTTATATATAGAAGTTTTCATACATAGCACTATCACAATTTTTTGTAATCTCAAAAAAAATCGATTGTTGGACTTGATTTACTAAATCACACATTTTTTTTTGCTGAAATTTACGCCACTAAACGAAGTATTGTTTTTAAAAGAGAACGAGATCAAAGTATAAGTTTAACAATGTGGAATTTATATTTAATATCCAATATACCCATTTTACCCTACATACTTTAAAATTGAAAACGAAGTAATAAAGTACCTAAAAATCGCATTTTCGAATTTTTGGATAAAATTTATAATTAACGCTACAAACTTTCAAATGGCCGTTCTAAAAAATTAGTGAATTGTCACTTTTCACGCACATGTGCACTAAGCCATTGAAGCCTAGTATCTTGGACATAAAATTAACATTTAACGTATCTGTCCTTTCAGGTACGAAGCACTAAACACGTTTTCAAATATGCTCAACTATCAATCCCACATCGCAAATACACCCCAAAATTGGGCACGAAAATCATGTCATTAGATAACGCAAACCTTAAATTTCACCACATCGCTCAACTTTTGCATTTAACACTCACACCGTTGAAACGCGGACGTTTCTTATCAGTTATTGCTATTCATAGCCATTGGATATTACGTGAAGCGACCACATAAACCTATTCAGCCCCGAGTTTCACAAACGTGACAGAAATAACAAGTATTTATGAAGTGTGGATAGGTAAAGCTACACCAGGTGTGGGCATCGGCGATAGGTAAGTCCATTATTAAAACAAAAGTTCCTTGATCAAAAACATATACCTGGAGAATCTCGTCCAATATCTGTGAGAAGGTAGGGCAGTTTCTTAATGATTTATACAGTTGCTCATTGCCTTATCGGAACTGGAGAATAACTAAACATGGGTTTTGACTAACTGCGCACCAGCAACAACTAAACTGCAACTTTTAATCAACAGAGCAACTTGCGTGGGGTGTCAGCTCAGGTGTTGTTCTCGTCATCTACCAACCAACTTTGGCCTGTGATGACCGAAGCATGCGTATAGTGATTTGGTAATCAGAGGGTTGTCAAATTCGTTCCTTTCATAATCCAAACAATATCTGCCGTGTACAATACACTGGTACACGTTAAATCTGATCGTGGTTCAATGTCCGATTCTCCAGTTATTTGACTACATATTGAGAACCAATCAGTTATGGCAAAATAAACGGCAATTTAAAAAAATGCAATTTGACGTCGATTTTTAGCAAAAATCGATTTTGCATCCCCATTAAATTGCATCCTCAATAAATTGATTTTGCACACCCATTAAATAATGCATCCCCATTAAACTGATTTTGCATCCTCATTTAATCAATTTTGCATCCACATTAAATTGCATTCTCATTAAATCGATTTTGTATCCTCATTAAATCGATTTTACATCCCCATTAAATTGCATCATCATTAAATCTATTTTGCATCTCTATTAAATTGCTTTCTCATTAATTGATTTTGTATCCTCATTAAATCGATTTTGCACCCCCATTAAATTTCGTCATCATTAAATCGATTTTGCATCCACATTAAATTGCTTTCTTATTTAATAGATTTTGCATCCTCATTCCCATTCCCTTAGGGAAAAAAGTGGCATTTAAAAAAAAAGCATACTGACCCGTTTCATTTCTAGAGAATTTACTGCATTTGTCAAATGCTATATAAAATTTAGACAATTTATTTTAATATGTTTGCAGTTATGTTATAATATTAAAATATATTATACTGAAATGTCCAGTTAATTTCCTAATTTGGCTAACAAAATAGTTGTCCATTTTAAAGTGGCACCTGAAAAGTGTGCATCAATACCGTTTAGTTGACTTCCAGTTTATAAACAAAGTTCCGTAACGAGTGTTGTTGAATTGGAAATAAGCTCCTAATCTGTATTCTTCTTATCTAAATAGACTTATCTCTAAATATTTTTATTCTTAGAGAAAATAAAACACGTTTGTTTTAACAGGGTTTCGAATACAAGGTGTGCCGGTGATACAGGAGGTAGATAACATTTTCTGACTTAGAAGATTTTTGTTTCACACTTTAACTACTGAAGTACAGTAAAAACCGCTTATAGCGATATTCAAGGGACCGTCATAATTTGATCGTTATATCCGGAAATCGCTGTATCCGAATCACGAAAAATATTTCTTAATAAGAAAGTATAATATTCGTACATACATGACAGTTAAATATAGATATATTTTATGTACTTTATAATGGTTTTAACTAGGGATGAACCGGATAGTGGTTTTGCTGGATATCGGATATCCGGTGCACATTACAAACCGGATATCGGATATCCGAACTAGATTTTGCCGGATATCCAGCAGTTTATTTTTTATGAAAATAACTTCATACACACTAGAAAAAACGGAAATCGGTCAAAAATTGAAAAATATTTTTTTATTCTATAATATTACCCAATTCCTTATCTTTAAAGTGATGCCAAAATTGAATAAACATTCAAAAAACTTTTTTATTTACAAAGGGTTATTCTAGGGTGCTGCTAGCAATGGTGGTATGTTTTGTACATTTTACACGTAATTTCTGAATAATTGTAATTTTACCATATGCCCTTTCATTCCAAACATAAAAACTCAAGTTTGCTTAAACTTTTGAGAAATTTATTTTTTTATTCAACTTTATATTAGTTGTGAGATGTGATGACCCTCCATCATAACAATTCGTTAAAAATATAATTTTAAAGTAAAAAATGTGATTTTTTTTTTTTTTTAAGTCTCTATTGGTTAAAGGGAGAATCTGCACACTGTGAATACAATGGTAGAATTTTCAGGAAAATACTTAAAGCAAGAACAAAGAAAATTGATCGCCACAAAAAAAAATCTTCGATGTTTTATTCATCCGGATATCCGGCATGGAAAATCGGATATCCGGCACTTTACTTCCGGATATCGGATAGTTAAAAAGCAGCCGGATAGGCCGGATACCGGATAGTTACCGGATATCCGTTTCATCCCTAGAAAAAATGAACATGGACTGCTATAGAAATCAAAACTTCTTTTGCATTTCACATTGTTATATCTGGCGTATCGTTATAAACGGATTTTACAGTACTTATTTTTGTCAAGAACGGAATGATCACGGGAACTTCTCCCAATTTCATCCGAAGGAATTTAATTTTTTTTAATTAAACCCTTGAAAGTAGCACTCTAGGCAGACCCCTAGAACATTTTCTAGGGAGTGCGAGATTTCCCAGTCGCGCCCCCACACCATACATTTCAGAGCACCTACTATGCAGTGGTTAACCAATTAATTAAGCGACATATAGTTACTAGGAATTATGATGTTTTGGTAAAAAAAAATCTTTACGTAATCAGTAGGTTTTTTTATTAAACAGCAGATCTCAATTACATAAAAGGAATTCCACATACTATATGGGTGGGTATACTGTTAACAATAGGTATTCAAAAATAAGTCAAATGTACTCATTTTTGAATACATTCTATTTTTATCATGGCACCGAATACATAAGTTTCAATTTTGAAAAAGATATGTACTTAAAAATGAGTACAAAACGAAAAAAATGAATAAAAAGAACAGGTTTTAGGCTGCCTTCATAAATCACTTTCAATAAATATCGACAACTACAACTAAGACTTACCGGGAATCGAACCCACATCTTCATGCACCGCTGTCCAGAGCCTTATCCGTTAAGCTACCAGGACAACGTGAAGAAGTTATAAACAAAAGTAATGTTAAATAGGTGTGCCAAAAGAATGGGAAGTAAGATAATTGAATTGTAATAACTCAGTTTCTATTTAAGCAATCGACATCAAATAATGTGGAAAACCATCTTCTGAACAACTATTTTAAGTTTGTCAGGTCGCTTTGTTAAGATGGCTTGAACAGAAGCTGAGATGAACAATATTAAATCACACTGCTAATATTTGCGAAAGTACGATTACTTAAATGTGAATACGTCATCGCTCATTTACGATGCAATTGTACTTAAGAAAACGAGTACGTTCATGTACTCATTTTTAAGCACCTTTATTTTACAGTGTAATTTTCTCAATTTGGCACCGACAACGTTCTGTATTGGTTCGGAATAATTTATACTTTGTGTAATATCGTTTTCAATGGATATAATTGCAAGATCCGAAAGCCTTTCCTGACACATAGTCGAACGTAAATAAGTTTTAATTTATTAAAACTTTGTTCACTTTTACCACACTCACTGAATTGCGTCACCAGGCTGACTGAGCTGGTGGAAGTTCAACCGGGGTACCGCAGGCGATACCGGGTGTTAACTTCGAGCATGGATCCCTCATAGTAGAGCAAACATCGGGATATCATCTCGCTGACATCAAAGTGAGGTCAACATGTATCGCTACAAACACGTGACTAATGACATCATCAATCGTTTGAAAAAACTTTTTTTACATGTTTAATTACTATTAGGACTGCCATACTTGTATAATTTTGTGTTGTATCCATAAATTATTATATTAACTGGCTATAAGTATTGCTTTTAATTTTTCATTTATAATGCAATATATTTATTGCATTATTGTTGCGTGGACACTTTGTTTCACAAAGCACGTATAGCAACATTTCTTAACGTAATGCTGGAGTTTCACGTGATGTATCAACATGGTAACTTATTAGTAGTTTCGATTTCTTCCCTACAGCAGACAACTTTGCTTTTGTTTGTTTAGTCGCTACGCTTGCAATTATGGGAAAGTTTGTTAATAATATTTGTTTTTCCAAATAAGTAATATTTTTATTCTATATGTGAATAAATTTAAATGCAGAAATACTTATATTATATATGCATATAATTAGAATTACAAAGAAATACGGAAAAATACTTTTATTTCAACACACAAAATGCTTCATAAACGACGAGTACAATCTATCTTAGTATATGAAGTAAATATTTTTATATTGAGATATTATTTAATGACAAAAACATAACTAATTATAGTATAGGAACTAAAGTTCCATGCTAATCCTACGGAACTTCTTCAGGGTCGCGGATTTTTCTCCATGTTCCGTTGGAACAGCGGTCTGCTTCTCGGCGTGAAACTCCCCATTGTAAAATCAGGGACATTTTTGTGACACCAATTTTGTTTCCAGGATTTTATTGCCACCCTGTATTCAGCTTCACCCATAATTTGTTTTTTATTTTCATCCAACCTAAAGGTAACAAGAACACAATTTTTTTAAAAAAGAACAGGAACATATGGTCTAACTGTTCCATAAAAAGAACGTAAATATGAAACCTGTTCTTCGAGTGCAAAGGGTTAAGGGAGACCCGAGCCCCAAATTCCGAAAAAATTGTAATTTTTTTTCTTCATAAAACGATGCTATACATACTTAAGAAGGTGTGTGCAAAATTTCAAAAAATAAAAGAAACAGAACATGTTTTTTCAAATGTTTATATACCATTTATCATCTTTCTACAGACTTTTCGTCAGAAACAATCGTCATTTACTCAAAATATTTTTTTACATTTTGGTCACGTTTGAAATGCTAAGACTTTGTAACTAATTAACTTAAAACTAAACTGTTAATAGCTTTTCAATCTCTAATATTTGTTTTATAAACGTATAAATAGATTTTTTGAATTAAGTTATAAATTATTTTTTTACGAATTATTAAACATAAAAATTTGAATATTTTTTAATTTTTGAACTTAAAATAAGTTTTTGAAAACTATTAAAACCCAAATCTGCAAAAATCTATTCATACGTATGTATTACATACCTTGACGCTTTTCAATCAATTCAATTTTTTTAAAAACGTTAAAAATGGAAGGAGGAGTAACGTTTTTAAAAAAAGTATATTTATAAGCTTAAAAAACGCAAAAAATAACAAAAATAAATGTTTAAAATATATTTTTGTTTTTGATTATTGTTCAGAAAAAGATGTTCTAATACGTACTATAAAAAATATGGTATTTTGAATTCCTTAATAAACAAATTAGGATTTGGGGCTCGGGTCGCCCTTAATAATAGTCTCTTATATATAGTAATAGTGTTTCCCTATTTAAACTTGTGCCTTTCTTTTCCAGATGGGAATCCGTATGAGATCATACGGAGCATGTGGGAAAGTGCTTACGTGTCTCATTTTATTCGACTCTTTGAAAAGAAATTTGGTTTCAGCTGCTTAACGACGCAGGTAAGTCTTTTGGTTTTGAGTCAAATGTACCATGTACACTACCTCAATACAGTGAGTGGAAAAGTATCCGTACACTAATTGTGCGTTGTTGATATTAAAAAGATAAATCTATTAAATCGCTGTGTGAATTATTGGTGACCGGCAGAGCAGAGTTATTTTTGAGCTATCGTTTAGTGCTACCAGTCACGCTTTTTATGTAGTTCACTATATAAAGCAATCGGCATGGCTCTTTAGTATATTGCTGCTTCAGAATATTATTTGAAGGTAACATAAATTGACGTGCACCGGTGACCACACTATTAAAAATAGGTTCTTAAAAATAAGTAAAATGTACTCATTTTTGATTACATTCGATTCTTATCATAGCTCCGAATACATAAGTTTCTGTTTTGAAAAGGACATGTTGTACTCAAAAATGAATAAAAGAGCAGTTGCTTACCTACATAGGCTGCCCCTTTATGAAATTTCAACTATTACAATCGGGATTTACCGGGAATCGAACCAAATCCCTTTACCTGACGTCGTCCGAACCGAGGTCCAGGTCTATATCCGTTGTACTACTAGAACTATGTGGAGAAGTTATAAACCGAAGTAATGTTAAAAAGGCTTCTCGACGCACTGAGAGGAGATTGAGTCACTGTATATACATACACATTACTCCCACTGGGGCTGGAGTGACTATACATACACATTACTCCCACTTTTGCCTGACTGGTAAAGTATCGACGCAGAAGGTCCTCGGTTCAATCCCCACTGACAGCCGAAAAGCGCATAGCTCTACAGATCCAAAAGTACGTGGCTGTTAATCGTTTTTGGCGTCTCCTTTAAAATTTATGAAAAAGGATCTATCTGGTTTTGAAACTAGACGGTTCATATCCGAGTATAAATCTCACGTCTTCTTTTCACCCAACAGTTTTTATCTGATTGCACCCATTTTTCTCTTGTGTTTATTTATTTGAACATTTTTACAAAGAATTTGCGACATTAGAGCTAACTTTTCATAACAACTGAAGCACTTAAAATTGGGGGCGTGATTGGGGGCACTTAAAATTTTTCGAAGATATTGTTCACGGAGAAAGAAAAATCAGAATACGCAAAAAGCTGGTGTTCGAATGCGTCCCGTAAACCAGTTTGACCGTTATTCGCGAGTGTCAATCGGCAGACTTGAGGAGAAAAAAGCTTGAATGAAATATAAAGCAGTGCATCTCGCCAACAAAAAAAAGTGAACTTTTGATCCCTTTTGTTCTATTTTTTAGTCAATGGCTTTTCATTACCGTAAGACACTTCAACATTGGAATTCCTTATTTTGCGAATAATCGATACTCAATCGAAAAAAACGGAGAATTTCACAACAATGTAGCATCTTTAAGAATTAGACATATTTGCGATCTTCGTCAAACGGGGATGAGATCATTCGAAAGTTGAGATGATTATAACTAATTTCGTTGCAACTGGCGAATGCAATTTCCAAATTGAGAATTTTTTAATTCATGAAAGAAAACCTTGAAATTGTAGAAATTCACTAGACGCGATCTGCTGCTATCTCCTTGGACTGACTTGCAATCCTTTTACATCTGATAAATAAATACTTATACTTCACTACTTCTTAATTCATCATGATTTTATTTGCACTACATAACAACATTGCATTAAATTTTTCGAAAATATCTAATATACGAAATTGAAGTTTAGGACTTGTTATTTGAAGTAATAAAAATGGATTTTTTGAAGAAGCTTGTTTCTTTCTGTTTGGCTGGTATTAATAATCGAATTTGTTTCTATTTCGTTTTAAGGTTTATGCATTTTTTTATTTAAAATTCTCTCCAATAATTCTATTTTATAAATTATAACAAGAAACGGAATGTTTTCCAGATTCCTTAAACATTACAAAATTGTTTGAGGGATTGGTTGAATTTTTATAGTCACAAGTAAAGCTACTTTTGCATATATAATTCTCTGCAGAGTCATACCCATTGCAATTTACCTGCGTGTCATAATCTCACAAATTAGGCAAATTTCAACCCCATGACGCCATTACCCCAGTGGGTCTATGTGTCGGAATATCCTAACTCACGACTAGTGAAGACTTTTACCATAAAAATTATCACATAGAAATGTAGCTGAACAGTAGTAGAATGCGTACACATGCTAATTACGGCTATAAATGAACAAATAACAGGGTTCCCACGTACTTGGAAAACAGGGAAAACCTGGAATTGTCATGGAAAATTAAAATGGCCTAAAAAAGTCAGGGAATTGTCAGGAAAAATGAATAATTTCTCAACTTTTCTGGAAAAGTCAGGGAATTTTTCAAAAAATTTTAGATGATGCCTTACCAAATTCCTCTCCTCGCCATCGATGAAATTTTCTTTTCGTTACAAAAATATAAATTTGTAAAAATGATAATTTCTCGGGTTTTATAATACTTTTATAGGTTATTATTTGCAAGCACTTCCTTTTTACGGTTCTCAACATTTATCTTTAAAAAAAATTCGTAATTTTTCGTATTTTTTCTCCTGCAATTTTTTTAAAACCTTCTTGAAAAGTCAGGGAATTTTAATCTTAATTTATTATATAAGTTATAAATTATAACGGAGCAGTAAAAATCAATATTTCCTCATTAAACAAATTGCTGTAGTCAGAACCTTGACGATTATGTTACCGTTTCTCCTATTGCTTGCTAAGAGTGCAGCACTTCTCGTGACCCCCACCGGTTATAGTTTGCTGTTTACGTAGAATGATGGCGTTACCTCGTATCACACCATTCCCTCGGCCTCCTACTCTTAAAAAAGGTTCACGTTATTCCTTATAAAAGTCGTATTTCGTTTTCACATGTAGCGTAGACGTACACGAACACTTTTCTGCACTCACTGTATTGTATTTCTTAAATTTGCTGGATATGCCGGTTTATATAGAATGCACATCGCTTCAACATAACTTTCTAAAATTATGTACTTGTCCTGTCAAAGGTTCTAACTTGGTTACAATGTCTTCTGCCAACTGTGTTTTTAAAATGTCCTTGTCGTAATTGATATATAATATATATATTTCTGAACTATTTAATTTAAACTTTTATCAATTCCGTGTTCCCAACCATATGTAGTTTTTACAATCTTTCATAATAAGTTACAATGCCACACGCTTCCGAGTTTAACATTAGAACGTAAGAATTTAAAGTGTTAAAAAAACCTGAAATTGGCACCATTCGGCGGATTTGAGTAAGCCCATTTTCAACCCTTTAAATTGAAAAACGTTAAGGTAAGTTTTCCAAAAAAAAAAAAGATTAAACTCGTTCTTAAAAAATGAAACAAAAATGTTGCCTGTTCTAAACCTAACATGATATTTAATGACAAATATTAATAGAGAGTGGATTGTTCTGTTCAAGAAGTCTGGTATCATTTAAAATTCGTCAGTATTTTGGTACCGTCGATAGATCCCGTCTCAGCTAAGTAATAGTGTTTTGATTCATCTTTTAAAATATATATATATATATATAAAATGGATTACCATTTGTGACACTTTAAATCAGGTAAGAGATTTTTAGTTTATAAGGCAGCCCCGGTAGCAGAATCGCGGCGACGTGCGTCGTACGACGCAGATTTTTTCAAAGGTTTGCAGACAAATTTTTGCAGAAGTCTATCATACGAATTTTTTTTATGTCTGCACTCCTTAAGAACATTTTCTGCAGATTCGTTTTAGGTTAGACATTTACTTTTCTCTCATTTAAGAAAGTCAGGGGGTGTGGGAGAAGTCCCGATAATAGGAAGTCGCATTCGCGACAAGTGTTTGAACAAATCTCCGCAGACGTTTCTTTGTTGTCGATTCACTTTCGTCAACTCCATGGTACATTTCAGTACCTGTTCTTTGAGAAGATACATTACTAGAAATTAATGAACAGAACCTTCTTTGAGGAGGGAATTTGCGCTAAACGAAAACGGCATTTTATACAGCTTCCACGGCAGATTTCCGACTTTGGCGATAATTTTTTTCTCTTTTGAATTTAGAGCTTAAATTTTTACTTTAATAGCTCTTTTTTTTCTTTTACTGATTTTTATCTCGTCTATTTGATAGTCAATAGGTAATCAATGATGAAAGTTTTTCAAAAATCGGCAATTTGACGCCGCGATTACTCCGATTTTGGTGACAAAAAACGCATTTCTTTTGCATATTTATTATTTTTTGTCTAGCTTTAACATGGTTTTCTTAATTTTTGTATTGAGTTTGTTAGGAATTTGTTTATTATCAGCTAACCACAGTTGCCGATTTTATCCGAAATCGATGTTTTAGCCCGGTGGCTTTTTCGATTTTCAAGACAAAAAACTTGTTTTACTACATGTTTAAATCCATTTTTCTCGTTTTGAATGACATTTCTGTAGTTTTAATTTATATTTTTTTTATTATTGCGAACCAATTAGTTATACCATGTTTGTCAAAAATCGGACCTCGCTAATTTCTCCATTTGTTTTAAATTGGAATATTTGAACATTCCTGGGAATATTGTGTGAATCCTAGTATTTTAAAATAAACTTAACTGCAAAGTATTTTATTTTTTTGTCATGATTCTTTTGCATGTAAAATGACAGTTTGAACATTAGTTTACAGTTAGTTTGATAGTTTGCATTAAATTTAATTCACTATACCAATTTTTCAATGAAAAGGAAATCATGATTTATTAGACTTGCATGTTATGAAACATATATAAATGTCTAAATTCTTAATAAATAATAATTTAAATTGTTTTAGAAGTTAATTTTTGCAATTTTTGAGAATTACATGTTAAAGTACTAGCAGATATAAAAAACAGTAATGCTTTCTTTTTGCACCCTTCCCTTTTTTAATTTCCATTACGAACTCTGCAATTTATTCTTTAATCGAATTCTGGCTCATGAAAGGTATACCAATAGTTAGGTATATAATAAATTAAGTTGCAGACTAATCTTGTTCACTAAAATCTTGTCGCAGACTGTTAAGAATTTTTCTGCTGCTGGGAAGGCAGCTAAGTGTCTCGAAACTAAGTTACAGCTTTGCTGTATGTATTGGATTTTGCTTTAGCATTTAGGCGGATTGTCTGTCAAGTGGTAAAAGTCCACTATTTTCCATTACTTGGCAGCTGGATCTATCATTTTGCCAAATTGTGTGGGTTCTAGTTTAGTAGGCTGCTCAATAATGAGTTGAATGTCATTTCGTTAACATTATACTGTCGTCGTAAGAAAGAAGGCCATAACTCCAAAAATCAAAACTTTACAGAAAAAAAAATTATCAAATGTATCGAAGTTTTGATACTTTAAAAGACTTATTGTCTCAAAATAGTTGTTTGCATATAGAAAATTTTATTGGGGATAGTTATGTTTTCTTTTAGCATGTAAGTTTATCATGTTTTTGTATGTAAAACTCATCATGGATTTAGGGCGTTTTTAGTATTTACTTGTTATATAGGGCCTTCTTTTATCATCATAAACCGCCTTGAACTGGAGTTACGGGTAATATAAATTTCACTATAACTTGCCATTGTATTTGATTTAGAGATTTTTAATGTCCTAAAAGTGTATATAAAGGATAAATCGGTGAAGCTAAAAAAAATTAGGTTAGGGCTTTTTAACTTGTAATGGCAGTATAGCCGAAACTCTAAACGCTCTTATGTCTGAACTCTGTTTTAGGACTTAACAACTTGACAGCTAAACTGTCCATCTATTTTTTTAATAAGCTAACTGAATAATATTTTGGATACTTACGTACCGTTTGAAAGGTAATGAAATAGTAATATTTTTACACTTTTTTATTGTAGTGTTTATAGTGCCCCTAAAAATTGGAACTTACCTGTCCGTTCGAAATATTCTTTAAAAAATTCTGATGTCTGAAAAGAAAAAAATCAAATGTTTTTTTTTTACTATGCGACTCCGTGCAACTAATTACCCGTCCGAAAGGAAAGACGTATTCCGAAATGAATAAAAAAAACCTGTTAAAAATAGGTACTTGAAAATTAGTAAAATGTACTCATTTTTGATTACATTCGATGCTTATCATGGCACCGAATGCATAAGCGTCAATTTTGAAAAAGACGTGTTCTCAAAAATTATCACAATGAATAGATGCTTGCCTGCATAGCCCGGGTCTTTCCTTCGAGATTGACCCCGAACCGTCGCCAATAGCCCACTGTGCAGCTCTAGTGCGACGTTAATTAACAAAACCAAACAACGAAATAAGGAAAAATACTTTTAGTTCAACGCAAAAAAAATGCTTCATAAACGATATATCTATCTCAGTGTATGAAGTAAATATTTCTATATTGAGTTATTATTTAATGACGAAAACTTAAAATTATAATACAGGTTCAGTTCCTGTACTATAATATTAAGTTCCATGTTAATCCTACGGAACTTCTTCGGCATCGCGGATTTTTCTCCATGTTCCGTTGGAACAGCGGTCTTCTAGGCTTGAAACTCTCCCATTATACTTGAAAAAATAAGTAGGGTTGGATACTCATTTTCAAGTACCCTTTTTTACAGTGAACAATTCAAATTCGAAGCTCACATTTTTGTAAATAGTACTTGTGTGAGATAATTCGTGTTGTGACATTGCAGGATGAGGGGTAAGGCTAACGTGACAGTGCGTGACATGAGAGATGGGGGGAGGGAGAACCCAAAAATAGCGTGACGTAATAAATGAACGATCCCTTGCGCTACTTGTGCTTTCGTTCTTTTGCCTGTGCTCCCTTTCTTCTTTCTCGCCCTCGCAGTCGAAAGGTTTCACTTTTTCCCTTGGGGAAGAATTGTTGCCTTACGTCTTCCCGATTTAAGTTTCACTTGAGTTGACACTGCGGGTACCCAAAATAACCGATCCCACTTGGGGCCTATGGTTGGGTTCTTATTTTGGTACCTCTCTCGCGCAGTTACAGCATCCTATGGCTCAATCTACACGGACGTTATGAACGCGTGTAACCAGAGTTGTAACTTAACCCTCAAACGGAGACGTGCTGTGAATGCTACATGCTAGCGGTCTCTGAATGTAATAAGAGTAAAGGTAGGGCATATGTCCTCGCGTTTTGCTTCTGTGACGCTTGCGTTTTTGATCCGATTCTGGATTGGTAAGTGGTCAACACAATCAACTAACTTTCAAGTCTGGTGTCTCGGAGGTTAAGCGTTGCCTCTACGGAGAAAAAGCGCGATGGCATGTTCACCATCATTAAGATCGCCTTCAAGGGGATTCAGCAGCCGAACATTGCTTGGCGACGAAATTCAAGTTCATTCAAGGCGATTTTCTTTTAAATGTAGAATGGAGAGAAATGTTTAAAAACACGAAGATATAGGTTTGTTTTTTTTGGTTCAAATAACGTCGCACTATAGCTGCATAGTGGGATATTGGTGACGGTTCGGGGTCAATCTCGAAGGGAGCGCCCGGGAATACTGCTCATCATCCTCATAGTTCTTTCGAAATAGACCACGAACTGTCGCCAATAGCCCATTGTGCAGTTCTAGTGCGACGTTAATTAACCAACCGGGAGCACTTCCTCGCATTTGGTCGGCTAATTAATGTCGCACTGGAACTGCACAGTGGGCTATTGGTGACACTTCGGGGTCTATCTCTAAGGACAGATCCGGGAACACTTCTCCGTATTTTGGAACCATGGTCAGATGACGAGGATAAAACCTGATTTGCGACCCGATGGAACCTCAATAAGCGCCAGAAAATTGGCTTCCGATCAAATTTAACGTGTACTAGTATACACGATATTTTTTGGTCGCGAAAGGAACGAATGTGGCAGCCCTCTGACTACCAGATCCGCTACACTCATGTTGGGGACCGCACCTCGCCCATCGCATGCTGGTTCGAGCCCCTAACCATTCGGCCAACACAGGCCCCACGATGTGTAGCTCCAGTGCGACCAGGCCCCACGAAGTTAGATTCGAGAACGGTCTAATCTGCAACCCCGATTATCGGATGACGCTAGAAGTGAATCGCGATTTTCGTCGCCAAGCATCGGTTTCTCGATCTCGGGCAAGAAAACGTCCCCTTTCGAAAGTAAACTCCTCAAATATCCTAATAGGGTTAAGTCTAAAAAAACTATAATTTTTTTTAATTCTATGGAGATCAATGTATTAATAATTATTTTAGAACTCGCAGAAATAACACTCTTTTGGTTGGGCATTCAGCAATCGCCAAGGCCACTTTTGTTCATTTTAACAATCGTTTCGTCATTGAATCGCTTGAATTTTTATGGAAAAAAAATCTTCGAATTTTTAACCGATTTCATTCTGGTGGTATCAGTTCAATTTTGTATATTGTCACAATTCAATGGAGCTTTTCCGCCATGGTCGTTAGCGTGCCTGCCTTCGGACCAAGTGATCCGTGGTCAACGTGGTTTTTAGTTGAAATCGTCCTCATTTTTGACGAAATAGCGTAGAGAAAAGTAAAAAGATTTTTTTCAGTTTGACGAAATATATAATCTTCGCATTTAGCATGCGTCTGTTTCGTCAAAAATGACGAACATGTCTTCAAAAAAGAGTGCATTTTTATCAGCGAGGGGGCACGAAGAAACAGCTCCAACATAAACATATTTTTAAAAGCGCACCCTGCTGTTATTTTTAGTCAATTAAAAACGCTATTTTATTTTTTTTACTTCAGTGCATTTAATTTCAACGTGTTTTTTAAATATTTTTTTATATACTTTATTTTCTCAAATCTGTATGATTCATGTAAAAAAAAAACATGGCGTAGCTTTCCCTGCATTTTATCAGTTTTAATGTTTCTCCGAATAGTTGGTTTACTGAGTGTTATCTATAAGTTGAAACGAGGTTATCGCGTTCCCCTTGGCCCTCAACAGTAGCCGTTTGGAAGATCATTCGAGGCCCTGTTGTTCTTGCGACTGCCAAATGATAAATAAAGCCGGTCAAGTGCCCGAGGGAACCCACGCGCCTCGTTGTTTTAACACTAGTAACTAACTTTAACACTCACAAACTCAAATAAACAATTTTTTTCTTTTTAAGTTTAAGTTCAAAAGAAAAAGGAAATCCGACATCAAGAAGAATTGCGTTATAAAGGAAATTGAATATTAATGGTTATGCCAATTTTGTCGCCAAAATTTAGGCAAAATAGAAAGAGTCCTGTCAAAATTTGCAGCTGCGAATACGAAGATTCGTGGTTCGATACCAGGCGATGGACTTGACAAAGAAAAGTTAAAAAGTAGTGATCTTGTGATCGGAGGGTTGCCAGCTTCGCTACAAAATACTAGAAAAGTCGTCCAGAACATCCGCAAAAATTAACGGCGTGTATACGGGACTGGTGCACGATACATCTGATCGGGGTCCAAAGTCCCGACGTCTATTGAAGGCGTTGGGTGCCAGTTCAGGTGTTTCCTCGTCATCTGACCATGGTTTTAAAATAACGAGGCATCGTTCCCGGGTCTTTCCTTCGAGATAGACCCCGAACCGTCGCCAATAACCCACTGTGCAGCTCTAGTGCGGCGTTATTAACGAAACCAACCAAAAAAAAAAACTAGTCGAAATTTGCGCCAGGGTTCGTGCCACTGAACTCTAACTGTAACTTCTGGAAGGCTCAAAACTTGTTTCCATTATGTGATTTGTCGCGAAGGGAAGACCCAGGAATACAGCTTCGTAATTTTGAACCATGGTCAGATGACGAAGATAATTAATATCTGTGCTGGCAACCCCACCCTCCTGAATAGGCTTGATAACGTTTGAAGAAAAACAGATTTAAATTTATTGCACCAGTCCTCTATACATGGCAGATGTTTCTTAGCGGATATCGGGAAACGAAATAGACGACCGTCCGATCATGAGTACGCTGCAGTCTCAATGTCTAGATTCGAACCACAACCTCCCGGTTTTGAGTCGGTTACTCAGTTCGTTCTAGAAATGAAAATAAGCGAGGCAGTATTGAAAAAAAAAATCAACGGTCACAAATTCCTGAATTTTTTTTGTTGATGCAAAAATGGGCATTTCTGATAAACAATCTAGTACCAAACTAAAAATAAGAAATGACCATTACGGATACGATATAATTTGCATTAAATTCTCCAGAAAACATAAAATCTCCTTCTTCAAAATCGGGGAACTATCACGGTAAAATGCTGATTTGTATAAACTTGAAATATTTAATTGGATATTGAATACCTAATAAAAAATGTCATTAAAGCTTTTAAAAATATTGCATTAAATCCGAAAAACGAGCTTTAAACATCTCCAAAGTCGAAAACTCGTCGCTGAACTGCGGGAAATCCCATTTTTGATTGGCACAGATTCCGTTCTTAAAGAAAGAAAAAACCTTTTTGGTACTAAAATAAACAGAATGAGTATGTATATCTTCATAAAATGGTTAGTAGAATTGAAGGAGTTTAAGGAGGGCAAGAAGGGCGGCAATTCGTACATAAAAGGGCCAGAGGGCGCGATTTTTAAGGTAAAAATCGGGCAGGGCCTTTAAAAAGACGCCTAGAATAAACACTGATTACTCCAAGTGCTCGACCATCCACCGGCCCCGCTTATCAAGAGGTTTCATTTGATTCAACTTTTGATAAAAGAAAGGAAACGAAATTTATCTCGGGTCTTTAGAACAAAAGAGTCTTTTTATGACGACTTATCTAACATTTGAGGATGTTTATGGTTACTTATCATATTAAATTAGTGATTATAGTTGTAGGCATGTGTGCAGCAGTTTGACCCTCCTACGCATTTGTTTTTTAAAGATTATATATTAATAATTTCCGGTCAGAGCTTTTTGAATTTTTAAAAAATATACTAGCATTTTAGTAGAACAGGGTGGTAACATAACCCGGGAAATCAGGGAATTATCATGGACATTTTTTATTCTGGAAATATCAGGTACATTTTCAAAATTTCACAAAAAAATCACGGAATTTTTCAAATTTGGATAATTAAAATGGCAATTATGGTCTATTATGTCCTCTATTCTGGGTAATTTAGTGGTCAATATTTCCTTTTAGTTCTGAAAAAGAATTTTTAATAAATTATGGTTATGCGCATTTTTATATTTAATTTTTATTTGTAAAAACATGAACCACTGCTGGAGGGAGCAGCAAAAGCAAAATGCATCGGACCTTGAATTGTAAGCAACATGTAAAGGGATAATGAATATGTGATTTATTGAAGATTGGAATAGGAAATATGAAGCATATAAAACATTCAAAATTATCTACAAGAGAAATAACTTTTTAAAAAAATGCTTTTTTTGCATTATGTACTTCCAGAAAACATGTTTAATTACTATTATTCCTATCACAATTCCGTAATTTGTGTTGTATCCATAAATTATTCTTTAAACTGTCAATAAGTATTGAATATAATTTTTCATTTATAATGCAATATATTTATTGGATCATTGTAGCGTGGATACTTTGTTTCCATACAAAGCATGTATTGCAACGTTTCTTAATGTAATTGTAAAATCAGGAAAAAAAATTGACACCATCATGGAAATATGAAGGAATTTTTTTTTCCAGAATGCTGTTGCCACCCTGTAAAACTTATTTCATTATAAATTTCAAAAAAATTTCTGTTAACCGTTTGGACTTGAGTGAATCCCCAAACAATCGTGCAAAAAGTTTATAGAAATTTACGAAATTGAAAAAATTTCTTACTTTTTTTAATATTACTTAACATTCTACGGTTGGTTACCGTAGCTATTACTTAACATTCTACGTAGAATGTTAAGTAATAGCTACTGTTATTACTTAATTTTATACGGTTGTTATTGTATGGTTTAATAAAGTTAATCGCTTCCCTTAATAATTAAGTCGGGATAACATGCATTTGTCATAGACACCAACACGAGTTATCTCGGATTAGTCAGGGAAGCAGTTAAATAAATTAAAATATCATTAAAATTTGAATGTTTTCCGGTGGGGCAATGTGTTTGACAAAAATTAATTTACAATTTTTTTTGCAAGTTTCACTATTGTAATCACTTTACAGATAATCGCGTTACAATGTTTTTGTACCATAAAAAAAATATTGTCTATACAAATATTTATAACATCAGTCATCTATAATAACGGTTTTACGAAAAAATAATTGACGAAAATTGTTCAATTTTTGCAAAGTACGATGCGGGATTGGAAGATATGAGCCGATTTTTAATTTTTTTTTTTCGTCCTTTTCCTTCTTATTATAGATGACAACTTTGGGCACTAAATCATTTCGAAATTATTATGTTTAGAACCCACCCTACTGTGCAGCTCTAGTGCGACATTCCTTCAACCAACTAGAAATCGAAATTTTTCAATTTGCGGAGCAGTGGCGGCTCGCCCACTACAGCAAGTACAGCCGGGCTGCACCTAATTTTATTATATTTTAAAACTAAAATTATATATTTTACTAATATTCTTAAATGAAAATTAGAATTGGAAATGGAGATTAAATTTCAACTATAAGTAAAAAAATCTTCGATAAATAGCAAGCGTGTTTCCGTAATGCACAAATTCAGGAGAAGAAAAAACAAAAACTCCATTCAATCGAAATTGCAGCTAAAAAGCGAAGTTCGAAATCGGCTGCATCGTTGCCATGGCAACCTTACGTAGTATGACTTCCCCAGCACGCTAAAATGGAGGATGTGACGACACAAACGTAGCGCAAAAGGATTTTTTCAAATTAGCTGTACTAGGGATTTCGAATAAATGATTGGGTTCATTGCTGAATCGGCGAGGCGGGGTGGAGGAAAACCATAATTTCGAAGAATCTCTCCAAACGGAAATAGTTTTCGATAAGTTTGCACGTGTGTTGTTATTTCTTCGATCGATTTCTTCTTGTCGATTCGCAAGTTTGATAGGAGGATTGAATTTATTTTCAAAAAATAAGTAAGTGTTTTCTATTATTTTTACATGTTATCTTTCATAAAAGTTGAAAGGAAACTTTGGTTTGAGTAATAAATTTTAAAGAATGTCCGTTCGTGTATGGTTGTGAAAAAGGCGATGGGGGGGGGGGGGGAGTTACACATGTTTTCGGCTGCACTGACATTTTTGACCACGGGCCGCCACTGTTGCGGAGATGAAATTGAATGTCGTAGTTTTTTAGCTAATAAACGAAAAAAGAACAATAGGAATTTCTCAAATTAGGATTTGATTTCCTGTCTTATTCCTTGAAAGGAAACGGCAATATCACCCTCCAACCCAATTTCCCTCTCAGCAGCCGCTAATAGCTACCTCGACATCACAACTCCAGGAAATTTAAATAAAAACAAAACACCGAAAACACACACCACGCCGAGTGAAAACAAAAAGAACTTGATAATTATTTCTTTCTAAGAAATGGCGCCTTTAATTCAAACAAAAACTCAGGTGTCGGGGAGGGGGGGGGAGCTATATTCGTTTGTGTGATCCAGACTGTTGTTACGCCTCCTCACAGGTGTGCTTTGTCGTCACGCTTACCTGGCTCCTATTCAGCATCTTTGTCGGTAATTTCGGTATCGAATCAAAGACACAGGTATTTTTATTTGTTTCTTACGGTTTTTGTAGCGACCCTCGTGGGATTCTCCCCCAGGATTCTCACCACTGGAAAATTATAGGATATGAATGCTGTGCGGGGACATTATAATTCTGTAACAGAAGGCAGTCATCAAATCGATTTTTTATTTATTTTGTGTTCGCGCAAAATTGAATTTAGACTGGGTTTCCTTATATATAATTTGCGGGTGGAGATTTTGCATGGTGTGGAGATTTTTTTTTCCTCCAGAGGTGTTATTGCGTTAAAATTACCCGTGTCGGTGTCTTAGAAGATAGGATTATTATTTGCGGGAAGCGATAATTGCTATTGTTTTTCGTGCGTTTTTTTTCTTGGAAGTGTTAAATCCCTCCCACTGTCTGGCTTGGTTTGGTTAATTAACGTCGCACTAGAGCTACATAGTGGGCTACTGGCAACGGTTCGGGGCCTATCTCGGAGGAAAGACCCGGGAACGATGCCTCGTATTTTTTAACCATGGTCAGATGACGAGGATAACACCTGAGCTGGCACCGCCTTCAATAGACTTTGGAACCCGATGAGATTCATCGTGCACCAGTCCCATCGATATATATAGTATACACATCGATAATTTTTGTGCATGTTCTGGACGACTTTTCTGGCAACCCCCCGATCACAAGATCACTACTTTTTACTTTTCTTTGTCAAGTCCGTCGCACAGGATCGAACTAGGAATCTTCTGATTCCCAGCTGACACCTTTATCCACCGGGCCACGGAGGACCCTGAAAATATTAATAGACTTATGCCTACAGGCGGCTATTGGCGACAGTTCGGGACCTATCTCGACGGTAAGACCCGAGAACAATGCCTCGTATTTTTTAACCATGGTCAGATGACATGGATAACACCCGAGCTGGCACCCGACGCAACCTCAATAGGCATCAAGACATTGGACCTCGATTAGGTTTAACGTGCACCAGTCCCGTATACACGCCAGTATAGTTTGCTGGATGTTCTGGACGACTTTCTAGTATTTTTGTAGCGAAGCTGGCGACCCTCCGATCGCAAGTCCATCGCACGGGTTCGAACTAGCAATCCTCTGATTACTATCTGAATGCCTTTATCCACTGGGCAACTGGTGGCCTCCCACTGTCTGGAGTATTTTAAATCTATATTAATAAAAGAAAATGTCTATCTATGGATCGCAAAACTCATACTTCTTCTACTTATAAAAGGTTAAAAATTTATATATAAGTACTATACTATTCATCCTCAAGGTTTGCTCCTGAGACTTGGATTTGTAAAATATCATTTAGATTTAAAAAAAAAAAAATTTAACATTTAGAGACGTGGGTGCAAGAACTAGGCAGCTCCAATTTGTAAAATTGCTCGGGTTTGGTTTGGTTTGGTTTGGTTAAAGAACGTCGCACTAGAGCTGCACAGTGGGGTATTGACGACGGTTCGGGGTTCTATCTTGAAGGAAAGACCCGAGAACACATTCACACATTCATTCATACAAAATTGCTCGGGAACGACGAAAATCACTGAACTTTTCATGCATCGTATAATACAAAAGTACAGCCCCTTTTCCTTTATATTTTTAACCCTCTGACAGATAAGCAAAATTTCGAATCTGTAGATTTGTTTTCACTGCAGAAAAGTTCAATTTTTATTTCCAACGCATTCCTTTTTTTTTTTTTAACAAAAATATTTTTTTTAATTATATCAGTAGTGAAGATTTTCAAAAGTCCTCCTAATGCTGTAAATTTGAAAAATATTTCGAAAAAGAGATTTTTGTCAAATTTTATATTATATGTGCTACTGGGTAAACTGTAGATACTCGAACGGATATACACGTTTATATCCTTCAGATATCTATATCCATTGTTTAGAGGGGGGCCGGATAGCCCAGTGGATAAAGGCGTCAGCTGGGAATCGAAGTGTCCCGGTTCGATCCTGTGCGACGGACTTGACTAAGAAAAGTATTGATCTTGTGATCGGTGGGTTGCCATCTTCGCTACAAAATACTAGGAATGTCGTCCAGAACACCCAACAAACTATACTGGCGTGTATACGGGACTGGTGCACATTAAACCTAATCGAGGTCCAATGTCTAGATGCCTATTGAGGTTGCGTCGGGTGCCAATTGTTTTATTTTTGCATTTTTGTCTGCCGTCTGCTTGGTTGAAAGAACGTCGCACAAGAACTGCACAGTGGGCTATTGGCAACGGTTTGGGGTTTATCTTGAAGGAGATGGAGCACGGACACCTCGTATTTGATCTCCTAATGTTGAATAGCAATAGGAGGTCAACTGATACAACTCTGGGGCCCCCGTGGCCGAGTGGATTAAGGCGTCAGCTAGGAATCCAAAGGGTCCCCGGTTCGAACCTTTGCGCGGATTAGACTAAAGAATAGTAAAAAGTAGTGATATTGCAAATTAAGTAAAAAGTAGTGATACAAAAATTAACGGCGTGTATACGGAACTAGTGCACGATAAATCTGATCGGGGTCCAAAGTCCCGACGTCTATTGAAGGCGTTGGGTGCCAGCTCAGTTGTTGTCCTCGTCATCTGACCATGGTTCAAAAATACGAGGCATCGTTCCCGGGTCTTTAATTCGAGATAGGCCCCGAACCGTCGCCAATAGCCCACTGTGCAGCTCTAGTGCGACGTTAATTAACCAAACCAACTGTGTGATTTTAATATATAATATTAACTGTTTCACCTCGCTTTACTTTGGTACCCGTTAAAGCATGAGCATTAAAAAAGTATCCATTTTCTAAACTTGAACCCGCGACGTATTATTCCGAAGCCCCGCGCGCTACCGACTATGCTACAAAGGCACATTCTAAATATTGGTAAAATTTTGTTTTTAACGTTTATGCAATATTTCTAACATTGTTAAAATCATTTTTAAAAAAAATAATGGAATTTTATAAATACGAGTCTCATGTGCTCATCTTGAAGATAAATAGTACTGACATATAAAGTTTCAGCCTTTTATACGCAGAGAAAGATGTATCTTGCGATCCACAGACAGAATGCTTTATTGTTATAGATTTCCCCATTCATTTCAATTGGCGATCACCGAAAAACTGGTGTTTAAAAGCGCGCCAACAGCTCTTGTTGTGTAGTTGGACGAGCGAGCTCGTTTTTAGCTACGCGACGACATATGATGAGACACCCTATCACTTCCCACTCTTTTGTGTGTGTGAGGGGGGGGGGGGGGGTTAAAGTTTTCAGACCCGGTTTAAGCCGCCGCTGTACAAAATACTTCTTTTTTTGACATCTGTAGCCCCGACCAGGCCCCAGGGGGCATAAAAACACATCCTACTATAGGATTGAACGGCAACACGTAAATTTGGCGCTATTGCTGGAAAACGAATCCAATACCCCTCTTTTTTTGTGAGTTAGCGCTTTTTTGGCGGAATCCCTAGCGAAATAATAATTTGAATGAATATATAGTAGAACAGTAGAGGAGCTTATTTTCAAAAGGGAACATGTTCCCGGGTCTTTCCTTCGAGATAGACCTTGAAATTAAATGCTTGAAAATTACACATTTCTCCATTAATAATAAAAAAAAACTTAGCATTTCGAAAAACTTAATATTAAGTTATATCAAACACTGAAAAAAAAAAACGGTTTAAAGTGTTCTTTCCTTGAAAAGTATGTTTGTTATCCAGCATCTCAAATAACTCTTTAAAAAATATATAGATACAATTCTAGAATTTTACAAGCATGTTTATAAGAGTCCAAACTATAATTTTAGCAAATAAAAAAAAGTCTAGAAATTATTTTTTTGGGGTTCTGTGTTTCTTTTAGAGAGTAGCGACCTGGTAGTCAGAGGGTTGCGAGTTCGATCCTCGTCATGTGCCAAACATATTATGTACATAGGGTTATGTTAAATGTGTTGTGGCCCTACTATCCTCATTTGATCGTTGTATGATCAGTGGCATGTGAGATGTTGTCCTAGTCGTCTGACCATGTCTCAACCAACGGGTGGTCGAGGTGGTAGAGTACCGGACACATAACCGGAGGTTTGTGGTTCGAATCTCGACTTGCAACAAACTCGTAATCGAAGAGTTGCCAGTTCGATTCCTCGTCGTCCACAAAAAAAAATTTCGCCTTGTATAGGGTCTAATGCACATTAAATCAATCATGTTCAAACTTCCACACGCGTATGCGAGATGCGTGTGGTTTCAGCTCAGGTGTTGTCTTCGTCATCTAAAAATACGAGGCAGTGTTTTCTTGCCTTTTCTTCGGGATAGCGCCCCGGTTTCAAAATATCCGACTAGTAATCGCAGGATTGCGAGTTCGAATATCTACGTGTACTTGTCAAGTTGTAGATATCTCGTGATCGGAGGGCTTGCTAAACAAATCGTCTAAAAATATCCACAATTTTGGCCGGCGTGTATAAGGGACTGGTGCACGTCCAATTTGATCATGGTCAAATATCCTGACGCCTATTGAGAATGCGTCGGGTGTTATAAGCTCAGGTGTTGACCTTGTCATCTGACCTAGTTCAAAAATACGACTCGTTGGAAATATTCTATACAACATCTTTAAAAATATTTAAAATATCTCATAACGTTCCTTTGTAGCTTAGTCGATAGCGCGTGAGACTTCGGAACAATAGGCATTAGGTTCTCTCGATGATGGCCACTCTATTTATTTTAATGTACTATATTTCTTTTTATAAAATAAACCTGGCATTTAGTAAGCTACAGGAAAGGTAAACAATGCAGGGTTCCCACTGGTCCTTAAGAACTCCTAATTTTTGGTTTGCATTTTTAAGAGCCCTTCAAAGTCCTTATTTTTGACCAAGAGGCCTTAAAAACTCCTTATTTTTTCCCCTGCTACAGCAACATTAATTTTTCAATCTATTACTTGTGGCTGTTTTTACATGAAATGCTCGAATGCTATTTATTTTCTCACTTCTTTAGTAAGTTAGTGCATTGCATTTATTATTCTTTGCAAATGCATATTTAACAGTCGGTGAAGAAATCAAACACAAGATTTTGAACGAATTAAAAAGTAATAACTTGATGTCAAAGAATGAGATTCTGCTAAGATACCTTTTAAACATAGCATTGCGTTTAAAAATTAATTTTTAAGTTTAAGTTAATTTGAAATTTGATTGTTGTCATCATTTGTTTAATTTTTTTCTTATTTACAGAAACAGCACGATAAAAAAAGGGTCCTTAAAAGCTTATTTTTGTCCTTAGAAAGTCCTTATTTTTTATTTTTTTAAAAATGAGTGGGAACCCTGCAATGGGAAAAAAACATCTTAATAAATTCATTTTAAAAAATGGCAAATTTGTTTAAGAATTTGAAAATTGTTTGTTTTAGAAACTTATAAAACAATATGTAGTGCCGAATATTGTATAGACAATTTTCCTGTTATGTTTAATTTAAATCAATTGGTATTCTTTCACACTGGAAAAACTAGAAGACAGGAAATTTCAAATTGTTTTCCCTCTGAACGTCGATATATAGCCTCTATATCGACGTTAAAGGTAAGAAACATGTCCTCACCTTTTTTGTCTGCATTTTTCAACCTGAAGTCCGTGACACTGGATTGGTTGGTTTCGGATCTAACCAATCATCCAGTGACGGACGTTGAGAGCAGCGTCTGCAGATGAAAAAAGCGAGGACAGTTGCCAGACCTTTAATCCAACCCAAGACGATTACTACACTCCACCAACTAATAAAAGTAACATAACACCATTCATCAAAGCTATTTGTAAAATCACGCCAAAGCGTCCAGTCGTGCAACCCTACGCTACATATCCGATAACCCTGTAGTGGGATCGGTCTCTATGCCCCAGGGGGTTTCGAGAAAGTTGCCACAATTTGAGTAGGTGGGGCGAGGAGGTCGGCAACTGGAAAAGGTATCATAATCCTTGTCGTGATCGCCACGGCCGACATTTTTTTCTTAAAGATCGCCAATATGGCTGCTGAATTTTGCCGAAGATAAATAGCTAGAATTAAAAATGAACCTACCAATAAAAAGATGCTGGTACTTGTGTTACAGGGTTGGCACGGTAGTTTAAACGTTCGCAGAACTCTGTTTTTCGTTCAATAGATCGACATACTGATAATGGTACTCACTAACAGAAAAGTTTTATTTTTTTCAATAAAATGCAAATTTCGTGTAATCGCTGTAATAATAATAGAAAACATATAACAGTTTTAAAAAAATAAGTTTCGACGAAAATTTTGTAATTTTTTTTTATGTGAGATAAATATTGATTTTTATTTTTAAATCCCAACAAATTAAGTGATTGGACAATAGCTTCACGGGACTACTTTGTTTGTACCACCAGCAGAACCATCTTGTTCATGGTTTGATTAATTAACGTCGCACTAGAGCTGCATAGTGAGCTATTGGCGACGTTTCGGGGCCTATTTCGAAGGAAAGACCCGAGAACGATACCTCGTATTTTTAAACCATGGTCAGATGACGAAGGTAACGCCTGAGCCTGGCACCCAATGCCTTCAATAGGCGTCGGAACTTTGGACCCCGATCAGATTTATCGTGCACCAGTCCCGTATACACGACGATAATTGTTGTGGATGTTCTGGACGACTTTTCTAGTACTTTGTAGCGAAGCTGGCAACCCTCCGATCACAAGATCACTACTTTTTTACTTTTCCTTGTCAAGTCCGTCGCACAGTATCGAACTAGGAACCCTCTGATTCCCAGCTGATGCCTTTATCCAATGGGCCACGGAGGCCCTCCATCTTGTTCATGAAAAATGAGGTAGTTTGTGTCTATCGACACGGCCACGTGGTTTAAGGAGTGTAACGTCAAACTCAAGTGAATGGTACTTTCTTTGATTCCGGATACTTTTTATATTGACGAACGAGAAAGACATTTAACCGCGCCAACGCAGTTTTTACCCGTAACCTATTTTAACAAATTCGCTGCATCAAAGTGAGGCCAATGTGTATGGCCTCAGACACGTGGTTCACTACGTCATCCATTTATAAATTTTTTCAAGTTCATTCATAAAAATATCCTGTACTTCACGAAGTAACATATTTACTATTATTTCCAAATCACCAGTCAATCGCAAACGTTTTTTTATTCATAAATTTTGAAAGGAAGTCACGTGTCTGGTGCCATCAGGTCTGAGATGTCTGCATCATGATGATGACGTCATATTCACTCTACTACAGTCCATTCATGCTCGGAGAGTTTAAATGACGTCTTGTTTGTCCAAGAGGTTCCGTGAGTTAAATATGGCTATCACAGATTATCCATATAGCTATCACAGACCTATTACAGTATTATTTTTCTGTGAATTGTATATACACGTCATATAAACCATATAATCCTAATGTGGGCACATTCTGCATGCCCTCCCAGATAAAATTATTAAAAAAAAATTAAAAATTATGGGTTTAGGAGTTAATACAGTATGTATTATATGTCAAATATCAATGCTGTGTAAAAAAAATATGGAAGCACATTATATCATACTAGGAGGCTCTGCCGAGGGGGAGGGGGGCGATGCACTTTAAATCTGTCGTGGTTTAAATGTACTCACGTTGATCGAGGTTTGGAAGTCATGTGACTGTAGGTTTTGTCCCCGTTATCTATTTCTAGTGAAAAATTATAAGGCAGTGTCCCCGGGACTCTTTTTCGTAATATATTTCGAACCGTCGCCAATTGCCCTTTGTGTAACTTCGTGGACCGTAATCGTGTTTTCCCTGGACCTTTTAAAGAGGTCGTTGTCATCTAGAAAAAAGAAGAATGTGTGTTTTTGCTTTTTATAGAAATCTAGTTTTATTCCAAACTTAATGAAATTTTACACATTTGACCTTCAAAACAAGAATGTGACTGTCTACATGAGATTTCGAAAAATCACCCCCCTTCCCAACCCCAAAATAGAAATTACTTATTACCAAAACCGCCAGATGGCGCCACGGTGAAAAAATCGGCCAACACTGGATAAAGCCCGAGCAGCGCCGGGTACTTCAGGTAGTTTCTTATAAATTAGTTGATTATTTCCAAGATCTAGCTAGAACTTGCCTTTGTAGCTTAGTCAGGAGAGTGCTAGAACTTCTTAGCAATAGGTCGCGAGTTCAAGTCCAGTCCCGACAGAGGCCACTGTTTTTTTTTAATGTACTATTTGTTTTAACGGGTTCACCACCACCGTGAACCAAATAACTAGAATCTAAATATTTTACACTTGGTGCCTTTCTTCACGGACGTTATTTACGCGTGCTAGCTTTTACAGATAGCTGGATGATTTGTGAATACAAACCACGTGGTTTGTATATGCCAATCGCCATCAGCAGCTAACGCGCCTAAATAACGTCCGTGTAAAGGGCCCTTATACAAGTGAGGAACTAGTCATATTATATTCTTACTATGTTCTTTATGAGAGGGAGGAGTGGGATAAAATTTCACGTCACGTAGGACAGACCCCTTCCCATGGTAGGTACGGCACTTATTGTATAAACGGCCCCTTATTAATTAATAATATTTATGTCTCCCAATACCCCTCTTGCTTATCTTTAATTTATCCACTTTCCATAATCTTTATTTTTGTTTCATAACGAGTAAAACGCGCGTGAGCTTCTCGGTGATTCGAGAATTTGTACCAGTGGTACCGAGAAGCTCACGCGCGTTTTAATCGTTCGTGTAGAATGGGCCTTAGAAAATATGGATAACAATTAAATGTAACTAGTTTTTCAAAACAAATCGCCAAAAGAACGATTACTTGCCAAATAGTGGCAAAGCTGCCCACCCATCTCCAAATCCGCTGGTTTGGCGGGTTTTTCTTCTTCTTGTATTGTGTGGGGGGCTGTGGCATTTCTGCAAGTTCTTCGGCTGAGGCATTGGAATCGATTTTTAATTGGGGCAGTTTGGGACTCGTCCGCTGCTACTAAACTGCGCGGGAATTCCAAAGCGTGGGGCAGAGCGTGTTTGGGGGAACTTTTTTTTGCGATTTTTCTGCAGGTTACGGCTGTGAATACAAGTGCATTGTGGCGTAATTTTACTTTGGTTGAGATTTTTTTTTATGTTCGTGACATTTTATCAATTATTTTATTTTTGGAATAGCTTAATTACCCGGCGTTGCTTGGGCTTTACGCAGAGTGTTGGCCGATTTCTTCATCGTGGCAATCTCATGTAGACAGTGAATTTCTTGTGTTGTGAAGGTCAAGTGTGCAAAATTTAATTAAGTTTGGAATAAACCTGTAGAATTGTATAAAAAACAACCCACAAACAATCTACTTTATATATAATTTTTGGATTTTCTCAAATAATGTTAAATCCCAAATTTATGCATCGAAATATCTTATTTTACGTGTACAACTCACTACGCTTTCATATTGCGCAAAATAAACATAAACATAAAATAATCATACTTAAGTCCACAAATTAATAGTATGAAATATGTTTTTAGCCATTGTGTACCCTAGTACGACGTTAATTCAGCCCAATATTTCAATATTAATAATCACTAATTAATTAGATAGTCAATTCCCAAATTTATGAATCGAAATATCTTATTTTACGTGTACAACTCACTACCCTTTCATATTGCGCAAAATAAACATAAACATAAAATAATCATACTTAAGTCCACAAATTAATAGTATGAAATATGTTTTTAGCCATTGTGTACCCTAGTACGACGTTAATTCAGCCCAATATTTCAATATTAATAATCACTAATTAATTAGATAGTCAATTCCCAAATTTATGAATCGAAATATCTTATTTTATGTGTATAACTCACTACCCTTTCATATTGCGCAAAATAAACATAAAATAATCATACTTAAGCCCACAGATTAATAGTATGAAATATATTCTTAGCCATTGTGTGCCCTAGTTCGACGTTAATTCAGCCCAATGTTTCAATATTAATAATCACTAATTTACTAGGTAGTCAATTAACTAGTTAATTTCTTTATTAATTAGTATAAAATGACATGTGTAATGAGTTTAATTATAAAAGTTTAACATTAATTAACAATTCCTTACGGGAATATAACCTTAAATAAGGCGCTGCGAATACGAAGGGCGAATAATTTGACAAACGGTGGTTTCGGAAAAAAATCTTTTAAAGTTTTTTAGTCCAAATGCGGATTCGTCGCCAATAGCCCACTGTGCAGCTCTAGTGCGACGTTAATTAACAAACCAACCAAATGCGGATTCAACTTTATTTTCACCCTTACTTTTATACGGTTTGAAGTTGCAAATAAAAAAAATGCATTTCTAAAAAACGCATTTCTAAGCCAGAACACATCTGGTCTTTATGAGCGAAATCATCTGGTCGAATAGATCATTTGTTAGTTCTTTCGAATCTATCAATCGTAATCAATGATGATCCCTAATTGTGTTGTCATTCCAATAAGAAACTTTCCAATTCATCTCGCCTCCAATTCAATTCACCTTGCTTTTTCGAAGCGCAACTTCTGTAGGGTTAATAGTAATTTACCATTTTTGGTTAAAATAATGAACCAAAGTATCATGCCATGTTTCGATTTGATAAGTACAATTAAAACCGCTTATAGCGATGTTCAATGGACCATCATAATTTGATCGTTATATCCGGAAGTCGTTTTATCCGAATCATGAAAAATGTCACTTAATAAGAAAGTATAATACTCATACACACATTACAGTTGAATATAGATATATTTTATGTACTTATTTTATCGACTACATATACTAGTTAGATAAAGTTAGTTATATAAACTGCTATTTTGATTAGGAATGGTTAGTCATTTTTTTTTTTGCTTAGTTTTGACATTGCAACATTAAATTTCAATAAAATTTCCTATTCTTGCTAACATTGTAGAAGAACCGGGGATTCTTCGCAAATTTCAGGCATTCTTGTTCACGTGCTAATTACTTGACACTTTTTTGCGCAAGCGGGCCTCCCTCCATCCTTCTTCATTGTTAAGCGGTTTTTATTAGCATAAGATGGTGGAAACTCAATCGTTACATGCGAATTATCGTTATAACCGGCATCGTAATATCCGGAAAAATTAACATGGACTGCTATAGAAATCCAAACTTTCTTTGCGATTTACATTGTTATACCCTTCGAGCATGAATGGACTGTAGTAGAGCGAATATGACGTCATCATGGGGATGCAAACATCTCAGACCTGATGGCACCAGACACGTGACTTCCTTTCAAAATTTATGAATGAAAAAACGTTCGCGATTGACTTATGATTTGGAAATAATTGTAAATGTGTTACTTCATAAAGTACAGGATATTTTTATGAATGGATGACGTAGTAAACCACGTGTCTGAGGCCATACATGTTGGCCTCACTTTGATGTTAGCGAGATTATAACCTTATGATTTCTCTAGTATGAGGGATCCATGCTCGTAGGTTATACCCGGCATCGTTATAAACGGATTTTACTGTATAACATTTTAATATTGTGGCCCCAATATGTTAAAAACTCATTTGAATCTACAAACTGTAGTCTTATCTAGTTTTCTTGGTAAAAAGAACATTATTTTGACTGGCAGAAACCCCCGGAATTTGGTGTTTCCCATTCGTTATAATAAATTTGCATAATTTTAAATAGCTGTCTTAAAAAATTAGTGAATTGCCGCTTAAAACTAAGCCATCGATATATAGATTGCCACTTTAAACTAATACATAGATTGCCACTTAAAACTAAGCCATCGATATATAGATTGCCACAATTTATTGGGTGATGGTCATTGTTTGGATGTATCACATTTATCTGTATTGAATAGTAAATATTATTTTTCCCGAACTACTACACTTACATTTTAAATAAGTTGCTTAGTTTTAGTAGCAACGTACAAAGTAGGGGAGACCGGGGCAGGTTGTCACAAAGGTTGGTTGTCAAACGTCTCAGTTTTTAGTCGCTGCTGTCATGTTGACCTTAGACTTGAACTGCTCAATGATGAAGTTTCCCGAATGCATAAAATTTCAAGCGCCTTGCAACAATTCTCTAAATTTAATTAGTGTTTTTGCAGTGTAAATATTCATTGAACGATATAATTAACTGGGATTATTCACTTTCTATTCAATGAAATTGAATCTTTCTGTTATTCTAGGGTCTTTCCTTCGAGGTAGACTCCCGAATCGTCGCCAATAGGCCACTATACAGCTCTAGTGCGACGTTAATAAACCATCTGTTATTCTATAAGGTTGCATGATGTGAGCCGTCTACTTTCAAAGCCAGATAGGTCCATTTTGAGAAATATTACAGGAGACGCCAAAAACTATTGACAGCTTCCAAAAACTATTGACAGCTACGTACTTTTGGATCTAAACCCATGACTTTGAATGTATTTTTATATTGGATTCACACACATTTGGTCAATACCACTTTGCAATGTGATGTAGTGCATTAATAACTAGTTAATTAACGATTTTGCGAAAAATGTGGATGTATCTGGTTTTGAAACTAAACTGTTCGTGTGATTCTATATCAGCATTCGAGGTTAGGTTCGATGGCGTTTCCACTAAATCGTGATTGGTCTAAAATGTCCGTTCGAAGTCGGTTGCCACAAAAAAAAAAAACCGAGATTGTTGTCACGTGTTAATCCAGTCTGAATAAGTTTTATACTTGTCAAAATTGTGAAAGTGTGCTCGAAAATGACTGATGTATAAAACCATTTAATAGTCCCTTAAATTTAAATACAATTTTTAAAAAAATGTTTACATTTAAATAACCCATAAGAGGAAACCTCAAACCCAACGCGGTGGTTATCACAAAAATGTGCTCGGACGAAAACTTCTTTTCTGAATAGCCACTTATTGCTACGGTTTCAAAACTGCAAGAAAATATATCTAAGCATACATACTGAAGGATATTCAAGGTAAACTGTAAAACCTGCCTCTCCAAAACTAAACAGCAAACATTGTTACAACCAGCCTCGGTCTCTTCTAGTTAAAGGACTGGGAGAAATGGTTTATGAAATTTATATAGTTAAATAGACAGACAATGACTATCGGTCAACAATTTGTGACCACCCTCTTATCTTCTTACGCTTCTTTATTTGTCTGTATTAACTTCAGGTGGCTAACTAGTTCTACTTTAGATACTCCATCCGGCTGTATGGTTGAACACTTTTCCGCACATATGTCTGTAATTGTAACTAAAAACAGATACTAAAATAACTTAGCCAATTTTCTTGACACTGCCTCTTCAAAAAATAAAAACAGCAACTGTGACAACCTCCGACAGCTGCCTGCTCCAGTCTCCCCTAGTTAAAATACAACAAAAAGAGTGATTTATTATGTGTAGTTAAACAGCCAAACTATGACTATCGCCCAACAATTTATGACCACCCTGTTCTCTTCGTACGCTCCTTGATTTGTCTGTATTAACTCTTCAGGTAGCTAACTGGTTCTGCTTTAGATACTACATCTGGCTTCGTCAAGATACATTAGATCTCCGTCAAAAAGCTATAGTTTTCGGAAAGGGTGAACAGCCATTGTCTTCCTCATTTAACCGGGGTGAAACACCTCACCTCACCTGACCTTGATAAAAAGTCCGTCCTTCTCGACAGACAATCCTACCCAGGAAAAATATAGTTGAACACTTTTCCGCACGTATGTCTGTAATTGTAACTAAAAACAGATGCTAAAATAAGTTCGTACGTGTAGCCAATTTACTTGACCCTGCGTCTTCAAAAGAAATAAAAAGCAACAATTGTGACAACCTGATCCAGTCTCCCCTAGTTAAAATACAGCAAAAAGAACCATTTATTATCTGTAGTTAAGCAGCCAAACAATGACTATCGCCCAACAATTTATGTCCACCCTGTTCTCATTGTACGCTCCTTGATTTGTCTGTATTAACTTCAAGTGGCTAACTAGTTCTACTTTAGATACTCCATCCGGCTTCGTCAAGAGCCATTAGATCCCCGTTAAAAAGCTCTAGTTTTCGGAAGGGGTAAACAGCCATTGTCTTCCCCATTTAGCCGGGGTGAAACACCTCACCGGACCTTCATAAAAAGTCCCGTCCTTCCCAAAAGACAAGCCCACCTAGGAAAAGTATGGTTGAACACTTTTCCGCACGTATGTCTGTAATTGTAACTAAAAACAGATGCTAAAATAACTTCGTACGTGTAGCCAATTTTCTTAGGGCTCCCGCGGCGCCGGGTTAGAAATAGCTCTGAGACTCGCTCCATTTCAAAATAGCTGTGCCGTTGCCCAATCAAATGTTATCCTGCTGGCTTTTCCATTGGCAATCGCTGCGCACATGTTAACTGTGCATACACTCGCACCATCAATTACACCGGGGAGTGGGTTAACAAGGTATTGTGCAGTTGGTGTTTGTTTTACACCTTGTTTTATAAGGTGGACGGGTTTTTTAATTTGGAGGTATTTTTGTTTTGCCAATGTTTTTAATTGCTTGTTAACAAATTGGTGGATGTTGAATCTATATATGCGGGGTGTTTAAGAATGAGCTTTACAACATTGACTTACAGTAAACCCTAAAAGAGATAAGATGGCTAAGTTATGTTGCATGTAATATGTAATAGCAGAACTTGAAATTTTATTTGTACGCAGTTAAAATAGTTTATAAATAAAACTTTATGTGTTGTTGCTGTTACATATAGTTCAAGCAACATAATACCTACCTTATTTCCTTTAGGTTTTATTGCGTGTCAACATTGTAAAGATAATTTTCATACACCCATCAGAAGAAGAAAGCTCGGTGCGTTGATGGTGTATTGGTGCGTTAATAGTTTTGGAATGGTGCGTTGAATGGTTCGGTTCGTTAAAGGTTTTGGGTAACAACCTGCGTACAAATAAAACTTCCATGTATTGCTGTTGCATAAACAAGCAACATAACTTAACTATCTTATTTCTTTTTAGTTTTATTGTGTGTTAGGATTGTAAAGATAATCCTTAAACACCTGGTACAGGGTGGCAACATAACCTGGTAAACCAGGAAACCATGGAAATTTTTAATTCTGGAAATATCAGGGAAATTTTCAAAATTTCACAAAAAAGTCGAGTGAATTTTGATCATTAAAACGGCAATTATCGTCTGTTATGCCCTCCATTCCGGGTAATTTAATTGTCAATATTTCCTTTTTGTTCTGAAAAAGAATTAAAAAAAAAAACGTGGTTAGGCGCATTTAAATATTTTCAGTTTTATTTTGTAAAAACGTGAACCACTGCTGGAGGGAGAAGCAAAGTGCATTGGATCTTGAATTGTTTTTGGTTTGGTTAATTAACGTCGCACTAGAGCTGCACAGTGGGCTATTGGCGACGGTTCGAGGCCTATCTCGAAGGAAAAACCCGGGAACGATGCCTCGTATTTTTGAACCATGGTCAGATGACGAGGACAACACCTGAGCTGGCACCCAACGCCTTCAATAGACGTCGGGACTTTGGACCCCGATCAGATTTATCGTGCACCAGTCCCGTATACACGCCGTTATTTTTTTGTGGATGCTCTGGACGACATTCTAGTATTTTGGTAGCGAAGTTGGCAACCCTCCGATCGCAATATCACTACTTTTTACTATTCTTTAGTCTAGTCCATCCCAAGGTTTTGAACCGGGTACCCTTGGATTCCCAGCTGACGCCTAATCCACGGAGGCCTCGGATCTTGAATTGTAAGCAACATGTGAGGGGCTAATGAATATGAAATTTATTGAAGATTGCAATAGGAAATAAGAAGCATATAAAACTATCTACAAAAGAAATAATTTAAAAAACTTGGTTTTTTGCATTCTCTGCTTACAGAAAAGATGTTTAATTACTATTATGCCTGTCGCGATTGCATAATTTGTGTTGTATCCATAAATTATTATTTTAACTGTCAATAAGTATTGCTTATAATTTTACATTTATAATGCAATATATTTATAGTATTATTGTATCGTGGATACTTTGTTTCTATACAAAGCATGTTTTGCAACATTTCTTAATGCAATTGTAAAATCAGGGAAATTTTTGTGACACCATCATGGAAATCAGGGAACTTCTAGAATGTTGTTGCCATATTGTGGCATAAAGAATAGTGTCTATGGGTTTGTTTTTTATACAAATCTACAGTTTTATTTCGAACTTGATTAAATTTTGCACACTTGATCTTTAAAGCAAGAGGAATGTCACTGTCTACATAAGATTTCGTGAAGACAGCTGCTTAAATCCGTTAGTTTAAAATGCTACTTTAAATGATACTTAAGCAAATGAAATACAATTTTAATTAATAAATTTATTTATAAAAAATACGATATTTTATACATATATTTAGCGTCAAAATAATTTGGGTGACACGTAAATTTAGTGTTATTAAAAATAGGTGGTCCGCACGTGGCAGAAGGTGGTCTATGATCACCTAAAGATTAGGAAACACTACCATACAGGGTTCGAGCCCCTAACCATTTGGCCACGGCGTGCCTGAGTATTTTGAGCACTGTTGAGTGACAAGTCTTCTCGAGATTCAGGGAACGGCCAACCCCACTTTGGAATCAGGTTATTGCTCGAATTCCACCTCTGTTGGCCTCTGACCCTGGGCTTGACCTCTCAGAAGGCCTCACCTACCAGAGGGGGTGATGTAAGCGGCTATTCGCAAGAGTCGCCCGATTCGTGATGAAGAATGCCAACATCGTGTCAAAACACCAGTAGCTAGTGGGACGGACAGTGCTTCTGGGCGGCTCAGTTGGCGCGTGTGTTTAGTTGTAGTCAGATAAGATTAACGTTTTTAGTTTATTTATCTATACGGGTTTTAACCCTTTGGCCCATGCCTTTAACTCTGCAGTTTTTAACCCTTTGCACTCCAAGAACTCTTTGCATTTTCCGTTCTATCTATGGAACAGTTATTCCTCTACGTTCTTTTCCACAGATTTTTTTATACTCATAAAGGGGAAAAAATCCTAATCTGTTTTGTATTTGCTAGAGAACAAATTAAAAAAAAGATTCATGTTCTAAACACAATATCCTGCTGTTCTCGTTTATTTTAAAGAACAGGGAACCAAAAGAACGAGTTTTTATGTTGTCGCCTGAGCGGCGCCAAGGAGTGCAAAGGGTTAAACTGAGTTGGGTATACCTTGGATATTAAAAGAAAAAAAAACACCTTTGGACTAGATTGGAAGCCCTCGGTCGCTAAAATAACGACCTGTTCTTTTGTTACCTGTTATTTAACTTGAACGACGTTTTTCGTCCGTTAGCGTGTTCTGTATTTAACTCCATTTAGTGAGCATTTGGTATCGATATATTTTATTAATCCTTTGCACTTGAGTGTCGCCTTACAGTCACCAAAATAACGACGTGTTATTTTTGTTCCTCTGTTCTCGAAGTAAAAGAAAAGTTTAACCCTTTGCACTCCAAGAACACTTTGCGTTTTGCGTTCTTTTTACGGAACAGTTATTCCTCTTTATGTTCTTTTCCCCATAATTTTGTTTTTGCTCATAGAGGAAAACAAAAGCATAATCTATTTTCGATCTGCAAGACAAGTTGAAAAAAAAAATCATGTTTTTTTTTTTAGACGCAAGATCATGTTCTCGTTTATTTTACAGAACAGGAAACCAAAGAACTGGTCGTTCTTTTCTTCAGATTGAAATTCCTCACAATCCCTGTTTTTTGTTTTCTAACATTTGACAAATGTCACAAACCACTGAATATATGTTTGGTAACTGAGATTACTATTCAGTTTCATGCATGGCTTTTTATTTTATAATTACCCAACACTAAAAGAACACTCTAAAGAATACCTCTACACTAAGTAAAAAGAACACTCTAAAGAATACCTCTACACTAAATAAAAAGAACACTCTAAAGAATACCTCCTTAAAAAGAACGTAAATATCTAACAACTTCGATTGTAAAGGGTTAAATTGGTTCTTCCGTGTATAGGGGACTTGTGCATGTTAAAAGAGGAGAACAAGTCATCTGGCTTTTCCTTCGTAGCGGCCGCGCTTTCCTTCCGAAACGGTTTGGTTTTGTTAATTAACGTCGCACTAGAGCTGCACAGTGGGCTATTGGCGACGGTTCGGGGTCAATCTCGAAGGAAAGACCCGGGAACACATTCATACATGCACCTCGTTATTTTAGAACCATGGTCAGATGACGAGGAAACCCAACGCCTTCAATAGACGTCGGGACTTTGGACCCCGATCAGATGTATCATGCACCAGTCCCGTATACACGCCAGTATAATTTGTTGGATATTCTGGACGACTTTCTAATATTTTTGTAGCGAAGCTGGCAACCCTCCGATCGCAAGGTCATTGCTTTTTTACTTTTCTATGCCAAGTCCATTTCACGGATTCGAACCACCAACCCTCTGATTAGTAGCTGAACGCCTTACCAACTGAGCAACTGGGGCTCTTCCTTCCGAAACACCTGCTCTGATTGGCGACAGTTCGGGTTGGTTTAGTTTAATAAAGTATCACTAGAGTTGCATGCATAGTGGGCTATTGGTGACGGATCTATCCCAAAGAGAACACCAAACTTCCCTCGACACTTTTGAGGGCAAGCAGTAAAGTATTCGATTCATAACCAGCGAGTTCGAATATCCTCTTGGACAGTGTAACCATTTCGTGCTCGGAAGGTTGCGAGTTTCGTTCCTCTTCGCCCGCAGAAGTCCGCCGTGAAGAGGGGGGACTGGTGCACAACAAATGCGTCGTGGTCCAATGTCCACACGCCTATTCAAATTGCGTGGGGTGCTAGCCCAGGAGTTGTCCACGTTATCTGACCATAATTTCAAATTACGAGGCAATATTCTCGGTTGTTTCTTTCGAGATAGTTCCCTAAAACTACTAGAAACTCGTCCAGAATATCCAACAAATTATACTGGCTTGTATACGGAACTGGTGCACGATAAATCTGATCGGGGTCCAAAGCCCCGACGTCTATTGAAGGCGTTGGGTGCCAGTTCAGGTTTTTCCTTGTCATCTGACCATGGTTCTAAAATAACGAGGTGCATGTATGAATGTGTGTGTGAATGTGTATGTGTTCCCGGGTCTTTTCTTCGAGATTGACCCCGAACCGTCGCCAATAGCCCACTGTGCAGCTCTAGTGCGACGTTAATTAACAAAACCAAACCAAACCTTTCGAGATAGTTCCCGAACCGTCGTCAATAGTCCATTATGCAGCTCCCGCGCGAAGTTTCCTTAATCAACCAACCAAAGGATAACATTGGTGCCGTGTTGTGCCTATGTTGCTGATTTTTTTTTTATCTGACCTTGAAAAGGTTCCGTTTGAAGGCATGTCGGATAAGAGACAGTAGGTGATGAGTTGCGGACTTCAACAGTTATATTTTTTTTAGGACAAAACTCCGCCCTATCATTCCAAGAATTAAAATCCAACTGTCCGATTTGTGTTTTTTTGTAAGGGTAAACGGGACGTGAAACGTCTCGAAGAAAAAAATGTGTTTACTCGCCCGCGACTGGCTCCACACTCCGCTGTATTTGTGGACATTGATTTCAACAAAAGAAACATTCCTCAGTTCCCTTTCGGTAGCCTAGGTTTCACGCACGTGATTAACTGTGAACCGGACGCGCTAAGGTCTGTCTCGCTTTCCGGATCGTAGTTCGAATCACGCTCCGGTGACAAGAAGAAAAATCGCACGTTACGAATCGTAGCACCCCTGAAGAATAAGTCCAAACGACTCGTTTACAAACAAGGAATTTTCTATGGCACTGCTTATTGAGGTTGCGTGTGGTGCTAGCTCAGGTGCTGATCTCGTCCTCTAACTATTGTTCAAAAATACGAGGTGGTGTTCTCGGGTCTTTCCTTCGAGATATACCCCGAGTCGTCGTTAATAGCCCGTTATACAGCTGTAGCGCGATGATAATAGTGGGAAACATGTCCTCACTTTTTTTCAACCCGACGTCCGTGGAGTCCAATTCAGTGACGGTGAAATATGTTTTAGTAAATTAAAACTTATTTACGCTCGAGTATGTGTCAGGAAAGGAATTTGTAATTGCATCCATTGAAAACGATATTGCACAAAATATAAATTATTCCGACCTAATACAGATATTAACAGTGCTAAATCGAAAAAAGTGCTCATATATTATGTTAAATTTCTTTTATGTAATCAAAAATACGAGGCATCGTTCCCGAGTCTTTCCTTCGATATTGGCCCCGAACCGTCGCCAATAGCCCACTGTGCAGCTCTAGTGCGACGTTAATTAAACAAAACCAAAAACCTAGTGCGACGTTAATTAAACAAACCAACCAAACCATTATTTGACAACTCTTTCCTGCTAGGGTACAAAGTATAAACACAATGCAAGTGACTTGATTTGCTTCCCTATTTTTAAATCAATTTATACCAGTGATATGAAAAACACAGTTTTCTTTTCATAAAAAAAAAACCAGAACTTATTTGTGTTCAGGTATTTTTATGGTTTTTTTTTTCAGGGACAGTTTTCTGTTTATTTCTATAACTTTTATTTTAGCACATTTTCAAAACTAACATAGAACAATTTTTTTTTTAATTAGAACTTTTAAACATGAGCAGAGCAGTACTGTTAAATGATGAACAGTATCAGTATGACTAATGTATTCACTTCAATTTACATGGTAACTATAATGGATAATGCACATAAAAAAAATACAACATTCTAAATATAAATGTCCTAAAAATGAAAAAGTTTCTATATTTATCTTTTATACCAGTTAAATAGAGAAAAACTTATTATCAATGTTTCTGTTTCCCCCTCAAAAGGGAGCCCCAGTTGCTCAGTTGATAAATGCGTTCAGCTGCTAATCAGAGGATTGGTGGTTCGAATCCGGGAAATGGACTTGACATAGAAAAGTAAAAAAGTAGTGATCTTGCGATCGGAGGGTTGCCAGCTTCGCTACAAAAATACTAGAAAGTCGTCCAGAATATCCAACAAATTATACTGGCGTTTATGCGGGACTGGTGCACGATAAATCTGATCGGGGTCCTAAGTCCCGACGTCAATTGAAGGCGTTGGGTGCCAGTTCAGGTGTTTCCTCGTCATCTGACCATGGTTCTAAAATAACGAGGTGCATGTATGAATGTGTATGTGTTCCCGGGTCTTTCCTTCGAGATTGACCCCGAACCGTCGCCAATAGCCCACTGTGCAGCTCTAGTGCGACGTTAATTAACAAACACCAAAACCAAACCCCCTCAAAAGGAGACCTCGCCCAAATTAAATGTATTTTAAAAAGTGAAGTTACAAAAATTTAAAAGTTCATTAAGAATAAAATAGGAAAAAGAAATGTTATTTTGTATAGAAAGTTTAGTAACGTTTTATAGTTAATTATCAGCAAATGCAATTTTCAGTTCAGTTGCTCACTGGAGTTTTTTCAAATGGTCACCGGGTTTTTTCGGGTTGGGCAAAATCATTACAATCTTGATTTATACACCTGTTCTGCACGCAACCCGGCAGGTAGACAATCGTTTTGTTGTGTAACTATCCAAAAATACAATGTTTTTATGTATTAAATTTTATGCAAATTGCATGACTTTTTTGGTCGTTCGCACTCGGTCTAGAAGTAACTTCAAGAAACTTCAAACAAGGAAGATACCATCTCAAACATGTGAGCTCGAATCCTTGCGTGTCGTATATTCGCTTGCGAAAGTATTTCGAAATACTTGCAGAAGTAGAAACATTCTCAATAATGTTGAAACGTTTTCAAACGATACTTTCAGGAACTTCCAGAAGTTTTCATAATTATAAATGAGCCGTCTAGTTTCAAAATCAGCTAGATCACTTTTGACAAATTTTTCCAAGAGAAACAAAAACCTAATTAATAGCATTATTTATGGAAGAATGTTATGTTTTTTTTATAATTTAACATTATATTTAGATAATCGCAGGCCTTAAATAAACTTTAGCTCTGTATAAATTTTACTTTAAGAGTGATATTTCCCCCTTTTTTGGATCTATCTAGTTTTGCAACCAAACTATGGAATGTATCTGGTTTTTCAACAAAGCTGTGGGGTGTAGCTCGACTACTTCACTGCGATCGGTGCGCAGTAGCCCACCCGCATCTTGATCTATCTGTTTTGGAACTGATTTCTTTTTAAAAAATACCTCTATTTTCACAAGACAAAATTAATAACATCTAGCTGGTTTGGGATGTTATGACTTCGCTTGCTGCTGATAGATCTGTTGGAAAACTAAAACTAAATGACATAATCTGAAAAAAAAATGGATTTATCTGGTTTTGAAACTAGACGACTCAAATCGACTCGATTGTAAACGATCGACGAGTCTTTCCGCTCGTCGATGCTATGGGAGTTGGAAGACTCCGCATTGGAGACATTTCTGTTACATTTAGAGATAAATAATGAGTTTTTAATTAAAAATTGGTATGTAAGTTTACGGCCCCGCAATAAAATGCCAATGATTGTTGCAAACTGTCACGAAATGGCCGGCGCAACCACACACCCTCGATCTATTGGTATATATTATAATAATAAATCTCGAGCGTTAAGGGATAATAGTGTAGTTATAAAACATCGAGAAATTTTAATTTAATTTTTTAAAAGATAATTCCAATCCAGCAAATTAAATTAAATGGCCCAAGAAATCTTTCTAAAGAGTTTGGCGATAATTGCACTTACACGAGCGATAATTGCACTGCAACTATCGGTCAGCGATAATCAAATGAGTGACTAAAAAAATCACTCAGCAACTAACTGCCCGGCGGTTATTTTAATTTCATTTGACTCGGGAATGCCCCATTTCAGATTTCGAAATCGCCAAAGCAAAGTAAAGATGAAAAATCGCCAAATTGTCGATCATTTGCCAAGGTTGTTGGCGCGATATCGGGCGAAAGGATATTTTGTGTCCGAGATAGTTGCATGTCCGATAATTGCTGAGTGAGCGGATAAAATTTGAGTTTTTCAATTGCATGCAACTAAATAGTTCAGTTGCAAGTACGATAGTTGTCAGTGCGCGGTTAGCTTAATATTCTATGTACGTGGTCACTATCGCTGTTATAATACGAAGTGGCTGATCGGTGTTTTTCAAAGGATATTAAATCGTTTGTGTTCGACCGTGCGTATTACATGAACTAAAGTGATTTTTTTTATCAGTTATATAAGCATAATCGGGAATCGTTTTAGATAATTTGTATACCCTTGCAGCAAAAGCTTTTTGGTATAAGGACAACGGCGTAAGACAAGTAGAAGAATGGTGTTTTCTTTATTTTTAATTTGCTACATCGTTTAATTGTTTTCCCAATGTGTTTAGGTCGTTATAAAAAATATTCCAAATAGCATTTGACAGGGTTGACCTTTCACCCTTAAGACTCGAATGGTGACTCAGTCACCAAAATAACGTCCTTTTTTTTTTTTTTTAAGAGGTTTTCTTTAACTGGTTATTTTTACGTTTAGACACTGGCGGCTCGTGGGGTACAGCCGGGCTGCACCTAAATTTATTAGTGTATTTTAAAACTAATAAGATATTTTAATAATTTTCTTAAATGAAGTTTAGAATTGAAAATGAAACTTCTACTGTAAGTAAACAAAATATCCGATAAATATCAAACCTGTTGTCGTAATGCACAATTCATGAGGGGAAAAAACTCCATTCAATCAAAACTGTAGCCAAATAGCGAAGTTCGAAATCGGCTACATCGTTGCCATGGCAACCTCTACGTAGTATGGCGATTTCCCCCCTCATGCTAATGCACTGCATTTGTAGCGAGATACAGCCCGAAATGAGTTTTCTGACTTTGGCTGCACTTGGGAATTCGATAAACTGAATGGCTCGTGCGTGAATCGCGGGGTTGGGTGGGAGTACCGAGAATTTCCAAGAATCCCTCCAAACGGAAATAGTTTTCGTGACAAATTTACTGTGTGCTGTTGTTTCGTTAATTAAGTTAGTATTAAAATTGACCGATTCGCAAAAAGGAGGATTGCTCTAATGTTCAAAAAAAATAAGTAGTGTTTTCTAATTTTTTTCCCATTTTATCTTGTGGTAAAAATTGAACGGAAACTTTCGATTTTAGTAATAAATATTAAAGAATTTCCGTTCATGTATGGTTAGGGAAAATATGGGGGGGGGGGGGGGTCACATGATTGCGGCTGCACTAACATTTTCGACCACGGTCCGTCACTGTGTTTAGGGTGGACAATTATAAAAATAAAGAACTCAAGAACGTGTTCTTCTCTTTCATTTCGAAAAACAGAGAAAAATATAACATGTCGTTATTTTGGGGCTTTAACCCTTTGCACTCCGCGAACATCTTTGACATTTGCGTTCTTTCCACGGAACAGTTATTCCTCTTTCTGTTCTTTTACCCACAATTTTTTATGCTCATAGAGGGGAGAAAATCGTAATATGTTTCGGATCTGCAAGAGAACGAGTTGAAAAAATACCTATGTTTTTTAAACACAGGGTTATGCCGTTCTCGTTTATTTTAAAGAACAGGGAACAAAAAGAACGGGTCGTTATTTTGGTGACTGAGAATCACTACTCGAGTTTTTGAAGGGTTAAGAGATTTATTTTTTAGTTCATAAAGTAAATAAAAACGAATTGGTAAATTTGTATTAGTAGAAAGTCGTTTAGAGAGTAAACATTTATTACGTCACGCTATTTTCTGTTCTTTTATACCCTTCTTCCCCCATGTCACGTTGGCCTGACCCCTTCCCATATGTCACGCCACGTATAATTATAATTTTTGTACAAATATTAATTAGAACCAAAGTTTTCTACTTTTAGTTTAAAATCGGATTAAATATATGAAACTAATGCGTCATGTTTTCAATTGTTTTTGTATATTTTGCTAATATACGTATAAGAAATTTTAATTTTCTGTTAAAAGTTAAAATATTGTACGTTAACATTCTTCATATTATAATTATTCTATGCAGGACATGTATCTTGTATATAAAGATTATTAATAAAGTTAAAAGAATTTAACAATTATCGTGCTATAATTGTTCGTTTTACTTAAAAATATTAATTATTGGACATCTCTAACCTGTACGATTTTTTTTTCGGGGGGGGGGGGGGGGGGGCAAAACTGGCTATCAAACCAATTTTGAATGCGTATTATTTGAAATCCATTTTAACGAATAATAAATGGAGATAAGCAGCAAAAAGAAAAACTATATTTTTGCGATTTACAAGTTGATTCTATATGTAGAAAATAAAATATCTAAGCATATTTGACGTTCTATAACATTTTGAGAAGAAGAAAAAAAAATCACTTTTAAAAATTAGTTGGGTTACAGTATGGCTTCATCCGCGCCCATAGAATGAACTGGTTACGAGCGTTCCAGATGTTACAGTTCAGTGTTCCTTATAACAGTCTAAGGCAGAATGATAAAAAATACAGTAATTCAATTAATTAGAAGTGCAGTCGTTATGATTTTTAAACAGGTTCAATTATGAAGGTATAAAACCAAGGGCCGAAATATTATGTTCAAATCATTTATTATTCAGGACTTCAGAGCAAGACCTCATAGCTTCGAGGTTACATCGTGAATCTGTATCAAGATGGAGATTTTGAGAAAGAGAATACACCCTGGACACCTCCGATTGGTTCCTCGGCTTTTACTTCGCATTTTCTAGTTACTTTGAGTTCGGCTTTTCGAAGTTGCGTGGGAGGGAAAGTAGTCACATGTGTAAGGTTGACTCATCAGAGATCTCATGTGGAATATTTCCTCATGTGATGAAATATGTTGGATGCTTTGGTACTGGGAAAAGTGGTGTTATCCAAAGTTTAAAAAAAAGTTAATTTAAGTAATGGTATAATTAAATAACCCGGCTGGCATCGTTTGCTTATGGGCTGCTGCCTGAGCTCGTCCCCCTCGGGGGGAGGAATCGGTGGCAGTCTGGATATGTCCTCCATTGTGTAGCTCTTGTACGACGTAATTCACCCAGCCAACCCCCAAAGGTGCGTGACGTGATAAACGAACGGCCATTCGCTGCAAAGTGACTCTTGTCCATCAAGAACTCCATTGTTTTGAAGCCCCCATTCTTTGATCTCTGGCCCATCCGCGTAATGAGCCGTGTCCGATCCCAGGCGCCTACCTTCCGAAAGTCCTTACCCAAGAAGCGTGAAAAACGAAAACAATATTGATTAACGATATCCCCAGTTTACCCGTTCTGTGCCAGTTGTGTTTGCTACCCTCTTTGTCCTTAGACGAGAATTAACCCGAAAACGCTTTGTTTCGAGAACTTTAATCATTCTTTGAATGGATGGTGGGAAACTGGAACCATGGGACAGGACGTCTTGGAAAGACGAGTTGCCGACTAACGACGCGTTGACTAAAGAACGCAAAAAAAGAAGTTTTTTAACCCTTTGGCTGCCACAACAGTAAAAAATTTGGGTGAAGTTCGTTTTTTTTTTCTATCGAATCAACCATCAAAATTCACTCAAAAATTATTTTTAAGCCTTCAGCAAAAGCTATAAAAGCCCAAATTAGCCCAGTAAATTTAGACCAAAAACAGGGTCGATATGAAACAAATTTATAATTAGCTGATATTTTCAGGATTAGCTCCTAGATATGTGTAGAACGTATCCTGAAAAGTCCCCTAACTTCCCACGTGAGCTTCCATCCAAAATGGCGGATCAAAGATGGCCGATAAGCACTTTTTTTCTTAAGCTCTTATGCGATGTTTTTCGTCATATCTCAGTCAAAAACCATCATTTTTCAATTCTGAAAAAACCTATGCACTCTGCAAGGATGTCTGTTTTTATTTATATCTTAGTGCTTCCAAGAAAAAAATTATAAAAGAGCTGTAAATTGATTAACCAGCTTTACCTCTACACCGAAACGTGATTGCTCCGCGTTTTGTCTGTATTTATTGATAGCACAGTTTCCCTCCAACTTTTAAATATACTATAAATACTACTTTAAATATACTACTTTCCCTATAAATATTAAAGTATCAGAAGTCTTGGAAGATTTTTGTGAAAAAAGTTTTGTATCCTCAGGTCAACATGTTGAATTTCGGCCTTCCAGACAATCACGAGATGATTCTGATTTGTCAAAGCTATCTAATTGGCTATTGCTTCACAATCCTTTCAATGGCAGTTGTCCTAAACACTTATTGATTAATATAGCTAGTGGGTTGGTTGCTGATGATAAAACAAATTGTGATAATGCAAAAGTTGTTGGTGAAACATTACTGTCCTCGATTGTGGGAGGTTCGTTTAGGGAAGTTAAACTTCAAAAAAAAAAAAGAGTTATGCCAATATCTGCTATAAACAATCTATTGAGAATAAGGAATGAAAGTGTGGTATTCCATCCTCTTCAGTTGTTTACCAAAATTGATGCTGCCCTCAAGTCAAATGCCAATTTACGAGATCATCTCAAATATGTATTAGCCCCTCAACCTCCCTCCCTCTTTGATGATATTTCCTTGAGGAAAAATACAAAATCAACCTTAGAAGCTATCATTGAATCAGTTGGGCCGTGTGTTTAACTGCCATCAACCTACTCGTCCATTGTAGATGGAGGATTTCTAATGCAGGAACTGGCTTGGGGGGAGTCTGACACCTATAAAGATATATGCCTCAAATATGTTAGGTTGGTGTAGAAATGATTCTCTCCATGTGAGGCAGTGATTTTTGATGGATACTCGTGTGCTTCACAACTAAAAGTGTGGAGAGGCAAAGAAAAAATGTCAAAAATGTCTGCGACTATTGCTTTTGATGAAAATATGGTGGCAACGACTAAACAAGCTAATTTTTTGCGAAACTCCAAAAACAAATCAAGACTAATTCGAATGATGATATGCTACTTTCAACCTGCAGGAATAACTGTTAAACAGGCGGATGGAGACGCAGATACACGGCTCAACGACAATAAATGCATGCCAGACCAGTTGCAGTAATAGTTACTGATACAGATCTGCTTACAATTCTAATTGCACGAGGTATCCCAGGAACATCACTGTACTTTTTACGACCCCAATCAACTAATTACGAAGAAAAATGCTACAGGATAACCAAAATACTAGAAGCTATTGGGCCAATAAAGGATACCCTTCTCTTCCTACGCCCTGCCACTGGATGTGACACCATATCTGAAATATTCAGAAAGGTTCCTGAAATACATTTTTGGAGGAAAACAAATAAATTCTTTAGATGATCTGCGATACATCCGTTACAATAAAGAAGTAGCTAAAACCCTCTCTTCAAACTTTAATCTGGCAACTTTTCAACCAACAAGTGCAGCAGCTTCACAGCATTTACTTCGCACCCATCATCAAGTTCAACAGTGGCTGGGGAACAACCTTGATCATACCAAATGGAGATGGTTCGTGAAGGATGGTAGATTGAATCCAGTGCCTTCAACGCTTCCCGCAGCTTCTGAAGAACTTTTACAAGTAATATCATGTGACTGCAAAATAACTGCAACAAAAGACTGTGACATTAGATGCCAATGCAAGAAAGCAGACCTCCAGTGCTACAAGTTTTGTACCTCTTGATTAGGAGAGTCATGCAGGGACCGACTTACAAGCTTAGGGGCCCAGGGCAAAAGAACATTAGGGGGCCCCTCGACGTAATTCAAAATAAAACTGCTAAATTTATGCACAAGCACACAATACAAAATGACGTAATCAGTCAGCTTTAATGAAAATATAATTTTTTTTTAAACCACTAATTTTCTTCTTTTGAGAATTTGAATTAACGTTAATGATCAATACTGCACCAGAGCTTTTTCTTACGTTTCTAGTTCTGTTCTTTCTTCCTTTTTAGCTTTTTTTTAGTTGAGCCAGATTAGTATGTTCTACTCATTTTATATCTAGCAAATCCCTAATGATTACAATATTAGGAAATTTGGTATAGGAAAAAAGTATCCGTAAACGACAAATCTACGTGCGATTAGTAAACACAGATTGTTTATGGTCGTGGACTTTGGCCATAAATGTAATTTTACTAGTGATCCAAAGCGCATATCTTTGAAAAACGCGATGCAAAAGGTGACATACATCATGAACGTGCTGAAAAGTGAAATTAATTTAATTGGGTAAAATAATATAAGTTTTGCAAAACAAATAACGATTGATTTTTTAAAAAAAATTTAACATTTTGATGAAAATAAATTTATTAATTTTTAAAAAATTCGTTAGTGAATTTATTTTTAACTTTTTCACATATATTTAGTATTATCTCATTTTTGGGGGCCCCTTTAAAATGGGGGCCCTGGGCAAGTGCCCCGAATGCCCTCCCGTAAATCAGTCTCTGGAGTCATGCAAAAATTCAGCTCCTCCTACTAACGGTTTCGAAGATGATGATTTTATGATGTTGAATGACTGGTCTATATTTTTTTTATTCATGAACTCTACACCAAAGTCTTTGTATTCTTAACGAGAATTAATACTATTTTTTATTATATCTCTTATATTTAAGTTATTTTATGGTAATAAATGTAATTAAGTGCTATAAAATTTGTGTTTTTCTTTTTCATTTCAATTTGTTTTACAAAGACGGGCACACTTTCCCTCTCTTTCCCAACTTGTTACAGTTATTAACAAAGGCAGGCATGATTTTCTGTTTTTTTTAAAGTTTAACACAGACCTACACTAACAACTTCTCACTTCGAAGATAAAAAAAACCCTGCTGGATTGCTTAAGAAAACGGAATATATTTGCAATTTTTCTTTGAATATTTTTTTAAAATTTACTTTAGAAAACTCCATACAAGAAACAAGATTTTCTTACCTACAACGTTTTTCACAATTTATTTATATTTCTAAATTATGAATTCAGCTAAAAACTTCGAACACAGAAATTTTGGGTTTCGACGTAAAAAAAATTAATTTTTCCTCATTTGAAAACTGCTATCGGTTATTTTATGGTATGTATCGAAACAATAATCCTTTTAGAGTATACCAGTTTTTACAGAATTGAAAAATGTTTATTTTTAACTTAGATATGAGGAAAAACATCAAACAAGGCAAAAAGTGCTTGGCGTCCATCTTTGATCCGCCATTTTGGATTGAAGCTCACATGGAAAGTTAGGGGACTTTTCAGGATTTATTATACATGCAAAGAGGAACTAATTCTGAAATTTTCAACTAATTATAAATTAGTTTCATATAAAATCCTAAATTTACTGGGCTAAAATCTAATGCTTTGCAATGATTTGGATTTTTATAGCTTATATAGGAGAGTAGGATTCAGTTTTTCTCCTATCCTGTAAAGTTGACCAAGTGTGACATAGGCCCAAATTTTGAAGGAAATAATTCGATGACTTTCGTGCGTAGAAGTGAGTTGCATTTGTATATAACTCACGGAGGGTCGAGTCCAATATGAGCGGTGGCAGTTAAAGAACCTGTACCTTAGGACCATATGGGCCTAAGTCCAAATTTGGCGATTTTTGTTTTATTGCAGATTTTATCTTGAAAAGTTCATTTTCTATCGAATCATACCATCAAAATTCACTAAAAAATTATTTTTAAGCTTTCAGCAAAAGCTATAAAAGCCCAAATCTAATGCTTTGCAATGATTTGGGCTTTTATAGCTTATATAGGAGAGTAGGATTCAGTTTTTCTCCTTTCCTGTAAAGTTCCCCAAGTGTGACATAGGCCCAAATTTTGAAAGAAAAGAATTCGATGACTTTCGTGCGTAGAAGTGAGTTATATATAACTCATGAAGCGTCAAGTCCAATATGGGCGGTGGCAGTTTAAGAACCTGTACCTCTGGACCAGACGGACCTAAGTCTAAATTTGGCGATTTTTGTTTTATTGGCGATTATATCTTAAAAGTTCATTTTCTATCGAATCATACTATCAAAATTCACTCAAAAATTATTTTTAAGCCTTCAGCAAAAGCTATAAAAGCCCTAATCTAATACTTTGCAATGAGAGTAGGATTCAGTTTTCCCCCTCTCCTGTAAAGTTGCGCAAGTGTGACTTAGGCCCATCTGGCTTTGAAGACAGAAATATCCGATTCGCATACAAAAAATAATAATTCAAGGAAAATCCAAACCGAGATAATTTTTTTTTTGGAGGCCATTCAGAATGTGCCTACATCAGAATTGCATGGTTTATATGTAGTACTATATACAATTTACAGCACGAATACCGTAGTCGGTGATATGAGTTGTATATAACTCACGGAACTTCTTGAACAAACAAGGCGTGAGTTAAATACAACTCGTATGATCTTTATCTAGATGTATCGCCAGTAGAACATCGATGTTCCCCAATATATCGATATATTTATTATGTAATTAAAAAAACCGCCATGGCTTGGTTCCCCATCTTTAGACTACTTTATATGATTTTGTTCGTCTTGAAGTGCTCTCTCAACCTAAGTTTCCTATGCCGCAATTGTACTTTAGTCAGGGACCGACTTACAAACTTAGGGGCCCAGGGCAAAAGAATATTAGGGGGCCCCTCGACGTACCTCAAACTAAAATTGCTAAATTTATGTATAAGCACACCTGGCAAAATAACGTAATCAATCAGCTGTAATGAAAATGTAAATATTGCAAAAAACTTATTTTTTTAAAACCCCGAGAATTTAAATTAACCTTAATATATGGTTTCTCTCAATACTTCACAACAGTTTCTTCATACTTTTCTGGTTCTGTTCTTCCCTTTTATATTTATTTTAGTTGAGCCAGATTCGCATGCTCTACCCATTTTATAGTTATCAAATCCCTAACAATTATAATATCAGAAAATTTGGAATAGGTTGAAAGTATCAGTAAACGTCAAATATCTAAGTACAATTCGTAAACCCAGTTTGTTTACGGTCCTGGCCATGAATTGAACTTTGCAAGTGATCCAAAGGGCGTCATGAACGTGCAGGAAAAGTGAAATCAATTGGATAAAATAGTAGAAGTTTTACAAAAAATTAACAATTGATTTTAAAAAAATTATTAAATTTAATTGATTAAAAAAATAATTGGATTTTTTAAAATTTATTTTTAACTTTTTCACATTTTGTTAGCTTTATAATATTTTTTGGGGGCCCTGGGCCAGTGCCCCGAATGCCCTGCCGTAAATCAGTCTCTGACTTTAGTGAGATATTTTAGTGACGAAGTAAAATCTTCTACAAATTGTCTGCTTTCCATTCCACGCTATTTTCACACACATGGTTTAAGCTATCAACTCGTCAAATGAAATTGTCGAACTCGTCGTTCTCTCCCATTTAAAACACACACTCGCCTTGACCCATCGATTAAAACAAGTCAGCGTATAGACTTGACTCCTTTTCTTCCCACTCGGTACAAACTTCGAGCATGAATGGACTGTAGTAGACATGGTTCGCACAGTCCTTAAAAGTCCTTAAGAACTACTTAATTTAGGTAGGTCCTTAATTAAGGGCCCTTAAAGTCCTTAATTTTCAACGAAGGTCCTTAATTTTTGTCAAACATGAGTTTTTTTTTACTAATTCACATGGGTGGTATTTTTTCATTTCTAACCCGAAATTCCAAGTTTTTTAAATTTTCGGATTCCAGAATTCGGGTGCATTAAAAATATCGGAAAGTAGAATTCTGGATTTTACTTTGATCGTGTCCACACTTTGACCGTTATACACAAGTGTAAATCGGCAAGGCGTCAGTAGACGGAGTTAGTGACAGAAAAAAAAGTGCACATTTTTTATATCTTTTGCCCGATTTTTTAGTCAATGGTATTTCATTATCATACACGACATTTCATCGTTAGAAAATCTCAGCTCATTTGTTGTTTTGTGAAGAATCGAAACTCATTCTAGAAAATCGGGGAAATTCACAAGAATGTAGCATCTTTAACATTTCTGCGCCAGAGTGGTACCCTGCGCCAACTTGCTACGAAACCGCATTTTACATGCGATTCTGTACCAATTTTGCACGAAAAAATTACGATTCTCCGCCAACGGCACCAACAAATATAAGAGGTCCTTAAAAATTCTCGAGAAGTCCTTAAAAAGTCGTTAAGACCTACTTAATTTTTACTTTTGAAAATCTGTATGAACCATGGTAGAGATAGAGAGAACATGACGTCATAATCGTGAAACCAACATATCAGACCGAATGGCCTCAAACACGTAACTTCTTTTTAAAATTATGAATTAAAAAATACTCGCGTTTGGCTGATGAATTGGGAAATGTGTAACAACGAAAATTTATGAATGGAATGACGTAATTAACCACGTGTCTGAGGCCATACATGTTGGCCTCACTGTGATGTTAGCGAGATTATAACATTATGTTTTCTCTACTATGAAGGATCCATGTTCGAAGGGTACAAAGGTCAGAGGGGGGATAGTGGATTAATAATAATAACCAACCAATAATTAATTCATAATAACCAACCAGCGGCATACTTTTCCTACACGATGGTAGGTCATTTATCTCCATTTCCTGATTAACCCTGAAGTTATGAGGCTTTGAAATATTAACACTGCCAATGACCACATAGTAAAATACGTTTATAGCGATACGCCGTATATTACAATGTGAAATGCAAATTAAGTTTGGATTTCTATTGCAGTCCACGTTAATATAACGATTCCGGATATAAAGATCAAATTATGACGGTCCCTTGAGCATCGCTTTATGCTGTTTTTACTGTGTGTGTATATATATATAATGTTTATTATTTAGATTTGCAGTCGTTATAGTTATAGACAGTTTCAGTTAGGATGGTATCAAACAAAGGCTGAGTTCACATCTTTTATTGTTCAGGACATCATAGCAAGACCTCCTAGCTTCGGGGTTACTTCGGGAATCTGCGTATAATACAGAATACTTTGAGAAGGAGAATGCACCTTGGACACCTCTGATTGGTTCATGTCAGTTTTAGTTCGCATTTTTAGGTTTAGGTTTGGATTTTGAAGTGGCTTGGGAGAGAAAGTAGTCACATGTGTAATGGTGACTCATCCGAAATCTAAGAGTGGGATATTGCCTCTTGAGATTAAATATGTTGGGTGCTTTGGTACTGGGAAAAGGGGGTGATATCTAAAGTTAATTAAAGTAATGGTATAAATTTATAGTGGGGATACGAGTTTTAAAATATCTTACATATATATATATATACATAATGCAGTGTTCACTCTAGGCGTTTTTTGAAGGGCGGTCCGCCCTGCCCGCCCTTTTTTCATCTTGGTAGCGCCCTTATGCCCCTTTTTAAAAAATGCCGCCCTCTTTTGAAAAAAATCCGCCCCTTTTGCCCTTTTCAGTCAAGTACAAGCGTCTTTGCTTTCCTACATGTCTTTAAAAAAGGCATCGATTAAATTTTTTTTGTGTGTAAATTGGAATTAAGTTAATTATGACAGTAGAAAAACTCTTTTTTAACTACGCGTGTTGTGCAATCGTGAGGATTCCGATATTTCGAGCACGGAGCATTCTACGAATCCTATTGGTTGCATGTGCCCACATATGAAATGCTTTTTTTTCTGTGTTTTTTTTAAAGAGAAGATGGTTTGGGACGTATTTGCAAGATTATGCATTTTTTTGTTACCAAATTTTGGATTTAAGTAGCTTTTCATCAGTTTTGTAAGGAGTCTGATTAGGACTACTTACAGATTTGGTTTTTAGGGAAAAATTAATTTTTAAATGTAAAATTAGAGATAGGCCTCGAACCGTCAACACTAGCCCAATATGTAGCTCTAGAGCAATGTCAACCGACAAATCGGAACTTTTTTTATTTGGTCACGGGTCCGATGTGTCAATGGTGGCTACGCCCACACCAAACTTTTTTTGGAAAGTGCCCTTTTAAAAACAAGAAGTGCCTTTTCAAAAACGGGGTGCCCTTTTACTACCAACAGCGCCCTGCCCCTTTTTATTTCTAGAGTAAACACTGCATAATGATTCACGATTCATGGCCCAAAATAGATGGATTTTTCCCTCTGTGAGCATAAAAAATTCTGGGAAAAAAGATCAGAAAACGGAATAACTGTTCCGTAGAAAGAATGCAAAAGTCAAGGATGTTTTTGGCGTACAGTTATTTTCCTGTCTTGAATTTTTTTTAAAAACAATCCTGAAATTTCAAGGACTTTTTGGGTTATAATTATGAATGACAACGATGGGTATTTGTAATGTCTGGACATGCCACATTGTCTTGTGAGTAGGTGGCCTAAAATTCAATCCTTTGCGGTCGAGGAACATGTTTGATATTTACGTTATTTTTATAGAGCAGTTACACCCCGTTCCTTGCTCCGATGATACCCAAGTGATGTCATGCTTTTCAATAGTGTTAGATAAAGAACAATCAGTTCTTGTTCAGTTTGAAGAACAGAACAAAAGAACGGATCGTTATTTTTGTGACTTGAGAGTCGCATCTCGACCGCAAAATACTGATTCAAAATAAAAATTCTGTTTGGCATCTTGCTGCATGACACGGTTATTTTGAATGCAGCAAATAATATAATGAAGGCAAGAATATTTTTTCTTTAATCAACATTGCTTTCATTCCAAGGCATTTACCTCTTGAGATTGGTATTTACAATTACGCCGCGTTATTTGCGCAGCATTTTATGGGATTTTTTTTTTCATTTTCAGACGGTCCTTCCCATTTCGGACTTTCATAACGAGTTTTCTTTTTCACTTGTTTGCTTGTAGAACTACGATAAGTGGATATTATGCGCTGAGTTTGGCCTAGGGCTCATTTGGGATCGGGATCGGCCTTGTTTGAGCCTAACTTCTTTCCTGCTGTGAATGGCATGAATGCTAATAACCAGTGTTTTGGGAGGGGGTATTTGAGATGAAAGGGAGTTTGAAAATACTGATTTCAAAAGTAAATATGTGTTGTGGCAATCATCCCAATTATATCATCAACTTTTAAAAATTAATGAAATTACTACATGCTCGGAAATGCAGATAATCCATGCAGACTTGTGGTTCCCAAACGTTAATTAACCGCGTACCACTAAGTTGGCAATTCATCCCTCATGCTCTCTTCCTCATATAACTTAAATTAAAATTATTTTTTAATTTGGGTATGAAAGATTTCAACCAAAAGAGAGAAATTAATCTTGATTTTTCTTACATGCCTTTTCTTTTATTTTCTCTGCCTGTTGAAGCTCTGCCTCAAATCTTGCAACTCAATTTACACCTCCTTCCAAACGTCACACACTCTCAGAAATTGAAGTTCAGCTACTAATCAGAGGATTGGTGGTTCGAATCCGTGAAATGGACTTGACATAAAAAAGTAGTGATCTTGCGATCGGAGGGTTGCCAGCTTCGCTACAAAAATACTAGAAAGTCGTCCAGAATATCCAACAAATTATACTGGCGTGTATACGGGACTGGTGCACGATAAATCTGATCGGGATCCAAAGTCCCGACGTCTATTGAAGGCGTTGGGTGCCAGTTCAGGTGTTTCCTCGTCATCTGACCATGGTTCTAAAATAACGGGGTGCATGTATGAATGTGTATGTGTTCCCAGGTCTTTCCTTCGAGATTGACCCCGAACCGTCGCCAATAGCCCACTGTGCAGCTCTAGTGCGACGTTAATTAACATAACCAAACCAAAACCAACTCAGAAATTGAATAGTTTATTTCAAAAACCAGTTAACAGACTTTTTTTGTATTTTATTTTTTACGGAATCGGAATCTCGTATGGTAAACTCATTTTTGTCTAATTCATCCAAATTTCATTCCGTTTTATGGATTATTTTTCACAGTGAATATTGAGTTTAGTGCAGAAACCAGACAATCGGCATTAGATAGCATGTTGAGCGTAAATGCAAAATTAAATCGTTTGTTTTGACGGGTGAATAAAAAAAATGGATTTTTTTACGGAATCAGAATCTTATGTAGAAAAATAAATATTTTTGTGTAATCTTATCAATTGTTAAATCAAATTAACTTTAAAAATGTGCGTTTTTACAGTAAAAACTTATTTTATTGCAGAAACCAGCTAAGTGAAAAATTAAAACAAAAAAATTAAAGTAAGGAATAAATGTTATAATCTAATTATAGGCAACATGCACTTCGAGAAGATGTTGACTAATACTCTACATTTTTTTTAAGCCAAAATCTATATTAATATCAAACATGTCGCTTGTCTGGTTCCTGCGCTAAACTCAATCTATATTAATAGAAAGATAGAAAAACTTTTTCTTTGTTTCCCGAAAATTTGAAAAGTACACTTGTGTGGTTTCTGAAATAAATGATTCAATTACATTCTCATTTTTGAGCATTCCGCGATCGTCAATGCTACTTTCGTCAATTTTGACAATCGTTTCGTCATCGAATCACTTGACTTTTGACGAAACAAAATCTTCAATTTTTTTAACGAAAGTAATTTACTCCGATTCCTTTTCGGTTGTATCAGCTTATTCTGTTCTAATCTTGGTTCTTATTTGTATATTGCCATAATTCAAATAAGCTTTAACTATGCAAATATTATTTACTTAAATAGTTAATGCCCTAATTATGAAAAGAAAATTGTTTACATTTATTTCGGGAGGGGTTCCTTATTTGTTCGAAGTCACGCACGCTATCGACGGAGCCAGAAAAGCTTTTATGAATTGTCTGCTCATACGTGTAGCACATATGAGCCCTCTAGTTTCAAAGCCAGATAGATCGTTTTTTTTTTTTTGATTTTTCAGATTATGATAATTATTTTTAGTATCTCAAAAGTAATACTTATACAGAGCTCAAATTTAGTTAAGACCTGTGTCTATCTAATTCTAATTTGTAAATAATAATAATAATACAGGGTGGCAACATTACCGGGAAATCAGGGAATTATGGAAAGTTTTAATTCTAAAAATATCAGGAAAAAGTCAGGGACATTTAAAAAAATTCACAAAAAATCAGGGAATTCTTCAAATTTGGATCATTAAAACGGCAATTATCGTCTATTATGCCCTCCATTCTGGGTAATTAAATTGTCAATATTTCCTTTTAGTTCTGAATAAGAACTTTAAAAAACAAAACATGGTTATACGCATTTTCATATTTTCAGTTTTATTTTTGTAAAAACGTGAAACACTGCTGGTGGGAGAAGCAAAAGCAAAGTGTGTTTAGATTGTAAGCAACATGTGAGGGGCTAATGAATATGGGATTTATTGAAGACTGGAATAGGGAATATGAAGCATATAAAATATTTAAAATTATCTACAAAAGAAATAATTTGAAAAAAAATTGGTTTTTTTTTTTTTTGCATTATCTGCTTCCAGAGAACATGTTTAATTACTATTATGTCTGTCGCAATTGCATAATTTGTGTTGTATCCATAAATTATTTTTTTAACTGTCAATAAGTATTGCTTATAATTTTTCATTTATAATGCATTATATTTATAGTATTATTGTAGCATGGGTACTTTGTTTCTATACAAAGCATGTGTTGCAACATTTCTTAATGAAATTGCAAAATCAGGGAAATTTTTGTGACCCCATCAGGGAAATATCAGGGAACTTTTTTTCCAGAATGTTGTTGCCACCCTATAATAATTCCATAAATAAAATTCATTAGTATTAAAATGATCTGGTTTTGAAACCAAAAAAACAAAATTAGAACCAAATGAGCTTATACCACCTGAAAGGAATCGAGAGTAAACAAATAACTTTTAAAAAATTGGAAGATTCTTATTTCGTCAAAAGCCAAGTGATCCGATGACGAAACGATTGACGAAAGTGAACGATCGGAAAATGCTCAAAAATGAAAGTGTTACTTCTGAGAGTGCAAATTCAGTCTTCAGTTACAAATTCATTTTCCCCAAGCCAGTAGGTGGTGTTGTGTTTGGTGTTGTTAAATACCGTCGCACTAGAGCTGCACAGTGGGCTATTGGCGACGGTTCGGGGTCAATCTCGAAGGAAAGACCCGGGAACACATACACATTCACACACATTCATACATGCACCTCGTTATTTTAGAACCATGGTCAGATGACGAGGAAACACCTGAACTGGCACCCAACACCTTCAATAGACGTCGGGACTTTGGACCCCGATCAGATTTACCGTGCACCAGTCCCGTATACACGCTCCCAAGCCAGTAGGAATAACAGTTACTTTGTGGTCTTGTACAGAAATCAGGTGTTAGAATGGGCTGAACCGTCGAATCGAGGCTCGAACCACAAGTGAGGTTTTAATTGTGAACCAGTTTCCCTCAATAGTGCATACTACCTGCCACCCCCCTCAAAGCCGGCGCCATTGTACCTGCGATTTAGACATGGCTATTCTCAGAGCGAGTACAATATGGTACGCGTCGTAAAACCCAGTGTCACATTCTTTGGAAGCCGCATTTTTCTTCCCGTGTTTCGCATTGGGAGAAAGCTATATTTTGCGGTACATGTTATTGTGGCTGTAGCTGTATGCAGTGTTAGCTGAAATTTCAAGTCAGCCTTTTGTAAGTAGGAATAACAATCTTTGCATATTTACAGTATTTCAAAAGTAAATAAAATACACTGTTAAAAGTGTATTGAAATTCTTCTTTGACCTTCTTTTTGCATGTTATCTTGTATGATTACCGGTAAACGCGCCATTTTGAATTTCATGCAGTTGATGCATTATGAATTTAGTGGGATTTTTTTTTCAAATACTTTTTTAGAATTAGGGTCCGATTTAGTTTGGTTAATTAACATCGCACTAGAGCTGCACATTGGGCTATTGGTGACGGTTCGGGACCTAGTCTCGAAGGAAAGACCCAGGAACAATGCCTCGTATTTTTTAACCATGGTCATATGACGAGGAAACACCTGAACTGGCACCCAACGCCTTCAATAGACGTCGGGACTTTGGACCCCGATCAGATGTATCGTGCACCAGTCCCGTATACACGCCGTTAATTTCTGCGGATGGTCTGGACGACTTTTCTAGTATTTTGTAGCGAAGCTGGCAACCCTCCGATCACATGATCACTACTTTTTACTTTTCTTTGTCAAGTCCATCGCCTGGCATCGAACCAGGAACATACGTATTCCCAGTTGACGCCTTTAACCGCTCAGCCGCGGCGACGGTTCGGTACCTATTTCGATAGAAAGACCCGGGTACAATGCCTCGCATTTTTGAACCGTGGTTAGATGACGAGGACAACACCTGAGATGGCACCCGAAGCAACTTCAATAGGCGTCAGGACATTGGACCCCGATCAGGGTTTCAAAGTCCCGACGTCTATTGAAGGCGTTGGGTGCCAGCTCAGGTGTTGTCCTCGTCATCTAACCGTGGTTCAAAAATACGAGGCATCGTTCCCGGGTCTTTCCGTCGAGATAGGCCCCAAACCGTCGCCAATAGCCTACTGCAGCTCTAGTGCGACGTTTTTAACCAAACCAACCAACCCGTATATACGTCAGTATAATTTGTTCGATGTTCTGGTTGGTTTATTAATTACGTCGCACTAGAGCTGCACGGCGGACTATTGGCGACGGTTCGGGGCCTATCTCGATGGAAATACCCGGGAACGATGCCTCGTATTTTTTAACCATGTAGGATGTTCTGGACGACTTTGTAGTATTTTTGTAGTGAAGTTGGCAACCCTCCGATCGCAAGATCCTTTTATTTGTCAAGTCCACCGCACGAGCTCGAGCTAGCAATTCTCTGATTACCAGCTGAACGGCTTTATCCACTGGCAATTGGGGGGGGGGGGGGTAAATAAATGCTACTAATAAATAAAACGTTTCGAAATGCTACTAATAAATTAAACGTTTCAAAAATGCTACTGATAAATAAAACGTTTCTAAAATGCTACTAATAAATAAAACGTTTCAAAAATGCTACTAATAAATAAAACGTTTCGAAATGCTACTAATAAATTAAACGTTTCAAAAATGCTACTGATAAATAAAACGTTTCTAAAATGCTACTAATAAATAAAACGTTTCAAAAATGCTACTAATAAATAAAACGTTTTAATAATGCTACTGATAAATAAAACGTTTCAAAAATGCTACTAATAAATAAAACGTTTCAAAAATGCTACTAATAAATAAAACGTTTCAAAAATGCTACTAATAAATAAAACGTTTCAAAAATGCTACTAATAAATAAAACGTTTCAAAAATGCTACTAATAAATAAAACGTTTCAAATATGCTACTAATAAATAAAACGTTTTAATAATGCTACTAATAAATAAAACGTTTCAACAATGCTACTAATAAATAAAACGTTTCAAAAATGCTACTGATAAATACAACGTTTCAAAAATGCTACTAATAAATAAAACGTTTCAAAAATGCTACTAATAAATAAAACGTTTCAAAAATGCTACTAATAAATAAAACGTTTCAAAAATGCTACTAATAAATAAAACGTTTTAATAATGCTACTAATAAATAAAACGTTTCAACAATGCTACTAATAAATAAAACGTTTCAAAAATGCTACTAATAAATAAAACGTTTCAAAAATGCTACTAATAAATAAAACGTTTCAATAATGCTACTAATACACGTTAGAATTTTATTTAGAGAACATGTATTTTTGGCTAGGGGCTCCTCATTTATTCGGTCACGCACCCTTGGGTTTATGAGTACCAATTCGGATAACTTTTTTTCACCAAACTAACTGTTCTTTTGTTACCTGTTGTTCAAATTGCACAAGAACTGCATGTTCTTGAACAAACAAAAAAAAAACTTTTCTTTCGTTAGCTTGTTCTTTGTCTAATAAATTTTGATGTATCTCTTGGATATCAACATATTTTATGAACCCTGCTGTTCTCCTGAATGCAAGGTGAATTGAACTGAAATATTCTTACTGGAATGACACATTTAATATTAGGAACCGTCGCTTATTACGAAGAATGAGAGGCTCGCAAGAACTAACAATTGATCGAATCGACCACAATATTTCCCTCGAAGGGAGAAAAGGGTGACCAGAGGTCCGGGTGGTTGCTGGTTTATTATCTTTAATGTTAGTATACCGCTCGGTAAAGTCAGAAAAAAATTGTTTTATCTCGAGTGGAAAGATTTATGTAAATTAAACAATAGCTTTCTGCTGTACAATATGTAAATATATTTCAAGGTGGCAACATAATCTGGAAAACCGGGAAATCGGGGAATTTTTGAATTCTGAAAATATCAAGGAATATTTGAAATTTTCACAAAAAATCAGGGAAATTTTCAAATTTGGATCATTAAAACGGCAATTGTCGTTTATTATGCCCTTTAATTTGATTAGCTTATGTGTCAATATTTCATTTTAGTTCTGAAAGAGAATTAAAAAAAAAAAAAAAAAAAACATGGTTATGCGCATTTTCAGTTTTGTTTTTGTATAAATGTGAACACAATGGAAATGGAGAAGCAAAAGCAAAGTGTGTTAGACTTTGATTGTAAGCAACGTGTGAGGGGCTAATGAATATGCGATTTATTGAAGATTGGAATAGGAAATAGGAAGTATATAAAACATTTAAAATTATCTCCAAAAGAAATGCTTGGAAAAATTTGCTTTTTTTTTGCATAGCAGCTTCCAGAGAACATGTTTAATTACTATTATACCTGTCGCAAATGTATAACTTGTGTTGTATTCAAACATTATTTTAACTGACAATAAGTATTGCTTATAATTATTTATTTATAATGCAATATATTTATTGTATTATTGTAGCGTGGATGCTTTGTTTCTATACAAAGCATGTGTTGCGGCATTTCTTAATGTAATTGCAAAATTGGGGAAATTTTTGTGACATCATCATGGAACTTTTTTTCCAGAATGTTGTTGCCACCCTGTATTTATGTGTTAAGATGGTTTCCTATTATACTCCAGTCGAATGTGTGCTGGTCCTTTGCAGGGTTTAATGAAATAACCAAAAGCGGGTCAAATCCCGATGCGTTGTTTATTAAGTGACGATCCCTAACAAGAATACGCTATCCCAGTCCATATTTTTCCAATTTCATCCCACCTCCAATTCGATTCGCCTGGATTGTGTCCACTGAACTCTAACTGTAACTGCTGGAAGGTTCAAACTTTGTTTCCTCTACGGGCGCGTTGAAACCAATTGAAAGCTGCCATACTGTGCCCCAACATTTTTTAAAAAATGATTTAGTGGTGTTTTTTATTACCAAAGCATTGTAGAAGTATTAAATATACATAAATATTATATTTTCTTCTTATAGAATTAATTTTTATATTGCCAAACAGATAGTTTTAGCTCTTGCTTTTTAACTACTTCTACTTTGACTTGCAAATGACTCCCTATTTTAATAGCAGATTACATTTAAAATGGGTTAAAAAAGAAAAGAAAAAAAACTTACCCAAAAATAATATATGTCGGCGTATTTTAACATGAAAAATATACGAAATATTGCGGTATCAAGAAAAGTGTGTCCCATCATGGCGGCCTCCATATCGGCTTCAAGTCAACAAAATGCCTTGTTCTATCTAGAAGTTACAGTTAGAGATCAGTGATTGTGTCTCGTGAGACACAGCGCGAGCTCTGCAATGTTAATCCTTTGCACTCGAGTGTCGCTTTTAAGTCACCAAAATAACGACGTGTTATTTTTTTTTCTCAGTTCTTCAAAATGAAAGAGAGCAACATTTTTCAGTTTCAAAAGTTACTCTTTCAGAAACTTTAATAGAAATAACTTTTGTCATCTAGAAGATCTAAAACTTTTTTCAGAGTGAAATTACTCACAATCCCTCTTTTTCTTTCTTTTTTTGATACATTTGGCAAATGTCAAAAACCACTAAATACATGTTTGGTTTAATTAGATTAATATGCAGCTGTATGCATAACTTTTTTATTTTTTATAATTATTCAACCTAAACGTAAAAAAGAACATCTAAAGAATACTACCTTTAAAAAAATAACAGGAACTGGATATTTCTGATACAAAAAAATAACGTAAATATCAAACATGTTCCTTGACCTCAAAAGAACATTCGACAAATATTTCAGTGGACAAATCTAAAACTCCGATTCATTTCTATATCCCCATTCCCTTTCCGCCAATAGCCCACTGTGCAGCTCTAGTGCGACGTTAATTAACAAACCCCATTCCCTTTCAACTTGTTAACCCTTTGCACTGCGCTGTCTCCTCTTAGAAGACAATATTAACGACCAGTTCTTTTGGTTCCCTGTTTTATTTAGACTAAGCGAGAACAGCGTGATCGTGTGTTTAAAATAAACATCATTTTTTTTTTTAAATTGTTCTCTTGAAGACCTAAAACAAATTATGATTTTTCCTTCTAAGGAGTTTACCCCCCTATGAGCATAGAAAATTCTGGGAAAAGGAACAGAAAGAGAATGAATAACTGTTCCGTAGAAAGAACGCAAATTGTCGAAAGATGTTCTTGGGGCGCAAAGGGTTGCTGTTTCCAGAATTACTAGTTGAATAATAACAAAATTGTTAATTTTTTAAGAATTGTATGCAATTAACTAGGTAATTAATAAATTATGGATAATTAATGGCTTTTTACTAATTAGCATTTATTTATTTTTATATTAGGTAAATGTGCTGGGTTTGGAATTAGTTGAGCCCCCCCCCCCCCCCCCCCCATCCCATAATTTTTGAATTGCTACGCCACTCTCTATCAGCACAAAAATTCTAACACAAAGAACTGTTCCGTTGAAAGAATCTTGCAGCCCCAAACCAGATTATGATTTTCCCTTTATGGTTTGGTTTTGTTAATTAACGTCGCACTAGAGCTGCACAGTGGGTTATTGGCGACGGTTCGGGGTCAATCTCGAAGGAAAGACCCGGGAACACATTCATACATGCACCTCGTTATTTTTAGAACCATGGTCAGATGACGAGGAAACACCTGAACTGGCACCCAACGCCTTCAATTGACGTCGGGACTTTGGACCCCGATCAGATTTATCGTGCACCAGTCCCGTATACACGCCAGTATAATTTGTTGGATATTCTGGACGACTTTCTAGTATTTTTGTAGCGAAGCTGGCAACCCTCCGATCGCAAGATCACTACTTTTTTACTTTTCTATGTCAAGTCCATTTCCCGGATTCGAACCACCAATCCTCTGATTAGTAGCTGAACGCCTTACCAACTGAGCCTCTTTCCCTTTATGAGCATAAAGAATTCTAGTAAAAAAAAAGGAACTGTTCCGCAGGAAGAACGCAAATGGTAAAGATGTTCTTGAAGTGCAAAAGGGTTAAATTTCAAATCGACAACTGCCCGTTTTTAATTTGCGACTGCCCAATTAAGCCACGACTACTGCCCGTTAGAATAGCTGCTGCCTTGGCCACTTAATTGAGGTCATTTCGAGAGGATTCCGCGAACGATTGTTTCTGTCCAAGAGACCGCTTTCCAGAATTCGATGCCGCTTTTGTTTTGCTGGAACAGAGACACTGTCTCCTCGACCATTGTCTTGTCGATCGCGAAAAGAATGAAATGGGGAAAAGCAAGAAGAGTGGTCCTCCTTATAAGGGGAGGGCACAGTTTCTTCACCTTGATCGCCATCTCAAGGACAGCAGAGTTCGGAGGTCAGACGAGAATCATGTGTAGATCGACTGTTGCCCTAAGGGGAGGCAGGTATCAACCTAGGTATGCAGCTTGTTAGCCCGTTGTCTGACTATCCTACCTGAATCTTGGTTGGGGGCATTTGCGAACTTTGCTTATTGTCGTCGATATTTGAATGCGCAACCTTCTTCTATTGATAATGATTTCCAACACTTCAGCTCGCGGAAGGAAGAAAAATTAAGTAGTGAAGTAGGGGGGTTTCAGTTATATTGTAATCTCTTGATTTGTGTCGGTGTTTAAAAGCTGGATTTTGTAAATATTTTAGCGATGTAGCTGAAGTGACAAAGCCAATTTTAGCTTTTTCAAAAACGTTTTAGTATTTATAAGATGTCGATATTGAAATAAACATATTTAAATTTAATTGCACTTTTATTAAGATTGTTATATTCTCCATATGTTTTTTTTTTACCAAACTTTAAAAAAAGCAGTTTTCAGAGTACAGGCATTATTATATTACCTTTAATTTTTATTTTTAAAAAATCTATGTTATCCAATATTTACTATTTATAAATTATTCAGATTTTTTTTAGATGAAATCAAAACTTTCTAGATTTTGTGTGAGTTGGTGATGGGGGAAGAAAGATTGTTACAGCTTGTGTGCCTAGGTGGTTTAGAGTGTTACTCTCAGAGTTAATGTAACATGTAAAATAAGTTGTCAATTATTTTTAAATTTATGAGAAGTGAAGGTGATTATTGATTGGCCTCATATTTTATACTATGAGTGTTGGTGGCATAGGCATAGAAAAAGAGTGGGGACTCCCAAATTCAAAACTTTCTATTAATATTCTACATAATACCTTAAATGCAACAAAATGTTCATATAATATATAAAAATTATGTTAATCCTAATTTTAAATAACTTGTTAATTAATGGATAATTACTTATTAACATAATTGCTAATTAATTTTTTTTATTGGTAAATATTCTGGATAATGGAAGGACAAGGGTTAACCTAAATTGAGCCTAAAGCAATTGAATGTTTATACATATCATAGCTTCCATACATAGCTTCCTCTTCAACTTAGGTTGTCCCATAATTGTTAGTAGATATTTGTAGCAGCTTTCATAAATTGTTAGTAGATATTTGTTTGAATGTGGTATTTTGCACCACCATATCCTGTCTTATCATCTGCGATATTCAAAATTAGAACCTGGTCAATTAAGGCTTAAAATAACATTACCGAACAATATTTTCTGTTGTCAGTAAACATGCAGGGTTCCCACTGGTCCTTAAGAACTCCTTATTTTTGTTTTGCATTTTTAAGAGCCCTTTAAAGTCCTTAATTTTGACCAAGAGTCCTTAGAAACTCCTTATTTTTTCTCCTGCCAAAGAAACATTTTTTTTTTTTAGTAGTTCCTTTAAAATTTCTTGCTTTCAGTTTATTTTACTTACATTGGCAATCTATTACTTGTAGCTGTTTTTACATGAGATGCTCGAATGCTATTTATTTTCTCGCTTCAATAATGAGTTAGTGAATGCATTTATTATTCTTTGCAAATGCATATTTAACAGTTGGCAAAGAAATCAAACAAGATTATGAACAAATTGAAAAAGTAATAACTTGAAGTCAAAGAATGAGGTTCTGTTAAGATACCTTTTAAACATAGCATTACATTTAAAAAGTCATTTTTAAGTTAATATGAAAGTTGATTGTTCTCATAATTTGTTTAATTTTTCTTACTTCAGAAGCAGAGCGATAAAAAAGGGTCCTTAAAAGCTTGTTAATGTGTAAATGTAAGCTTGTTAATATGTAAATGTAAGCTTGTTAATGTAAATGTTTCTGCGTAAAAAAATGTGGTCTTGGTGTAAAATCTTTTATACCAGAAATGGGATAGCAGATAGTTTCATAAAACGTCTTAAAGCTGGCCATATCACATTGCATAGAGATGTCATGTGTAAATTAAAAAAAACGTTTCAAAACTGATAGACCTTTGTAAGAAAGGACATATTCAAAACTGATGACAGAAAATCCAAAATATTTGCTTCTGGGGTATCATTTAGCTCCATTTTTTAATAATAAAATCTTTACAATCATTATTATATTATCATTAGTGTTTGATTTATATTTTAATTTGGTAAGAAACTAATTAACCCTTTCAGCCCCAACTTTTTTGTTGTAGTAAAAAACATTTTTTTTTCTTTTAAATTATGTTTTCTAGTCATCTAAATGTGGCACCTAATTTTTTTACAGAATTTTTGTATTACTCATTTAGAAAATTAAAAGCATCATATAGAATCAATGAAGCATTCTTTAAAGCATCTGATTTCCATTTTGAACTATCAGGCTTAATTAAGGCATTTCATGCTAAAAATATATACATTAGTTATTAACAAAAAATAGTTAAATATTAAAAAAAATTAACAAAAATCACAAAGCCCAAAAAAAAAACCTTGCTAAATATAGATAAAATTGATGTAAGCCTCAATACTTTCGATTTGATGATATCGTGACATCGAAATTAATGTTATAAGCTTCATTGAAATAAATTCTGTAATATTTAAAGAAATTGTTTAGCTGAGTTTATGTTTTCTATTATAGGATTTGGAAGAGGCACTTATTGATGAGGAAAGTGTCACACTTGCAGACATTTTTGCTAGACTATTAAGATATGTTTCTGAAGATTCAGATATTTTGTAAGTACCAGTGTTTCTTTTCTCCTCTCCGTATATCAATGGTTTCCATCCTGTGGTATGTGCACCGCTTGTGGATTGTTTACCATATAATTTCACTGTATTCTTGGCACAGACCATTACATAAACTGGACCGCTCATTACCGGTTTTCGGATAATAGTTAACTACACAAATTGAAATCCACCATTTAAAACCCCAGATATACGATTTTTAGCACTATGATGTGTTGCTATTTTGGCATAATAAATTTTCAAATTGAATAGAATTTTTTAAAGCGTTATAAATAATAGTTATCCATGTAAATATGGTTCTATGAATTACTCACTCTTATGAACTTTAAAAAGGTTGAAACCAACCAATAAACACTTTAACGGTCTTAAAAGAGCTTCTGGGGTAACTAATGACCCTGTTCAAATTGTGTAAAAGCCCAAAAACACTTGCAGCAAATGTTCTTTAATACATCTATACCATAGAGGAGAGAGAATCTGCAATTTTTTTTTAATACGAGTAGACTAACCTTTCTTAATTTCTAAAGAAGACAATAATAACTTTATTCAGCAATGCATCCAATTATATGACATTTTACATCCATGTCTTAGCCGGGATTCAAACCTGGACCCATGGCATCCTAGTTACTATTTGCACTGTGATTTGTGTCAGTGATTTGACCAAACCTAATTTCTAAATTAAAAGCGATAAAATAAACTAGCTTTATGCCATATTTATTTGTAAAAGAAAAAGATTTTTTTTGCTTAATAATAACCCCTTTTCATATTTGTTAGCCTTATTTTTTTATTTGTGCCTTAGATGCAGTCTGCCATGCATGTTGTACTTGATTATAAAGCTTTTTTAGTGTGGTTTAAAAGTTATTGAAAAAAAAATTGCAACCTTCGAAAAAAAATTAATATTGCTAACTTTTAAAACAAAGTTGTTAATTACCTACTAAAATAGATTTTTAATAAAATAAGATTAATAACTTTTGTACTGGCAACTTTCCCAAAAAATTGTAAAATTTATTTTCATTCGAAATATATTGTGCATCATAAGTACACATTTCTGGGGTTAATAGTAAATTTGTAATTTTGTATTGGAAATTTTTTGGAAAAGTATGTATTAGTCCTTGAAAATAAGATATATGCCTTCGAATAATATTTGAAATTTATTTTTCATTAAAATATGTAAGTGGTATTAATATTTTACATATGTTCTATCTGAATTTAGTTTTATATGTTTCCAATTAATATAATACTTGTCAGTTGTTTTATTTTAGAGGTATATGAGGAGCAGACATTCAAAATGTATTTTGTCCAAAATGTCTTTAAAATTAGATTATTACATTACTGAACTTGCCTTCAAATTTTCTATCGAACTACACTATTTGATTCGATGAAAATATGTTTGGTCCCATTGAAATTAATGGGACTATCCAAAATATAATGTTCTAGCATAATTTTTTTAAATTTTTAATGGTAATTTTATTCTTGAAAAAAATAATTTAAAATTAAAGTTTTGTTTTATTATTAATCAGGTACAAGCAGGGCCTATTCTAATGGATAAGTCGTGAATTAAAAATAAGCAGTAATAATTTTGAAATCGTCAGTCATGAAATTTAACGAGTTGGTGTTAGTAATATGAAATAAACAGCATACAATTGAATTGATTAAAGAAATCTGACTATTTCTTTTTTTATTAAATTTTTCAAATCCTATAATCGAGTTGGGTTAAACAAAAGTCAATGTTTGCCAGCAGTACCACATATGCATGATTCAGTGTGCCGCATACGGCTTGACATTAAGGCAGCTGGATACAGCTAGTCCTGCATATCCAGAGTTTATTTATGCTTTTAAAACAGTTACAGGTTTTGATAATTCTATTTTGGATGTCGTCATCTGTTCTACCTTTGTACTCAATGTTGCACCAAGATATGAAAATGTATCAACATTCTCTATAAGTTCATTTTTAATAAGTATCTCTGTGTGTTTTTCCATTTATTCATGTCTTTAGTTCTGTTTATCTGCAGTCGGATCATTTCTGTATTTTTTGCAAGGATATTTGTTTTTGCTGTAAATCTTTTAATCTTAATGATAACTCCTTGGTGCTCATTCTCATTATCCATTCTACTGTGATTATAAAGAGGAGACCAGATAAGACACAGCCTTGTCTGACTCCTGTTTCAACTAAAAATAATTCAGTAAATTTACCATTCACTTCAACAGAATCCCGGCTATTGTTGTACAATTCATTAATAATATTAAATGAATTTTTAGGGGATAAAGATTTGTATTACACAGTCACTTTATTTATCAACATGAGTTTAACAATACTCAGCAAAATACAACTTTATATTTAAGGATTTAAAAGTTAAATTTATTGTTTGTTTTTGTAAAAATAACTTTTTTAATGTAGTTTATGTATTTTATTTTAGGATAGAAAACTTTGATTTCTATTTACGAATCTTGTTGATACATGAAAAGGCTGAAATTCCCCATTTTCTTGATAATGGAACAACATGGCATGATTTAGTTCCGGAAGAAAAGGTATTTTTAAAATTTAAGTGTTTCATTAAATAAACTTTCATGTGAATCATATTCAGTAAAAGTAAAAAATAGAGGAGCCACTCAACCAAATCAGTTTTTGTAAACAAACTTGGCGTGGAAGTTCTATAGTTACCATTGCCAATGCCGAGATATCGATGTTGGGTAAATAAGTAGGAGCAACTTCCTGCAAATTAAACCAATGCAAGATACACAATAAAAATCATACCTGACATCATTTAGGCAACGTTTTGTAGTTAGAGTCTGTTGGCTGGTAAAAGATGTTTGAAGAATTTTGATAGAACGTCAATTTACTGAATCTACACTGCACTCATTAAATAGGATACACATTTTCATAATCGATTTTATGAAAGATTAAACATGGCCTTCTAGCTTCCATCATACATCCACCAACACATGTATTCAGCCAAGTAGGAATCAAAAACCTTCTAAAGGTGTTGGTGCCCTGTTTACAAAAAATTCTTTATGGAGCTCCAAGCACCTTCAATAGCATTAGTATGCGCTCCTGTTGTAGAGTAGCCATTTACATTCAGACACTCGTAAAACCCCTCAACAAATATCGTGGCTCCAGGTAAAATAAACCTTTCAATCATATGCAGCAAAGTCTACAAAAACATTTATTTAATCCCTTTTCAACTCCGCCGAAAACCACATACAATGCCGACAAAATGGCGAAAGAAAACTAATCGATTAAAAAAAAAATTTAATTAGTGCATATACATTAAACTCATTATGGAAATATTTGCATGTGCAAATATTTAAGTTATCCTACTATAATTCTATATTTCGTCCAATAAAATTAACATTGTGCCATGTTAATTTTCAAGCTCTTCTGTGCAGGTGGGATAATAAGCAACAATCTAATATTTGATAATAAAACTACAAAAATATCACAATTTTTTTCTTTTTGTAATTAAAAGAAGGCTAGCTGTACACTAGCAACAATTGCAAATTAACAACTAAAACATCACAAATCAACTGTGGACGATTATTTAATTGCATCCAACTCAGGGCTACCAGGTCTCGGATTTTGCAATTGCATAAAAATGAAAATATCCCTAATTCATTTTTTCCACAATCCATACAAATCGCAGAATTATGGAATATTTGCCAAAGCTGTTAGTGTGGTAACGAGTGAAATAATAGTTTATGCAATTAAAAAGTTCCTCAGTGAGCAGGTACAATTTGCGTTTTCTAATATTGTGCAATTACTTTATTATAATTTTTTTTTTTTTTTATAGTTAAAGAAATGTCTTTACAATGAAATTTTGTTTGGTATTTTCAATAAATATTTTAATACTAACATCTCTTAAAACAAAAACTTTTGCAAAATTTCCATTGCATACATCAGCATGCTTTGAGTCAGTATTTTGTAATTAAATATATTTGAAATTGTCGTCATAATTATTGATTATTTCATAATTTTCAGTTATTCGCACAATTAGTACATTCTCATTAGAAAATTCTTCCAACACTAAAAAAAAATAATAAAATTTAAACTTAGCAGCATGTGTAAGCTCCTGATAACATTACATCTTCTAAACCCATTAAAAACTTAATTGTGAAATTTCAAAATAAAATATTTGCACTTAGAATCCTAGGGAAAATTCAATTTTCCTTTGGCAAAATCATAAAAAATGTTTTACAGAAATTCCCCTCAATATAACGGCAATGTTAGGCTGCAAAATATCTTCCAAAAACCGACCAAATCTTTTTTAATCAAATTCCTGAATATCTGTTTAAGATTTTTTTGCACTAACTTTATTTTCAGCCCCAAAGTAACCTAACAAGTAATCATTACAACTTCTTTTACAGTTAGGAATCCTGAAGTGGCTTATTGATCATGTTTATCAAGAAAAAGAGGAAGATATTGCTGATTTTCTGGATGAAAATTATTGTGCTGATGATCTGGTGAGCTTAAATTTTAAGTATAATTTTAATTTTATTTTTAAATATTTAGCAGTTTGATTAAAAAAAAATTATTTGTTTTAGAGAGGTATTTGTGCTGGGCAGGACGCTTTTAACAATGTTTATTGGTATCTTGATGGTAAGTATTAGAGATGTATGAGCATATTTCAGTATTTGTCCATTATAATAAGGTGATTCCTTTGACATTGTTGGTAGGCTTGTGCCATGTTTGGATATATCGCAACAGAAGTTTGGTATAAATAAAACATCTCGATTTGGATTTTGTAATTTCCAAGTTAGCAATATAGTGGAAATTATTGATGTTCAATTTCAAAAATCTGAACACAGAAATTATTCATGTTTCAAAAGTCCCCAACACAGGAATTATTAATGCTTAATTTTTAAAGTAGGCACAAATGTTATTAATGTTCAATTTAAAAGTAGACACAGAAGTGGTTTCAAACTTGGGCTTATACATTATTGTTTTTAGATTACAATTTACAATGCAAAGATTTCAATGAGGCCCTAGTAGATTCATAAAATCTTGAAAGAATGATAGTAAAAATGATCATTACTTTCTAGTAATATTTTCAAGCATTTATTTTTACTCTCTCTTTCGAACCCTCCAAGCTGCCAGTAAATTATAAAAATTTTAAAGTTGTTTTCCCTGTAAAAGAATTTGTTAGTTTGTTTAAAAAATATTTTTTCATTTTTAAATAGATTGCTTTTATTTTATACACTAAATAAAATATATATGTGAATTAAAAAAAAATATGTGTATTACTGAAAAATTGATGATCCCATGATGGAAAATTCTGGGACAGACTATTGGAGGGTTGATCTACCATTTATGATTATAATAAAATTTAAGCATACATTAAAATTGTATCAAATATATATTTTTGTGTATAATTTTATTTTATTTTTCATGTAGATTTGAGATTATATCGAGAGTTTCCTCATAAAAAGCAAAACAAAAGAGATTGGGAATGTGTTTGTCTAACCATCACTGACTGGCAGTCTTTCATCAAACAGTTTCGTAAGACAACTAATCTGCAGGAGAAAGAATTGTATTCATATTTAAATTTTCAATTGTTTCCCATTGTTGAACTTCAACTGCTGGTGAGTTTTAGAAATACTTTTATTTATAGGATTTTCTTCTGGCATTTTTTATAAATTGCATTTTAAGTAAATTTATGTTATTCATTTCAAATTAAAATATAATTTAAGTTTTTTTTTTAGTTAAAACAAGTTCCGAATCTCAATTTTTTTCAATGTATGTAAAACAAACTGAGATAAAATTTATGAAACATAAATGCTTAAAAAATATCTTGCTTTTAAATTATATATATTTTTTCTATTGGCTAAATTTGAATTATGTTAAGAATTTTTCAACTTAAAATTAAAAAATTTCAATAGACACAATATGATTTAGAATTCATATTAATTTTTTGCTCTATTAAGTTAATGATAAATTTTATTTTCTTCAATCTTTCATATTTTTTGTATTATAATTTTTCTTTACGTTTGCCAACTGTGAAATTTGAAATACAATTATTTTTAATTTTAGAACCATGTAATTAAAAAAAATTTTTCATGTGACATCACATTGTTAATATTTTTTTCTTGTTTTAGAAAAAGAAGTCCCGTCAAAGCAAAGAAGAAGTTAACAAGTATTTAAAAAAACGTGAGCGTGAAGATCTGGATGTCATGCTTGAAAAAAAGACATTTTTAGAATGTAATAATGTTTCTAACAAGCCAGATGTGAATGGTACAGACTCTATTTGTCTAGAAAAGCAAAATGGTGAAGTCCGACCTATAGAAATAAGTCCGACCTTTAAAGAAATTTGTCTTCCGGACTTTTCAGATTTAATAGAGACTAGTATAGATTGTGACAAATCTCCTGCTATGGACGATTGTGATGATCACTTGAATATTGATGAAAGTGTTTGTTCCATCAGCAGTAGTTTAGGTGGATCTACAATGGACATAAAATCTATTACTGAAGCAAATATGTGTGCTAATTCATGTTCCAGTTCTAATGCTACAAGTTGCAACAACAACCAAGATGTTAGTGTTGTTTCTTCTAATGCAAATGCTGTATCTTCTGGGAAAGGGGCGAGTTGTAATACTTCCCCCAGTGCAATCGCAACCACATCAGCTTTGCCATTGTCTCTCGAAAATACTCAAGAAGGTATATACTTTTTAATTAAAAAATTGTTTATTTTTAGGAGACTGTTAATTATAACTATAGTTTAATTCTTTTTTCTTCTAAGTATCAAGAATTTGCATTTTTAGAAACTTTTATTTCTGTTACAGACTTTGTTTTTTTTCACACAAAAAAATATTACCATAATCAATAGTAATATTTTTTTGTGTGACAGAAAAATTGAAAGCAGTTTAAAAAAAACATGTTCAGTAATCATTGTTAACAATTTGGTAACTTTAAGCATTAAAAATAAAAAAAATTCAATTTTGTCTGGACATGGTCTGTTGTTGCATAACATCAGTATGTTGAATAGGTAGTGGTTTATCAATAATTGAACAAACTTGAAACAATAGTTCTTGAATGAGATTATTCACACGCAACTGGTTTTGAGTTGAAATTAAAATAGCATAGGTAAAAACCCTTTATGTTTGTTGGTACAACCTGACATTTTGTTTTTCCTAAATGGCCTTAATTTGGATTTGTTTACCTTTTCAAGGTCCAAATGGTGTTGACTGGAAGTCGTTAGAAATATCTGATTATTTTTTGGTGTGTTCTTTCTGTTGAAGGATGTTACTTTTCTGCTCTATTACAAAATTTATTTCCATTTTTTTTTTTTGTCTGACACCTTGCCTATTATAATTACAACAGTATCCCCTATAGTTAATAAATTTTCCACCATACATGCTACACTTAAAGTAAAATATGTCTATTTCAATCTTTAATATTATTAAGAGTTGACAGACTGTATCTCATCTGACAAATAATTTATTTAAAAAAGATAATTATTATAGTCACACTGTTTAACTTCTTTCAAATATTACAATTTGACTGCTTATGACCAGGAATTTTTTTTCCAATTGATTTCTCACAATTTTAACATCATGGTTTTAAAGTAAACACAGTTAAATTAACTGCACATCCAAAGTAATTATTTGAAGGAAATTGACAAAATCTTTGCTTGAATAAAATTTGTTCTTACTAAAAATAATTTGCAGGAAATGACTTATCTTATATTCATATATTGTAAATATAAAGTAGTCGATGTATTTACAGTATTTGGCTACAATACAATTGAAAAAAAAAATCTTTTTTTTTTGCATTTAAAATGCTATTTTACCATATAAGTTTATATCTTTCAGAGATTCCTCCTATGTCAGCTATGTCCAATATGCTGGGATCTGCATCTACTCCTGCTACTACAGCATCCGTCCAACCATTACCTAGTAATATGGTGAACAAGACTTCATTCCAGATGGAGACACAATATATGCAACAGCAAAGTCAAATATTTGTATTTTCTACGGCTCTTGCCAACAAAGCTGCTGAATCTTATTTGTCCGGCCATTCTCCTTCCCTTATTGCTTTTCATTGTGCACAACCAGGAACAAAATCTTTCCTTGAAGTAATTATTTTAAATTTTTATGCCATAGATTTATATATAACTGCATGTAAGTTTTAATACAACTGTAAATTAAGAGTTTGAATGTGAGAAAGCAGTTTAATTCGTGAATTGAGGGGTAAAATTTTTTAGTTAATACTTAATAAACTAAACTCCCAACACTGGTATAGTCTAAATCTTTATCAAAAATTAGTTGGTGACAAGTTAGTAAAACTGAATAAAATTTGCAAAAAATGAAGGAATAAAATGGAAGAGGGGTTTGTGTGTGCACTAAGCTCCTTCGTATTGAAAAAATTACACTATTTGGGAAAATATTCAAAATAACAACACTTTTTCAAACAAAATTTCCTTAAAAAAGTAACAAAGATGGCTTATTTATATAATTTTATAAACCACTTTGTTTTAAGATTATATGTAAAGATATTATTGGTAACTGCAATTTTTAAGAATTAACTTTGGAAATCAAAACAGAAAACATTGCTTCTATGCAAATTCTAATGATTTTGCTTTTAACTAAATTTCATAAATTAGGTTAAAATTTTAAGATAAAATGTTTTTATCCAGAATATTCAATTAAAAAATAGGATGGTTTTATTATTAGGCAGATGAAACAATTCATACTCGATAATGACAAACAGATCTGAGGGAAATTAAAATAAAATATTGTTACATTTTTGTATCTCCTTAAACAGTTAAGAAATGAAAATTGGATGTTTTAAAGCACAGTTATGACATGAATAGTTTATAGTACACAATATGAGTAGTTTGTAGTACAAATTGTTTATCAATTTAGAAAAGATTTTCTTAATGTTAGTACCTATGGTTAGGTAAACTTTTTTATATTACAAATTAGTGTTTTATTCTTAGCAACACAATTGTTTATCAATTTAGAAAAGATTTTCTTAATGTTAGTACCTATGGTTAGGTAAACTTTTTTATATTACAAATTAGTGTTTTATTCTTAGCAACACGAGATTATGCTTAAAGTCTAGTAATACAACTTAGACATCCTGTACTACATACTCATTGTCAGTATAGCATTTACTGGTATTTCTCAACCTAGTCTGCATAAAGCAGGGTGTCCACCAACAGGGAATTATCAGGGAACTTGACCATTCTGGAAATATCATGGATTTTGGAATTGTTTTGAAAAAATCAGGGAATTTGACAAAAAAAATATTTTCAAGTTGATTTCTGGCTGTGAAACAACGTTGATTGGTTGTAAATATTCAAATATTTTCTAAATGCAATCAAAAAGGGTGAAATTACGTATTGGACTTTAAAAGTGTGTAAAAGTTAAAATTTTCTCTTTCAAGGTCGTAGAAATCGCACCGAAATGCTGATGTTTCCAAAATTTGGCAAACCAATTAGCTATCTACAATTAGATACTTGCCCGCCCACTTAATTTTAAAATTAGATCTTTGATAAAATCCTAGTAAAATTTGAATTTTTTAAGGAATAATAAGAAAAAGTCAGTCTATTTTGCATAATAATAAGGAATACTAATATATTAGAAAAAAAATTGCCGTTAAAAAAAGTATGGCATGTAGTGAAATATAAGGGAATTTCAAAATTATTTCTATGGACATCCTGATAAAGGTATAGTTATGTACACAGATTGGATTATCTTTGTAGATAAGGTTATCTGGAAATAGTTTTTTGACACAATATTCACCTAAATGTAGGTTAAAAATATTTAGAAGGTGATAAATAACAAATAACTTTTCAAAATGTTTTTTATTCAATCAATGATTTATGTATTGGGGTTTAATGATAAAATTTTATTTAATATGTAAAAAAGATTTTAAGTAATAGGTTTTCTAATTATGCTTTCTATATTTAGAAATACTATTGATATGTAGCACAAAAATTGAAGGTTAAAAAACTATCATAAATTTGGAAGCGTATATTCACCAACAATTTTAACCACAAATTAGTATATGATAAAGTGTAGCATATTTATATTGCAAAGTTAAGTTAAAATTTATATACCTCAGTTTAAGTTTTCTGTATTAATAATAATTTTTCTCTTATGATCACTAAAAAAATTTTACATTTACCAATGACAAAAGCAAGCATCTGTAGATGGACATTGTCCAGTGTAATAATCTAACAGCACAATTGAAAATTTTCAGTGAAACATTTTAAGCAAATTAATTTGATGTTGTTTTTTAAACTTGGTTCTAAGTGTCAAATAATATTCAGAATCGTTGGATAACTGAAATACCACGTAGATTTGATGAGTATGGATTTACCCAAATTAAATGGTTTCCATTCTTCAAAAAATATTGCTGAGTGAAAGAACACTTGTTCCATAAAGAGTTAAATTTCTGTTAATGTACATTATTATTTTAATGTATCCTGTAAATGTTTATATTTTTTGTACTTATAGAAGAATTTTATTTTCAGAAATATCCTCTGAAAGTCCAGCAATTTAATCGGCAAAATCCAGCTGTTTGGTTAAATGCACTTGCTCAAGGGAAACAGAGTGGACGGCAAATAAAAGCCCCAATCAATCAGTTCCCAGCACCTCACAATATAAATAATCGTTTTCCTGGACCATCCAATGCTCCCATAATGAGCCCATGTTCAGGATCTTGCAATATGCATAGTCCGGGTATGTGTTCTGCACCACGTGGACCAACACCATGGCCCAATAATTGTGGAGGACCAAACATTGGACCCCCAATGAGCAATGAGTTATGTTCACAACCATGGCCAGGACAACAATTTCCTCAAGGTCCACCTTCATCCCCAATGAATCATAGATTTCCACATCCGCAACAAGGCATGGTAGCAAGGCCAATGGGTCCTGCAGGAAGTCCAATGTTAGGTTGCATGAATAATGCTAGTGTCAGTGGAGCAGCATTTCAAAACCCAGGCCTTAATTCAATGCAAATGAATCAAGGCCTGGGTGGAGGTCCTTCGACACTAACAGGTAATGTAAACATTTCTTGACAAGTCATATAGATTTAAAGTACTAGATTTCTTTTCTTTTTTTGTAAGCTTTATAGCTAAGTAGGGGGGGGGGGGGGAAATGCTCTTGAAAGTTGTGTTTTATTCAAATTATAAATATATTTTAAATGTAGCAATTGTGTATTATAACAATTTTAATTGTTATAACATTTACAATAAAAATGCATGCATATGCGAAGAAAATTTGGTGCAAATGGAATGAATATGAAAAATCCAATCAAAGGAATATAAATCCTTTTTTTGTTGTTTTTGAAACCTTACAGGTAGAGTATTTTTTAAATGCTTATAAATAAACAGTATTATGGAATCTATAATAGGAACAATCATCACGCTAACTAGTTGCTTCACTTTTTATTTAACATATTTTACGAGCCCCAATAAGAATATTTCAAACATCCATGAAAATACAATCATATAAAATTCATAATAAAATCTCTATCATTTTGAATCATGATCAACTTTTAATTAATGCTGTAAAATTCATAAAAGTACTAGTTGAAGCATTTGTCTCATCTAAAGCATTAGGGAAAGCTTTGAAAGCATACTAAAACAATTATAGAAAAAAAAAATAAGAATGTGTTGGAAATTTAACTCTTGTAATAAAGACAAATTTACAAATAATATTTTGTTTGCCTCTCAAGAGGTGAAAGTAATGAAACATTAAATTATATTTTTAGACAAATGCAATTTGTTGTTTTTGTTAAATTCTATTGATTAGTAACAAATGTATGTTTATCCATATATTAAGTGCTTATTGCAGATAAGGGATTTGATTCACAAGAACTTTTCTAATTTCATGTTGATTTGAGGAGCTTATTTTCAAAAGGGAACGTTTTCAGTGTGAACCCATTAGAAACGTTTCCTTTTGAAAATAAGCTCCTCATTTGTGTAGTTCGTAAGTAATTACACATAGTTACTTGACCTGTTAGGGGGTCTAGTGAAAAATGACCCATGGAAGGGGGTAGCATGTGATATGTATAGGTATTCAGCTGGTAACGTAAAAGATAATTGCAGGTTGTCTAATTTAAACAGGTAAAAAGGTCGTTTTTCTTAGCACTTGAAATGGGGAAGCAGTTGAGCTAAAATGTACAATGCCTCAAATCAGAAATCGTCTGCTTTGAAGCAAGGTATTTTCTAAGAAACATCTCCATTTAGGGTCCCAACCTACGGAGAAAGTGTTATAAATGAGTCTTGTCAAAAGGAAACATGATTTGTTTCTTGTCCTTCCTTCACAATGCTTTTGTTCCCTACCACCTGTTGTAAATAAATGGTTAAAATATAATATATTAAATTATTTTTGATTATTTAATGGGGGGGGGGGGTAAATGATTAAAATAGAATATATTAAATTATTTTCCGTAATTTAATAAACTTTAATATAAAAATATTGCCCCGTGCTTTTCTTCAGCATGAAATGTAGTTAAGGCTATTTATAAATATTTAATTTAGGTTTTTTTTATTTTATATATATTGTCTAATTAATACACGTAACTAAATTATAAATTTAAGTACATGTTTATTTAAGGTGTGAAAGTTCCAGATGAAAATTTAACACCACAGCAACGGCAACATAGAGAAGAACAACTCGCAATGATTCGAAAGATGCAACAGCTTCTATTTCCTGAGCAGCAGCATATGGAAGCCGCACAAGGTGCAATGGGTCCTAATATGGGACAAGTCCAAGGAGGAATGCCTCCTCAACATGCTTCTCAAGCAAGATTTGGATCTGGGGAGATGTGTGGTCATCCTGGAATGGATCCATGCTTTAGCACCCACCAAGCTTGCATGAGTGATCATGATCATCCACCTTCAGATATGTACTTGCCAAACTCAATGATGGGGCCTGGTTTTCACCAGCAAAATTTTCCTGGTGGCTCTGCTACAGCCCAGATGGAATGGCAAAAACTCCAACACCAATTTTATGAAGAAAGGCGCAAAAAGCAAGTTTGTAGTGGTGCACCATTGCCTATGGAATCAGAAATGCAGCTAAATGTTGCTCCACAGGGGCAGCCACTACAAACCCCCCAACAACCAATGTCACAGCCTCAAACTCCACAACAGCCAAGCATAAACAGTCCTAGCCCTAGCATGGGACTTAGTCCTGGAACAAGAATGCAAGGGCCCCCTCCTCCATATCACCAGACAAATAGACGAACTATGCCCAGTCCCCATCCCGCTTCTCCTAACACTAGTTCACTCTCATTACCTTCTCCTCATATGGCATCAGGATTACCATCACCGGCTGATTCATCTAGGCAATTTCCGATTCCTACCCCTCCTGGTCCAAGATTGCCTCACCCTAGTCCTGGCCCCACTACTCCTGTTGGAAGCAGTAGCCTACATACAACTCCTCTCAACTCACCAAAACCTATGAGTACTTCTGGTCCAGGTTCAAACAGTGGAGCACTCACTAGAACACCAACTACACCATCTAACACAGCTTCAACACCTGCTAGCACACCAACTAGTTCATGTGCTCCAGTGCTGTCAAATTCTGGTCCTGCTACTCCAGCTAGCTCATGTGCTTCCAGTCGCAAACAAAGCCAACCTTGCAATAGTGATATTCAGGATTCCAATTCAGTTGGCTCAACTGCTACAGTAAACACTGAATTTGGATCATCGTGTCCTATATCAACTTCGAATAATGTGCAGGGTAAGTGGTAATATTCTATTTTGATTCACACTTTCATTTATAAAAAAAATTATTTTCATAGTTTTTATTTCATAAAATTTTATAGTTTTTATTTCATAAAATGTTATAGTTTTTATTTCATAAATGTTATTGCTATTATATCGTTGCCGTAATACTACAACTAGCAACGGCGTAGGGAGATTAAGGAATTACATATCAGTTATCTAGTTGTAGTACTCGCCTCATACCTACCCTATGTGTTTGTGTATCCATATTTATGTATATATAGAGATAGGCAGTAAGTAGATTAACAGATATATAGAGGTTATACCATGGGGTGAGTACTACAACTAGGTAACTGATAACTAATGCTTTAATCTTCCTACGAAAGTTATCTAGTTGTATAATTAGAGCAACAATATAGTAACTTATTGGGAGGGGGGAGGGGGAATATTTCTGAGTTCACTGTAGAATAAAACTCTGTAAATGAAAAGAGGCAGGGTGCTATTTTGAGCCTAAGAGCATTTTAATGACTAAAGTAAAAAAAATCTTTGCAAATACTTTTTTAAATTAGCGCAGATTCCGTTCTCAAGTATAAGAAAAAAAAAAATTTGCTACTGAAGTGAAAAATATGTGAAAAGAAATTTTCATAAAATGCTCAGGTGAATTGTAGTATTTTGAGAAGGGTGGTCCGTCTTTAAAAAAATACCTGAAGTGAACACTGATATTATGTTAAAATGAAAATTTAACAAAATTTTAACAATCATACTATATTAGTATAGTTTGACTAAATAGCTTCTGTGACGTCCCTTTGTTTATATGATTTGAATAAGACTATTGGTCCAACTCGTTAAAACTCATTTGTTGATTCTTTAAAAACCACTGTTGATGTGAATTATCCAGCCGTTAATTATTAAATGGAGCCAGACCGTATTGAAACATAATTCAAAAATAAAATATCTCCAATGTCTAATTATTTTTTAAAGAAAGATTTTTCCCTTCAAAAATAATTTCTTAAAAATTAACTAAGATATTTATTTGTATTTTTTTATAAAAAAATATACTATTTAATAATTTTGTGTAAGGATGTATATATAATTTAAACTAATTTTTTTTCATGTATTTCAAAAACAGAATACCATGCACTAATGAATTAAGATTAATTAGCATTTGTATAAATTGAATATTTTCTTTTTCAAGATTAATATGTCATACAAATAGAAAACGGAATCTCTAGATTATCTTATAATATTTTCAGGAGATTTATTTGGCCAAAGTATGCATTCATGTAATCCGTCAAAGCCAGATAACTGCACTAATCCTGGTGGGATTTGTCCTAAAGAGCCAAGTCTTATGCCAGTTCCATCTCCACAGCAAATTCAGTATTTAAATGCTTTTGATGGCCAAGAGCTTACAATCCAGAAACAACCAAACACCAGTATCAGAGATTTAGATATCATGTCACCAGCTAGGTAAGCATTTAAATTTACAATGTATATCTTTGCTCATATTGGCTTCATTTGTTTCAGACTTGAATTAATATATATCCATGCAATTCATAATTTTCAACTATTTTAGTCTTAACAGATTGCTTAGAATAAATTTGTATAGTTTTCTAGCGGAATTGTTTTATATTCAGAATTTAAGTCATACAACTGAAATGATAGCTTATAGTTAAAAAAAAAATAAACATTGAAAATTTATCATACAAACTGACAAATCAAATTACCCTATTTGACATTATTGACCAACAAAAATTCAATTATTATATATATATATTTAAAAGGTAATTGCTACACTTTAGCAATAGGCATCACAAAGGAACTCCAGACATTCTGTGTGTCTATCAACAGGGAATTTGGCAATTCTGGAAAAATGAGGGATTTTGGAATTTTTTTGAAAAAATCAAGGAATTTAACAAAAAAAATATTATCAAGGTGAATTATGGCTATGACTGCTTATATTCAATGCAATTGGACATGTAAGTGCATGTTGGACTGTAAAGTGTTTACTTAAAATGAAAGAATTATCTTCGAAGGTCATAGAAATCGCAACAAAATGTTGGTGTTTCCAAAACTTGGCAAATAAAATGGCTATCTATAACTAGATACTTGCTCACTCAATACATTTTTTAAATAAATGTTTAAAAAATGCTAAATTCCTAATGAAATTCGAATTTCTCTTAAACATTTGCAAAAATGATTTTTTTGCCAAACTTGAGGAAACTGCTGTCAGTAACTGCTAGCTCTTTCATTATTTGGGTACATTACCTTTTAAATCTTAAGAAAGATATTTAGTGTATTAAGAAAGCTGTAGATGTAATGTTTTTTTTTCTTCAAAAATTTCTTTAAAGTAACCTGGTCATGTTACATATTTAATTAAACACCATACAGAGCAAAATGACACAAATGTCAGCACTCTATGTCAAATAGTTCTCGAGTTGCAGCTGTTGGCAAGTTATAAGACTACAAAATTAGTAAATTCTTTGCAATTTTTTTAATTCATAACTCGGAAACAAATGATGAAAAATACAAATTTTCATTTTTTTTTAATCTAATGTGCAAGTACTATCTGATTGAACAAAATCCAAAGATATGACGTTTGGACCATTGCATTGGTTGATTTGGTGTGGAATTACCCTATATAAATCTACAAAATTAAAAAGTTCATGGATTTCTATTATTATTTGAGAACATGGAATGCACCTAACTATTCAAATTTGTATGTTAATTTTCGTTTCTTGTCTTGAAAATATCCCTGGTATGTCAAGAAGACTTTTGTTGTCATTGAAAGTATCTAAATGTATTTGATTGACGATGTTCTTCTTTTTTGCAGTATCCCTCCATCTATGGTAATGAGTGCTGGCTCCCACTCTCAGTATCAAAGTCCAGAAGCTGCATCTTTTCCCAATACTCCAGGAAGTTGTCCATCAGTCCTTGAAAACAGCCAAGATAGTTTATCTGGACGTTATCCTGTATCTGCACCAGCTAGCATAGATAGCAACATGCAACGCTTTACAGCCCCAAGTCCTCAAATGCCAGGATTTGAGTCTGGGCCTAGGCACATGATGCCATCTTTACAATTGAACGATACAACTATTCCAAGATTTCCTGGAGCACCAAATTTGGATATGATTAGAATGCCTGGTCCTGGGTCAATGAGTCATAATCCTTTGGATGAAAGTAATAATAGGTTTCCTGGACCCCAAAGTCAAATGTTTGGACCAGGTCCTAATAACATGACAAGGTTTCCTATGAGTGCATCTGAAACTATGCAGAGGTTTCGTGGTCCAAGTCCTCATGTGGGTATGGATATGATGCATTCACGTTTTATGGGTTCAAATCCTCATATGTCTTGTGTTGATAACATGCCACAGTCAAATAGCATTGGATCAGATGCATTGCCTCATATGCCAAATCAATCTTTTCAGAATTCTGCTCAAACACTGACATCTAACACTGGTTCTTGTGTTGGGAATAATTTTATGACTGAAGGAAACATGCCCCATTCTCACTTGCAAAATTTGCAAAAAATGACTCCTCCTTTTGAAAGTATTTCCAGTAATAAAATGCCTCCTGATGTTATATCGCCTTTAGGACAATGCTCAAATTCATCTGCTAATGGTTCTAATATGAGTATGCAGTCATTTGATGGGAGCAATTCCTTACCATCGACTTCACAAGTGGGTCCATCACAACGACTTTCTCATTTTGATCCAATCGCATCTATGGCCGCAATGAGTGAAACGACGGTTCCTTTAGTAACCGCTGCTGGAAATGCTCAAGCTCCCCAAAACATAATTAATTCAAATATGAATATGACAAACATGCAGATGGCTTCAAATGCTGGAAACAATAATCCGAATAATATGATGAATTTCCATCCTAACATGCAATCAATGCAAAATGTTTCTGCATGTTCTATGCCAAATCAACGGCCACAATTTAGTGGGCATAATCAAATGGCACAAAATGCTGGATGTGGCCCCCCAAATGTAAATAACAGTTTTGTAAATGCAACAATGCCTGTACCACATATGAATATGCAAAATGCTATAACAACTACATTCAATAACTGTACACAGGATCCAAATATGAATCCTCATGCTATGCATGTAGGTTGTCCAAGTAATGGGGCAAATACAATCAGCTGTTCTGTTACCACTAACCATCCAATCATGCACACGTCTGTCACAACTAGAACAAATTCTAATATGTCCATGCCTGGTCCGAGACATGGACTGCAAAATTTCCCTGGACAACCAAACATCCAAAGGACTATTTCTCCTGCTGGTGCTGGTAGCCCAACTATGATGGCAAGGGGAGCTCCATTTAACTCCCCAAATGTACAAGTCAAAGCCGGTGCTCCGAACACGATACAATACCTACCAGCGCGTCAGCAGAATCCTACTGCTGCTCCTGGACGTGGTTCTACATTAGAATTCCTCCAAAGATTTGCTCCGCCACTAACTAACCTTGATAATAAAGTACCAACGCACAACCTTCAGTACTTCCCTAATAGTGGAGGCAACCATCCGCCTGTAGGTATGAATTCTAATTCAGCCAATATCGCACCAGTCATGATGAATAATCAGAGGCCTGTAAATATGATGATGGGACCGATGATGAGAGGAGCTAGTCCTAACTTGCCTCATCCAGGAGGCCAGATGTTTCCAGTTGGTGCCGGTCATCCTAATGCTGATCCTTCGATGTTTGGCCGTCCCCCTTGCCCAGGCAATCAGATGATGCCTATGAATGCTATGGGAGGTGGGCAAAATGTTGCTATGTTTTCAAATAAACAAATGCCATTGCCAATGGGTGGAATGGCTCCAGATGCCACTCAGCCCTTACCTCCTTCTATGGGCCAGTCATTCAATTATAAACAGTCTCCATTTTATGGCCCCACTACTGCTGATCCAAATTATGCTGTTCAGTTTCACAATTTCCAACAACAGTTGTATGCCACTAATACAAGGGGAAGTCAAATGAATTCTCAGAACAATATGGCTGGACAAGGATTCTTTGGAGCTAAGTGATTTTGTCACCCTAATACTCTTTGTGGTGCCATGTTTGGATTTTGTTAAATATTAAACTATATGAAGTTAAAGAGGTGCTTGTGTATGAATACAGCATCCTTTTTTACGTTCCTGCCATTGGGGCTTTTTTTTTCTTGTATTATGAGCAAAAAATTGTCACTTGTTCAATTTGTAAATATGTTCACAGTGACATTGTGTAGTATAAACCATGTACAGGTTCTTATTGTTTGTATATAGATAATTAGTTTGCCATCTGTGTATATGCTCATGTGTTATTTTATTGTTATTCTAAACATATTTTGTTGATCACTGTGTGGGTGTCAATTTGCTCAATGTTTAAATGAACTTTGGACTGCTGCACGAAAATGTTTTTAAGGAAAAAAGTTAATATGAAGTTGTTTTTAATGAATTTATATAGCATTTTTCAGTTGCATATTAAATCATATTTTAAATTATTGGAGCCATCAATAAGTTCCTGATTGAATGTTACATCATATCTTGCCTTTGTTGTTTTATGTTATTTTATTTCTCATACTGTCTTCAGGATCCAAGTTACTTACAAGATTTGTGCCATCGTGACTTTTGTCACATTTTATTATATTTTTATTATGTATATAATATCTGTTAACTTGTTCTGTGATTATGAAGCTGTATTTTGTAAATACATCTTATTTCCTTAATTAATGCAGTTACATTTTATTTGAAAACTGGACTGTTCAGTTGTCTCTTTAATTAATTTTTTACTTATTTACTACCTCATAGCCAAATAAATATGCACATGCTTTTTTTCGGTTTCACACCAGCATACTCTCATTAGTGTTTACAAAACTATTTAATAAGTTTTATAAACTCAACAGCCATTTTTTATAATAAAAAAAAAAGAATGCATATAGTTTAATTTGGCATTTGATGTTTTTTACTATTATTCCCAGTACCTATTTTAATTATACATTAGAAGAATATATTGTTTGCAAATAATTTCACTTCAATGAATTTAGAAGAAAAAAAAAGTTTTATTTTGAAAGTTAAGTTTATCATGCTACAATTTTTTTTTTAATTGCATATCCTTTAAAAGCAGTTGTTAAATTGTATGGTATGTTAAATGAATGAATAACTATGATTTTTACTGTACTGATTCTTTAACATTGTTGAAAATATTGAAATGCTAAAATAGAAAACACATTTTATTATTAAGACATTAACAATTTTAATACTTTCCTTATGTTGCTTGGATTTGGACACCTAGCTTTTAAATTTATTATTTAAATAAAAAAAGTGCAAATTAAAATTCTACATTAATAATGCTTCATTATTACTTTAAGTAGAATACTTTACATTTAAAATTTGTGAAGCTTAGTATACACATCACCAGTTTTACATTCACGTAATCGGTTTTCCATATATAGTTTACCTGTTCGATTTTCTTTTTCTATAAATATTATCTCCAAAATTCAGTTAATCACACATTTTGTTTATTTTTGTGATAAAGCAAGTATAATTAGCTATTCTCTTACCATTAACCATCCAATCACGCACACATCTGTGACAACTACAGAAATTGTGATATATCCAAAAGACTGTCTCCTGCCAGTTCTAGTAGCCCAACTATAATGGCAAGAAGACTAACTTAACTCCAAAAATCTTAAACTGTATTATTAATCTTACAATGTTTTACATTTATTTTATTATAATAAAGGTAAACACTACTTATTAAAAGCTACAATCTACAAAAGTTTCAATCTACTTACGCAATATTTATAATTAAATTAACCACACTTTGAGTTTAAAATTCCGAAACATAAAGTATATTCAAAATTATATCATGATTACTAATGTAGCATTTTTTTTTTTAAGTTTCGCATTTTTTAACGAGGATCATTTTGCTTGTATTTTATAATAGAAATTATTTGAATATCATGGGAGAAAAATTAGTATTTTTTTATAATGACACTAGTACATGATATGAGTTTCATATACAAAATTAATACCAAATTTTTTCAAATAAACCAGTTTGAAAGAATTGATCATTAGCTTTTTTTTTTTAATATTTGCATGTTTTTCAAAAGTATGAATTAAATTCTCTTGTAAAAAAAATATTGCCCAGGAGCAAGAAAAATTGTCTTTCTAAATGTGACTTAAATTTTTTTTTTAAGACATTCTGTACTTTTAGGTTGTTAAACACATTTTAGTGTACAAATGTTGTACCGCCTATAACCAAAAGGTTCATTAAAAATTTGATATTATTACTAAAAACATATAAATAGTACTTTGTTATTTATAATTTTACCATAAATAACGAATTTTTATAGCTGAAAAGACGTAAATATTTTCAAATAAGATCATTTCTTATTTATTAACGGGAAATTATTCATAACTAGTTGATATAATATTTTCCTTACTTATAACATAAAAATAATGAATGTACATATTAATTTACTATATAACATAAACTATGTTTTAAGATTAAATTTCAATATCTATAATTATTTAAATTTGTTAAACAGTAATTAAATTCCATTTCAAAATACTAACATTTGTGTAACATTAAGAATTGAATAAGATTATCTTTGCTGAGTTGTGTCTTTATGAGGAAAGCAAAAAATATTCAAAACAAAAAATATGAGATGTAATAATATCTTAAACAATGTTTTTTTTAAATATAACTATACCAATTCACATAAAGAAAAATAAGCTTGGAATTTTGGGCATGCTTTTGTTTTTGCTAACAAGCTGCTGCATAGTTTTTGGAATTTCAGTTGTCCCAAGCACATCATTATTCCAAAATTTATAGCGGTTGGATCACAATGTTGCCAAACTGGGTAGCCATAACAATTTACATTGTGAACTTTAATTCCAAGCTATGTAAGAAATAATACTTTTGGAAATTTTTGTTTTAAAAACGTCATTCTTTTCAGTTTTAAGAGTGAAGAATATTCCAGAATTATAAAAATATATTAGGTAGTACCTGTCTTTTGGGCCTAGACTGTTAATTAGCTGAGAAATTCGCTATTGCTTGCTAAAAGTTCATTGTTCGATAAACTGGTATTTTAATAGTACATGCAATTTTTATGTATGTTTTTAAATCTGTACTGTATGCATTAATAACTCATTGTTATCCATATATGGGAGTTAACCTTTACAACAACAACAACAAAATTCACGAAATATCTATTCAGTGAGTTATTTGGATCGCACACATTTATTATAAAAATAAATTTATCTTAAATTAATTTTTAATTAAAATTAAATTTGGTAGGTCAAATAAATGTTTTACAAATTCAAAGTGATTATTTATTTTTAAAGAAATACAATGTTAATTTTTAAACTACTTAACCATTATTTAAAAAAAATTAAACATATTGGTGTATTTATTTATATTTAGGAAAATATTTGCAACATTGAATAACTATCTAATGAAGTAAACTAAAAGAGCTAGAAAATACATAGTGATTACATAAACATTTTTCTTAAAATTAGCCATAAATTATGCCTTGTTTTGGTTTTTATTGCAAATATAGGCTATGAAGCATCTTTTCAGTGAAATTTTGTCATTATAAGGATTAATAGCACCTGTTATTTTAAAAATCTAGTTCATAATAATATAAATTTTACAATTAGTTTATCTAAAGGTGAATGATGTCTATATGTAATTACTGAATTAACTGTAAACACAGTTTTACTATAAAAGACAAAATATTTTCATGAATAGGGCTTTTCTTTTTCCCATTCCTATGTGAAAGAGAATAAACGTATTTTTGTTAAATATTTAAACAATTTGTGTGCAATTGATAATAATAGAAATAGGTTAGTATGAATTATTACACAGAGTAATGGCTGGTGTGAAATTGTTTTAAATTCTTATGCTAATGATTTTATATTGAAACTTTTGTGCAAACTTGTGATGCATTGAATTTTGCAGTAATGTTTGTATTGACTTTAATATTTAAATATAAACATCTGCAATGTAACCGAAAAACCCCGTAATACTTCGATAATTCCATAAAACACTTGGGGCATTCAGACAAAGTGTTTTAAAATGCCTATTTCATGCCTTGGCAATGTGCCAGAGAAAAAGTTGCAATTACTTTCTTCAAGCAGTTGAGGCATGACGACGTTTTCCCCACCCTATTTCTCACCATAATCATGAAGAATAAATGCTTTTCTGATGGTACCCTTGCAGCATATTTTGATCTACCAATTAAGGTATATAGTGTAAAATCTTTTCATTAGTTTTTAATATCATAAAAAACTTAAGCTCTTAATTTTTTTTATAGAAATGATTTTTTTTTTATTGTGCTTTGGGTCTGCGAAAATAGATGTTTTTAAGTAACATAAAACATGGTGCTGCTTCAAATTTTAAATATTAGCCTGAAAGTAAGTTTGTTATATTATAATTATTTCTGTAGTTGTACTTTTAATTTAGTGTGAAAACTAAAATATTAAGGTATAGAATAAAAATTAAATTATAAATAAAGGCATACAAATTTTCAAAGTAACAATTATTGATAACAATTAACATAGTACTTATGAAAGATAGTAAAATTTATTTTATGCATACTCTTCTTATTGAATTGGACCTCTACAATTCTGCAAACGATTTAAAAAAAATTGTTTAGACTATTATTTTCATAAAATATGTGTGTCATATTTAGTAGCATGAAATGCAGCATGAACACACAATTTGAAGACAAAGGCTATCACAATTAAAACTCTAAAATTTTAGAATTTTGCCTTGTGCAATCGTTGAATGATAAATCCAAATTGTTCTTATTTGTATGAAATTTTAAATGTTCCTAAATGTGAAATAAAAATAGACATATTTGAAACAAAAGTATATTATATCTATAAGAAAATGTATTTTTGATAAATTTATACCTTTTAAAATTGCTTTTTCCCCTACTGGAATGTTTTACCTGTGTTGCTACTGACCAAGTCTGTCATCGTTTTAAAACAGCTTTTCAACGCACATCTTTGTGTGCATTTTAATGTATACCTGCCTATGTTTCAAGAAATGGGAAAATAAATAGATTTTATTAAAAACTGTTTGAACACTTGCTTATTTTATAAATAATATTTTTAATTTATAATAATTATTTTAAACATGGAATGTTTTACAATTATAACATCTTTCTAGGTATGGATTAAATATTATGTTACGATTCAGCAGTCAAGCAGAATGTTTTACTTGATTGAATACTTTAATAATAATTAACTATCAATTAATTTTTTTTTAAATTAACAGAATAGGAATTTTTTAATAAAATTAAAATATACATTCTCTTGAAAGAATCCTCTACTATAAACGATTTTAAATTATCCGTTGAACTGTTTACTTTTATACAAATACAGCTTTTCATTGCAAGGTTCAATTAAAACAAAGAGTACAATTTGCTTTTGGGTAAATATATTTTTTTATAATGTTCAATATCTATGAACTTTTATGGAAAAAAAAAGTTTTATGAAAACAAAGAATAGTTACTTGGATACATTGGAAGCGTAACTATATATTTTTTTAATGCAATTAGGCTTTTTTTAGCCACATTCAGATAAGGTATTCATTTAAATTGTATCTTTTACCCTATTAGGCATTTATCTTTTTTAAAAAATTGTATTCTTATTAATTGTTTTCTTTTATATATTTAAGTGTGTGGAACTAAACTGGTCAGTCTTCCATAAATATATAGATGTGTGTATACATAAGGTCTGTTCAAAAAGTTTCGTGTGAATGGGTAGTTTCTCGGACATCAAATAGGTACCATTATCTCAAGATTAAACTCAATTTTTGTTACTTAATTTTATAACAAAATTAGTTTATGTGGAGTGGTTGTTAATGCATTCTACAATTTTCATAATAAATAATAATCATGAATGACTGAAGAAAATGAAATTTTCTTGGAAACACTCATGAAATGATCAAATAAGCCTTGAACTATAATTCTTTGTGTTGTACTTTCTTGTACAATATTTCTTTGGGTATACCAAGTGGTTGACGCACACCTAGAAATGTCATGGAAAATTAAAATGTGTTCAAATTTTCTGATAAAGTCGGGGGAATTTTTCAAAAAATGTTAGATAAATGGGCCTGTTATATTTTTATCGGCATTGACGTAAAGAAAAATCATCCTGAAAATATACATTTGTGAAATGCCAAATTCTTGTTTTTATACAACTTGGTAGGTTATTATTTACAAGCACTTCATCTACCAGCTTCAATATTAATATATTCTGCTTGATCTGTACATTTATGAAAACCTGGAAAAAGTCAGAATTTTTATCTTAATATCCAGTGGCAACATTGCTAAGAGTCCAAGCAAATATGACTTTCTACATTAATTGCAATAGGATTACATCGTGAAAATTTACTCTCAGAATTCAATCAAATTTACTATCTTCAAGTTCTTTAATGCCTTGCTTTGGTTTGTTTAATTAACGTCGCACTAGAGCTGCACAGTGGCCTATTGGCAACGGTTCGGGGCCTATCTTGAAGGAAAGACCCGGGAACGATGCCTCGTATTTTTGAACCATGGTCAGATGACGAGGACATAACCTGAGCTGGCACCCAACGCAACCTCAATAGGCATCAGGACATTGGACCCCGATCAGATTTATTGTGCACCAGTCCCGTATACACGCCAGTATAATTTGTTGGACGTTCTGAACGACTTTCTAGTATTTTTGTAGCAAAGCTGGCAACCCTCTGATCGCAAGATCACTACTTTTTTACTTTTCTTTGTCAAGTCCATCGCACGGATTCGAACCACTAATCCTCTGATTATTAGCTGAACGCCTTATTCACTGAGCAACTGGGGTTCCTTTAATGCCTTGGAGTGAATATTAGAATGGGAAGATTAGTACTTCGTCGAAATCAGTTGAGATTGCTCCAAGTTATTAGAAATTGCTAATTCCAGACTTCACAGTAACTAATATAACCATGCTTTCCTATTGTTTCTATTCACCAGACCTGGATTTCGTCAACTACTTTTTGATGCTAAAACTAAAATCTTCCATGAAATTACAAATATTCAGCACAATTGAAGACATCAAAGAAGAATTGCAGATGGAGTTAAAGAAGTTATTTTGGTTAAAGGATTTAAAAATACTTTCAGTAATGGAAATATAGCTGGGGCAAGTATAATCGTAAGAGAAAAGAGTACTTAAAAGAGAAGCAAGAAGCTCATAAATATTTTGTGTATTTTTTAAAAATAAAGTCAAGAAACCAACTTTGTATGTTAAAAAGCTATGGTTATAATTACATAATGAACTAGAATATCTTTGAAACCAACTACAACATTTGAAAATGTGTTTACAAATATGAAACAAACTTGTATCCTATAAAAGTGCAGGTGTGATTTATTGTAAAAAATTTCAATCTATAAAATAAGAGCAAAAAGGTTTTATTGAGCTTGAAACTACATTATAATACATATTTAATGACAAACTTATGAGGAAAAAATATAATAAAATGAAGAAATTCATTTTAATTTATATCTGTTTCACTATCACTTGTAAAATCTTCATCATAACGTTGACTTTCGCATTTTGGACAGGTGCAAGTAAATAAATAATTATCTCTGAAAAAAAATATGAGTAAATTTCATTATAAAAAATCTATTACTACTTACTAACAAGGTTTTAGCAACAAGTCTATTTAATCAGAATATTTTTATGACAAGTCCACACAAATTATTTATATAATCAAACTTTCTTATAGCAAGCTTTGATTTACCTGATTAAGCGAAAAAAAAGGGAATATATCTTAGGTTTAATGTTAACTGTTTGGAACTACATTTGCTTATTACCAACAAACCCTTCATTTAACAAGTAAGATTTTGCTGACTCCCCGTAGATTTCCATGGCGAATTATTTCTTTTGTAAAAATTCCTTTGTCAATGATGAGTCATAAAACCGGATTCATATATGTGGTTTGGAGGGAAGAATAGTTGCATTGGAGATAAGAACAGCTGTTTGTAGCATTAGGCCTATCTTTCTTCCGCTTGCATTCATAGTTTACACATTCAAATTAAATTTTGTGCAATGACAAAATGTAAAGTTTTATCAGTTGACGAAAAAGTTAAGATTTTACGCGAGTTAAAAAATGCATAAAATTTTTTGAAGTATGCAGAAAATATTATTTATCTTCCTTTACAGTTTCAACACTATTGAAGAACAAAGAAAAGTTAATGGCAGCATTCGAACAAAAGAAGAATGACTGTAAGCGATTTAAAAAATTCCAAGAGGATTTCGATGAAGCATTATTAAAATGGATGAAAGTGCAATGTTATGCCAATTTTCCTGTAAGTGCGCCTGTATTAAAAGTTTAACAGGAAAATTGTGTTAAACAATTGGGTTATTCTGGATTCATATGTTTCAATGGATGGCTTGATCGCTTTAAGAATAGATACAGAATTACTTTTAGAAAAAATCTGCAGTGAAGCAAAGTCTGCAAACATGGACAATATCACAACATGTGTATTAGTAAAAAGTGGTCAGCCATCAGAGAAGGATATGCAAAAGATAACATATATAATGCTTATGAAATGGGAATTTTCTACAATATAACCCCACATGAGACTTTAAATTTCAAGGGTGAAAAGTGCATTGGAGGCAAGCTCTTCAAAACTAGATTGACAAATTTAGTGTCTCGAATATGTCTAGCACTGACAAGAAAAAAGCTTTTAGTTATTGGCAAGTCCAAAAACCTTAGATGTTTTCAAAATGTAAAGAAGTTTCCTACCATATTATGATAACAGCAAAAAAAGGCTGGATGACTTTGGACAATTTTACAAAATTTATTTCAAAATGGGAGAGATAACTGTGGTAACAATAATAATCTGTTAATAAGTAATTGTTCTGCGCATCCCCAAATCGCTGGACTTACAAACAGCAGGATTTAATTTTTACCACCGAATTCTACATCTGTTATCCAGCCTATGAACCAAGGGGTCATAAGAAGTTTCAACAGCCACTTTCGTAGGCACCTAATTTTGATGCTTCTGGATAAAAGAAATAAAAAATGAATAATTTCAAATGCCAATGTGAACTTATACAAAGGGATTCAATGAAATATGCATGACAAAATGTCACAATAAAATGCATAATCAATTGTTTCCGTAAGGCTGGGTTGGAGATTTCTGAAGACAGGCTATCCACTGAGGAAGAAGAAATTGACGATGTGCTTCGACCAACAGCAAATTTGGAACCGAGTGATGTAATGATAGAAATACATGTATGTTTGTCTGCCAAATGGTGACAGTCCCAAACATTCGGAAATGGATTAAAACAATTTTCCATAACTAGGCAGCCTAGACCTACCTAATGGTGTGGATGCTAGTTCAAAAGGTTGCCCAATTAAGAGTTTAATATTATTCTATTACAGCATAGCCAAGCCACATACTATAAATGCACTGCTGAAGGAACTCTGATTTTGGACTTTGGGAATGTTTCAATTTATTGCATTACACTATTTTTTGTTCTTTGTTATAACCCCCTCCTCCCATGTCAAAGTAAGTCACACTAACCACCTCCCTTCCCCCATATCATGCCATGTACCATTTAATACACAAATTTGATCTACAATGATTTTTTTGTACATAAGCTGTCATTTATTACCTATAAATAAGTTAGTAATATATGTAAATATAGTATACTGTTTCAATTCAAATGTACCTGTTTCGTTATCGTTGCCATCGTTACCTGTTTTTACAAAAAAAAATTATCTAAGAAGTGAATAGAATAAATTCATCAGTATTTAATAAAATTATTTTTTTATATTGTCTGGTATGTATTTTCTCACATGTTTTACGTTTTGAGTCTTAGAAAATTGCTTTGTTTTTGAAAAATTCAGTTATGAAATTTCTATTACCCATAGCTACGATACACTTCAGATCAAACGGGTATAAATTGGAGAAAAAAAAATATTACACTAAATGGGTTTTTTATTTTGCGAAAAAAAAATTCATACGATTTTCAACTAAAATTTCTTCAATAATTACTAAGAATTCGATGTAAAGTGAATGTCCAACTTTTTGAATATTCAAAGATATTCTTAAAAACAAATTGTCATCATCCCCTCTTCACATCATGCAAGATGAAACCCCTTTCCCCCTCATAGGTGCATGACATGATATATAAATAGTTTCTTACACCACTTGGCAGCCCAACCCGACCACATGGCCCTTGTATTGAATTTTTTCTTGAATATATTACTTTTATTATTATAATAAAATTGAAAGTAAAATAACAAGTATTAATCCAACAAAAATCTCCACTAAACAGTGTGGAAGATAAAATTTCATATAACTTCAATATAATTAAATACTTGAATTTTGTGAAATAACATTTTTTATAAAATAAATATATACTTTGTAATTTTTAAAAATTAGGTACTATTTATCTTGCTTAAAATTGACCATTTTTTAGAATACAAAGAGTATTAACCTCAAATATTTAATCCGGCTGTGTCTGCTTCGATTTCGGTTGCTTTCGTCAAGGTAGCAAACAATTATTTCCTAAAAATAAAAACAATAAAAGTTAAACTCTAACAAAAATTACTAATAGGGTTTAGTAGTACTTTAGGTATGAAACCCTTAAAATAAATATTGTTAAAATATAAAATAAGCTACACATCCAATTAATATTTTTAAACAGATAAATGCATTGATTATAAACAAAATTATAAAATCAGAGTAAAATATAATTGAAGTCAGCAATCTAAAATCTTGCCTTCACTGTAGTGTTTTCGAAATCCGATACATGGCAGCCCTGAGTTGGATGCAATTAAATAATCACCCACTATTGATGTGCGATTTTTTTAAATGGTCAGTTTAATAAATGTTTAATTCCAGGTGTTGGTAGTGTGTGAATAGTCTTATGCTATATGCTACCCTTATGTCTCTAGAAAACATTAAGTCCATCTTTGTATTTTTTTAAGTCAGTTGGACTCATGATCAAACCAAATCTGAACATGTTCATAAGAACACTTAATCTTTGTGGTATGCATTTCAGAACATGGGGAAATAAATGATGAAAAAGAAAACCACATTTAGTTACAAAAATGACTGATATGGGAAAAGATGGTGCTGTGATCACTCCCTAGCAAAAACATAATTCAATAAAACTATTGGGATGTTAATTGTAAATGTTATAGGCATGTGCTAGATAAATACCAGTCTTCAATACCCACATGCCAATTTAATTAATGCAGCAAGTGCATGGTCCGAAGAATATTAGAAATACTTAAATATGTTACTTTGATTGTAATCATTAGATAATTAATTTAGACTTCTCTTCAGGGTAATTTATGTTTCCTGGTATAGAATACTTTATTAAAAGGATTTTTCACAAAATAGTATTTACAGAAATGAAAAATATTATTTTGTTAAATTAAAAATTTATTTACTTAAAAGTATTCATCTGTTAATTTCTGTAGTGTCAATTGCAACAGTGATGCTACAAAGTTTTTAATCCTTTTAGGATCATATAATATCACAAACTCAGCAAGCAAAACCTAACTTTTTACCAAAGAACGACATTTCAAAGTGCCTTATTGCCCGGCACCAGTTGGTTATAAACTTTAAAATCTCAATCCTCAAAAATCTTATATGCTTGTATTTCAGCCAATTCTGTGAATTTTATTTCGTTGTCAGCATCTTTGGCATGTGAATTCGCATCAGATGTTGAGGAGTCGGTAAGATTGTTGATTAATTTGTCGATGAAGCCTCATGCCCATGCTTGATTTGCTGCTGTTGCGAGGGATTGGTTGGATGGTGTTTAACGGCACAAGAGCCGAACTGGCTAAGCTGCGCCAAACATTTACATTGTTACGAAATCTTTAGAATTTAAATACAGTTTATTAAACCGGTATCGTACAGAAATTCAAACAAGTTTGGATGCGGGTCATCATTTAATAAATCTTTTAAAGTGGAATTTGCAGTGCCGAAATATTTTATTCTCGCATTCCTTCAGTTGGGACAAATACACATAAAATGTTTAACAGACAAAACACAGTTACACCAGACATGTCGGTGTCGGTTCAGAAACCAAAAGGTGCTTGTGGGTCAGACGGGTGTGGCCTATTCAAAGCCTTGTCAAAATTACATCATTTTTCCTATTGCAAGTTGTATTTTTAAAAGCTTTTAATGTTGGCTTTACAGAATGAAATTTATTAATTGTTTCGTTACCCCAATGAATCTGCCAAAATGCTTCTTGTGCTTGTTTAACTGCTAGTTTTGAATCATCGAGAGGTACAAAGTTGTATGAATTAATGGGAGCATTTTTTGCTGCATTATCCGCCTTATCATTACCAAGAATACCAACATGGCTAGGTATCCAGCAAAGCATGATATCAGAAGACTGTTCTTTAAGCCTAGTATATGTTTCAAGTATTTGCAAAACCAGAGGATGACTTTTGCACAAAATGTTTTGCAAAGCTTCAATGCTGCACCTTGAATCGGTATACAAAATAAAAAATTTATGCGAAACACGAGACAATTTTGTCAATGCTACATATATTGCATATATTTTTGATGTAAAAATTGAACAAAATGAATGTATTCTATTAGAAATTGTTATCCTGTTAAAAACAGCAGCCGATCCGACGTGGTCATTAGAACTTGGATCCATCAGTAAAAATTGCGTGGTATTTTCCATAAATTCCATTGTGTGTGTAAATAAAACATCTGCTTAAAAACAATATGAGGCATTGTGGGCTTATGAAGCTTAGTGAATTCATTAATAAATTATATGTTAGTGTCACTCCAAGGTGGAAGTTCGTCCCCTCTCTGAAAAGGACTGGAAAATCGTCAATGTTGTAAAATCTCAAAATTTGTCTGATTCTAAAAGCAAATGTTGGTGTGAAAGATGGTCGAAATGCAAATAAGGCGCTGTAAATGGGATACATGACTTTATGGAGCATGGGATGATTTTCAATGCTTTTGATTTTAAAAAAGTAGTTAACAGACAGTCTCTGTCGCCTGTTTTCTAGAGTTTGTAATTGCATAAAGACTTTCTATTGGCGATGTTCGGAATGATCCAGTGCAAATACGAATACTTTGATGGTGAATCGCATCAAGGGGTTTCAAGTACGACTTGGCAGTGGAGCCATAAATTTCACTGTCGTAATCTAGCTTTGATTGTATCAATGCTTTATAAATTTTAATCATTGACACTTGATCTGCACCCCATGATGCATGTGATAAGACCTTCAGAATATTTAAAGATAAACTACATTTTCTTTTCAAGTTATTAACATGAGACTTAAAATAAAGTTTTGCATCAAATATTACACCTAGAAATTTAAACTCTGTCATCATTGGAATGAGTCATCTATTAAGAAAAATGTCAAGATCGGGATGCAATCCACGTCTCCTGCAAACATGAACACCAACAGTCTTTTCCGCAGAAATAACAAACCCATTGAGTTTTGACCAATTAGTGATGGCAGTATTTAATTGCCTTTTAATGAAATCCATGTCCTCTCCCACGCAATGAATCGTCTACAAAGAGTGGGCCATGAACATATGGAGGAAGTTGATGGATAATGCCGTTAATTTTTATATTAATAAAATAACACTCAGGACGCTACCTTGCAGTACGCCTTCGTCTTGTGTAAAATATTCTTATAAAACATTATCGTTTCGAACTTGAAAAGTTCTTGTCTTTAAAAAGTTTTCTAAAAATATAGGGAGATTACGGCGCAAACCTATCTGGTGAATGACACGCATAATGCCATATCTCCAAGTTCGGTCGTACGCTTTCTCCATGTAAAAAAATATCGATATTAAATGTAACGATTAGTAAATGTTTATTAATTTTCACACTCATTTTGTGGGGGCGTGTATTATCATACCCTTAAAGTTCATATTGTGTCATTCTTTCTTTCTTCTTACAAGTATATTGCTTATTCAGATATGTCTTATAGTTTAAAAGTTATTAAGATTTGTCGGGAATACACAAAACCGTAATATTGACTCTTTATCCTAGTTACCAAACCTGCAGTGTTAGACTTTTTATATCAAAAAGTTAATAAAATCAAGTATATAAATGTGAATATTTTTAACAACATTTTACCACAAAATAAAAATACAATATCAGTTGTTTCTGATATTTTTGACTCTTAATTTCATATTTCTATTTTCTTAATATTTTTCAATTTTTTCCAAAGTTTAATTTTTGATAATAAAAAGTAAACTTGGAAGCATTTTTTTTTCTTTCAAAGGATTTCTATAGGCATTAATTAATTAAGTTTTTTTTTAAATGAAAGAACATTCAATTTTATTTTCACAATAGCCATGTGTTTCCTAATGCAGTACAAACAACACAAATTAATGCTCAGAACACAGTGAAATAACCTTCTATTATGTCCCTCTAGCAGACAAGACCAAATAAAAGCAATTGAGCAAACATATTCTTATGTACATGTACAAAAAATTTCCCAACACCAATGATTTTAATTAAAAATAACATTTAAACTCCTTGGAAAAATGCTATTTTTTTAACATTTCAGTTTATAATTCATAAGCTACATAATCATATGCAGATTTTGTGTGAAATTTATTGAAAATAAACATACAAAATATATTTAATTTGACTTAAAAATAAGAATATAAATGCATTTTGAATATAGAGGTTTCATAGATAAATTATAATTAAAAATACACTACAATTTGGATAGGTAACATTTGGAAGAGTAAGATACATTTAGCTATATGAAGTGACCAAAATAATACACAAGTATAGAAGTTTTAACAAAAGTAGAGAAATTATTAACTTACTTCACCAGGCAATATTTCTTTTATTGCTTCCATTACAAGGGTAAAATTATTGTAAGGGAATGTAGCTTCAGCATTTGGCACACAACTATGATTACCTTCAAAATAAACCAAAAAATAAATTTGAGAAACAACATACAATTGAATTTTTTAAAGTTAAACTGTATGCAATGTTAGAAACATAACTTTATTCATAACTTGATTATTATTATTTATTTTAATATTTCTCAGAATTGAAATAAAAACAAAAATATCGTTTTTATTCAGAATCCTACATATTTGTTAATTATGTTGCTTGCCAAAGTATATATTGTATTATATTTTTAGGTCCCGCTTGTGGTCAGAGAAAAGTTTCTAATAGACAAAAGTTATATGAAACTTGCATCCCATTACATATATATTTAAATTTTAAAACATACACAAAATCTCTGCAATAATTCTATATACCTCAATTTGAAAATATACCTTAAGTAAATGCAAATTGAAGATAAACACTTCTTTATTATCTGTCATATCCATTCACTTAAGGCATCTATAAGAGATATGATAGCATTTATTATTTTTCTTAGGATTCTATTTAAAAAAGCATCTGCAAGGATCTCTTACCAAACAATAAAAAATCAATCAAGTGTTAGTAAGTTTGGTTTGGTTTGGTTTTGTTAATTAACGTCGCACTAGAGCTGCACAATGGGCTATTGGCGACGGTCAAGTGTTAGTAAGACTCATACACTGACGGTAGTAGCTAATAGTGTTCCATAGTTTGTAACCCTAACAACTGTTATTAAATGAACATTTATTTTCATTACAATGTTTCCAGGTGAAAATATATTCAAATCCATGTTACTTTAAAAACACAGGAACAGCATTGTGATATATATATTTAAAAAATAGAAACTATCATTATTAAACTAACATCTGAACTTTCTTGAAAAGAGACAAAAACAAAATTGATTTAAAAAAAAAATGTAGATATTCTCTGAAATATGCAGAATTTTATACAACCCTGAACAATGGTTTATAAATGCATACAATGTATCAATGATTCATGCAAGTCAGCAAATATACATAAACACAATTACAAAATTATATATGCTATATCCCCTGCTCAGAAAATGAAGAAAGGTTTCTGCACTAACCAGCATTGCAACAAAAAAATACTTTACATTTTATTCTATATTATACTTATGTAATTTAAAAACTGTTTAATAAACAAGAACCATACTTACAAGCACTTTGAAGGGGAAAGAGTCCACAACCTTCACTGTTTAAATATGGACCTGTTCCTAAGGAAAGAATACTTTTAACTTAATATATAGCTTAAAAATAAAAACTATGAATTTATATAATAAGTATTAAAATACCAGGTACAGTATAAAGTTTCACTATTCAGAGCTACATACAGCCAAAACTGTTTATCAGAAAGTTATACCTTAATAATAATAAAGAGATAAGAAAGACATTTAAAAAAAATGGTCCCAAATATTGGCACTAGAATGTGTATTTCTCTATTTTATTAAAAGTCACACACTTAGCTAAATTATGGATTTGCAATTACAACAAATCATGTTTAACATTACGACTACTATTGTTAGCTACTCTGCAAAATTCTAACTTAAATGGCACCTCTTAGAATTCGAAAAATTTAGCATGTGGCACAAAATATTGTTTTTAAAGTGCAGATAATTTTTTTTTATGTAGATGTAACTGCTGAACAAGTTAAGTTTCTATACATAATAACATTAGATATTGCAGAGAGTGACCAAGTTTATATATGGTGATATCTTATGGGCAGTGGAAGCTGGCCTATCCAAGCACACGATTAAGCACAAATACAAGTATCATTATAATTTCAATTATTAAAACATAGGTTTCCAAATAATTTAACTTTTTCGTATTCAAATAAAAAAAAAGTCAGACATTTAATGTCCGATAACTTTTTATGCCAAGTTTTGTTTAAGAGTCTCATTATGTTCCCGAAACACGAAAAATTGAACCTAACCATAAGATACAATTAAATTAAGCTTTAAACGATTTTTCGAAATCCACCGGGAACTTTATTTTACTAAAAGTGAATTGCTTGTTTACTAATCCAAGAAATATGCATAAACAATATTATACAGGTCTTTTACAAAACACTTTGATATTATTCAAAGTCTTAACAGGTCATTATGGAAATCATTTTAATTGTGATTAATAATAAATAGAAATTAAAGTATGTTTTGGAGATTTATAGTCATTTCAGATAAATAAACAAGAAAAAGAAAATTTATTAAAAATCAACTGCACTTGAATCTGCACTGTTAAAATATTTTTTGTTGTAAAAGTAGTTCATATTTACATAACATGACTGATCTTTTAGTTATGAGTGAATTTAATACAACGAAATTTTAATCATTATTACAGAAAATAAAACAATAAAAAAGATGTTTGTTGATTTATATTTAAATGTGTTCATATTTCTTACAAAGCCCGCAAAGCACCAGCTTACACATTACATTCTATTATAGGAGCTTACACACGCCTTCTAACCACTCAACCAGTAAAATTTCATTATATTCCTAACTAGTAATTTTTTTACTACTAAATATTTTTGAAGAAAACCTTTCAGAAACATAACTTAGTAAGAAAAAAAAATCATAAATATGTATCTGTTGTTTAATTTGTTCGTAAATAAAAGAGAAAATTAAATTTATACAAAAGATTAGTAGAAATACTCAACAGTTTTTAATTTGTTGTAATAAATTTTTAGTGCATACTAAATGTCGATTTGATCTTCTATGTTCTATTTGAAAGAGAGTAATATATAAAAAAAGCTTTCGTTTGAAAGCGGGCTTATTCCTTGCTTTGAAGTCTTATGGTTTGTGGAATGTTTTGGGAATATAATTTGACGCCAAATAAAAAATATATATTTATATTTTTAGTTGTATAAATATAAAATTCAAAATAAGTAATTTTGCTTAATAAAAATCAAAACTATATGACAACTGTATACACACAGTTTTCGTAAGCTTAAAAAAAATTAAAATGTCTTTAAAATAAATAAATATAACTTATAAATGGTAATAAAACACATAAAACTTTATTTATAAATTACATCTTTAGTCAGTATTGATTACAAGTAATCCTCAAATGGATTACTATTGCAATGATCGATCGCGAACATGCTAAACACTGACTGCGAACGCCATCTTGTTGCCTTTAGATTTTTTTCGAGTAGCCAAGATTCCGGTTTGTTTACCAACATGCGCTTGCTCTATACCACTTTACATGCTGTAGATTTTGTATTTATGAACTGAATAAAAGAATTCATTTTGATATAAGATTATTCTTTTTTTAAAAAAGTTTATAGAATTGACAATGTTCATCAGTATACTTCCAATATAATTTATTAATCATTTTATAACATATGTTCTTAAAACCATTTCAGAAAATTGAATTACCATATCAAAAGATTCGATTTTAAATACCTACACTACTTTAAGATTAAGGCTCACCAGAGAGAGAAAGAGGTTCAACTACTTTTAAATATATTTATCATAAAATGGCAGCAAAATATTCCTATTATATTTGTTACTAACACAATAACAACTAAAACTATCATATTTCATAACCTTTTATGAAATTTTAATTCATCACAGTTGTTTTTATTTAGTTTAAAGGAGTTAAATATTACTACTGTAGTGCAAATAGCAAAGTATACAATGGAAAATTTTAAAATCATATGTAATGGTTACTTATTAAAAAAGAGATAATTTTGGTCTACACATAAAGAATAAAAAAAAAACTCAAACTGTGCTATGAATACCAAACCAAAACTTTCAATCAATATATTACCCTTTTCAATACTTTCGTATAACTCATGTATAAAGACATCTAACTTTTCTTGCTCCTCTTTTGACATATCCAAGGAATCACAGTTCTTTACCCAGACGCCAAATGCACTAAAAGAAATTTTTTATTAGAATTAATGACACTTAAATAAGTTGTAAAATATTACATTATCAAAATCATACAGTGAAAGTAACAGTAAATCTAAATAAATTTCAAGACCTACAATGTAAACATTAACTTATATCTAAAAAGTTATCAATTTTTATAGCATAAGACTAATTATTAAAGTATAGTTTATGAAACACTAATATCTTTCAAAAGACTTTTTTTAATAAAAAATTGTAAATTAAAAATTAAAATTGTAAATTATGATAGTGAATGTAATTAAATTATACCAAGAGGTTTAAAGAGATTTTACTGATTTTGATTGAAAAAATCTATTTGATAACTATAATTTTTGACTCATTATATATTTACATTGTATGCATTCAAACACTCTTAAAAATTTCTAATTTATCATATTTAAATATGAAATTAATTGTTACGCCGCTTTACAACTGTATGAACTAATATCTGCAAAGGATTTCTCATTCCATAAAACTTACAACTTATTTAAACATTACATGTATTGAAAATAAAAATGTGTAGCACATAACTATTTTACATTGGATATGCAATAAATATGATTAATTATATTACAAATTAATTTTTAGTGTTTTTAAAAGATTACCTTGTTCCAATAGCTTGTCCATTTGTAGCAACCAAAGCAATTAAAGATTTAAAACCATCTGCAGTAAACCACTAAAACAAAGAACCATAAATTAGTGTAGATATTTACAGTTTAATAAAAAGAAAAAGTTGGGACATTTAAGAAAATAATTTCTTAATTCTACATAATGGAAACTTAATGACGACTATTTAAAAGCATAAGATAAAAACTCGTCTTATAGAACATTGCGTTAAGAATATTAAAATACAAATGCAACGTTAAAATACGCAATAAAAGTCCGTAATAATCCGGACATGTTTCGGGAGATACATCACCCTTCATCAGCGGAAAATGTAAAATCTGTGTGTAATGAAATATAATGATTTCCCCTTTGGATCCGCTATGTTGATGACACTTTCGCCCTATTAAACAACTCCACCGGAGAAGTTGACGGAATTCTCCCTGTATTAAATTCCATAGATCCTAAAATACAATTCACTGCCGAATCCGAATCCAACAATACTCTTCCTTTCCTTGATGTTTTAATTACTCGTAAAGATGACCATTTATCCACCACCGTATATAGAAAACCCTTCGCAGTTTCTTTGCCCCCCCATTTTAAGTCCTGCCACCCCATACAACAAAAAATGGCTGCATTTTACACTTTTGTTAATCGTGCTCTTAACATCTGTTCTACACCCGATTCACTCCAGACTGAACTTAATTATTTGAGAGCCGTCGCCGTGGATCGAGGTTTTTCACCCAACGTCGTTGATAAGGCCCTACATAAACTTAAAAATCCATTTAAAAATTCTAGTCTATCTGAGCGATCTAAGTCTTTAGTTGTTTTACCATATTATCCCCAGATCAGCCATCAAATTTCTAAAATTCTCGGTAGGTTCGACATACGTTCCATATTTTCACCTATCAATAACTTCAACTTAAAGACCCTATTGACGATCTTAATAACTGGAGCATATACAGTATTTCATGTCAATGTGGCATGTCAAATATTGGTCAAACAAGGAGAGCATTAAGATTTCGTATCAAGGAGCACCAAGCACATACTGTTAAACAAGAAATAAAGAAGTCCTCCATTGCCAAGCACTCTTGGGAACATGGTCATATATTTAATTTTTCTAACTCACATTTAATTTGCAAACCTAAATCTCCATTTGAACTTGACTTCCTGGAGGCGTTTCATATTTTTAGTAATATTGATTCGGTTGTCAATGAAACGTTTTCGGTCCCAATGTTTCCCGCTTGTTGGCACACAATAGTTAACTACAACCGTTTGTAATAGTTTTTAGTTAGTTTTTTGGTCTTTGGCAACATTTTAGATTGCTTGGGTTTATTTATATTTCATTACACACAGACTTTACATTTTCCGCTGATGAAGGGTGATGTATCTCCCGAAACATGTCCGGATTATTACGGACTTTTATTGCGTATTTTAACATTGCATTTGTATTTTAATATTTAAAAGCATACTTTCACATTAATCTTCCATACAGTATCGACCAAGACAGCATTACACACAGACTATGAGAAAATTGGCCAATGGCTTCTAAAGTGTTCTAAGAGTTTCTACCCCATCTGTATCAAGAGTGATGAATGAATACGTTTTGCATGCGCCAAGCATGCATTTTGTCTGTGTCACAATGGTAACTTGTTTGGGGATAACTCCCTACCCACTTTAGAAAGAGATGTTATTACCCCTGACAACTGGTAGTTAGGCTATTTTAAAAACAGCATTCTCATTGTAAAATGGGATATATAGAAAGGGATTGGCCTTTTCAAAAACTACAACAGAGAAATTTATCTCTTGGAAAGTCTAGCTATATTTTATCCCTAAATGGATGGTCCTTTTTTGTAAATTGTTGGTCTCTTTCTGTATTACTGAGAAACAAAATACATCCACTTTCGTTAAGAAACGGTTAATATTGTAAGAGATATCAAATAAAATTTTAATTTTAATTGCTTTAAAATCCCATTCTTAAAAAGCTGCAAAAACATAAAATACAGTAGATAAAATATTGTGAAAGTATGTATAAAAGCAAATAAAAATTATTTACTTGTAAAAGATCTTCATCTTGTAGGCCTTTAATGATCAACTGTCTTAAATGTTCCATTTGAGCCTATTAAAAAAGTTTAATAGTTTTTATATTGTCACCATTTACATTCGAAACATGATCTCTTTTGGACTGTGCCTCCTGATGAGAAGGCCAACTTATTATTAATTTTTATACAATAGCAAGTAAATTACTTTTTTTTGCCATATGTCATGAAATATTGGATATTTGGTTTCAATATTTTATTTTAACCTTTTATTATGACTAGGTTTATTTCCCATTTAACCACTCATTTTCATTCTTCGTGTTTTGCATTAAATTCTAGTAAAGCTTTTAATGTGAGATATTTTGAATTATGTTTAAATTTTATTTTTCTTTATAATAATGTTTTTTTTATTTATATTTACATATACACCAACACATATGCATATATAAAATATTACATATTAAGATTTAATTTTATTGTAACTGAATAATTTTTTCTTCTATTAAGTAAAGAATATTACCTCATATTGCTTGCCAACAAGCCTATGGGCCGTGTCTCCGCTATTACTTCTAATTTTGTGACTAAATTGAGAAAATAGATGAGCAGCACCAGTTTTGTCTTTGGCCTGAAAGTCAAATAAATTATTTAGAAAGAAATTAAAACATTTTGAAACATTAAATAATTTTTTGTTTGATCTAACATGTTAAAGTCTAAGATCTGCCAATACAGTTACAAGTATATTGCAGTCTAATTTGAGACCACTAATCCTTGCTAAGTGGTGTATAAGAAATTATTTTAAAACACCTTGGTTTCAAACGAAAAAAATTATCAGGATTTATTCTATTCTTTAAATTATACATTTATTTTTCTTTTAGTTCTTTTCCCACTAAAACTGGATTTAGCAAAGACAAAATTGAATCAAGTTTAAGGATATAAGCAATGGTGGCGCTAGGAATTGCCCGACGGGGGGGGGGGGGGGGGGGGGGGGTATGACCCCGACGTAAAATGTGCATATAAGAGTATAAAATATTCACAAATAACGAAATAAATTTGTTAAGATTAATATTTGAAAAAAAAGGCTTAAAATATTTATATATTAATTATTACATAATTGTAGTGTTCTGAATATTCTGGGTTGCAGTCATGGAGAAAAGATAAGTGCCAAAAAAAAAAAACTGTACAAATCGTACTCAAAATGTTTTCAAAACCTTTTTAAATGTAACCATTTGAAGACAGTGGCGGATCTAGGGTCATCCCAAGGGGGGGGGGGGGGGCTAAACATAATTTTTTTATGGGTGGGGGGGAGGGTATATATATATATACAAATTCCTATTTTCAACGATTGCCGTTAAACGGTATGTGTAAATTCCGCCTAAAAAATCATATTTTGATACCTTGGCGAGATAAATGCCTCCAACGTAAAGAAGCAACTTTGTTGTATTTTATTCTGGTGCAATTTCTTTTTTTTTTATAAGAATAAATTTTGTCTCGACGCTTTCTGATAATAAAAAATGGAATTTTTGGCCCACCACGCTGCTCATAAACAACTGGTTCACCCTTGGAGCAGTTATTTGGGATATTCCCACCGAGCGAGATTTAGAGTTAGTGAACCCCTAGGCTAAATGTGGTGCGAGTCTCCAACTTACTTGGTGGCATGGAATACAACTTCGCAAATCAAAATGGGGAGGGGAGATGGAAATTTTTTGAAATGCAAGAATTGAAAATTTGCAAACTAAATAATTTTTCTGTTTAAATAAAATTAGGATGCACTGTTTTTTTTTTTTTTTTTTGTAAATTTCCAATACTATGTTGAACAATTCAACAATTTCAAGGAATTTCAAAACGCAATGAAATTTTGGAATTTATGAAAATTACAATAAAATATTGCATTCGTCTCCGTAATATTCTCAAATCACCATGAACAGAATAACGGTGTAGAATAAAAACAACTGATTTCCAAAAATAGTAACACAATGCCATTTTAAATTATCACAAATGAAACATATATTTAAAAAGAATATAAAAGTGTTATGTTATATTTGCATTATACGAATGCATTAAGAAAAATAGAATTTTTCTGCATCATAAAAATGTTATAGAATATTATTTTCATTAGGATTTAGTTCGATTTATTAGTTTTTTAGAAACTTGTTTGGTACTTATAATTTTTTGTCTAAGTGATTTATTTTCAAACAAGTCGTTATAATAATTTCGAAGTGTTGAGACACCCATTTTTTCAGTAATCTATATTATTATTGGCGAGTTGTGCGGTCCTCTAGGCTGTAGCCTATGCCTAAATCCGGTCCGGCACCGAGCAGACAATTTTGTTATCTCAACTCCCTTTTGGGTAGGCGTTTTAGCAGTGGCGTAGCCAGCATTGGGTTACTTTGGGTCAGAACCCCCCCCCCCCCCCTATAGCCAGTTTAAAATAAAAATTATTTTATTGAAAAATAACAAGTGAATTTTTTTTCTTTTTTTTTCTGATTTCTATAGAGAAATTACACATTGCACCTCCTGGTCTACTGCTCCTTTCCCTTCTGACCCCTGAAGAGATGATTTTAAAGAGAACAGTGGTCAAACAACACCTTGAAATCAGAACATTCGACTTTTAAGGGGGGGGGGGGACGATGGGATAGTGGGTCTGTATGATTTGACTTTGGTTGTTTGTGCATGTAAAGGGTTACTTTTCTTAACACTTGAAATCAGGCGGCGGTTAAGCCGGAATTCACAATGCATCAATCCAGAAATTGCTTGCTTTAAAGTATGGTATTTTTCCTGAAAAGACCCATTCATCCCCTATGTGCTTTAAGAAAGGATTGTAAATGACTCCTGTCAAAAAAAATTACTCCCTAATTGTGATCCCCTTCGCTTTCTCACAATGGCAGTGCAATTTTTTCCCCTTCTCAAAAATCAGTTTTCTTAGACGTTGTATGTCTCTCATTTGCCATTTGAATTTGAAAATCACTCCAGTACTGCATGTGCTTGCTAAGCTTATCTGAATTACCATTTTCACGGTATGCCGTCATCAAAACATAAAGTATTGGAAGATTCAAGACAAAAGAAAGGAGCATCGTGAAAAAAATTTGCTGATATGTTTAAAGTATGTACTCCTTTCTGTCATCTAATTTAGTGTTTTTATTAAATCTATAAACAGTGAGAACGCTTTTAAATACTTATAAAAGGCTGTATCTCTAGCAATGAAATTGAGACTATTCCTATGAAATAATTTTTCTATTGAGAGCTATTTCCTATGAAATTCTTTTCAGAGAATAGAGCTACAGCAGTAGTTATATGTATTGGAGAACTTCACGACGTAAAAAGTCTGCAGTATTTTATTTTTATTTATACTCCTAATTTCTTATTAAACGAGATAAAAATTGTCATTTGCAACGGAGATATAATGTCGGAATCAATCCTATTAAAAGCATAATATGATGTTCCTATCCTGATACCTTATTTTATAGACGTTTAGCTAGTAGGATTAATTGACAATTTAATGGATTTACGATTGCCCATTTTTAATTTAGGACCGCCGTCTTGAACCATGACTGCATCGTTAGAATATATCCCGATTTCTTCTGAATTGATTTTTTTATATATAACAATATACGAAAAAAATTTAATGATAAAAAAAAGGTTTCCCATAATTATATTTTATTTTTAAATTCCAAATAGCATGAAATTGCACAAAATTTGTGGCAACAAAAATTGAAATAAACGTCATTTTTAAACCTAGCTCATACGACGAAACAATTTATTGGTTAAATAAATCTTCTATACTTAAATAGTAATGACAAAACTAGCTTGGTTCTTCTAAATACAGAAAACATAAAAATAAATAAACGATAGGACTTCTTTTTGAACGAAATAAATGTAATATTAAGTAGTCACAGGCACAAATAAAATTTTATATAAGAAATATTTTCACTTGAATTATTAAGACATCTCACCTTTCCGAATTAGTACAGTTGAAATCTTAATGCAATGTTGACACTCTACAATTTTCCTCTTTAAAAAAAACGTTTTGCCTTTCACCAACGACAAAATAGAACTGGACCATAATCTTACTTCTACAAGTATACAAGTAGGGCCGTCTCGATATCCTTCACGCACGACACTTACTCTCGAGAGTCGAGACGGCCCTGTAGCTGACCATTCACTGCCATCTCTTTTTTTTTTTTTAGGGGAGACAGCGGCGCTATACATATATCCTATTGCAATACATATATACCTCCCCCCTCTTCGAAAAACACTCCAACATCCCCGAAGGCGATTTTGTCTTTTGTCTACCCAAATCTTGTAGCTGACCTCCTCAAGGTTAAACTTTTACAACGAGGGATGCTTTGTCCCCAGGACCATAGACCTACTCTTTGCATAGACCGGCTTTGGATAGCTGGGAGATTATAGGGATCGTCACTCCCAAAGTACAAACAATCAGGCTTGCGGCAATGCGCGTATGGCTACTGCCGTCTGAATAGGCCTTCGTTTGTGGTTCCACGTCTGAGCTGTGCCTCTGCTCTTTGCTCAAAACAAAAGGACTTGTGTCTCATACGCATTGACTGATTTGGGGCCCCGGCGAATACTTGACTAAATTGTTATTATTATTAATGCAATTTTCAGCAATTTATCCAAAAAAGTGAGAATTAAGTCGTGTTTTACATGAATAATAAACTTATTTTGCGATATTTTTAATTTTTCGAGACTATTTTTACGAGAGGGTCCTCTTCAGTGATGTAGGGCCTATAGTACTGAACTGTCTAAATCATATCCTGCTCATACGCTCAAAATAAATGCAACAGTAGAAGAAAAAAAATATGGCATGTGAAATAAGCACTGTTAAGATTTATGTTGTGTCTTAAAAGAACATTTTAAAAAAAGGAACTTTAATTTTTTACATTTTAACATGAAATCTTTTACTTTAAATTAAATTTTTAATCGTGTTCTTCAATTTTTGAACGATCACAAAATATTTTCGTTAATGCACATTTTTGATATGCATGCTAACTTTTTGAAGTTTTCCTTTTATAAAATAAATTCATTAATGATATAAATTGACAAATTCATTTTAACCATTTTACTTTACTTCCTAAAACTTTTAAAGCATATTTTTCCTCAAGTCCTTATTTTTTTTTCTGACTGATACTTGCAGGGGCCCAAATGGCATTGTCTAATTGTATATTTACCGTTCTTTAAATCCGCCACTGAGTATTAGCAATAGTTTCATTTAAATTCTTATTGATGGCCGACTTAATAAAAGTTTTTATAAATACTTTCGCCGCATGGTTTAAATAAATCGCGTTTGTTTTTTGGCACAAAATTAATTATATGAAATATCGTATGCATGATGGTATGATGTTTTAATTATATGATCATATATTTCTTTAGATTATGATTTGGAATAATATTACATTTTTTAATGGTAATATTTTGAACCATGGGTTTTAGTTTGAAATTTTAGGGTTGCTTTTTATTGTAAAATATGTAGCAAATAATGTAATTGAAATTATGTTAACAATAAGTCTAGTATACGTGAAACCCTATTTTACCTTACATAACCTAGTATAAAAAGCTGTGAAATAATAAAAATACTGATAATTTTATCTAAAATAATAAATATTGGTTTATAGAATTTGTTTATATAGGATAACAATCTTGTCGAGAATTTAGTTAGTTAGAATAGGTTGGTTGAATTAACATTGAACTAGAGCTGCACAGTGGGGGGTTATTGGGATCAGGGTTTATATGGAAGGAAAGACCCGAGAACGCTGTCTGATCGTATTTTTGAACCACGGTTAGATGACGAGATCAACTCATCCGGTGTAACCTACCTCAATAAACGTCAAGACATTGGACCACAATCAGATTAACCCGAGTGTACCAGTCCCTTATAAGTGGATATTTTTTGGTGTCGAAAGGAACGGATTTGACAACTCTCTGATTACTGAATCGCTACACACAAGCTAGAGATAAAAATTGTGGCTATCGAGTGCTTGTCCGAACTCCTAGCCATTCGGCCACCACAGGCTGTCGGGATTTCGGTCTGTCGGAATTATAGTTTTGTTGGGATTGTGACCTGCTTGTCGGAATTAGTTCTGTCGGGTTTATGACCCATATTCACTTCATTAAAAAAGCAAATTCGACTCAACCTCTCATTAAAATTTGGTTTTAATAATTAAAATAATACTTTTCCCCGACAAGCTTCAGAATTTTGCCCGACGGGGGGCGGGGGGGGGGGGGGCTACAGCCCCCAGCCCCCCTAGTGCCGCCACCTCTGGATACAAGTTGATAAAAATCAGTATAGTGCAATTTTGATATATCTTTTAACTTTTTTGTTAACCTAATTTCAAAAAGTATAAGCATAGAAATAGCTTAATTAATAAACATTTAGGCAATTCATTAAGGTATAATGCTACAAATGCTTTTGGGAATTTTGAAATTATTAAAAAAATATATTCAATTTTCCAACATCTATAAATTTACATATTGGTGAAAAATATATATTACATTATTTTTCAAATTTGAGTTTACATTTCTTAAAGGATGTTTCTTTCAGTAGTTTATTTTTAAATCTTGTTACAAACAAGATATATTTTTAAAGTACTTCAACAAGATTCTAATTTAACAAAGAGTGAACTCTGTAAGATCTGTTGCCAAAGCCCACAGTTACAAATAATGAGAACTAACTGGTTAGGCTCTAAGCCCAGAAAGATTAGTCTTGTTTAAAGACCAACCGTCGACTCAAGGTTGGTCCATCCTAACAATTCTCCAATGCTAATTTTTAAAATTATCTACTCCTTATCAGGCAAGATATTCCATTTGTCTATTACCCTATTATAAAAATAATTTTTTCCACCTTCTTATTTAAATTGTGACTTGAACAACTTGTACCATTGACCTCTATTGGCTGTATTAAATTACAAGTCTTCCACATCACCAAACTTCATGAAGTAGAATAACTGAATATGGTCTACTATAGTCCTCTTCTTGTGGAATGTATACAAGTTTAAAGTTCTAATCATGGGTCATTCCATACGAAAACACCCATTTGAGAATTAATTTGCTGCTCCATAGTCATGGATATTTTTGAAATTTATACCACTGTTAAATATCACAATCAAACCACCAAATCTCAAACATTTTTAAATTTTATTGAAAAGGAGCCGAGTTTTAGCCATTTGAAAATCAGCCATTTTTCTCAAAAGGCGGCCATCTTGGATTTACTACAATGTCTATAAGTGCTTGTAATATAAGAACCAGAGGCTCAAATTCAACAAAATTGGTACCAAATTAAAGAACAATAAACAAAGAACACATTTTTAATATCTAAACACTTTCTGGTATTAATTTTAATAGTTTTTACTATATTCAAAGTTAAAAAAGTGCTTCAAAAATTAGTCCAGTTTGAGGGGCCATAAAAAAAAATGGCTCACTTTTTATTTTGCTGTAACTTGGTAAATATATTATTTGATATGTATATATTTAATACAATTTTTTTTTCGAGGGTATTATTCTTGATTGCAAAAAAAAATTGATATAAAAAAATTCTCTATTTTATACCCAAATAGGGCTATTTGATCTGGCTATTTATTGATAAACCTGGCTTTTTTTCGACACTTTTCAAAGTTGGGAACTATGAGAGATAGTATGCTATGCATAACATATAATGAAATTCTGCAACATATTGCAAGGTCAAAGCAATGACTGTCTCATTGCATCTTTTTGTTTTAGAATGTATTACTTCATCATACATTCTAACCAATCAGATCAATATTTATTACATAATCTTTTACACTAAGTGTGAGCAATTTCTTTTCGATCAAGCTCATTTGAGTTAGTTGAAATTTTTTTTCACTAAATGTTTTGTAGTGCTAATTTTTTTTTTATTCCTACCATTGTCCTGGAATCTAGGACTAATGTCAAAATCTCCTACCTTTTCGTTAAAAGATGCATTCCTAAACTTATGCAATAATTTTTCTATCATACAATATGCACTCTGAACATTTACATTTCTTTGGCTCAAGTTCACTTTGATCATTAATATTCTCGATAGCCTAGTATAGTGGCTGCTTTAGTAGCAACACATTTGCTAAATTTTTAAACTTTATTTTGCATGTAATTATATTTTCTCTTGGAGCTTATTCTACTCACCTTTACTGGTGATATTTCTAATATTTCACAGCTTTTATCCAATTGCTCTACCAACAGTAAAGAATCATTGAAATATTGATCCTTGGTGCAGGGTAAGGAGGACACTATATCAACTGATGAGTTATAATGTGAATAACAATACATAGTTTTTTCCCTGATATCAGTTCTCCCGGATGACTGATAATTATAAGGCAATTGTTTTTAAAGATTTTGTTTTGTTGTTGCCAGGATGGTTATTATGTGGGTCACAACATCTACTCTGTCTCAGTTTGTGGCATTACAGGTAATTATCTTTGAGTCTTGCAGTTCTTTCCACTAACATAACATTCATCATCGATTTCTAAATAATATAATCTCCTTTTTAATATTCCAAATCATTCGAAGAAAATTTAAGCACTGAAACAAACTCATTATGCAATGTCACATTAAGTTTCTTACACACAAAACAAGCTATTTCTGCATTACACTTAATATTAAACTACAACGCTTTAATATCTGGACAACTTCACATCTAGACAAAACTAACTCAAATGAGCTTGATCGAAAAGAGATTGCCCACACTTAGTGTAAAAGATTATGTAATATTGATCTGATTGGTTAGAATGTATGATGAAGTAATACAATCTAAAACAAAAAGATGCAATGAGATAGTCATTGCTTTGACCTTGCACTATGTTGCAGAAATTCATTATACGTTATGCATAGCATAATATCTCTCATAGTTCCCAACTTTGAAAAGTGTCCAAAAAAAGCCAGATTTATCAATAAATAGCCAGATCAAATAGCCCTATTTGGGTATAAAATAGAGAATTTTTTTATATAAATTTTTTTTTGCAATCAAGAAGATCCCTCGAGATTTTTTTTGTATTAAATATATACATATCAAATAATATATTTACCAAGTTACAGCAAAATAAAAAGTGAGCCATTTTTTTATGGCCCCTCAAACTGGACTAATTTTTAAAGCACTTTTTTAACTTTGAATATAGTAAAAACTATTAAAATTAATACCAGAAAGTGTTTAGATATTAAAAATGTGTTCTTTGTTTATTGTTCTTTAATTTGGTACCAATTTTGTTGAATTTGAGCCTCTGGTTCTTATATTACAAGCACTTATAGTCATTGTAGTAAATCCAAGATGGCCGCCTTTTGAGAAAAATGGCTGATTTTCAAATGGCTATATCTCGGCTCCTTTTCAATAATTTTTTTAAATATTTTAGATTTGGTGGTTTGAATGCAATATCCAACAGTGGTATAAATTTTATAAAAATCGGTGACTATGGAGCAACACCCATTGGGTGATTTCACGTGGAATGACCCTTATGTCTCCATAGTTTATTGTCGAAGTAACCCAAACTATTTTTGTAGCCCTATATCAAACCCATTCTAATAAACTAACATATTTTTTAAGATAAGGTGAGCAGAATTTTTCTGCAAACTTTGCCTAGCCAACTGCATATGTAATGGCCAATGCAATTTTCTAGTAAAGAAAACATTTGCAAATTTTAAGTATGTGTTTCATTTGTATTTACATCATATGCCAAAAGGTAAAAGGGATTAAGAGGAAAGCAATTATATAGAACAATTGCATTAACTCCACTAACAACAAATTTTGGATGTCATTGTTAGGAAATTATATAACAAAAAAAGCAAAGTTTGTAATCATTATTACAAATGTTAATATACCTGCTTTACAGTGGCTATCATTCTAGCTATTAGCATAATGTTGGCAGTTTCTGGTGGATAATGCATCTCCCTGAAAAACACATTTTGCATTTGTTATGAAGTTTTACAAGAAAATTAAAATATGTACACAAAAGAACTATTTACAAAGCTACATAAAAATATACTACTTGAATTATACTTTTTAATGAGCAATTATTCAAAACCAAAGACTAAAAAACAATTTTAATTTATATATAACAATACTGTTAAAGAATAAGTGTTTATTTAATGTTATATAATTAAAAACATTAAATAATCTTAAAACAACACTTCAAACATTATGAATTTCAAATAAATTTTTTAAATGCTAATATATAATTAAATAGATAATTGCCAACACAATACCTTAATAATTTCATAAGAAATAATTTTAAAAATAACATTCCAAATAAAGTAAATTAATTTCAAATAAAATAATTTTCATACAATAAAAATAATTTTTTCACAGCTTAAAATCAACACAAAACCTTTAACTTATAGAGTAAGTATCAGTTAATATAAAAGTTCTAGTTCTTAACCCTTTGAAGTTGATAGGTAACTCTAAATCACCAAAATAACGACCTGTTATTTTGTTCTCTGTTATTCAAATTGAACGAGAACTGCTTGTTCTTGAAAATAAAAACATACACTTTTCTTTCATTAGCTAGTTCTTTATCTAACTCCATTTAAAAGTATTTTATTAACCCTTATTACAGATATTAATATATGAATCTCAAGTGTCCCCTTTAAGTCAACAATATAAAAATTTTCTCTCGCTGTTCATAAAAATGAAAGAGAACAACATATTCTTCCATTTAAAAAGATATTATCTCAGACAAACTTTAATAGAAATTATACATTCCTCAGATTAAAATTACCCACAGAATTTTATGTTTGGTATACTGAGATTAATATTCAGCTTCATGCATAACTTTCATTTTTATAATTATGCATCCTAAACGGAAAAAGATTATGCTAAAGAATACTTCTTTAAAAAAAACAGGAATGGGATGTATCTGTTTCATTAAAAGAACATAAATAACAAACATGCTAATTGACTGCAAAGGGTTCATTTACATTTATATGTATGTATAAAAACGAATTGTAGATTAATGTCCCTCAATTTCTAAGCAAATAGATTTATTTAAACTTATTACCTCCATGCATCTTGAAGTTTGTCTAATGGATGCTGTGAATTTACGAATAAAGAGGCTGTACAAAGGACTTGGTGATATTGTTCCCAGGCCTGATCTCGACAAATTGTACTGCAGTAGGAAACCTACAAAGATTAAACATACACAATGCATATATACACTAAAGGAAGAAAATATCTGTATAGATAATATAATATTAAGATATTTTAATATAATATCAATAGATTTTTCATTAAAATTCTAAAAGAATTTTAATTCTTTGAGCAATGAAGACATGAAATATTGTAACCGTTAAATGCATCTTTAAACAGAATATTTTCTGCAGTTTTCGTCCTTTTGTTTAAAGTTGAGCACAGAACAATGAATAAATTTCTAATTTGCTGTCATAATCCTATTGCTATAAAGGAACTAACATAGTATGATCATGAAAAGAAGAGTTTTGCCTTCTGCCAAAACCAGTTGTAGGGATTAGTCCACTTTCCCGTTTATATAATTATATGAAAATATATATATATATATATAATTATATGAAAATATATATATATATATATATATAATTATATGAAAATATATATATATATATAATTATATGAAAATATATATATATATATAATTATATGAAAATATATATATATATATATAATTATATGAAAATATATATATATACTTATATATATTTTCAGTTTCACTAATTCCTTATATTTTTATAATAATATTGTCATAAAAAATTGTATTAGGAAAAATTATAATGTTTAACATTAATATATAATTTACATCCTGTGCATGCCCTTCAATTTTATATTAATTGAAAAGCGTTAGCTTGTAAGTGGCACATCACTCCTTTATTACATTTAAAAAATAATGAAGTTTTTTTATGAATTCAAAAATTTGGGTGTATTGCTTAAAAAAATCAAGGAAATCTCTATCATGTCCATGAACGTCAGGGGGTTAAGCTACTCTCGCATTCATATGAGCATTAAATTTTAAATTTATAAAAATACATAAAAAAAATAGCCATACATTTAACATTATAAGCACTATGTAGAAAATTACATATTTTTGAGTTTTTAAACGATTGACTATTGGATTTTGAGATAGCCTATATGCAGAGCCTTCTCTAGAGCAGTGGTTCCCAATTAGCGTTAAGCCTCCCCCCCCCCATCTAAAACTAAATTAAGCCCATGAATCCCTTTATCATATATGGTCATGGAAGTGCTCGAACTTTCTGGGCATGTATATACGCTTCAATTAAGTTTGAAAGTAAAAATTCTGAAATTTTATATACATTTTTTCATTTTACTCAACTCTTACTAAGAATATGAACTACCATGGTCATTAAATGTAATTTAATCATTTTTCTTTGCGACATCTTGGAATCTCTAGTATTGACTCGCTGCTCTAGAGGATACAATTGGGGGGGGGGGGGGGAGCGAACGACAACAATTTGCCGATACAAAATTTGGATGAAATTGTAAAAGTTCCAGTTTTCCAGAACAAACATTCATCGTATTCATTCACAAATAATAATTTAACTCTTCTTCGATCCCCGAGCCACAACTTCCCATTTCATTTGCTCTAGTATATCGCAATTAATCTATTTAAAAAAAAAAAAACGTAATTACTGAACGATAAAAAAAATCTGTATATTTTAAACATAATTGCCAAATTATCTATAAATTTAATATTTTTCTTAAAATGAATAAGTAAAATGCTGAATATGTAGATTTGGAAAATTATTGAGGGTGGGAGATCACCACTACCACTCCCCCTTGGTGACAGCCTGTATTGCATGTTACCTCACAGTGCAAGCATTCAACATATTCATCTTTACGGGTGGAACAGCATTCTGGATATGGAAGCTTGAAGTCTTGAATGCCTGTTAATCTTCGCACATTTTCTTCAGCAGTTTCAAGGGGTTTCATACAGTAATCACAAGCTAGGTTGCCATATGCTTGATTCCACAGGAACTGAGCACACACCAATGGGCGCTCCTCAAATATTGCATCTCCCCGATCAAACTTATGTAGAGCAAACAGTCCTTTTCCCTAATAAAGAAAAATATTCATAGAATGTATTGTATGAAAGTTTAAGGTATAAAATATTTTTGTGATCTTTTAAGTTCCAAAGAATTAAAGTAACTGAAAAATTCAAATTAAAACTCTTGGCAAAACCCTGCTATGCTAACCTGTTCTTGCCATAAAAAAAAAGTCTTACCTATACAGAAACTGGATTTTCTGACATGCATGACAGGTTTTCGGAAATAGTTAACTGCTTACATTGAAAACCCGAGAAATAGGATTTTTAATGAAAGATGTGTTGCCATTTTCGTGTTATAAATTTTAGAATTGAGCAGAATTTTCAAAAATATTATAAATTAATTATAAAATTAATAAATACTATAAAAATAAATAATAGTTAAATCCATGCATATATGATTTGATCTACAAAATATTTACTTTGATAATTTTTAAAAAGATGGAAACCAAACCACAAACAATTTAATGGTTTTAAAAGAGCTTTTGGGATCTAATGGCAGAATTTAAATTGTGTAATCATCAGACAAATTATGAAAAGTCCAGTTTGTGCACAAATATGTAGACAAAAACCTGATTTGTCACCATTAAAAAAAGTTCCACTATTTTTCCTCAGCAGGGTTGTCAAATTTGGCAAAAGTTAGGACGACCATTCAATACATATTAACCCATATTTTACTACTTACAAATCCTGGCGAGTTTTTTTTTGGTCTCACATTTCATGAAGCAAGAATCCTGTAAAACAAGCAATATATAGGATACTGCTTCAATCTTTAGAAGGCGGGTGTTTGTTTTTAACATGGGATTAAGGGTAAAATATCAACCAGCTGTACTATAAAGGTTAAGATTGACAGCAAATGATATAAAATACAACAAAACTATCGAATAAAAAGTTTGTATAACCGCACAAAGAAAAAGATTCATAACAAAATCATGTTAAATTTTTTAGTCTTTGGTTGAAAGTATCTCACAAACCTTGATTTGAAAATGGTGGATAATCTGCTCTACGATTGTTAATGTGACCCAACATCGGAATTGATTTGTTTATTTTGTCAACCCACTTTAGGGAATATCCTTAGCTTTTAGTGATTGTTGTAAGGAATATGTTTTGAATAAAGAAATCCTGAAAACATGTTTCTCTTATATGATATTTTGTATTAAGAGTAATTGTCTTAAGCAAAGAAATAAGCAATGCCTTCTAATACAAAAAGACATGGGCCTGAATAAGTTATTCCCTTTACCATTAAATGGTCTTAAGTGTATTTGTATTAATGAAATTTTACTATAGTTTGATTATTGAAAAACAGTTTTCCAATATTAACCAAAACAGTAACAGTTTTTGGTTAATATTGGATCATATTTCAAAAGTTTAATGAAAGCATATCTTAAGAAATGAACCTACTTTTTGCCATTTTTGTCTCAATACTTGTTGAGGTGTCTTTATGATAAAAAACAGTGCTTTCTACTTAATAATAGTCTACGGCAGTGGTCGGCAAACTCATTAATCAACAGAGACAAATATCAACAAAACGCCGATTAAATTTTTTTTGAGAGCCAAATTTTTAAAACTTTTACAATATAGGTGCCATGGTTATTAATTTAATTACGGTACCCCTAAGCTGGCCTTTGCTAAACACATCCTCAATCTGATAGCGGTGCATACTCCGAGGTCGACCCCTACCAAATCTCCCATCCACACTCGTTTTGTATATCTCATTTCGTTCATCCTTGATCTCTATATGTCCAAACTACCTCAACATATACCTTTCTTGATCCTCGACACTACATTTTCTTTCACTCCAGAACGCTCCATAAAATTAAAACTTAATACACTTTACTTAAAGTTTTAAGTCTTAAACTATAGGTACGTTGAACAAAACTTAATATATATTATTTATTATTATATTAGTATTAATGAAATATGATATTATTTATTAATGAAATTAAATTGTAAGGTATCCATAAAATTAAATCATAACAATGACTGACAAAAATTAATGTGACTTACATCTCCTTGGAAAGTTTGGGTAATTCAAGTTTGTATGTTGTTCTTAATTTTTGACAACGAGGTTTCATGGCGCATGAACCATGAAGTTTCAATTGTACTGTATGTGCATGCCCGCACGTGGTAATTTGTGGAAGAGCCACATGTGGCTCGCGAGCCGCGGTCGACCTCTGGTCAAGGGGGATTAGAAGTTTAATTGTGTTCTAACTTCTGTCAGTGACTATCTCTCCCAAATTCACAGCAGGAATTCCACTTAAAATACCATATTTAAATTAAGTTGATTAAGATTGGCAAATATTAAACAACTGCAGTGGAAGGTTATGGATTTCGAATTTACATTAACTAAATCTGCATTGTTTTGAAATAATGTAATAAAATGCAATATACTAATGTTTTGTTTTTATAAATTACTTTATTAAGGTAGGTCTGCAAAATTATGCAATGTCTTGTTATACAAATACTGACGACCAACTATAGGCTCTAAGCCCAGTAACATTGGTCCTGTTTATTGCATCCATGGGTGAAAGTTTGTAAGAAATCGTAGGACAGAAATTAAAAAAATTTAGTAATATTCACAATATTTTTTTAATTGAAAAAGGTGGTATTAGTACCAATTAAGCTTTTGATGTGTCTCACTGTTGTATAACTGAAAATAAATATTTTTGCTTTATAAACAAACTGTACTTTTTTACAAGTTGCTTAAAATTTTGACATAAAATATATAACATTACCATACTTATTTGAAAGTCTCTCAAACTTGAAATTAAAATAAAATATACACTTTATGGAAACTAAATTTCTAAGCCAGTTATTCAGATAAAAATATAAATTAGATAGCAAAGGATATGATGATAAGATAAGATTCGTTAAAAATGCATCTACTATGGCTCTAGGTATTGCAATCATGATTACAACTTGATCGGATTGTGGTTAAAATATTAATTTTGTGACATCACTGCCTAACATTTAGGTTGTGCCATTTTACCTTTTATTGGCTTTGAACAATTGTCAACGGACATGTGTTGATTACTTCCCGTTTTAGATTTGTAATATTGTGAAATTCATCTGAACCAATATTTAAATATTTGGCGAATTTTTTTATGCCAAAAATTTTAAACAGAAAAAAATTTATACTGCTGCTGTTCCATTTTTAGCTATAAAATTATCAAATAAGCAGTACCTAAACAAGTTAAACAAAATTAAAGAAATACGCTAAAATTCAATAAATGCACTACAAATTGCAGTAAAACATAGCAGTGTTAAAATTACTTTAATTAAATAAAAAAAAGTAATAGTCCAAGAAATGGATATAAGGTTAGTTTAAATTAAAGGTAGCAGAAGTCAAAATTTAGGCCCAGCCCATTACATTTTTGTAATTTGTATAACAAAATCCATAAAAAAAAACATGTATTTCATTCATATACATACTAACAAAATAGTTACATACAGAGAATTATTTTTTATATAAAAAATATAGTAATCAATATAACCTTTTCTTCATTTATCACTCGGACTTCGACGCTTGGAAGATAATCATCCATATGAGAAAATTATTTCGTTACAAATACGATCTTTATGACTTCGTTCAAAATATGTTGAGCTTAAAAAAACATTTCAAAACACTGCGCGTTTTTTGTTTTTGTTTCGGAAATGCAAGAAGCGTGTGTAAGCATTCGGCTTCATATTTATATAAGTACGGAATTTTAAGTCACGGTCAATTTTTGATTGGATAGTTGTTGAATAGTTGTATTTACTAAGCTCAAATAATTACTGGAATGATTACTAAGCGTGCGCGACCAAATTACACCCTTTTGCACGAGTAGGGCAAAATGTTGAGCTAGTAACTGAGCTAAAATAATATAAACATAGAAGCGAGTCGAACTAAAATAACGGATTTTTACACATCTTATAAAAAGGTGACATGCCATGACGTCAAATGTGTAACATAGGCGCGCACTATTCTCTAAAAAGTGTACCTTGCGTGCGGATCCTCTTCATTAGGGATGTGAAATGTATGTTCTTTTTAAAGGACAGCTGTTCCCTGTTCATGTTCTTATTAAAAGAACTGTTCTTTAACCTGTTCTTTTCAGGAAACTGTTCTTTTTTTAGAATTTTGTTGTGTGGTATTTTTAAACTAAAACCATAAAAATTAACAAATGCCGATTAATTTATTTTATATAGTAAATAATTAAAAATAAACAAAGGATCTATAATTTTCAAAATAAGAAAACTAGAAATAATTAGTTTAAATTCATATCGACATTTCAGAAAATAATTCATTACAAAAATATTACTGAAAAAAACAGATTCTGACAGAAAAATTAAAAATTCTCAAGCTATCTTTCAAAATCAGAAAGTTTTAATATAGCAAATTCCTAGTTTCGCACAATTCTAATAATTTAGAGCAGTAAATATATACAAATCGTAAAGAAAAGTATAAGTTCCTTGAAGGGATCTCTAGGACGCAAGCATTTTTCATATATTTACATGTTAATATAATACATTTTATTCCTAAATGAATAAGCATTGCAAATTTGTAATAATTTTCTTTCTAGTTTGTAGATTGAAAGGAAATGAAGGTCAAATAAAATAATATTTTAATAGCCATTCATTTGTTAAGATTTAAAAAATGAAATCCGAAAGGAAAACTCATTTCAAGAAACTTCTGAGTGTCTCCAATGTTCACGATATGATACAAGTTATTAATAAAAAGTTACATTCATCGCTTTCAAGAACGGTAAATAACGCAATACACTAATATTTCTATACACCGTTAAAGTACAAATATACAAAACAACAGAAAATACTTAGCTGTTTCACCGAAATATCCGAACCATTAATATATATATTTTTAACAAGAACGATTACACTTACACATAGTACACTGCTATAGATTTAATGGAATCGGTTACGTTAAAATAGTTTCATACCGGTGAAGACCTTTTATCTATGTTCAAGATTATATTGAAATCATAGTTTAAAAATTAACATGGTATTCCTATTTAATTTTAAAATAAATAGTAACTACTTTTGAATGTTCAGATCGCATAGTCTACAGATCAGAAAGTAAGGAACAGAGAAAATGCGTCTTATATTGTACCATCCCAAGAACACTAATCTATCTTACCATCATCAATGATTATTTCTATCTAGGGACACTATGGGTGGAGCCAATAGCTTGATGCTTAGAGAACTTGGCGTTTTCCTACCTCTGAGAAAACCGACAGAAACTTTTTAGACACTTAGCTGGAATGACGTTTATGTCGTTTAGGAAGAACCAGGCGCCCTTTCTGCTTTTCTTTTGTATTATTTGTAAATAACATGTAACTTAAATGTAAATTTACTTAAACTCTAAAATGTTAACTTTAATTAAATAATTTCAAAATTTAAGTTTTGAGTCTTTCAATTTGTTTTAAACGGAAGTTTTGTCTTCCAGTGAACACAGTGTTCCAGTCCTGACCCACAGGTATATATGCGAAGAGGACGCCACAATATGCAAGTCAGCTGAAAATGAATTTCCGCCGACTCTCTAAATCCCAACAGATCGCATTCCTTTTATAACTTCACCCACATCAATGAGACAAAGAACCGAGACCGAAACCCTCTCAAAAAACACCGACAAGTGTGTTATTTACGCAATCGCATCAACACCCCTCATCCCCACCTCCCTTTTAGTAATAGAAGTTTAGTAATAGAAATCACCTCTTTCCCGCTTCTAGTTAATCTTATCGTATATCCCGAAATCTTTACGAAGATGTCAGTGAAAATCTTTTGAAGTTCCGTAACGGAAAAAAAAACACGCATCTTTCTTTGTATCAAATTCTGATGACAGACATTTACCAGTGCGAGCGAATGAGTCTTCAGGATTAAAGAGAAAGCTGTATCTTAAAAGGGGTGCGAATCGACAAGGGCAGCGTTTTGACTTTTTACCCCAGATAACAAATCCTTATTACGAAATCCAGTGGCAAAAACTTATCACAAAGTGGTATGGCAGGGGAAAAATGCTTTTACTATTTGACAATTGAAAGCATTTTTTAAAGAATTTTTTACAACACATTTTTCGGATGAGGTATGGCAGCAATCATACCTGCCATACCGGTTCCGACGCAACCACATACATCCCAAAGTCTTTGTAACTATTCGTAGAAACTAACAAAAAAATACCGCCAAAAGACGGAAAATGTCCACCTGAAAATTCAATTAAAAAAAACTAATAAAATTAAAGGATTATATTAAGTTATAAAGTTTTGAAACACGACATATTTATAACTGCAAGATCAATAATCTAGTTTAATAACTTTTAATATATTCTTAATTGTGCTATAAATTTGCAAATCCTGTATTTTAACTTTTTAATTTAGTGCAACTTAAAAATACAAATTATAACATAAAGATATAAATAGAACATTTCTTCAGGGTAGATAATGTTTTTTTAAAATTTATATATTTTTATAACTTTTTACTAAATTTTGTTTTTCTATATATGCATTTAACATAAGAAATTCGGATCAAAATCATTTGTATAATCTTTTTAGGACACAAACAACTAACAAACACAACACGAAATATTCAAACTTTTGAAATAATTTTAAACAACCGAAGAATGTATAATTTTTTTATACAAAACATCCTACCTGTAATATTGAATCGGTCATTCCAATTTTTTTCCAATATATAATATTTATCATCTATGAGTAACAATTAATATAAAGAAATTTCAAGCTATTTATTCAAAGTTTCCTCTTAGTAATGAAATTATATAAAATGTAAAACATCTTTAGATAATTTGAATACCTTACCTAAAAGTCATAACAAATCACCACAAACTAAATGACACAAGTAGTTCAGTAGCCAATTAGCATATTATAGAGAGCAAAGTACGCATATCTACTAAAAACAGCTTAAAAAACTAATTAATCCTGGCCCCTAAAAAGAACATCCCTGTTATTCTAAAGAGCAGGGTGTTCTAAAGAGCAAGGTGTTCCAAAGAGCAAGGTGTTCTTTTTTGGAACGGGTGTTCTTTCTCGGAACTGGTGTTCTTTCTCGGAACGGGTGTTCTTTTTTGGAACAGGTGTTGAACACCCGTTCCAAAAAAGAACACCTTGCTCTTTAGAACACCCTGCTCTTTAGAATAACAGGGACGTTCTTTTAGCTGCATTCTGAGCAGAAAGCATATCAGAGTGAAATATTCTTGCAGCACATTACGAAAGCGCTGTGCACGGACGCCATTAGGGGTGTGCGACGTGCAGGGGTGCCCACAGGGGGGGATCATGGCGCAAGGTGCGCCATCGAAATTTTTGGGGGGGATTTTTTACATGGCTTTTTTATTATTATTTTTGAATTTTTAGGGGGGAAATTTTTTGGACAAAAAATTATTTAATAAGTATAATACATTATATAATATGCCTTCAATCACTGGAATTTCCAGCTATATCGAGAAATGCCTCTTTGGCACATAAGCTGACAACATTGTAAAAAAAAAATACCTACACGTTTACTGATCTTTGTCCGGTTCAAACATTCAGAATACACTTCAGTGCTGTGATTTAAATTAAAAAAGGCTGTTAGGTAATAAATTTTCCATTAGAAAGAATATATAAATAATAATATATATGAAGAATGCTATAAATTCAACCTGGAATCTCATTTCATATCCTTATATCATAAACTATGATTACAATTTAAAACATTTAAGCAATTGCTTTGATAAATATGATGGTCAATATGTTGATTCGATATTTATGCTTTATATATATATATCACTATATATCTGAGCAACTGTTAAAACACTTCCATTCATACTACACTTTGGAAAAGAAAACGCTGACTGCAACACATTTAACTTTTTCGCTTGGGATGAGGCATATGTTTAAAAAAAAAACTGCAATGAAGCAGACTGTCTCCTCATCTCAATAACACGTATAACATAAATTACGATTTTTATATACAACTCCACAAGAAACTAATTACTTTCATACGTTTGTTTTCTAGTAGACGGTTTTAATGTATTTGGGTTTCGTCTTGGCGGTCGAATCAGTTTTAATAACTTCAATGGTGTTATAACAAAAGAACAGATAATATATTTCAGTTAACAAAAATGCTTGATTTTTTTTGAATTAATGTTGACATGTGGAGCAAAGTTACAATTATTTAAATTGTAAAAAAGGAAAAACCTTAATGAAAAGTATTTTCTGAGTTTGAGAAACTGTAGTGGTAAGTGGAAAAATATTATACGGCCTTTTTAAATTAAAGTTTAATTTCATAAGGTTTCTTAAAATTAGATAAAATGAAGTTTTTGCATTTAATAGTCATATTTAAAATAGCCAAATATAAGAATAGAAGGTCATGAGTGATTTTAAACAAAGCCAATAACGTTAAGTAATTTGCATGAATTTCGTCGATAAAAAAATGTCTATCTTTGTGTTTACCTCTCTTTTGTTGGGGTATTGACCCTATTTATATAACGTTCTATATATAATTATGCAGTTTTGTGTATACAATTAGATAACAGAAATTATACTTAACCAATAAAAAAAATATATCTTCTTTGGCACATTCTACACGGACACTATTTCCGCGAGTTGCATTGCCGACCTCTATGATTGGTGCATTCAAACTACGTGGTTTGTATGAACCAATCGCAGTAATCTGCAACAGCTAATGAGCGTAAATAACGTCCGTGTAGAATGGGGACATTATTAACGCTCTTTATCTTTTTAAGATGGCATTGTGATTGGGGAATACAAACCATGTTGTTTGCATATACACTTTCTGCATCTAACGCGCGTAAATAACATCTGTTTTATTCCTTGGTTATTTCTTTAATGTCACATAATGTGTTTTTAAAAAGCAGCTGTTTTTTATATCTCTGTCTTATATATAAAGAGTGGCATTTTCAGTGACATTTTGCTAACATATAAGAGGCAATTAATTTTTTGTAAGCATTTATGGTAAAATCCAACTTCATCATGTGTTTTTGCTAAGTAGATCGATTTTGCATAAATTAAATTAATAAATTTGCAATAAAATTAAAAAAAAAAAATTAAATATTGTATGTAGTTAATTTAGTCTAATTGGGATATGCGATAGTAATAGTTTTTCTGAAGTTGAACGAACACAGGTTACCGTCGACATTTTTACCTAAAAGGCACGTAGATAAGGGGAACGGGAGGGGGGAGGGGGGTTCAAACCCCATTATAAGCCAAATAAAAAAAAAACGAATTACTGTAAAAATCATAAAAATATAGATATTAGGTTTAATTTGAAAAAAGATAACTAAGGGAAAAGATCGTTAAACGGGGTCGTAAAAACAAGATGCTCCAAAACATGCTACGGATACCATATTGTGGTATGTCTCTTCGAGCAAGACCACATAATTTCGTTAATCTTAAAATACTTCATTATAAGTTGCCAGTTTATTCTGAAACAAAACCATCTCTCATGTTTTCTATAATGGTTTGTAATTTATTGTTATTGTTGTACCGCGAAAACACCTGATCTTTGATTATTATCTAAATTTCTCGAAAAACAAGCGAGCGATTTTTTTTTCTTACTTTTTGTACGAATCAACCCAGGACGCAGACCAGTCGGCTCGTATCGCCCATTTTATTTTTATTTAATCCTAAAAATAGATCAGACACCCTTTCTTTCATCAAATGTCTATATGAAACTTATTACATTCAAATGTAGTATTGCGTAATCTATAGGCGCCGGTCTGAGCATTTTTTGCTTGTTTTATTATCTTGTTTTATTACCCTTTGTGATTTGTGGTTTTGTTCCGGCCGACCCCCCCCCCCCCCCTTCAATAATCTCGAATCCTTAAAAGTTGGGAATTGCGAGTTTTAAAAATCCCTGATTTGGGAAAATGTTAACCCAAAAAAATAGCAAATGAAAGGTTGGAAGATTAGGTTGCCCAACTTGTAAGATTAAACTTAAATTAGACCTCCGAATGGACACTGTAATGGATGTCGCACTGGAGCTGCATATTGGACTATTGGCGACGGTTCGAGGGCTATATCGAAGGAAATACCCGGGAACAATGCCTCGTATTTTTGAACCATGATCAGATAACGAGGACAACATCTGGCATAGTTAGGTTGATGCATTTTTTTTTGTTTCTTTTAGATCTTTGAATTAAAATGACCTTGGTAATAAGTAAATAATTTTCTCTGAATTAAATTATGTATTAAAATTAGCAGTGGCGATAGGGTTTCTCAACACCATGCAATTTCGAGTGTTTTATCGTCATCTGACCATGGTTCTAAAATAACGAGGTGCATGTATGAATGTGTGTGTGAATGTGTGTGTGAATGTGTATGTGTTCCCGGGTCTTTCCTTCGAGATAGACCCCGAACCGTCACCAATAGCCCACTGTGCAGCTCTAGTGCGCCGTTAATTAACCAAACCAAATTAAATCCAGTGTTTTGACTCTTACTATACTTTAGATCATGTAGCCTTTATAATGTATATTATACTTTACCAGTTTTGGTCAACTAAAACGTTTATTAGATCTTTAAACTATCATAACTATAAATTATCTAACTAATCGTTACCACACATTTTTATAAGGATTCTCAAACTTTAAATTTGTTCTCTAAATTTATTTCATGATTAACTAGTGATTTACTAATTTTAAAAGTACATAGTTATTAGCAACTGTTAAAAGTAGTTAATGACAGTGATAAATGTTGCTGTCTCGATATTCAAATGCTAATGTATTCCTTTTTACTAATGAAAATGAATAAATTGGGGGGGGGAGAAGTTTGTCGATGTTTTTTTAGGGAGGGGTTTAAGGATTCACCCTCTACGGGGAACTCCCCCCCCCCCCCCCAAAAAAAAAGAATTTCTTTAGGTACCTTATCCCCCCTCCCCCCTAGCTACGTCCATCAAAGGGAAGGGTAGAGAAATTTTGGGGGGGGGGGGGGATTTGCGCCATTGGGTTTGGGGGGGATGGGCACCCCTGGCGACGTGTGTCATCGCACAGGGCCCTCTCTATTAAAGTGGCCCAGCGACTAGAAAAAAAAATTAAATTAAATAGTAAGAATGGAAATGATTTTCTATTTTCAAAACTTGCATTTGCATTATTTTGCATTTGTTTTTATTCGTATATAGAATATATTCTGTCACCGGTCATAACTTACCTGGCGGCCAGAGAATTAATTATTTTTTTTTTACATTAAAAGAAAGGACGTAATAGACAGATTATGACTCGGCTTCGAGGTTGCTAGGCGTGTCCTTGGCCCTGGCAAAGCGTCCTTGATTGATTATTGGTAGTACTAAGAAGCTGGTCAGATGACGGGAGTTAACATTGACGTTCGGGAATATTCGTTGGCCGCTAAAGGCGCTGATACTAACCCCTGTGCTTTGGTTTGTTTACATATAAAACGTTACGTGCAACTCTGTTTTTAATGTCGATTCGAGATTGCATTTTAATCTAAATTTGTACAAATATGGCTTATGTCTTTAACGCTTCCACCTGTTGCTTTATGATATGTTCCACTACTCTATAAGTTATCTGGAACATTTTTAAATGTACATTAACAAGGACTGACAATATAGTTTTACTACTTTTTAACATTACCACACCTTGCCATTAAAACACACATATATATATATATATATATATATATATATATATATATATATATATATATATATATATATATATATATATATATATATATATATATATAATATTCTTCATTATGTTTTTTGAAAATAGATTTTTATTTATTAATAGTAAATTTATTTCTTACAAGTATGAAGAACAAAAATTATATACAAAAATTATACTTCTCTAAAGTAAATTTATGGTTGTGAAATTTTATTTCTAGATATATCAAAAGTTTACATATTTCAATTACAATTGTAAAGTTGTTTTGTGTTTTATTTTTTTGTTTGACATATAATATAAATTTGTTTAATTGTAAATAAAATATTCAAAAAATCATATTTTGTGTATTTGATGCAACGTTATTTCTTTAACACTTTGCAGAAATATTTTTATTCTAATAGATTATAGTTTAAACATATACTGTAATTTGTATGACATACAAATTTGCTATTAATGAATGAACACCTGTATAGGGTGCTGTTTTCATTACGGTTTTTTTTTTAATTTACCAATTATATTACACTTGAAGAGAAAAAAAAATATTGTTTTCAAGTAAAGTATATCACTCTCAAATCTTATAAAATATGCATTTTTTAAACCACTTTAATTTCAGTTCTCATAAACTACAATAAATAAGTTTTGTTAATGTAATATTAAAACTATAATAACTTTTAATTTTGAAAAATAAAAATTAATGTACTCTATTTTAATTTATAAAACACTAAATAAATATTATTTAAGTAAACTAATATTAAATTTACTTTTAATCATGTACACTTTTAAGAAAAATGTTTAAAAATTGTAGATTTTTTTTTGTAATGAAAATATAAAGTTTGCTTGAGATTTTGTTTCCCTCAATAGACACAAAAAGTTCTAATTTTTGGACGATTTTTTGTAAAAAAAATTGAAAGATCGCGTATAACCCGAGTTGTATTTTCGTAAATGGAAATTTCCGATTAAAGTCGACAAATCATCAATTTAAGAACATGTTTAAATCAAATAAAAAATATTTAAACTGAAACCAATCAAAGAAGCTTTAATTAACCCAACGGAAAAGGGGTTGGTAAAAGCGCCCCTAGCGGCAGTCGGAGATTCTGTAAAAACGGGCGATGTGACACGCTTCTAAGTACGTATTTACGTGCTGCATCAAGGACGCTTTGGCCCTGGTGTGGTTGGCCCTGGTTTCGTTTCGATATATTACAAATAATTCAAGGCTTTATTTACTCTAAAAATATTTTTTTTTCATAGAAATGTCATTTTATAGAATTTAAAATATATTCTGAACGTATAACGTTACATTATTTTGTGATAAAAAAATAGTTTTAAATTTGAATATTTTTTTTTTTAGGCTAAACTGAATTAGGCTTTCTTTTATAAAAAGTTCAGAAATATTCTTTGTATTACTTCGTACAAATAATTTGTTTTAGAACGTTTTTTAATAATTTGTTTTAAAAATTGGTTTTATATGACGATAAAAATCCCCGCTAATAGAAAATTTCATATCATAATTAATATTTCTGAAACATAATTTGAACTCTGAAATTTCTACCATGATATGTAAATAAAAATTCTCTATATCAATGACATATCCAAAATCTAACTTTTCACACCAAAATATACATATAGTAAAACTATTTTCAGGAATTATTTAATGTTGATTTTCTTAAAGGGTTGTCGCATTAAAATATTCTTTAACGGATTTTATACCCCTTTCATTACATATATTTCATAAACGCAACTATTAAGCAATCCGATCGTCCTATATAAGTATTAAATATTAAATTAACTAAGTACTATTAAATTAATAAAATTGCATTGCAATGAAAATGTTCAATCGATAAGAATTAATGAAACCGCGTAATAAATACGAGTTTTATGAAATGTTAAAAGTTTCATAAAAATTAATAAATTTTCATTAAAATATAAGTGCCTCCTTTTAAAACAAAATTATTGCAAAACACCAAAAGCACTATTTGTCATTTAAAGTACTTAAAAAATATAAAACTTTAGACAACACATGTTTAGGATTAGGGAGACATCAAGTTAAGATAGAATACATTCGAAAAGAACAGATCAGAAAAAAAACAGGGTTTCTTAAATTTGAAGAACACGCTGTTCCTGTTCTTTTTAAAGAACATGTGAAAAAGAATAGGGTGTACTTTTTTTCACATCCTTACCCACCTTCATTCGGAGGCTGTACACCGTGATGCAAGGTGAGCTTTTTTCGAGCTCCGAGCAAATTTTTACTAAACTTAAATGTTAATTAATCTGAACTGGCAAATATGCAATCTTAATCTTCTCAATGACTGCTCGTTACTGATTTAATTTTTTTTCAAATACATTTAATCTTTTCAAACTTTTTTCCTACTAGAATGTTTTTTTAGTTATGCTAGTGATTTAACCAAATTTTTGATTGATTGATTTTACTATATTTTCTTGGAGTAGTATTTATATTTTGTTAGTAGTGGCTAAAATGCGATTCAATGTTTTCGTACGCCACTACTAGGCGATATATACTACTCCATTAAAATTCATCATATACGTCTTTCGGAGTTGATTTATATTACGAGTTAGGTAATTGCTTGGTTGATTGATTGTAGTTTTTGTAACTACTGTTTGGAGTATTAAAGTTTTTTTAGAAGCCATTAAAGTATGGGATTTTCTTAATCGACTTTCGTGTTGCCATCGAGCAGCCGAAAGCGATTTCTTTAGTTTTTATCAGGTAATTCTCCGGTGTCAGTTTGGCTTTACAGCGTGTTCTGCATTGCTTAGGCCAAGCGCGGATCCAGGTGGGGGTTAAAGGGGAAATTACCCCCCCCCCCCCCCTAACATCTAAGATTATATTTTCAAAATTCACCTTAGGCAATGAAAAATTTCAAACTAAGGGGGTCAAATTTGATGTTCATGATAACAATATACTGTATTACCCAGTGGCGTAGGAACTTCTTTTTTTCAGGGGGGGCCGATTTTTTTTTTAATATATTGTTATACAATATAAAATAGTATGGAGTTGCGAGCTATTAAACAATTAAAAAACAATCAATGTTTTAAATTTTTACAAACAAGTGTTTAACTTGTATCCGTTTTTGTTTGGACAGCTTTAGAACAAAGTAACCAGGAAAGGGTTAATAGTAATTTCAAATGTCCGTATTGTACGCTAAAATATGAATTTTTTCAGATTTGAGGAATTCGTCTCTATTTAACTTTCTTTAACAAAATCTTAATTTTCTAAAAGAAGAAATTTCAACTATATAAGCTGTTTAGAAAATAGTGCATGAATCTGATGGTTTATTATTTGAAAGGGAATAAATTACGGGATATACGATTATAATTTATGAAATGTCCACAAATAATATTTTTTTTTATTTAGAAGCGTATTTTTTACATTATTCTTAAAATTACTCTTTAAAGCTTTAGCGTTGTAGCTTTCAAAGCAAATTCCCCCCATTTTAAAGCACGTTTAGAATAAATAAGGGACGCTTCCTTTCGAATGCCTCTTTGTAGGAATTCTCTATTTCTACAATTTATTTTTTAAGTATTTAAAAAAAAATAGTATAATATTAGGGGGGGGGGGGGCTGAGCCCCTTCAAAATAATTCCTGGGGGGGGGGGGGCTCGAGCACCCCCAGCCCCCCTACTTCCTACGCCTATGGTATTACCCCCCTAACAATAATCTTTGGATCCGCCATTGGCTTAGGCTAAACTGGCATCGGCGGATGGATACCAACGGGTGCCCTCTGCCTCCTTCTCTTGCCTGATTCGTTTCCTTCACTTTTCTGTACTTTTCACTATATAACTGCATTCTGTTATGGACAGTAGTACTATTACCACTGACTCTCTTATAACTCCTCGAAGATAAATGACATGAAGTTTGCTGCATCGACCAGGTTGGCCATTTATTCACTCCCTCCTGTGACCAGTATACCGCATGGGGCCAAAAGTATTCACGAACTAAACTAAGGTACAGTGCGGCCTGTACCTACCCGATTTATTCTTAAAAAATTAAAAATGTATCGATATTTAAAAAAAAAAAAATAATGTACAGTTTATTTCAAAGCGAAATTTAATATTAGTAGTAAGTTATTAACGTTGTTTCATATTTATCGTCTGAGCCGGCGCTGTGGCTGGGAAGTACGGAATTTGACCAGCGAACTTGCAACCAAAAGATTACGAGTTCGAATCGGCATGAGGACCACTGATCTCTAACTGTAACTTCTGGATAGGGCAAGACATTTTGTTGACTTGAAGCCGATATAGAGGCAGCCATGATGTGTCCCACTTTCTTCGCTACCGCAATATTTCGTATATTTTTCCCATGTTAAAATAAGCCGACGTGTATTGCTTTTGGCTGAGATTTTTTCTGTTTTCTTTTTAAACCCATTTTAAATGCAATCTGCTATTAAAATAGAAAGTCATTTGCAAGTCAAAGTCGAAGTAGATAAAAAGCAAGACAAAAAACTATTTGTTTGGCAATATAAAAATTAATTCTATAAGAAGAAAATACAATATTTATATACATTTAATATTTCTACAATGCTATGGTAATAAAAAACACCACCAAATGACTTAAAAGAAATATGGGGACACAGCATGGCTGCTTTCAATTGGCTTCAACGCGCCCATTGATGATGATGATGATGGACTCCCTAAAGAGTAAAAAAGAAGATTATGGACATAAGTCCTTTTCTCCGTTTACATATAAATTTCAATTTTATTAAATTTCAAAATGATTTAAGGGAAGAATTGCGAAATTGCCCTTCCCAAGGTGGGAGACGATAGGTTAGCTGAAGTGATAATTTCTTTTGCCGATTTAAACGACTTTGGTGAGGATTTTAAAAGGTTGAAAAGAGTGGAGCGTTGTGCGATGAATCGATTGCAGTATAAAAGGCTGTGAGTTTGAGATTCAGGGACATTACAGGAGAGACAGAGAGGAGAGGAGACCAATCCGATTTTATGAAGAATGACCTTGTTCGGGAATGTATTTGAAAGGATGCGAAGAATTTTAACTTCCATGTGTCTAGAAGGGATCCGGTCGAAAAAGGGAGGAGATTCAGTTTGCATGAGAAATTTTTTATAGTATGAGGATGCTTTCCAGTGTTGAATTAATTCATCTTTTTTGCTAAGATTGATGTGGCGTTTGATGTCTTGAAGGTCGACAATGCTGATGATTGGAGAGGAGGGGGATGAAGATGCTTTTACTGCAAGGAGGTCTGCTGATTCATTAATGGGGATGCCGGAATGTGAATTGCACCAAATGATGATAGTGGGCGATTTAATGGAGAGTTTGACGAGCTGTTTTTTCGTCTCACAAATAAGAGAGCCGTTTTTTCCTTTAATTCCTTTTAGTGCCTCTACAACTCCTTTGTTATCGGAGAGGATTATAGTGGGCAGTGGCGGATTTAACAGGCGGCAAATGGACAGTTGCCGCCTGGGCCCCCTTGTTTTGAACCCATTTGGGGCCCCCTCGACTCCCAAAATTAAAAAAGGGCCGGGAGGGAAATAATTCTGTTAAATTTTAGCATATTTCAATAAACATTTCACTGTATGATTTTCTGTCCGGATTCCCCTTACTCTTTCTCATATGAGCAGAAATGTGCTCCTTGTTCATCGTGCCCCGGGTACGCTTCTCTTTACAGGACCCGATTACCCAAAAACTACGTGCAGACAAAACATACACTTCAGATTTATGATAATTCTCCAAATCCTCCTACGACGCGGGGCCTTGATTCTTCTAAGGTGCCCCTTAGCAGAATAAGTGGGGAATTGCTCAAAGTGCAAACTGACATCTTGTAACGCAAATCGTTGAAAATATTTTATATAAAGCTTGTATTGTATTTGTGTTGAACAGGGCCTAATTTACCATTAGGCACGTAAGGACTGGGTCTAGGGTCTCCCGAGATAGAGGTCTCACAACTTTCATTTAAGTACACATAAATTGTAGAAAAGTTGCCTAGGTTTTGAAACATTCGTTATTTACTGCAATTGCATAACTTTTCAGCAATTTTTCAAAAAAAGTTGTAATTATAGTTTTTTAAAAGAATAATTGACTACATTTGCGGGATTTTTCATTCTTTGAAACTATTTTTTGCGACAGGGGCGTGTTAAATGAAATAAATCAACGTGCAAAAATAGATAAAAAAGTTCAACTTAGAGTAATTTATTTTCAAATATTTCATTAAAGATTTCAGTTTAATTAGAGTAAATTTGACCGTCTTAACATTTTTGTGGTCCTATTAATGGACTTTGTGCGACTGTAATGAAATTGATTGTTTAAAAAAGACTATTATAGATATTTTGGAGTGGTCAGTAATATATCTAATATGCTGTGTAAAATAATTTCTCGTGAATAAACGAGACACTGTTGTAAATGTTCAGGCTGAACGTATTTTTTTTTTCAGAAAAGGAAAGTTTTCGTTGGTTTAAATAAAAAATTCGTCGAACAATTGTAATGAAAATTATTTCTATAGGTTATTCAATGCAATATAAACTGAATACAGTATCAAAAGAGTATATCAGATTGTATAACTTGGCTAGTTAAGTTCAAAATTTTTTCAAATTGACATATTTTAATTTTATAATACAGTCAAACGCGAAATCGCTTATCAGTTGTTGCTGTTAAAACCAAAAAAGTATTTTTTTTTACAATAAGTTATCCTTCCCCCTTACCGCGCATGAAAGACCCCCTGCTAAATATGTAACACGTAATATATAAACCCTCCCGTCTATGTATGAAACTGGGCCCCTCGAAGGCTTTGCCGCCTGGGCCTTTTTCTTTAAATCCGCCACTGATAGTGGGGTTGTCTTTAAGAAGAAAGTTGGCAAAATAGAATATCGCAGCCGCTTCTGCTGTGAATATTGATGTACAGGGAGGAAGACGTATTGATCGAGTAATTGTAGAGTCAAAGTTACAAATGCCGAATCCCACACCATTGTTGCTTTTTGACCCATCCGTGGCCCAGAATTCGTATTCTGAATATTTTTCTTTAAGGGATCCATATAAAGCTTGAATCAGATGAGGGTTTTTGTTTTCAGAGTTGGGGAAGAAGTCAGTAACACAGTGTAGGAGATGAGGGGTGGAGGGATGAAGAGGAATTTTAGGGTAGACCAAGTTGTGTGGAAGGTGAAATTGAGATTTAATTTGTTTTAGCGGGAACGAGATAAGAGGATTAGTTGAATATACATTAGAAAGGGGAATGGTTTGGGGTTGGAAAGAGGATTTGAGGGATTGATAGATTTGGGCCCATTTGGTTCTGATGTTATATGGCGGAATTCCTGCAAGATGGTGGATGAGGTCGTTAGGAGAACATTTGAAAACCCCAAGGGCGAAACGAATAGCAGTGTTTTCCATTACTTCGTATTTCTTGATGTTTAATTTACTATCTTTCAGTCTTATTGAGTTAGCATAATCTAGACGAGGGAGGAGAATTTGAGAGATGACTTGTAGGATGTTCTTGGCTTTAAGACCAGTGCTTTTGTTGCTGATGAATTTGATGACATTTGAGAATTTGGTGGCTTTAAGGCAACTATGGGTTCTATGTTCAGACCATCTAAAATTTGATTGGAAAACGAGGCCTAGGATTTTTTTGTGGGACATCCAGGGGATGGAAGCACCGTTGAGAGAAAACTGATGAAGCATTTTTTTTTCTTTTTGGAGACAGGTCCATGAGAGAAGATTTTTCCGAAGCAAAAGTGATTTTCCACTTGAGAGCCCAGATATTTAATTTTTCAAGGGTAGAGTTAGTACGCCCAATGCATTCTTCTGGGGAGGAACCTTGAATGATGATGATAATATCGTCAGCATAAATAAATGGGACAGAGGGCGAGTCCAAAGCTTTAAACAAATCGTGCATGTAAATGTTGAAAAGAAAAGGGGAGATGATGGAACCTTGAGGGAGGCATGAAACATGGTTGGAATCGGTGATTGATCCTCTCCATTTGATTTGGATGGGGCGCTCGAAGAGAAAGTCCTGGATGAGGAATAGAAGATTTTTTTTAAGACCGGTGGAGGACAATTTCTCCATGAGACCTTGTACCCAGACTCCATCGTAGGCTCCCTTGATATCTAGGGAAAGTAAAAAAATCCATTTTTTCTTGGATCTGAAATGGTGAATGTGTTGGGAAATATCTTGGAGACAATCAATTGCCGATTTTCCAAGGATAAAGCCATACATGTTGTGAGGGAAAATTTTATTTTCTTCGGCCCACCAACAAAGGCGGGAAAGGATCATCCTTTCAAATATTTTACTAATAACAGGGATAAGGGCTATGGGGCGGTAACTTGAGGCAAATTTTGCTGGTTTATTGGTTTTTTTATTGGCACTATGATAGTTTTTTTTCCAGTCGTCGGGAAAGGTGGATGATTCTAGGCAGATGTTGAACATGTCCAGCAATTTGGCTAGGGAAGGTTTCGGGAGATTTTTGAATGCCTTAGCAGAGATGTTGTCAAAACCTGGAGCCGAGATTTTTTGAAGATAGATCAGGGGTCGGCAAGCTATTGAAACGGAAGAGCCAAAGTTACATTTTACAAAATTTTGCAGTTTTTAAAGAGCCAATAAAATTTTTCGTTTCAATATTATAGTATTTGATTATATACATTTGATTTTTGATTTAAAATAAACGGCTTTAAATACGGAATAATATTTATTCATATAAAAACACAAATATAGATAGTTACATCAATGGGAGCATTGGCTTTGCATACCGTTTGAAAGTTTGATTAAATGTTGCTTATAACTTGTTGTTTTAAGTTTCAAGCACTTTAGATTTTTATTTGTTAGTTGACTTCTAACTTTACTTTTTATTATATTCATGCAAAAGAACGCTTGCTCGCACGAATATGTCGACCCGAAGATCGTCAGCACTCCATATGCCAACTTGTTCACCTCACTGTAGCATTCTGGAAGGCTATTCCATGCGCCGAATATGAGGGCTCCAACTCGCGGAATTTCTTTTAGAGCTGTCCACTTGTGCTGCGCGATGTGCATGTATTTCTGGACCTCCAACTCTTCCAACTTGCTCTTGAGTTCTGTGAATTTGCCACTCCGCAAGTCTTTGGTTTTCAAATCTAGCAATAGCATTTCGAGCGATCCAGCATTAATTCCAAATGGCTCAATGTTGATCTCATTTGTATTTGTGTTGAGAGGATTTATTATGAACGTGAGAGTACTTTTGTTGGTTTTGAATTACTCGAATCTCTCAGCGAATCCATCCTTCATGTTTTTTAAAGCTATGCTGAAGTAATTGGTGTCAATAGCTGCATTGGTCTCATCGCGATATTGCTTCAGATTTTTAAAACGAAGTAATTTACCGCTCTCCATGTCTTCATCAAAAAGAAGTAATTTTTTTCCCGAAACAAACTACTTCTTCAAGCAAAGCGTAGGCTGGGTTGCCGTTTCCCTGCAGTTTTAGATTTAGTTCATGTAGTTTCATTGTGGAATATCTACCATGAACTTGAATTTTGCAGCCATTTGTCTTCTTCCAATTCGGGATGGTCAATGCTTTTTTCATTGAGGAATGTCAATTAAAAAGCACACTCTAGCACAAAGCAAAACGTTGCAATACGTTACCTGTGGAAAGTCAACGCAGTTTATTGTGCAGAAGTAGGTCAGAAAACTGGCTATCTACTTCTGCAAGGAAATCTTTAAATTGGCGATGGTAGAGTGCTTTTGCCAAGATGCTGTTAATAATCTTAATTACCAAGTTCATGACCTCAACTATTTCACATATTACCTCAACTAGACGGAAATGTAATGCAATTGGCTGAAAGGTAAACGTGGTCGCGGAGTCTCATCTCATAAGAATAAAACAATAGTTCACATTTATCTCATTACGGTCACGGTCATGTTAAACGTAGTGATTTGTAATTAACTATTATGAAAATAGAAGCTCTTGCGAAATTAGGTATTTAAAAATAAATTTTCTTATTTTTTAAGGGTTTTGATAATAAATCATTAATTTGTTCGCATGGAACTGGAGAGCCGCAACTTTACATGAAAAGAGCCGCATGCGGCTCGCGAGCCGCAGGTTGCCGACCCCTGAGATAGATGGCTCTATTGAGTTCCTGTAAGTTAAAAAATTGTTGAATGGGAGCTTTTGAAGATGGAGGGGAGATCTCTAGTCTTTGTGACGAGTGAAGAGATTTTTGGATTAGCGTATCGCCAAGTATTTTCGCTTGCTGGTGGGGGTCAGTAATGTGGCTGTCCTTGTGTGAGATAATAAGGTTGCTTTCTTCCTTGTTGGGGTATAGGTAGTTATTTATATTTTTGAATATGTTAAAAAGTTGTTTCGGACATGTTGTGGAGCTCATCTAGACAGCCCAAAAGGAGCGTTTGGCCTCTAAAGTATACTTCTTAAGGTTAGCAGCAGCTCTTTTTGCTTCAATCCAATCCTTCGGGCATAAGGAACGACGGGCATTTTTATAAGCCCGGTTCTTAAGGTTTTTGGCCTTTGAGCATGATTTGTTCCACCATGAGAGAAAGCTGCTGGTTTTACTAGTAGAAACTTGGGTCGAGGTCTGGGAGATGGAGTTAGCGATGCAGTTTTGAATGTTGGAAGCTGCAAGGTTGATCGAGGTTTTGGAATCGATGGCGAGGTTAGTGGAGGGAAAAACTTTGTCAATAGTTGTAGAAAAATTGATCCAGTTCGTGTAATGTTTTATGATTTTTGAGGGGGAATGACGGAGGTCATTGAAAGAGCAGTAGATGGGAAAATGATCACTTGAGTCTTTTTCGGTTGCTTTGTCCCATGCTAGTTTGAAGTGGAGAGACGACGAGGAAAAGATCAAATCCAAGATGCTTCCTGGGGATGACGAGGATTCTCTGGTGATGGTACCAGAGTTAAGAAGAGATAAAGGTTGAGCGTCTATCCATTTGGATAGGGAATTGCCACTTGGTGAGGAGGTGAAATCTCCAAAGTTTTTGCTTCTTGCATTAAAATCACCAACTATGAAACAGGGGTGATTTACGGTTGATTCAAGTAGGAGTAGGTCTGATTCGGCAAAAGGGCCGGAAGAACGGTGAACATTCGTGATTTGGAATTTTCGACCATTGAAAGAAGTTTTTATACTAATTATTTCCATGGAACTGGTGCTACATATTTGAGGGAGTATCCAAGATGGGAGATCTTTTTTAACTAGTATAGCTAAACCACCTCCTTTTTCGAATCCCGTTCTAGGGCTGTTATATAGGATGTAATCCTTCAGGGTGAGTCTTTGGCAGTGTTGGTTACACCATGTCTCTTGGAGGCATATTATTGATGGGTTTAGGTGCCTTGCAAGAAAATGAAAAGAATTAAGATTTGCGGAAATGCTCCCGCAATTTCAAGAAAGTAAAAAGGACATGAATACGAAGAAAAGGGCTTTGTTGAGTATTAAAGAGATCTTAGGTGAAGACCATCTCCGAGTCCTCAAGTATTGGAATCGGGCTTGTTGCGGAAAATAAGTTGTCATTGATATGATTGGATCCGTAAGGATTTTTGACGTCTTCAGTGAGGAATGCAGTCGGATCAAAGTTTTTTTTTTGTTCTACTATGGAGCGAAGATCTTTTATTTCTGTGGTCAATTTAGTGTTTAAGATGCGAAGGTTGTTGATTTCTTGAAGAAAGTTTGGGGTTTGCAAGGATATATGAGGAGAGGAGAGGTTGGAGTTCACTGGTGACAAGTTAGAGTGAACAAAGTTTGTGAGTTCGGTTAGAGCTTGTTTAATTTCCAGGATTTCGTTTCTTAAAGTTGTAAGTTCGTTCTGGACTGGGAGCGAAGGGAAATCAGATTTTGACCATGGATTACTAGAATAACTTCTGGGCAAATTAGAAGCTTCAGGTTGAGAGTTAGGTCTGGATGACTCGTTGATTCTGTTTTTTTCTTTTATGTAAAGTTCGCAGTTAGTGTCTGTAGCTGAGTGGTCTGTACTACTGCAGCGAAAACATTTAGCCTCGGAGGTGCAGGGAACTGAAGGAAGGTGGTTTTGGCCACAAATTTTGAACCTGTGTGGGCTATTACAGGAGTTTTGGTAATGACCAAATCGTAGGCAGCGGAAGCAAGTTTTTGGAGAGTCAATATATTGAGAAGTTTTGTATATGATACGGAATAGGGCTACTTCTTGTCGAGAGATGTTGCCTAGTTCTTTGACGAGAATGATAGGGATAGGCACGTCCGTGCCTTTTCTACAAAATCTGACTAGTTGGGTAAAATTGATGCCGGAGGATTTTAGTTCAGCTGCAATGTCTGATAGAGGGATATGAGAATCGATTCCCCTGATGATGTATTTAGATGTAATAGAGTCTTCTATTATACGGGAAGACACAGGGATGTTGTCAATCTTTTCGAGTAGTTCAAGATTTTTAACTGTTTCTAACGATTTTGTTTTTAACAGTATTTTGTTACGTCTGGTAACCGAGATAGAGTCATGAGATTGGGTAATTTTATTAAAAGTGTCTCTTAGGTTGGCAGGGTTGGAAGTTGGAACACTGCCCGTGCCTTGGTCTGACTGTATGATTATACGACATTCCGCGATTCCATTATTAAACGCTGCGTTCGCTTTTTCGGCCTCGGAAAGGTTATTTATGAAAACGTTACCTCCCCGTCGAGCTTCTTTGGAAGAGGGTTCACTAAAGGAATCTTCGCACACCTCTAAGGCACGTTTATGGGAGTCGGCAGACATTCCCCAAAAACAATAAACACCGGAAACGTCCCCACGGGGGGGGGGGGGGGGGGTTTCAAAATATAAAGAAAAACAATACGAACCCGGTCTCTGGGTGTGTGTAGACGCTTCGAAATACAACGCGAAGACACTTACACGAAAGAACTAAGAAAAGGAAGAAAAAACTTTAGCAGGAAAGAAAGCCGACCGACATACTCCACCTCGGAAAGGGCGAAAAAAAACCGCGCCCATTGAGGAAACAAGGTTTGAGCCTTCCCCTTCCAGCAGTTACAGTTAGAGTTCAGTAATAGGGGCTCGACAAAAATTTGAAATGTAGTTATATCGTGATCGGAGGGTTGCAAGTTTCGCTACTAAATTACATAAGTGGCCTGAAATTATTTCAATTATCACATTCGTGTACGGCACGCACTGGCGTAAGTGAAGTACGGGACTGGTGTCTGATCGGGGTAAATGTCCTGACGCCTACTGTGGTTGCGTCGGGTGCCACTTCAGGGTTGTTGTTCTCGTCATCTGACCATGGTTCAGAAATACGAAGCATTGTTCTCGGGTCTTTCCTTCGAGATAGGCTCCGAACCGTCGCCAATAGCCCACTGTGCCGCTCTAGTGCGACGTTAATTAATCACACCAAACCGACGTTCATTAACCAAAACTAAAATCAAATTAACCAAACAACCATATTTATCATATGAACCTGCTCGAATTTTTTTTGTTGTCACTTTTTGATTTTCTTTAGAAAAATAAGATCGTAAGTTTTTAATTTTTATTTAAACTTGTTTTTGGTTTTGGTTTGTTTAGTAAACGTCGCACTAGAGCTGCACAGTGGGCTATTGGCGACGGTTCGGGGCCTATCTCGAAGGAAAGACCCGGGAACGATGCCTCATATTTTTGAACCATGGTCAGATGACGAGGACAACACCTGAGCTGGCACCCGACGCAACCTCAATAGGCGCCAGGACATTGAACCCCGATCAGATTTATCGTGCACCAGTCCCATGCCAGTATAATTTGTTGGATGTTATGGACGACTTTCTAATATTTTGGTAGCGAAGCTGGCAACCCTCCGATCGCAAGATCACTACTTTTTTACTTTTCTTTGTCAAGTCCATCGCACGGATTCGAACCACTAATCCTCTGATTAGTAGCTGAACGCCTTATCCACTGAGCAACTGGGGCTCTTTAAACTTGTTTAATAGACAAGCTATAAGAATTCTACAAATATTCTAAGGCGTATTTTTTTAAATATTTTATTATTAACGTATCACAATTCTACTCTGATATATATTGAGGTTGTGTCAGGGCCATCTCAGGTGTTATCCTCGTCATCTGACCACGGTTAAAAAATACGAGACATTGCTCCCAGGTTTTTCCTCGATTGGTTTGGTTAATTAACGTCGCACTAGAGCTGCACAGTGGGCTATTGGCGACGGTTCGGGGGTCAATCTCGAAGGAAAGACCCGGGAACACATTCACACACACATTCATACATGCACCTCGTTATTTTAGAACCATGGTCAGATGACGGGGTTTTCCGTCGCAATTAACGTCGCACTAGAGCTGCACAGTGGGCTATTGGTGACGGTTCGGGGTCTATCCCGAAGGAAAGATCAGGGAACACACACACCTCGTTATTTTAGAACCATGGTCAGATGACGAGGAAACACCTGGACACCCAACGCCTTCAATAGACGTCGGGACTTTGAACCCCGATCAGATTTACCGTGCACCAGTCCCGTATACACGCCGTAATTTTTGCGAATGTTCTGGACGACTTTTCTAGTAGGCTTCGACTTTTTTGTAGCGAAGCTGGCAACCCTCCGATCACAAGATCGCTACTTTTTATACTTTTCTTTGTCAAGTTCATCGCCTAGAATCGAACCAGGAATCTTCGTATTCCCAGCTGACGCCTTTAACCGCTCGGCCACGGAGGCCTCTAATAATTTGCCTAAAAATAGATAAAGGACGAAAAATCGCACAGAAATCCACAGCAGTCGGATCAACGGGATTTGCAGCATGCTTTCTGGTTGACCATGCATTTATTCGTCGTCCCAGACTTTTCTTTGATTCTCATCAGTCAATTTACAGACAAACCCTTCGGAAATTATAAATAATTCATGATTTAAATTGCAATGTCAGGAGAATATTGTTTCAATATGATTCATCAAAATTTTTATAAGCGAAATAATGTTTTAATTTTAAATTATCGTTTGTGTTTCATATTATTTTTAACAAAAGATTAGTGTAAAAAAAATATTCGCAACTTTAAACACTGTAATTAAACAAACAAAAAATATTAACTGCACATTGAAAAGAAATTCTTACGGCAAAATGTTTTTAAAACAAAGTTTGCTGCTTCAAGCAATGAAATCGAAAAAAGTTGACTTTCTAACAGTTAAAAAAATAAAACATGATTCACTTTATAAAAATCGTTTTATTATTCTACTCCAAAATCATCCATTCCAAATCGTTTGTAATTCCATTTGAGTTTTAATATAGGAATTATTTTAGTGTGCAAATATATTTTCGTTAAGTTTGATGCTATCTATGCTAGGATACCTTTAACCCTATAGTGCATAGTGTAGCATATATGCTACACAACTTTAAAATGACCACTAGTTGCATCTATTGAGTTTTACGTTAACTATTGTAGTATTGTAACGTAGGAAACAATGTGCCTAGTTCATATAACCACCGATGGGTCCTTATCTTTATAAAATTATTGTGATAAATGCAATCTGTTACTTTGAAGTCTGTAGTTCTAAAATTGGCTCATGAAGGTTAAGTTTTCAAAGACAGTTTTATTACTTATAGGTATAATATGGCTGTACAAAAAATCCTAGCTAATACTAGAGGTATGTAGTTTGTATTTAACTACATTTTCAAACTTTTTGAAAATTATTTTAGTAATTACGTCAACATTTACATTTGTTGCATATCTGCTACATCATGGGCTAAATGACATTTTAGACGAACATTTTCAGGAGTGCTATTTTTTAGTTATGTGAGTTTTTAGCAATTTTTTCGTTATTTATTTATTTTTGGGGATATTTTTTTGGTTTTAGATGTCCAAAACATTTACATTTGTAGATAAAGATGGGAAAAGGAGCATAAAAATATCATAAGAAATCTCAGAACTTCTTTGAATGCCCCTTGGAAGTGAAGAAGACTGTTCCTCTTCCGATGATGGGTTTGAAAGTTTGTTTCCTTTGCCGTACGATGTTCTCCTGTAGCGATTAGAAATTGTTCTAAATGATGACCAGCTATTGGTCTCGAAAAAAGAGATTATGTACAAGCAGAAGTAGATGGGTTTGACGAGCATCTCTCTACATCTCAAGCTCCAAGTACTGGGGGTTCTTCTATGGTAAGAGGGGAGAAAAAATAAAAGGCAGGAAGAAAAAACAACATCATTATTTGTGGAAAAAACAAAAAAATTGCACCTAGAGGACCAGGGGTGCCCATCCCCCCCAAACCCAATGGCGCAAATCCCCCCCAAACCCAATGGCGCAAATCCCCCCCAAAATTTTTCTCAACCCTTCCCTCCCCAAGGAGGTAGCCATACGGGGTGGAGGAGGACCGCCCCCCCTCCTCCGCGTAAACTTGTATTGTGTCCTCCCACATCGTATTTACATTATGTAAATTCACTCACCATTTCAATCTCTTCTTTTTCTTTTTTTTATTATTATTCAACATGTACCAGACCAGCAACTTTTAGAAACTACAATAATCTTCTGGTTGCATATCCGTTTTCAACAAACGCATTTATATAAGCAGGGTCACCACAGGTGCCGCTGCTTTATGTGGGGCCCCGCGTTGGCAAGGAAACAATTTCTCTAAAAAAATTAGAAAATCGGCTTTTAACGTGAAACGTCTTTAAATCATTTGCATGGGAAATCGGGATAGAAATATCATGATAAGGTGTCCATTTCGACACTTGACGAATAGCACACTACATAGATTTAGCTTCGTTTAATAGGAAATAGGAGCTCATGCGTATAAAATCATGATATAAACAAAACATATGAGACGTGGGTGGGGGGGGGAGGGGGGGGCGATGGACCGCGGCGTCAGACAAAATAGCTTGTTTATCTTCGGTATGTTGGCGACCAATCAATACAATCAGCTGTAATGACATGAGTTGACATAGGAGTTGTTGAATTATAGTATAAAGTGACGGGCCTTGTTTTTGTAAAATTTTGTTAGACATGTATTTGAGATCAAAAGGTCACAACGTGTTGAAAAACAATTTAAAACAAGAATCTTTTCATTTAAATTACAGTTTTTAATGCTTCTATTTGGTGCTAACTGAGGAAATGAACTATTTAAAAACTTTTATAGTAACATTGTTTAATCCTATAGACTATTATATGCTAATTGTTTTATTTCAGGAAAAATATTTTCGTGATGATGTCAATTTATATTTTGCATTTAAACTCTAGAAGTCTTTGTGGCATTAGAAAATTTTATCAAAGATATTTTAAAAGTAAAAAATATATCTGTATTGAAAGTATTGTATTTATCAGAAAATAAATTATCGGAAGTTAAATAAATAAAGTATAATTTTGGCCATGCACGTAGGTATAGATTTTTCATGGGAGCGGGGAGGTTCAGTGACTGAGCAACGGATTTCTTTATGTACTTATTCCTCTCCCCCCCACCTGCGTGCCTGATTTTGGCCAGTATTTTATAATATTAATTAAAGTACTTAAATTATATTTTGCATTAAATAATCTTGTAAACTTTTATAGTGACTGACAAAAAAATAAGACCACGGACTATTTTGAAATGGCACTCGCGCTTTTGGAGAAATTAAAATATTTTTTTTGTAAATTTATTTCATAGGATACATTTAATTGAATAAAAAAAAATTCGGCTATATCTCCGTTATATATAATGTTTTATTTCTACAAAAATGGACGAAGGGGAAAAATTCTCAGCAATTTTAACGATTTGAAATGTCTTATGATAATTCAATTCTTAAAGTATATAGATATTTTTACTGTAATGTTTAGATTTAACCAATAATACGCACTTTTTTTCAGTTTTGCTTCGTACTTGCTATTTTGAAAGGTTTTAAAAATACCATTTTTAAATATAATTTAGAATAAATTAAAATTGATTTTTAAATGTTATTTTGTTAAAAACAAAATTAAATTGCACAATGAATAATATATATTTTTAAATTAAAGGTATTTAAAAAAATTATTTCATAAAGTTGTAAATCATATATAAAGTTTATCAACCATATGAGGTAATTTTGGAGGATTTTGCGGTGCCTCCTAATATTAGTTTTTATTTTAAAGCTTATTATTCAATATCTAAGCATTATTACAAGTTAAAAAGTAATTTACAAAACCTTTAGTACTATTTTGTAAAACTTTCAATGTCAAAAAGTGGAGAGTTCTAATGTACTAAAAAGGAAGTTTTTGAGCTGTTTAACTGCACATAATTTTATAAACAGTTTTATGAGGGGCTACGAAAATAAATAACAAAACTATTTTCTTTCTTTTCCCATCCCTGAAAATATTTTTGCTCTAAATATTGTCTAACTACAAACCTGTATTGAGGTTGAACGAGTTGTGTCCCTTTTTGCACACTGGAAGACAATTTAGCTCCCCCATTCTTATATTTGGATATTTTAAATATGACTATTAAATGCAAAAACTTCATTTTATCGAATTTTAAGAAACCTTATAAAATTAAACTTTAATTTAAAAATGCCGTAAATTATTTATCCACTTACCACTACAGTTTCTCAAACTCAGAAAATGCTTTTCATTAAAGTTTTTTCTTTTTTACAATTTAAATAATAGTAACTTTGCTCCACATTTCAACAGTAAGTTCAGAATAACTAAGCATTCTTGTTGACTGAAATATGTTATTTGTTCTTTTGCTGTAACACCATTGAAGTTATTAAAACTGATCCGACCGGCCAATACGAAACCCAAATACAGTAAAATCGTCTACACTTACTAGTAAACAAACATATGGAATGGAAGTAATTAGTTTCTAGTGGATTTGTATATAAAAATCGTAATTTATGTTATACGTGTTATTGAGATAAGGAGACAGTCTGCTTCATTGCAGTTTTTTTTAATAACATATACCTCATCACAATCGGAAAAGTTAAATTTGTTGCAGCAATTGCTTAGATGTTTTGCAATGTAATCGTTATTTATGATATAAGGGATATGAAATGAGATTCCAGGTTCAGAGTTTGTAGCACTCTTCATATTTATTATTATTTATACATTCTTACTAATGGAAAACTTATTGCCTCACAGCGTTTTTTAATTTCAATTTCAGCACTAAAGTGTATTATGAATGTTTGAACTGGACAAAGATGAGTAAACGTGTACGTAATTTTTTTTACAATGTCATCCAGCTTATGTGCCGAAGAGGCGTTTCTCGAATTCGCTGGAAATTCCAGTGATTGAAGGCACATTATATAATGTATTATACTTATTAAATAAATTTTTTCCCAAAACATTTCCCCCCTAAAACAAAATAATAATTAAAAAGCTATGTAAAAAAATCCCCCCCAAAAATTTTGATGGCGCAACTTGCGCCATGATCCCCCCCTGTGGGCACCCCTGTAGAGGACAATGAAACAAAATTCTTAGGACATTTTAACCTTCCTAATGAAGTACTTAGTTTGGAGACTCCATTTCAGTTCTTTTACTTATTAGATGATAGCTTTTATGACTATGTAGTTCAACAGACTATCATTTACAGCACCAAAAAAGATCCTAACAAGGTGTTTAAATTCTCAAATAGTATGCTGCAAAAATACCTTGAAATTTGTATTTTTTCTTCATTTATGAACGGCCTGCTAAGGGATTTATGGAACCAGTGCTGGGAAACGAACTTGTAAAAAGTACAATGGTGGTAAACACCTTTGAGAAAATCCGTGGCCTTTTGCATTTCAACAATAACGTAAATAAGTTTCCTCATGACCATCCTGATTATGATCATCTTTTCAAACTTAGACCTAATGCAGAGTGCATGAATAAAATATTTCGGACTATCTCAATGGAGGAATTTCTAAGTGTTGATGAGCAGATGTGCTTCCCGTAACTGGCTGTACTGACTGGTAACTGACCAGTATCCTCCATAATGTGGAAAGACAACAAGCTGGTTCATTTGATCTCTACATTGTATGGAGTTGAGCCAAATACCGCAATAAAGTGATACAACCAGAAAACTAAAAAACGGGGCGAAGTTGAATGCCCTAAAATAATTAGAGCCTATAACAAATACATTGGTGAGGTAGATTTACTAGATAGTCACATTGGAAGATATAGTATCACTTTGAATGTAAGAAGACATTGGTATCTAAGGCTGTTCTCTCATTTGCTGTATCTCGCAGTAATAAATAGTTGGATTATATACAACAGAGACGTCCAGAACAAAAAACAAAAGTGAATAGGTCAAAAAAAAAGTTCAGAAAAGAAATTGCAACCACGCTGTGTCAAATTTGTAAAGAGGAAACTCCAAAAAGAAGACGTCCAACACACTCTGACAAACAAGACAAAAATAGGCCAAAAACGTCTGCTGTTTTTAGGCCTCTGCCTGACGTTAGAAGAGATGCGTTTGACTACTGGCCCGAATGAGAAGACAAGAGAAACCGGAGAAAAAACACAGGCTGCAATGGTTTTACCTTTATAAAATATTCAAAATGTAAAAAAATTTAAACTTTGTCTCAACAAACACAAAAATTGTTTCAAATCTTATCACAAATAAACTTTTTTTTAAAATTATTTTCTTAAATTACTAATAATTATTTTTATCTACCTTAGATATTTTTTTATTATAGATTTTGTTTAAGTCTGCATGTTTTCCTGCATGTTCCAAACGTATTTTCCTTGTAAAAAGTTAAAATTATCAGGGAGAAGTCTTAGAACAAAAAAAGCTTTGTTAGCGCATGATGTTGCATATATGCTACATAACGGTTTTAATTGATTATTTAATTAAATAAGCACTTAGGATTTTTTTTGTATATTTTTCCAGTGGTCCAGAGGCAAAAAGTAAACCAAAAAATTTTATGTCATTAAAAAAGAAAAAATCATGCACTAGAGGGTTAAAAGTAAGGTTTCTTGATTTGAGATATATTTTTAAAAGTGTCTTGATTATTTGAGTATTATATAGTCTGAAATGTATAAGTAAATTACGAACTATAAATATATAGACAAATCTTTGAAATACACATTGATTTTTTGTAAAAATTTATATCAATAATATTTTTACTTCTGAAATCTTAAATAATTTCAAGACATAACTTAAAAAAAAATAAGATGTAAAGTGAATAGTAATATTGAAAAGAATATTTTCAAATCATAACAAACGTTCATTTGTTCGAAATAATTCTATTTAATACACTAATTTTTAGTAAAAAAATGTCCGTATGCCTAAATTCCGTGAAAGAAAAAAAAACCTGTTAAAAGGGTTTGAATACCCCGCAATCGAACTATTTTAGAAATCAAGTTTTATATCCAATATATATTTGTCCGTGTGGTTTTGTCAAATAAAAAATTGCGACCTTTCTTGTTTTTACGGGAAAAAAATTGGAAAGATAGCTTACTTTATTAACCTAGAAAAAAGCTTACCGAAATACAAACAATTTCCCATCGAAACAGACAGCCAATGAGAACGATTAGAAAACTCACAGAGTGACGTCAAAAATGTCCTTCCTTGCCCACCTTCAAAAAGCGCTTGAATCGGCTCTTCTATACAGTTCAGTGGTGTGGACTTTACTCCTGTGTGGACATAGCTGATGGCTGTTGGAAATGCAATATAAGGTTGCAGCATTTGGCGTTTTATCTCCTCACCGCCAAACAATTATCACGCCAAGATACCTTTCTACCATACTAGCATCTCCATGTAGGCTCGCCTGTGTGAGGAAAATCATCTTGGCGCGATAATTGTTCCAGCTTTGGCGATATTGATAAGTTTAGTATTTCGCAACCCTGTGGAAGGAATTGCTGTTCGACATTTTGACTGACCTTTTTTGTTTTGTTTTTTAAATGGCATTGTAATTGTAGCATGGAGAAGAGCTAGTTTTTTCGCAATAAATTGCGACCATGGTAATTTCACGATTTAAGAACATGCATTCGATTTATTGATATATATATATTTTAATTTATTTATTTGATTGTAATTCGCAATTTTAATATTATTGTAATTATAAAAAGGATTTTACGAATATCTAAGAAATTATATTATACCATCGTGGGACATACCATAGGTGAGCCGCGTCGACCAGGTTAGCCATTTATCCACCCCGTGATCTTTGTAACGCGTGGGGCCCTATAGTATATTCACACGTTGCGTAATATTATCTTTATATATACTTCATATAGCAGTAACTTCTTATAATATAAACTTGTATGATTTTCACTTAATTAAGCAGAAAAAAATTGTACAGTTAATATACAATATCATACAAGTGCACACTTTTATCTGTATTATAAAAATGCTAAGCATTGCAAAAAGAAATAAATGTAAATATTCTCAAAATTAAGTATTTAAAACTGCAGGTTGCAATATATTGTTATACCATTCTCACTGCGTACACCGAAATTTAAAATGAAACAATTTTTTCTACATATTATATTAAAAGAATATAAATTTAGTTTGCTTATAATTACAGAAAATGAGAGTATTAATTATGAAAATGAATGCTTATGAATAAAAAATACAAATTCTTAATTTCTTTATAAACATTCGTTATGTATTTCAAATTAACCTTATATTATTATTATAAAAAAACTTACAACTTTCACTTTGTTAGAACTTTAATTAATATAAAAGTAAATTTACTTTGCTGCATTTATTTATCTTCCATAATTTACTTGCTTTTTTCTGTTTCTTATTCTTAATTTTTTTTCTACAGAATACTTAATTACAAAATATTAAAGATATTATACTTTGTTTATTAGTTCAAACTTTTAATGTTTTATAAGACTATTTTTGAAATAAATACTACACTTTATTTCGAGCGCCCACTCTTTCCTCATTAATAAGCAGAAAATTTCCCCCTCCCTCCACACATCTACGCCAAACAGTTGAATATCAATAAAAAAAAACATCAATTTAAACAACCATATGCTGTAAGCTTGAATCTCCCGGGGAAGGGAATAAATGCCATACATTATAAGACTATTTTTGAAATAAATACTACACTTTATTTCGAGCGCCCACTCTTTCCTCATTAATAAGCAGAAAATTTCCCCCTCCCTCCACACATCTACGCCAAACAGTTGAATATCAATAAAAAAACCATCAATTTAAACAACCATATGCTGTAAGCTTGAATCTCCCGGGGAAGGGAATAAATGCCATACAAGGTTGCAACATTTGACAATTTATCCCCTCACCGCCAAACAATTATCGCGCCAAGATGCTTTTCCTCACACAGGCGGGCCTACATGGAGCTGCTAGTTTATACCATCAGCCAGATCAGGCTAGAGACGCTAGTAACCGGTTTGTTTCCTCCCTCCGCTCCTTTTAGATTCGGCGTGTAGTGAACGCCAGCTTAGCTTTGGTGTAGATAGCGTCAGTGTATTTCAACTGTTCAAATCGTCATAAGAATTCTTTTATTTTCTTCTTAACATCGGACGTGTTAAAGTAATGTTCTGAATTGAAAGTAAAAACAATGTTCCGGATTCAAAAGGATGTGTTACTACTGGAATGGAATAATTCAAGTCACCCAGAATGAATTAAGGTATCGTAAAAATATTTTTTTTCCGATTGTTACGGCTCTTCGATACTCTCCGTCTTGGTCTAGCCAGGGGCGGGGCTGGCACTCAAAAATGGTCCGGGAAAATTATTAAATTCCGGCCACCAAAACAAATTTGAAACTGATGTTTGGTATCGAAATAAGAAATAATTTGAAAACAAAATAAGAAATAATATCCATATGTAACTATGTATAAAAAAATGTATTAATAGTCTTTTAGTTTATTATTATTTTTTAATTTATTAATATTTTAGTTAATAATTAATAAGATAAAAACTCGTCTTATTGAACATTGCGTTAAAAATATTAAAATATAAATACAACGTTAAATTACGCAATAAAAATCCATTGGTTAATCTGGACACGTTTCGGGAGATGCATCTCCCTCCCTTCATCAGCAGAAAATGAAACATGGTCATATATTTACATCTTGGGAACATGGTCATATATTTACATCTTGGGAACATGGTCATATATTTACATCTTGGGTTGGTTGGTTGTATGGTGTTTAATGGCGCAAGGGTACATCTTGGGAACATGGTCATATATTTAATTTTTCTTACCCAAATTTAATTTGCAAACCCAAATCTCCAGTTGAACTTGACTTTCTGGAGGCGTTTCATATTTTTAGCAATAGTGATTCGATTGTCAATGAAACATTTGCGGTCCCAGTATTTCCCGCTTGTTGGCACACAATAGTTAACTCCAACCGATTGAAATAGTTTTTTGTTCTTCGTCAACATTTTCAATTTCTGGGTTTATTTATATTTTATTACACAGACTTTTCATTTTCTGCCGATGAAGGGAGATGTATCTCCCGAAACATGTCCAGTTTAAATTGATTTTTATTGCGTAGTTTAACGTTGTATTTATATTTTAATAAATATATTTGAATTTTATTAAAATAGTGTAAATAAATCTTAAAACACTTATTTTTGTGCATACATACGGTCGCAGTACCGAATGCACCCCGTTTCTCGCCAAATAAGAATTACGCCAAGCAGAAGAGCGATAAATAGTTCAATATAGCAAAGTTGTTAGTAGTAGGGGAAAAGATAGGGATGTTTTGGATGGATACAGGGGAAAGTTAAAAGAGCAGGATGATTCCTAAAATGAATGTTGGATTCAAATAGCGTTGTACTAGGAAAAACAAATTACTAGTATCAGTTTGAAAATATATTCTTTTTCAAAAAGATATAAATTGGACATCTAAACTTTAGGAATATAATTTTATGTTTTAAAACCCTACTTTTAAGCTTTTGTCTGCAATAATTCTTAGAAATGTTTTGAATGCTTTAACACATTTTATGAATTAAACGCGTGTTTTTGGAAAGAAAAAATTTAGAAGTGAAACATTGCAGCTTTGAAAGCGTATCTGTCATTTTATCTTCGTTAAAAATATATATATATGTTTGTTGCATTTCTCTATTTATATTTCTGATGCCGAAATATACGCAAAACTATAATACCGTTCTTATTATTTGAAATAAGATACATTTTTATCTTAGCAGTCATGCTAATTAATTAGTATTAGTTGCAATGGTAATTAGTATTAGTAGCCATGGTAATTAGTTATTAATTAGCAAATGTTAATTATCCATAATTTATTATCTAGTTAATTGCATAAATTTCTTAATAAATTAACAATTTTGTTAATATTTAAAATTAGAATGAACATAATTTGAATAAATTACATGAACATTTTCCTTGTGTCTGAGATCCTATTTGGGATATTAATAGAAAATTTTGACCTGCAATTCTATGGTTGGAGTAGCGGAAGAAAATCTTGAGCCCCTACGAACCACTACACTAGAGCTGCACAGTGAGCTATTAAACTGTAGTAGAATGTAAATTAAGAATTATAAGTATTAAATATTAGGAACTAAGAAGTTTGAGATACTATCATCTTACGCAGGAACTATCAAATAGTTATTATTTCTAATTATGATAGTATTTTAATATTAATCCCTTACAAGATATAAAAAGTTCTATTAATTATTATTAGTTAACCCTTCAATACATTAGTTTTAATTTTATTTTAAATTCATACTGAAAACATAGCCAAAATGAAAGAAAAAAAATCTTAGTATTCATTTTCTTTAGAAGTTTGTTTGGCTTTAACATGTGATTCTGGTTGAAATAACCAACCACACTACAATTTTTTTTAATTTGTAACTTGATATTTATAACCAACTTAGATTTTTAAAAAGTTCTATAATTTAGCTAAGTAACAAGATTAGTTAAAATAATAACCATTCGAATCCACAAACATCTTTAGGATCATTTATTAACTCTTGAGGTATACGATATGTTGTTTGGAGGTAAAATAACATTACAATAATTATAAAGATCTTTATAGGGGGAGGAGGGACGTGGAGTTTATATATTGCGTCACGTACATATGAAGGGGTGCAATTACCGCACCTTACGAGTATATATAGATTACTACGTATTATCCATATAACTATCACAGTGCTAACTAATAATTCTTACAAATATTGTTAATTACTATATTTTAAAAGAGATAAACCTGAAAAATTTCAATAATAATTGCGCTTTTTAAAAAAAAAAAATATGACATGAATACATGTTTAAAATTGGTCCGGGAACAAGGGTCATTGACGGAAACTTGAGCGGCATAAAAAAAAAGTTGATAATAACCTTTCCTTCTTACTTATATACGAGAATCAATCTATTCGGATGCAAGACCTATTGTGTGAAGGTGGGTCGCGTCGACCAGGTTAACCGTTAATCCCCCCCCCCCCCCCCTCACCTCAATATGTTCTTTGCCACGCGTGGGAGGGGTGCGGGGAAGGCGAGTTAAATTTCAGGCATAATCTTATCTGTTTTTTCGATGCAAATTCAGTTATAAGCACAGGTGGTGGCGAGTGCTTGCTTAAATCAAAGAGATCAACAAGTTGCACAGTTTTATTTGACTAGTTGACAGTTTAAACCGTTTGTGTGAAAATTGTTCATGCAGTGGAAAGTGCTGGTTTACATTTAATTATGAAGTTTGAAGCCAAAATATCATGCTAAAGGTTCATTTAGCACACCAAAGATTGTTCCACCTTGACCTCGTATAGGTGACTTGTGCACGTTATATCTATCGTTCCTCAACGACCTCATGCCATTGAAATTGCGTGGTGTGCCAGCTCCCGATTTTGTCTTTGTCATCGGACCATAATTCAAAATTATAAGACAGTGTTCCGGGTCTTTCTGTCGGGGTATATCACGAACCGTCACCAATAGCCCATTGTGTAGCTCTAATGGGCTATTGGCGACGTTAATTAACCAACCAACTGACTTTTATGAGCATTTACTTTACAACAGTAAATCCTATTGAATATTCATATAAGTTATTTATTACTTCACCCATTTGTTATAAATTGGAAATCGTGTAGAACCTATAACTATATTCTTTTTTTTTTGCTACTTTTAATTACTCAATAAGGTACCATTTCAGTAAATGGAGGGTTGATCAGTTGAATTAACATCGCACTAGAACTGCATTACGGCTTTTTAGCAATGGTTCAGGATATATCTCGAAGGAAAGACCCGGGAACATGTCTCGTAATTTGGAATTTCGATCAGATGACGAGCACAACATGCGAGCTGGCACCATATTCAACCTCAACCGGCGTGAAGACTTCAGTCCAGTCCCCTATACACGGCGGAAGTTTTTTACGGACGATCAGAAACAATGCTGACAACCCTCTGATCACAAATTCTCTATGCTGTCAGACAATATTCGAACTCGCATCGTCATCTGACCATGGTTCGAAAATACGATGTCGTAATGTCTGTTTAAGTAATATCGGGTTCGAGATCAGATTGTGCTGAAATACGTAGAAAAGCACTTGACGTCGTCTTTTCCCAACGTACATATATGTACGTTGGGAAAAAATTCCAACGTCAAAAACAAAAAGGATGTCACATATATGTGTCACATATATACATTCTTTTTGTTTTTGACGTCGCAATTTTTCTTACTTATAATAGGGCTTATAGTACAGGTAGACTTGACAACCTAACTTTTAAGGTATTACTCATAATTTTAAGTGTACAAGAATAAGGCTTAATATGTGTGTGAAGTTCAAAACTGCTTCTATTCACCCGATTCCACAGCACGTCGTTTTTTATTACTTCAAGGAACATCATGACAAATTTGAAGAAAATCGAACAAAGCGTTTGGTCGTGACTGCATAACAAAAAAAATATAAACAGACGATATGCCGAAAGGCCGAGTTAAAACGATCTCGCTTACGCTCGATCAATTAGTCTAAATTCGGTAATAGACGCTTTTTGCGTTTATTTAGTTTAGTTTTGATGACTAATTTGCAAATCGTATGATTTATAAAGAGTTTATAGAGGGAAATGGTGAGGGTCCTTTTAATGTACTGTCATGTTCTGAAAAGGTAATAACGATTTTGCTTTAATAAAAGTTAATTATTTATACCACGTAAACGTACAAAGTATTTTGATCTTTTAATTTTTTTAAAGCATCATCGTTATTACCTTTTCACAGCATGAAAATAGAAGAGGACCATCTAATTACCGAATTTAGACTAATTGACGTAATTTACAGAACGTAAGCGAGGTCATGTTTTAACTCGACTTTTCGGCATATCGTCTGTTTGTAAATTTGTTTATTACGTAGTCACGACCAAACACGTTGTTCGATTTTCTTCAAATTTGGCATGGATGTTCCTTGAAGTCATTAAACACGATTTATTAGTTTGGTTTTTTTTTGGTCGTGAGGTCTATTCTTCCCAGAACTACTAGAAGTTTAAGAAATATCAAAGTACATTTGATGGTTGCTCTAAAAACTAAATCACATTAAAAAAAAAACTTTTCTTGGCATGTAGATTTTGGTGAAGCTATATTGTAAATTGCGTATATTGTGCACCAGATCTTTTCACAACGGTTTCGTTATTCTTTATTTTCAACTTGAGTCCCCTCCCTCTGGTTGTGCCACTGCCTGAAATTATATTAGTAAAATATATTCTAAAGTTTCTTATTTAATAAGCTAATGTTACTCACATAATTTTAACTTATCGATCCATACCAATTTTTGTTAAATTTAGCAGTCTGGACTTCATTAAGTAAATTCTTAAAAATATATACTAACGAAATTACAACGAGGTTTGTAGTGTTTATTCACAGCTCAGAAACTAATGATCCGATTTTACTGAAACGTGTAAAATCGTTGTAACTACTCTGATTGCAACCTATAATTGGTTGATTAATTTGTATGTTATAACATTATTAAATCTTGCAACAACCTTTCACAATAACGAAAAGTTCGTGCTGTTCTCGTCAGGGGACGTTATATCGACTCTCTACCGGATATAATTTTTTTTTTCTAAATACCACATGTCATTTAAAATTACGCATTTTTAAAAGAAAAAATTAGTTGCAGCTGAATTGTTGAAAAATTATGCATTATTAAACTACATTACGATCATCTGAAAAAGTCATTTTTGTGCAATTATTTTTTAGTATGAAACATGTATAAAACGCCTTATCACACTGCAGACGGGTGTACCACCAGAATCCATGACCAGAACAGATCAGAGAAAAAAAGGTCACATTAAGCTAGACATTCACTTGACCCTGAGAAAGACTCCATTGAATTCAGTGATTGAACCCTTCGGTGGGGGACCGTTCCCCCCAGGACTCCCCCTCCTTGCAGGTGGCTGAATACGCGTCCCCTTTTCCGGTTTCAAATTACCGAAATTCCTAAAGAGCGTCCGGCGATGGTTAAGGAACTGAACACACCTAGTCGTGAATTTTATTAGGCCTATGGGCCCCTAAAATAATCTAGAAAACCAGGGTGAATGCAATTAGGTAATTCGCTTTTTTTCCCAGTAAATTGAAATGTCGAATAACTGAGCGTTACAACATATTCAATTGTGAAACAAAAAAAAAAGCGTGAACATTCCTTTAACTACGAATGAAGTGTTATGATTTTCTAACACAAAATTTACAGAAAAATCTCGCTTAATGTAAAACGTAATTTTCAGTAGATTATAGTAATAGATATTGGCCACCAACAAAAACTTCGCCAATAGAGGGAAGATAAAGAAAATGTTCTGTCTATCGCCACGGGTCTCCATCAATGCTTTTTACATGTTTTGCTTTATATATACATTTTAATTTTTTTACATAAATATACGTGCCATTTGTCACAGAGTTATAGTGTCAAATCATCCGAAAAACACAGTATTTCTACCCTGACTTGTAACTGATTTTAAAAATGTTTCATTGTTAAAATATGTTTTTAAAAAAACTTTTGTGCTTACTCATCAAGAAACCATTCTACCCAGGGACGGCTTAAGACCCAGGCGAAACAAGCATAGGCGCCAGACAAATGAGGGAACCAAATTTTAGTGAAGACAGAAAAATATAACTGATTTTATTTGGACTATTTTTGTCAAGCGTTGACATTTTTCAAGATTTATATTTTAATATTTCAATTATATATCGCAATACAATCAAACAATTTTTTAAAGATTCATTTATACCCTTTTATTGCATTATTAAGGTTAGCTTGGATTTTATTTTCTTATCTAAAAACTACTCTTGACACTAGAGACTAGTTATTGTCCAAAAACTTTGGAATTTTGTACCTAAGTCAAACCAATATGGGGTTTGGCAAAGTTAGTAAATTGTAATCTTAAAAATATTTTTTTAATATTGCAAAATCGCTTTAAAACATGATTTGTGCAAACTGGGCGTAAAATCACGTGCCGCAAAAACTCCTTGAAGCGTCTATGACTACCCCGACATCGGGGGTACAAGCTATCGGCCAGACGTTGTTGTGGTTTTAAAAACTTCATTACACAAATAGATATAAAAAAACTTTCAAATATAGCAAAATTGCATTTATAATTAAAGGTTCACTTACATAAAACTTAAATGGAAAAATTAATAAATATTCTTACAATTGAAAATGTAATAAATTATTATTAATATTTGCAAACAAAATGTTGAAAGGCGTACTTTGAAGTCGCATTCATGCAGTTTAGGACGCAGTTTGACTAGCTGAATTCACATAATGCCTCATATTAAAGAATAACAAATAAATTTTACTATAAATCTCATTTAAATCATATGAGTAGCCAAGATGCAAAAACAGGTTATGTCTAAAAATTCGAAATATGATATTTTGGTATTAATATGGACTGGCTTTAATTCTAAAATTTATTAAAAAACCAAACACCGTTTTTCCATTTTATCATCTGTCCGTAACTCTAAATTAAGAGACAGTATTTCAGAAGGTTCCAGTTGTAAAAAGTAAGTTTGCTATAATACAGATAACACATTAAATTAACCTATTTTTAAAAAAAGTTCATTCCTAAAGCAGTGCGTTAAAATAGAATTTGGAAGAGGAAAAATCAGATTTAAGAAATCATTTGTTATTAGTAAAAAATGTAGCTGCATTAAAATAAGTTTCTGTAAAATGTAATATTTTTTAATCACTTTTTCACAAATATGCAAGTTTTTTAATCAGTGATTAAAATTTAAAATATATTTTGCAGGACAGGTATTTTATGGCCAAGTATGCGAGTTTCGGATTTTTAAAAAAAAATTTGCTTACCATCTGTTTAGTGGACATTTTACGTTCTAAACCTTTACCTTAGGTACTTGTATTGTTTACCTGTATATAGAATTTCAAAAGAAGTCGTTTTTCGGCTGCAGAATATTTGGTATTCGGCCTTAAAGTCTACCGAATATTCGGTAATCGACCAAATCATTATTCGTCACATCCCTACTTAAAATTTTTTAAATTTTGACATTTATTAATTACCCCTCATTGGAATGATTCTTAAATCCGCCCCTGTGTACTCAAATCCCGAATAGATTTTTTTCACAATCGCCCCTGACTAGATATTAAGATTGTATATTGCTAAATTTAATAATTCGAACCACATTTGTCCGAGTCTCGCATGCTAAAGGTACTGTACTCGAATCCCGAATGGATTTGAACGGTCGTTCTGAAATAGTAATTAACGTTGTGCAATGGCGAAAAATATTCCCAGTTAACATCACACCCATTGAGTATTGAAGAGCAATTTTCATAAATAAAAATCTTTTTAACATTATACAACTTCATCTATATATACTCAAGTATTGGAATAAAATTTTATTTAATTTTTATTAAAATCGCTGAAACGTTCAATCTCAACTGTTTGCGGTTCTCTTTAAAACTCTATTGTATAAAATTTTCTTATTTCAAATTCCATATTTAGATCACTACGGCAATCAGTGTAGTATCGAGTACGCGATCCCGGCATTGTTAACAATAACAGTTTTTCTCACTTTTGGAAAGCGAAATCCATCTATAAAAAAATAAATCCATCTGTACAAGGGGTCTACGCGAATTTCGCTTATACCGAAGTTAAAAATAGCTAAAAGCACTCTACCCCGGCAAATTAGAGAGGGATTTTCGAAAAACTAAAATTATTAATGTTATAAAATGTTCTTTTTAATACGTACTACTTTACTGTGGTTGACCTATAGCTATAGGGAAATATCCTCCTCCGAGATATTCTAACTTAGATTACATAACTTGTGCATTTTAACGATTTGGAAGGATTTTTTTAAAGGCTGATTATTTAACACACAATCTCTATGTAACGAACACACATTTTGAATAACTTTTTTAGTAAAGTAAAAGGACATAATAATAAGGAAAATAGTCGAGCTGTCACCCCAATATACATTTTTTTTTTTAAGGATGGTTCGAAAAATAAAATTGTTTGTTCTAAACGTTTTAGTGCGGAAAAGTTGCCTCTTATAATAAGTTCCCGGGTCTTTCCTACGAGATAGGCCCCGAACCGTCGCCAATATCCCACTGTGCAGCTCTAGTGCGACGTTAATTAATCAAATAAAACCCAAACCAACAATAATAAAAAAATATAAAAATTTATTGACATCTTCCGATCACGCAACGTACTAAAAGTATATAGAAATTGACGAAATTAAACAAATTTCGTAATTTTTTTAATATTAAAAATTCTACGTTTAAGACGCTATAGTTTGTTATGCTTATTTTATAGTTCAATAAATTAAAACATCATTAATATTTTAATGTATTCCGGTCGGGCAATGTGTTCGAAAAACAGGAATTAAAAAAAAATTAGCGTCATTGTTTTAATCATTTTACAGATAATCGCCTTACAACGCTTTTCTACCTATTTACAAATATTTATAGCATCAGTCGTCTATCTTTGTTAAATGTCTTACAATTTTTAGTACAATGCACAATCGGAAGATATCAACCAATTTGTATTTCTTTACGTCGTTTTCTATTTTAATATAAGGTAATTTTTCCACGCGCATTAAAAAAAGTCCTTATATTTGACCCACCCTATTCTTCAAACTAAAAAACACAATGTAAAGACAATAAACTATATTAGATTTTAGATCAAAAAGCGCCACTACACAGTAATACCCAATCAGTAAAAAATAAAAAAATGTATTTCACTTTCCTATACATTGTTATATGAATAATTCGCTAATGTGTAAATATCTTCGAAAAACAGTTTGAAATACTAATTATCAACTTGAAATATTTGTGTCATAATTATATGGCTAAAATGTAAAATAATTATTATCTAAGATATACATGATTTAATAGATCTGAATTGATTAATGGTAAATAACAATTTTGACATTTAATTATTTTTTTATTAATAACGAAGATATACAAAACGTGCAAGAAAATTTTAGCGTTCTAACCTTCTATTCCAATATTAGTACATTTTTAACCAATAATTGTCTAAAAAATTCGATACAAAAAATGTAATTTATATTCGTTAATTACGCTACTTTAAAAACAATTTTACGATAACGTTATATTTTAAATCAGAATCTTTTAGTCTAATCCCTCACAAATACATGAAAAAAAAAAGATTAATAATAATTAACATCATGCAGCGAAATATTATCCAAATTCAATTGTTTAAAAAAAATGCTCCATTTAACTACGTTCCCGAAATATAAAGCCGACATGATTCAGAATCGTTTAAGATACAGCTACAGACAGTTCAAATCATTTCTTATCTGTTTTCACATTCCCGTACGCGTAGGGGAAAACCTAACGGTATAAGCGGATAAACTGGTTTTGGCGACCTTAGGCATAGTAGGATAGCCAAGTTATCGCCAACGTTGTTTAGGGCTGCCAACGGTGGGTCTGAGGAACTGTACCCGTCTTTTGAATTAGCAGTGACGTAGAAACCTCTTCTACAATATTTCCGAAAACTTCCTTTCAAAGATGCATTTTCAAAAATGTTTTTTGTACTATTAAATAGCAAATTTTTGCTTTTTAAAACTATATGAAGTTAGTTTGGTTTGATTAAGTGACGTCGCGTCGCACTAATATGAAGTTAGGCTACATAACAAAATCTAATTTTGTTCTAATTTTTTTAGATTTAAATCATGCCAATATCCTTATTAATCATAGACAGTTATAAAATTGAGTTGTGAATTATAAGGCGAATTCATAAATTTTAAAGTATTGTATTAATTTTTGTCTTACAAGACTAAAAGATGAAGTGATCGAAATATATTGCCAATACTAATTTTGGTAAATTCCTAGTGTACGGTGCCTCCTTGGCGCTATTCTAAGAATTGGCGCCAAGGCATTGGCTGGAACAACGTGAAACAGTGCGAAAAAGAAGTAGGGTTGTCGCACATCATGGTATTCCTATCGAAGTCATGAAATGAGTTGCCAAAATAGAAAATTTATCGCTCACCAATTGTCACCAAACCACATTTGGCGGGGGCACCGTACACTAGGAATTAACCCTAATTTTTATTTTTGAAGTAATTGCAAAGATTTTTTTTTTAATAAACGTAAGTTTATAACATTGACAATTTTTAATAAATTATGTAAAAATTTTAATTTTTAAACGAACCAGAAAAAATACTGAGAATAAAAATTCAATAATGTTTTTATTCAGTGTTACTCTAGAAATAAAAAGGGGCAGGGCGCTATTGGCAGGAAAAGGGCATCACTGTTGAAACGGCACTTGTTAAAAGGGCACTTCCAAAAAAAGGGGGGGGGGGTGATGTTGCGTGGGGTACCAGTTCAGGTATGGTCCTCGTCATATAACCAAGGTTCAAAATTACGGGGCAGTGTTCCCGGGTCTTTCTTTCGGGATACCCTATTGAAGTTGCGTCGGATGAGGTGCTGTCCTCGTAATCTGACGATGGTTAAACAAATATGAGGTAGTGTTCGCGGGTCTTTCCTTCAGGATAGACCCGCCCGAACCGTCGCCAATAGCTCAATGTGCAGCTATGGCGCGCTGTTAGTTGGTTAATAACGTCGCTCGCACTAGAGCCGCATAATGGTCTATTGGAAATGGTTCGGGTTCTATCTCGAACAGGAGCGTCGTACCAGGGACCCGACCCCCCCCCCCCCCCCAATACTCTGGAAATTCTAAAAGTTGAGAATTTCAACTATTAAAAATCCCCGAGTTGGGAAAATTTATGCGTGAAGAAAATTAAGGAAATGAAAGCTAGGAAAAATTAGAAATTGCCCAACTTTTCGCATTTAAATTAAACCTCAGAACAAAATTAAACATCAGTGCTTGTGAGAGAACTGTTTAATGTTATCTAGTGTGTGTGTGTGTGTTGTGTTGTGTTGTGTTGTGTGTGTTGGTAAGGCGTTCAGCTACTAATCAGAGGATTGGTGGTTCGAATCCGTGAAATGGACTTGACATAGAAAAGTAAAAAAGTAGTGATCTTGCGATCGGAGAGTTGCCAGCTTCGCTACAAAATACTAGAAAGTCGTTCAGAATATCTAACAAATTATACTGGCGTGTATACGGGACTGGTGCACGATAAATCTGATCGGGGTCTAAAGTCCCGACGTCTATTGACGGCGTTGGGTGGCAGTTCAGGTGTTTCCTCGTCATCTGTCCATGGTTCTAAAATAACGAGGTGCATGTATGAAATGTGTGTGTGAATGTGTTCCCGGGTCTTTCTTTCGAGATTGACCCCGAACCGTCGCCAATAGCCCACCGTGCAGCTCTAGTGCGACGTTATTTAACAAAACCAAATCAATGGAATAGTTACGTTGGGAAATTTCTTCCCCCCCCCCCCCCCCCCAAAAAAAACAAAAAATGTGTGACGGCACTGTTCTCGAAGGAAAGACCTGGAACACTGCCTCGTATTTTTTAACCATACTAGCGCGACGTCAATTAATAAATTGGAACTTTTTTGGGTGGTTGATGAGATTAACCTCGCAGCAGATCTGCGTAGTGAGATGTTGGCAGAGGAAATTGTGGATATTTACACTGAATATAACATTTTGTAAGGAATAAAGTTTACTACACATTGATATACCAAAATTTTGCGTAGGGGACTAACTTCATATTAAAATCGGCACCAACTTTAAAATTTCCAATAGCAACACCCAATTTTGATTCAATATTTAGAATCTACGACAAAATTTATCGTTGGATATAAATTTGCAAGTCATTTAGTCAAGTAGTTTTTAATTATGAGTATCGACAGTTTAGAACGTAATGTTAAATAAATATTTTAAACTTTTTAATCATATCTCCCGAACTAACAATTTTATTGAGCTGATATTTTTATCTATGTTACTTCTAAATAAAATACTAGCTTTCATTACTTATATATATTTTTTAATTTGATTTAAATTAGGATATTAATTAGTGTTCCTGTTATGTGTTTTTCAAAGGGCGCCGCGCCCTGCCCTTTTCTTGTAAGTGCCGATGCGCCCTGCCCTTTTTAGAAGTGAAAAATGTGCCCTGCCTTTTTTCAATATCTTCTTTGGGTCCTGTAATTAAAAAAAAATATTTTTCCCCAAAAACGTAGGTCTGTAGGATTGCCTTGGTATCCCATTCGTACCCTTCCTTTGCTCTTTTACATAACAAAAAGTGCCCTTTTACATAACAAAAAGTGCCCTTTTACTTAACAAAAAGTGCCCTTTTTGACAAATCCCCCCTGCCCTTTTTTAAAATTATGTGAACACTAATATTAATATTCATAAAAGTTATGAATAGCAACCATACTATATTTTGCTAGTGATAGATTTAGAAAAACGTTTTCTATGCATATCTAAAATTTCGTAATTTTCCTCTTTGTAGTTTTTTTGCTATATGAAAATGTGCATCAACTTGATCATTTCAGGGGTCATATGCAAATTTAAAATCAGCAGTACTTAAAAGAAATCTTTGCGAATTAAGTGCTGTGATTGCGTTGATATAAAATGTTAAAATCCTTATGAACCATTGTCAGATAACGAGGACAACACCTGAGGTATCTGGCGCCGTAAAGTTAGGAAAGTTCTTACAAAAAGTTGTATCTTCAAGAAGTATTTCAAGTGACACATTTGTGTATTAAATTAGTAAAACTTTTTGATTGTTTACGTATTTTATTGGAAATCATTATTTATAAAGAAAGTGTCCTCGTGTTTAGAAAAATGTCCAATTTGAGTTTATATTGCAGACTTATTTATTAAATTTGTCCACTATCATTTAAAATATACATTACTTGCGACGTCATCTAAATTATATTATTTTACTGGCCAAGGAGTTCGTTTAACTGCGATGTAATCTCCAACCCACTTATACCCACTAAGTATTCATACATATTTAGTTAAATTTAATACGATTGAAATTCGTAACCAAGAGCTTAATAAGAAATGTTTAATAACTTTCGCATCTCTTGAATTACCAAGAGATTTGCCTCTACCAACAGTGGCGTAGCCAGCATTGGGTTACTTTGTGTTAGAACCCCCCCCCCCCCCCCCCCCCATGGCCAGATTAAAATCAAAATTATTTTTTTGAAAAATAACAAGTGCAAAAAAAAAAGATTTTTTTTCTCCGATTTCTATAGAGAAAACACACGTCGCATTTCCTGGTCTAACCCACATGTATCTCCTGCTTCCTTCCCTTCTGTCCCCTGAAGGGATGATTTTAAGAAGAACAGTGGTCACACAACTTTGAAGCCAGAAAATTCGACTTTCTGTGGGAGGACGGGACAATGGGGTAGTAGGTCTGTATGATTGTCTTGAGTGTCTCTATTGTACCTCAACCTACGTGACATAGAATAGTGAGATAAGGGCTAGTTCACGGAGAGCGAAAAACGCTCGTGTGGGGAAACGAGTGATGACGTACCTCTCGGCACACTTCCCCCTCGCACCGCGACAGGGAACAGTGGAAATCCTACCATTACTCGCGTTTTATTGATCAGAATTCCAAAACTGTTTAAATAATTAACATCATAATAATATTAACAGTAAGTCAATATACTTCATAGTTTGATCTAAATCTTACATTTTTCAATATTTATTGAAATAATTTTCCTGATATCTGGAAGGCCCATATCAGTGTGTCGAGACTCTACTTTTCGTCTGTAAGTCAGTAGTGTCCTACCCGTGGTCCGCGGACCATTGGTGGTCCACAATCGGATCAAGTGGTCAATGGAGTAATTGGCTAAACGACAATATGATTTGTTTTTTTTTAAATTTTTATTTTAAAAACAGGTTTTTTAGATATATTCTTTCTCTAAAAAAAATAAGGAATCAACATTTATGAGCTATAAATAAATAAACTTTTCTGCCATTTGAAAATTTCTTTTTGTACTTTTTTTAAGCTTGCTTTGTTATTTATTGATATGGGCCAGAAAGGAATTTTCTATAATGTTAAAGAAATTATAATTTCTTTGTAAAAATATTTAAGATGATACTGACACGTGGAATCTCAGTAGATATACACACACATTTATTTTAAATACTGCTGTGATGTAATAGCATGATTAAAAATAGATCGAGTGGTTTTTTTATATTTTTATTTGAAGGCGATCCGATAAAACACAACCATTTAAATACAGTCAGTTAGTCAACTATAGGATTTCATATCACAACGTACCAAACCCAAACTTCTTAAGTTGTTCCGACAATTTCAAAAGTTCAAAACACAGCACACAGACTGGATTCGTTATCAAAGTATGAACCCCGGTTTTATTTCTTAGTCGGATACAGCTCGTGTCGCGAGTTCTATCTTACGGATGTCAGCTGTCGTCAAGATGAGAATCCCAATCGATTTATACTAATTTAAATAATTTAGGCTAAAAACAGTAAATTTAATAAAATTTATTTACGAAATACTTTATTTAGAAGGTGGTGGTCCGCGTTTTGTGTTACTTTCGATTCGGTGGTCCGTGGGAACCACTGGTGTCCGTAAAAATTAGATTTAAAATAGTTGAAAATAAAACTACTATTTCTTTACATTAAAAAAATCTAAGTTTAAAGCCGAAAAGATATTTAAGTAAATTAACTTAGTCGAATGAAAACAGCACAACAAAAGATAATAGTTTTAAAATTAGTCGGAGTGTGTACATTTGGACACAATATTTCAAGAGCATTAAACATGTCTACAAAGTATACAAGAAGGGTATATTTTGTAAATGGGATGTGCCAGCAATGTTCATGTCAAAATCGAAATGAAACGAAAACAGCTGTAGCATTTATCTTCAGCAATGTATCCGAACGAATAACATGACTAAGTTATGTCAAACACGAAGTTATTAAAAAATACCTTTGGACACGAACGAAAATTATTTTGTTTATTTTTCAATAATTTCAGCATATAATACGAAACTGCTTAGTATTTCTGCTTTTGAAGTACTATACAACGAAATATTAGCCGTAAAACACAAGTTTTTTTTTTTCTTTTTTTCCCCCCCCGAAATTCGGGTTACGCCATTTACTTAATGCAAATATACCATATTTTTTCTAATTAATGACACACTAATTTATTTGAAATCTATTTTCTATTTTATTAAAGTTTTAGTGTCAAAACTTGTAAAACGATTTTTTCCATCCTTATGGAACTTCAAGTTCAAGGGATAAAATTTTTGCAATTGATCTATACAAATAAACTGATTTTTTTTTATGGTTTGAGAATTAAATTTAATTTTGAAATTAAAAAAAAATATATCTTCACTTAAAGATTGCGTTCTTAGTTCCTGCATACAATGCAACATGGTTATATATATATATATATATATATATATATATATATAAATACAGCTATCGTAAATTAAAATATGTTGTATTTGTCCTATGAATGTCATGTAAAACAATGTAATGTTCATGCAATGTAAAACATACAACACTTTATTTTGTGTGCTGATTCTAGACTGCAGTATAACTGATTGAAAATTTATAAAATGCGGATAAAATTACATACATCGGTATATTTAAATTTTCACAGACGAACGGCCAGATAGACCCTGCAGTCGCCAAACTCTTGGGAAAATCCTGTCTTATTGAACCATTGTATATAAAAATTAAAAGTATTTTAAATTATCAATCTTTAACAACCAATAATAATTGGCCCTGGTAATTAAATTATTTATTTGATTGTTTAATGTATAGAGTTTTTTGATTATAAATAAAATACTTCTCGTTCATTTCTGAGACACAACGCATTCGCCAAGTGTCGACAGATGCGTCACAAACCCGTTTTTCTAACTCTCGTTCGGCGCCGTCGGCTTTGCGATGGATCAAAAAGAGTGAACCAGCCCTTGTATCTATTCTATGGTCCTGGGTTTAAAGAGGTCTATTGGTATTTAGTTGGCGACATAAAACTTAACTGTAGGTTGTTTGTACATGTAAAGGGCAGGGCCTGATTATCGAATAGGCACAGGAAGCCCGGGCTTACACTTTATATTTTTGAGGGGCTCCCAAATCACACATTTTATATAAATATTTAACAATACTAACATAGTTTGCTACTAAATTTATCTTAAAAAAGTGGCATTACTAACTTTAACAAAATAAAAGTTATCACTTGTGTTAAATGTGTTCGAATATTGGAAAAATAATCAAAAAACATACCGAATATTAAGAATATTTTCATTACTTACTAATGTTTATTAAATATTATTTATACTAATATGTTTCGTTGCTATCCAGGGGCAAGGATTTTAGTGCATGGAAAAGCTCGATTTGATGTTCTAGGGTTTATATGAGAGCAATAAGGCCCCCATTTAAAGGCAGGTTTCCCTTGCTTTAATGTCTTAATCGGGCCCTGGTAAAGGGTTACTTTTCTTAACACTTGAAATGGGACGGCAGTTGAGCCGGAATTCACAATGCATCAATCCAAAAAATAACGCCTCTAATTGTGATCCTCTTTGCTCCTTCACAATGTCGGTGGAATTTTTTCCTCTTCTCAAAAATCAGTTTTCTGAGAGGTTGTATGTCTTTCATTTGCCATTTGAATTTGAAAATCACTCCAGTACTGCATGAGCTTGCTAAGCTCATCTGTTTACCATTTTCACGGTATGCTGTCATCAAAACATAAACTATTGGAAGATTCAAGACAAAAGAAAGGAGCATCGTGCAAAATCTTAGCTGATATGTTTAAAGTATGTACTCCTTCTTTTCTTATTCAAATATTTTTGTTTATTGTGATTATCGTTGAAAATACCCAAAACTAACTAATTTTTTATTCAATTACATTTACAAATTAGTTTTTTGTCACTCAGACGTGTTACTTTTCACGCGGAAACGCAGTTTTCCGCTTTTTTTTTTAAATTTGGGTTTTGATCATTCCCAAGATTGATGCACATTCGTTTGAAAAATTTTATGGTGGATTATTAAAAATTTATATTTAACTATTATAAATACGAAGGCACATAATGGAAAAGTTGGCTCTATTTAAGAAGGGTGGGGTCAACAGATTCTCGTTTAAATCTGTGTTCCTAACCATTTTCTGGATTTTTTTCTGCGGCGCTGCATGTCGTGCTGATGTTTAGTCAAGAATTTTTCCCGCTTCACAGATTTTACAAATCAATGTTTTTTTATATAATAATATATTTTTTATGCAGTTATTTGACTTTTTTTACGAGTAACGCCTTTTTTCGTTACGATTTTGCCGCAACGCGCCGTTTTGCTGCGTCACGCAACCAATGAAACATCCTCCCCCATGTCACGTCACAGTCATGCATGATAAAATTAACCGGGAAATAATGATTATTATTCTGTTATTTTTAGTTATATAATAAAGAATTATTTACAAATTTAAAATTACTACTTAAAAATTATTATTATTAATTAAAATTACAAGTTTAAAATTGCTTCAATCCGGATCCCCCATCAATATTAACTACAGACTTAAATACCAGTAAAATGTCAGCCAGGTTTGTTAGTAATTTAAATTAGGAAATGACTGAAGATTAACCTGCGAAAATTAAGCTTTTAATTTACATCTTACTTATAATTTATATAAATTTAATTAATTAAAGTTATTCATTAGAATTTTAATTTAAAACTACTGTTTAAATTAAAAATTATCTTAAATTAAAAATTATCTTAAATTAAAATTATTAATTAATTTGAATTCAAATTATTTATTAATTTGAATTCAAATTATTAATTAAATTTTAATTAAAATGATTAATTAAAATTATTAGTTAAAAATTGTTCAAATTAATTATTAATAAAAAAAATATTTGGTTTTGATCGGACCAAAAATAATTTATGACCCCCCCACGCCACTGCCTACCAAGCCATGATTCCTGCTCTGCCTCAAAAATTTAAGTATTCTACAATGAATAAAGAATAAGTTAAATCCTTTTGAAGTGTTTGCTCTTTATTGTCAGTTATATTATGTGTTTTAACGTTCAGCTTATCATTTAAAGAGTTTTGAAATATGTGGCGTTGCTCTTTGCGCGAACGTCACACGGTGTTCCTTTTTTTTTTTTTTATAAAATAACTTAAATTTTAATTGTGTTAGCTGATTGTCTAAATCAAAATCCTCTCCTTTTTATTCGAAAATCACTTTTATTTCATATATCTCTATTGGTTATGCCTTCCACAATGTAAAAATTTCTTCGAGCTAATATTCGAAGCGCCAGTTCTACACCAAATTTACCGTCTCGTGTCTAGGATTTTTTTTGCTTCATTTTGTGATTGATTGGTCGGTTGAATCTTCTCATATTGTGTAATGTTGACGTATTGCGTTTCCTTTGTGTTTTTCTAGTTTTTACCGGTTCCTAATAGAAACTTCGAGCACTTTCGATGGGTTCTTTTATTTAAATCGCCTTTTCGGTTAAAAAAAAGCATTCAGACATCGATATGATTGCTAGGAAAAATCTTATGCGCTGAGGATGCATCTTTCAATTGCTACCACTGCCATCGCCATACTCCCTGACTTGTTCTGTATTTTTAAGATACTGTATTCAATAAAAAGAACAATAGAAAATGCAACCAAAAGTGTTTGAGTATCTCTCTTAACCTAATTTTATATTACGTCTTTCGGTTCAGCATTAACTTTGGAGGACTCTATCTTTGAATACCTTTAAGTTTATTGAATTTATTTATAATAATTTAAATTCCAGTTTTCCTGTATTGATTAATTTAGAATTATTAATGTAAATTTTTTTAGAATTTAATTACTACTTGATAAATATGGTCATATTGTTGGTATGCAAGTACTTTTTGTATTTGAATATTTTATTTATGTTTTATGTTAAGATTAGCAATGGCTATTGGGTTTGCACAACTGTCGAGTCCCTTTGACTCCCACTATTTGCAGATCACGTTACCATTTTTGACTCCCACTATTTGCAGATCACGTTACCATTTTCAGAACATAGCTTTTTTTTCTTAACCCCTCTTATGACTCCCACAATAAATTTTTTTATCGTCGTTACGACAAAATACTTTTAATTTAATTTAATATTTATAATAAAATAAATTTGGTTATTCAATATTTTAAAACTTTGAATTAAAATGACCTTTACAATTTAAATTGAATTTTTAGAAATTAATATTTATTGGTTAAAAATAAAGACATTTCTATGAAAAGGTTGCATAATACCATGCAATGTCGAGTCTTTGACTCCCACTATACTTCATATCACGTAACCTTTATATCATTCTTTAACGTCAACTAAAACGCTTATTGGATCTTTACATTGCCATAACTATAAATTTTTAACTAATTTATTTCATAATTAGGGAGCGATTTACTAATTTTAAAAATAGTTATTGACTACTGTTAAAAGTAGTTATGGTGTTGCTCTTATAAGTCAACCCCTCACATGTAATATTTCTAATTATGGAATCAATACATCTTTTTTATTTTGCAAAGCAAATGCTTGCCGACCCCTCTTTCTCCTTTTACATATACTGCTCTTTCCCAAGCACCTCGTTGGTTTTTTGTTAGTGCACACTTTATGCATCATATCGGGGGTTTGCTAGGGCCCAAGAATATTGAAAAGGGCTGGTTCACGGGCGAAAAGTGCCCATGTTGCAGATGCGGGAACCCTGTGTAAAGGAACTAAAAGAGGAACATTGCACCAGATTTGATATTTTTTATAGCTGACAAGTTTTGCACCATTCTTAGATGAAGATAATGCATCAACAGTTCAAAAAGCACATCGTATAAATTATCTATAGCAATAGAACTTTTTTTTTGCTTTTAAATAACTTTAAAAAAATATTATTTAAAATATTTTTGTTAAAAATCCGTAGCAAAGCATTATAATTGAAATTAAATTGTGCATAAAAATACGAAAGGGGAGAGGTTGGAGCAAGGATATCATTTCAGCAGATTGTATTGATAGGAATTGCTCGCCAACAGAAGGAAGATAAACAAGCTATTTCGTATGACGTCACAATCCCCCATTCACACCCTGTATGTATTTCGCTTTATATCCTGATTTTATGCGCATGGACCTCTAACGGTCATATTCACAATCGCAGATAACCCACGGTTTACATGCGAATCGGGAGGTAAACCTAAGATTATTGATGAAACCCTATTCACAAGACCGGTTTTCGCCAAATCGGCGGAATATCTACAGGAAACTAAATCTCGGTTTATACTACCAATATTGGCAGTATAAACCCTGGTTTTAGTTCTAAACAAAATGGCCGCTTATACGATTGCTCTGTTAGGCTTAAAATATTTTGTTAAAAATCTATTTACAGACAAATATTTCTCAAATAAGTACTTAAGTCGGAACTTTTTATGCTAAAAATTGCCCATACGAACTAATTCAGTGTACTTTTTATTAAAATCGATGCGACATAAATGTTGTCGCCACGAGATACCCGGATGGACAGATCTATTCTTCGAGTACCTATTTATCGTAGGTTTTGTATCGTAGTGGTTCTCTATCTCTCGTTTGTTTAATAAATGTTGAAGTACTATAAACCGAATCACAAAAATTACTCCGGTATGAGACCGGAAAGAAGGAGGGATAATAGGAAGAAGGCCATAGTACATTGAAATTGGTGCAACAAAGAATTACATTTTCAGTTTCGAGTTCTACTTTTTGTCTTTCTTGCAACAAAATAAATACCTATATATCAATTAAAATCAGTTTTAGAAGGAGCAAAAGGTAGTTATGAGGTGCTAAAACCACAAGTTTACCTATTTTTAAGGAGCCCCAGTTGCTCAGTTGGTAAGGCGTTCAGCTACTAATCAGAGGATTGGTGGTTCGAATCCGTGCAATGGACTTGACATAGAAAAGTAAAAAAGTAGTGATCTTTCGATCGGAGGGTTGCCAGCTTCGCTACAAAAATACTAGGAAGTCGTCCAGAATATCCAACAAATTATACTGGCGTGTATACGGGACTGGTGCACGATAAATCTGATCGGGGTCCAAAGTCCCGACGTCTATTGAAGGCGTGGGTGCCAGTTCAGGTGTTTCCTCGTCATCTGACTATGGTTGTAAAATAACGAGGTGCATGTATGAATGTGTGTGTGAATGTGTATGTGTTCCCGGGTCTTTTCTTCGAGATTGACCCCGAACCTTCGCCAATAGCCCACTGTGCAGCTCCAGTGCGACGTTAATTAACAAAACCAAACTTACCTATTTTTAAAGCCAATTTTCTAGGATTTTAGTGATTGATGCATTGTGAATTCCGACTCGACTGCCGCCCCATTCAAGAGTTCAGAAAAGTAATCCTTTACACATGCAGTGGCGGCGATTCGGGGGGGCAAGGGGGGGCGGTTGCCCCCGCACTTTTTTCGGATGTTGTCCCCGCACTTTTTTGTATGTTGCCCCCGCAACTTTTTTATATTGGACTTTTTAAAACTAAATTACAAGTTAATTGTTTTACTGCATTGTCTAACAAAGGAAAAAATGTCAACCCCAACTTCCTCACACTACCATAGGAACGTAAATAAGGGGGGGAGGTTTCTAGAGGATCAACCCCCTCTCATTGACAGTTTTAATGTGCACTAGTCGCCTTCAAACGTCAAACGTTTGGACGATGGGAGAACGGGCTTGCAAGCTCCCGGTAAGGAACTTGGCGCTTTAAAGAGCGCCAAATTGCGAGTTCTAATATTAAATCAAGTAGTATATTTTAATAAATTTTGCTTCTAAAGTACCAGTAATTGTTAAGTTAAATCAAAACAAAACATACATTTGCAAAGTCTAATCAAAGCGATTAACTTTTTTAACCAACCATATAATTTCTATAGTTTTTCTGAAAAAAATAGTTTATAATAATTTTACTTATGATTACTTATTTAATAGTTTGGTTATGAAATAGTTTATTTTAGTTATGAAATAGTTTATTTTAGTTATGAAATAGTTTATTTTAGTTATGAAATAGTTTATTTTAGTTATGAAATAGTTTATTTTAGTTATGAAATAGTTTATTTTAGTCAGAAAATCTCCGATTTTAACATTTTTAAAACACAATCCACAAAAGTATATTTGTTTACTTTACTTATCAGCGAATGTTCTCAAAGATGATGGCAGAAAAGATTTAATAGCTTTTTTTTTTAATTCTCAATGCTTTGATTTCGAAAACATCAAGAAAATAGTTTATTGTAACTACGTATTAAATCTACAAAATACCCAGAATCAAGCAGAATGACTCATTCCCAAGTTTTCTCAGTTTTACATATAAGCAGCAGTAGGGAAAAAAGGCGAAACGGCGCCGAATATGACTTATGACTCTCGTTTGTACAGACATTTTGGAGTCTACAGAACAAATTGTATATGACTTATGACTACTCCGATAGATATTTATTTGTTTTTAAATCGGCCGTTGATTTTTTTTTATTCAATCAGGGTCATAGTTCAGTCTTTTTACACATCGTAGCCTTCGCTTAAGGGTCTAGTTAAATTGTCTTCGACTATAGCTAAAATAGCCAAGTGATATAAAGGTGTTTTGAACAGTTCATACTTTTTATACTCCTGAAAATTGGACTTTAGTTTTTGAGGCCCTTTTATATAGTATTTCTGAAAGTTATCGTGCTTTGTTTTGCCTTTTTAAGTCAGAATAACGAAAAAAGAAAGCTTTTAACTTGTCTCAAATCAGCTTTATGGTATGAAAACTTCTTTTCTTAAATTTATGTTATTAAGTGTTTTTACTGTGTATTTTAAGTTGGTATATTTCAAATAACACAAAATAGTGAGTAAATACAAGTGTGCAATTCCATAGCTTTTTTATAGCAATATATAGCACATTTTTTTTTAGTCCACCTCCCCCCCTCCCTTTCCCATTTGGGGGACTTCTTGTTTCCCCTTTATCTTGCCCCCCCACTTTCAGCACCCAATCGCCGCCACTGTACACATGTACAAACCTACAATTATCTTTTATGTCATAAACTGAATAATAGACTTCAGAAAGGCCTCTTTACTTGAACTCCGTTGTTCAGCAAATGTCACGTGTTGAAGTACAATTGGGATATCAAGACAATTCTATAGACCTACGTTTTTGCGGGAAAAAATATATTTTTTAATTACGGGGCACAAAGAAGATACTGAAAAAAAAAGCAAGGCACATTTTCACTTCTGAAAAGGGCGCATCGACACTTACTAAAAATAAAAAAAGGGCAGGGCGCGGCGCCCTTTGAAAAACGCATAACAGTAATACTGTGTGTATATATATGATAAAAACTCGTCTTATATAACATGGCGTTAAGAATATTAAAATACAAATATGTACAACGTGTATACGCATAAAAATCCGTATAATCCGGACATGTTCGGGGGATACATCACCCTTCATCAGCGGAAAATGTAAAGTCTGTGTAATAAAATATAAATAAACCCATAAATTTAAAGTTGCCAAAGAACAAAAACTATTTCAATCGGTTGGAGTTAACTATTATGTGCCAACAAGCGGGAAATACTGGACCCGCAAACGTTTCATTGACAAGCAAATCAATATTGCTAAAAATATGAAACGCCTCCAGGAAGTCAAGTTCAACTGGAGATTTAGGTTTGCAAATTAAATGTGAGTTAGAAAAATTAAATATATGACCATGTTCCCAAGAGTGCTTGGCAATGGAGGACTTCTTTATTTCTTGTTTAACAGTATGTGCTTGGTGCTCCTTAATACGAAATCTTAATGCTCTCTTTGTTTGACCAATATATGGCATGCCACATTGACATGAATTACTGTATATGCCCCAGTTATTAAGATCGCCAATAGGGTCTGTAAGTTGTGTGAAGGGGATCTTATTGATAGGTGAAAAAAATTGAACGTATGTCGAACCTACCGAGAATTTTAGAAATTTGATGGCTGATCTGGGGATAATATGGTAAAACAACCAAAGCATTAGAGCTCTCAGGTAGACTAGAATTTTTAAGTTTATGTAGGGCCTTATCAACGACGTTGGGTGATAAACCTCGATCCACGGCGACGGCCCTCGAATAAACAAGTTCAGCCTGGAGTGAATCAGGCATATTAAGAGCACGATTAACAAAAGTGTAAAAAGCAGCCATTTTTTGTTGTATAGGATGGCAGGACTTAAAATGACGGGGCAAAGAAACAGCGAAGGGTTTTCATTTTATTACACACATACTTTACATTTTCCGCTGATGAAGGGTGATGTATCTCCCGAAACATGTCCGGATTATACGGATTTTTATTGCGTATTTTAATATATATTTTAATATATATATATATATATATATATATATATATATATATATATATATATATATATATATATATATATATATATATATTAGTTGAAATGTAACAAATCCGTTGATTATAGTCAACTTTAAAAGGATTTTTAACATAAATTAAAGGTTTTTTAATTACTGCATTTGAACTTGTATTGTCATGGATCCTATCTTTATTATCTTTTTAAGTATTCCTTTATTTAAGCTTATATCAAAGAATTACTTAATAGCAGGTTATATTTTGTTTTATTAATACCTGCAGATATCATTTTTAAAGAATTATTATTTTTTTATAATATTTTTAGAAATATAACAAATAACTTACGAATAAAAGACGTGTATATCCAGTGGCGGCGATTGGGTGCTAAAAGTACAGGGCAAGATTAAAAGGAAACAACAAGTGTGTGTGTGTGGGGGGGGGGGGGGGGGCTAAAAATGTTGACCACCCTTAATACTGATGGAATATAAATTATAATAAACATCGCATATTTATTTAAATTAACTATTTTGTGTACAGTAAAAAATATTTAATACCATAATTTTTTTTAAAAAATTATACGTTTAAGCTGATTTGAGACAAGCTATATTTCTTTATTAAAGTTAAAAATAACTATGTTCTTGGTTGCCTTCTTGAAAATACCTTAACACAATTATCGATAATTAACTGCATTTTTCTATTTTTCTTTAGCTCTAGTAGGGCTAAATGGAAAACTGAAATTTCATAATTTTTTTTTTTACTCTTGAACCAAATAGAATTTTCAGCGTTCTCAAATTCGAGCTATTTTAGATGGAAAAAAAGAATAAGAGTTTAAGTGCAGGCCGCACTGTACCTTTAAGTTTGATTCGTAAATACTTCTCGGCGTACAATGGGGGAGTGAATAAATGGTAAACCTGGTTGATGCGAATGGCATTCCTCTACACGATGGTAGGTCTTAAATCCACAAAGGATGATACTTCGTGAGTTATGATTGTGGAAGAGCATACTGCAGCCAAAGTCAACATCCTCCTACAGATGGTGCAAAGGTCAAATACTGAAGTTAACAATATGTCTAGTCAATACGCCTCACCATCCTCTATACGATGGCAGGCCATTTAAACTCGTAGGCTGATCCGTCATTAATCCCGTGGAGTTCTCCCTACGGAGTTTAAAGGCGAGAGGGCGGAATGGGTTAACAATAGACCTGGTCGATGCGGCCCACCTTCCTCTACATGATGCATGAAGGTATGCTTTTTATCTCCATAAAATGATCCCACAGGGAGTTATGGGGACTGAATAGTATACTGCAGTTGCGAACGACTCCCCGCCGTCCCCCCCCCCCACATAGTACACCCCCTCAGGGGGTTTACTTCCTTTAAGTAAACACGGGCTTCACAATCCCGAGGTACCCTAGTGATCTTTTCCTTCTTTGTTTCCTTGGGAGCCCATATCTTGTGGGTACGGGTGTGGCGAATCAGTCTTGTCCTAGCTGGATATCTCAGTTTTCTTTTCTTTCCTCTTTTTGAGTACCCTACCTTGTGAACTGCATTTAATTTCTTTTTTCTTTACTAGTTTGAATTTTGTTGCTTTTATTTGTCACACTTTTCCTTCAATTTGAGTTGTTTTGAATTTTGTTTTTGTAATGTCGTATTTTTGACCTGCACGTTTGCTGTGTGCTGCGACCCGTAGGGGGGGAAATGGGATCCTGGTGTCCCTTAGCTTTCCCTTTGGCCCACGCTTCACCTTAAACGGGAAGGACCGGCTCTGTCAATCGGCTGGTGGTAACAGGATACGTCTGTGTTGCTGACTGCTCATGGGCAAGGACCGTGATCTTGTATCGTGGAACGGTCTCGTCGTATCACTCCTTAGTTAGTGCCGTGCCTGGGTTTCTTACTTTTTGTTTGTTTTATTTACTTTTTTTCATCCCAGTTGACCGGTGGCTGGCTACCCTTGTTGGACCCGGTGGTGGGTGGGACATACGGCGAGAAATATCTATCTTTTTCATGGCTTTTTTTTCCTCGTGCCCCGATGGTGGCCTACATCCATCAAACCACAGTAATTTTTCTACTCTTACCAATAAGGCAACATTAAATGTAAAAAGTGATATCGTACCTAAATTTCTAGTTCTTACCTCCGTAAACCAAAACCTAAACCAAGTGTCTCCATTTATCATTCAAAAAGGTCTGCAAAGTATTGGCGGTAATCTAAAGACGGTTCAAAAATTGAATTCTGGTGACCTGCTTATCGAATGTACCAATGACAAACCATCTACATGCTTCCTTAATGCAAAACACTTAGCTAATTTTGAAATTAACGTCACTCCTCATAATAGTCTGAACTCCTCTAAAGGAGTCATTAGCGAAATAGATCTACAGAACATTGACGAAACAGACATTCTAACCGAGCTCTCCCCACAAGGTGTCACAGCTGTGCGCCGAATCACCATAAAAAAATGATCAGAAACTTCAAAAACCAAATATTTAATTCTAACATTCAATTCTCCCAAACTCCCAAATAGTATCAAAGCAGGATATCTCAACTGTCCCATACGCCCTTACATTCCAAATCCACTAAGATGCTTCAAGTGCCAGCAATTTGGGCACTCTAAAAACACTTTCCGCGGCAAGGAGAGATGTGCAAATTGTTCGGACCTTGAGCATACTTCTGAAAATTATAAAAATCCCCCCAAGTGTACCAACTGTTCAGAAACTCACCCAGCCTATTTTAAATCTTGTTCAAAGTGGACTTTTGAAAAAGAAAGTTCAAGAAGTAAAAACCTTACAATCTGTTTCTTATCCCGAAGCCCGTAATATTGTAAACTCGAACCAAACTAACGCTAAAACCTACTCGCAAGCAGCCCAGGCTAAAATAGTACCAACCCCAACATAATCCAAACCCAAAACTCGTTCAATAGAAACTCAAACTACCGTCTCTCATGTAAAGCCGGCGCCACATATGCGGTATTCGCCGAATACCAAGCGACTCGCCATAACCCGAGCGATTTACTATTACTTGCTCGGATTACAAAAACCTCAGCAACTCGGCTTCTTGCGAGTATACTTGCCGATTTCAGAACATTTATTCGCAGTAGGAAGCATGGCCTGATTTAATAAAAATATAAATATAAATTTTGATGAAAATAGTATACTACAATATTTTTATGATGGAAAAATATTCTATTTTATTAACAGATTTGTACAATATAAATATATTCTAATACTTTTATGTTCTTTAAAAACGTATTTTTAATTTGTGATAATTACAATGAAATTTTTTTTAAATTGGAAATCAGTTTTTTTTTTTTACATTTTTATTTTGCTTATAGCCATTTGCGAGTGCAATATTTTATTATTATTTTCATAGATTCCAGAATGTCATGCACATGGAGATTCCTTGAAACCGTTGAAATTTTGTAGCATAGAATATTGAAAAAATACAAAAAACAGTGTATCCTAATTTTGTTGGTACACTTAAAAATGATTTAATTTTCAGTTCTGGAATATATATTTTCCCTCTCAATTTATTTGCTTTAGCGACAACGATAATAAAATACAAACGATAATCAGTTCGAAAAACTTTAAGTATTCTGGCAAAATTTTTCACCGAATATTTCGCATTTTGAAAAAATGAATTTGCATGCTACATATAAAAATTTCTTTAGTGTCAATCCATTTTTTAACTAAGTATAAATAATGGACTTTATGCACGTTGTGTTGGGGATCTGGTTTTTATTCCGTATCTTTTAACATATTGAAAATATCGTTTGCTTTTTTCTTAGCCAATGTACTAACTATTATTTGTTTACAAGATATAATATCGACACCAGGTCAACATAGAGTTCATTAAAAAAAATTATATTAATATTCGACAGTGAATACTATTCAAAATTTGATGTCGAGATTAAATATATAAAGATTGATACTTTGCTTTTGTTTATCCATTTTCGGAAAAGTGTCTATCGTTAATTACTGTTTTATTGGTATTTTAGCAATATGGCCCGGCGTTACTCGTAGTAAAAGCTGCGCGATTTTTGTGTTTGTTAGCGTAGCCACCGCATATCACTCTCTGTGCACTGTGTAAAATAAACTTTATCAAAATCTAGATTTATCAAATTATTTTGAGTAGTTTTCGAAATACCTAAACCTAGTACTTTTTTTTTTAATTTTTACGTTCATGACTTTACATGCTATTGCGATTGATATTTAAAGTGATGTTTTTGTAAGAAAATAAATTTGTTATATTAAAATTCCTAAAATTTAAGGATTATAAAAGCCTTTACGAATATAGCCTTGTGATATCATGTCGATAAAAATGAAGAATTCAGCAACAATAAAAGTAAAATACTTGGCATTGTTACTTCAATGTCAATGGTGTTGAAAACTTATATTTTTTTTAAACGTTTAAAATTTTTTGTATAAAAATTAACCAGTGGGGTGCCAGCTCAGGTGTTGTCGAAGTAATTTGATCACGGCTGACAATGACAAAAACAGTGTTCCCGAATATTTCTATGGGGATAAAACCCGAACCGTCACTCGTAGTTTATTCTGCAACTTTAGTGCGACGTCAATTCAACCAAACATATCTTATACAGATTTAAAATTGACATATTAAGTAATACCGATAACTAATATCTAAATAAGGTTCGTTTATCAACGGAAACCTCGCTAACAGAGGAAGATATGCAAACTGCTACGCCTGATTCCTCGTATGTTCCACGTCCGCTCTCCGTACGTGCTTTGCTTTAGTTCAAGATTTTACACGAATCCTCGCCAAATTTCCTTTTGTAACAATCGTGCTTCATTTTACTATGTTACAGTATCAGAATGTATCACCTTAAAGAATAGCTGGTTTTAAAACTGTTTCACATCAAAACCACATTTTATTTTTCAACTCAAGATTCTTCAAAACGTTTAAATCAATGACATTTCATTTCGAGGTTTTAAAATACTATTTAAATATTTCAGGGATGGGAATTCTTCGCCAGAGAGCGCCAAAAGTGGTATCTTGCACCAACTTGCTACAAAACCACATTTATGTGTGATTCTGCGCCAATTTTGTTTTAAATCCTTGTTAAACACGTGCGCCAATTGCGCCAAGTCTTGGTGCCCGTTTGTCTGCTCATAAACGAAGTTAAGGCAACCTTAGAAAGAGGAAATGGGAGAAAATTTAAGCACATTTTCTCAAGTTAAATAGTATTTGTAGAAATGTAATGTACGAATGGAGTATAAGCATGCTATACATCAAGCAGAGAAATGCTTAAATGGAATAATTTCGCGTCATTAAAAAGGACTTTATTCCTGATGTTCAACTTATTAGACAAGGGTATTTAATTGTCATAACACATTTCATCATTGGAATATCGGATTGTTTGTTTTTTTGTGCACAGTCGATGCTCAATCTTGGAAAAACTGAGAATTTTAAAAGAATAGAGCATCTTTTAACATGTAGGAATAATTGTGAATTGTAAAATTTAAGGTAATAACTTTTTGAGATTTGTCCGAATTTTTAGTCAAGGGTATTTGATTAAAAGACACTTGGTCATTGGAAAATTTCAGTTCGTTTGTTGTTTTATGAAGAATCGATGCTCAATATAAAAAAAACAGATAATTTCACAAAAATTTAGCATCTTGAATATGTAGAAATATTTGCGATCTTCGTCAAACGGGGATGATATCACTCTGAAGTTGAGATGAATGATTATAACTATAATTACGTCGCATCTGCCGAATGCAACTTTTATTTGGCACTCTTTTGTTTTATATTTTCATTCATGGAAACCTTGAACTTGTAGAAATTCGCTAAACGCGATCTGCTGCGATCTCCGTTGGAAGACTTTCAATCCTTTTGCATCCGATATACAAGTTCATTATATTTCACTGCTTCCTGTTTTATCACGATTTGTTTTGCAATACTTAACAAAATTACGCTCAATTTCCGAAAATATAATTTAATTCACGAAATTGAAATTTAGGACTTGTAATTTTCAGTAATAAAAATGGATTTAAAAAAAATAATATTGTTTCTTCTTGTTTGGATGGAATTAAAATTCCAATTTAATCCTTTTTTGTTTAAATGTTCATATATTTTATTAAATTAATTATTTTTACTGGAAACTTTTCTTTCTAACAACCCTCCAACTTAAAAAAAAAAACCCAACAAAATTGCTTTTGTTTAGCTTTTTGAAAGTTTTCAAATTTCTTATTAAACTAAATTTTAAGATAATACCTTAAGTGTAATTTTTAATGATTTAGATTAACGTGCTTAAAATATAGCAAGGTATGTTTTCTATAAATTTATTACTATTTAATAAATCTAGTTTGTGTGGAAAAGTTAAGGAATTTTATATCCTTTAGACATTGGTGACATTCTAAATTGTCTTTTTCATGCACAAGGTATGCAATATTGTAGTTTGTTAGTGTTTTGGTTTATTGTATAAACTGCATTTTACTAAAAAATTCAAAATTGAAATTTAAGTATATATTGTATAAATTGGTTAATTCTTAATTAAAAACTCTTTTGGTTAAATATTTTTAATTGCCTTTAAATGGTCTCATAAAGTTTAACAGTATAAAAAAGATGTAAATAGCAAAATACAGTTTTAGGGTTTTTATTTCTTAGTTGAAAATATTATTTATTTACGAAATTGAGGTTTGTTATATTTTATGTAATAATAATGGACAATTTGAAAAAAGCTTTTTTTTTTGTGGGATTTGCAATTCGTTTTGACATTAATATTTGATTTAAATGTTTATATACTATTTAATAAATATTTTTGTGTTTAAACCACACCCCTACGCTTAACATGCTTAAAATAAGTAGTAACGTAGGTTTTCCATCAAATTATTACTCTTTAATTCTAAAGTTTGTGCGAAAAAAATAATTCTTAATTAAAAACTAATTTTTGTTGAATATTTTCAACTGTCTTTAAAATGTCTCATTTATAGCCTCTACCGGTTTTGATTTATTGCATAAAAAAATGGCATAAATAAGCAATAGAGACTTTCAGGGTTTTTACACCTTGGGTAGTGTACCACATCTGATTTAAAATCGTATGTTACACATTTTAATTGCTACAATTATTGTTTAATATGCTAAAATTCACTGCTACGTTTTATTGTTTAATATGCTAAAATTCACTGCTACGTTGTATTGCATTCTTGCTACAAATCTACAGTTTTCTGCTACAATTTGTCGCGTTTCTGCTCCTAAACTTAAATTTTGCTGCTCCAAAACACTACAATTTATTGCGTTCCTGCTACAAATCTACAGTTTTCTGCTACAATTTGTCGTTTTTCTGCTCCAAAACTTAAATTTTGCTACTCCAAAAATTGCTCCAAACTGGTCTTTGGCACTTCCCATCCCTGATATTTTCATATTTTTGTGTCTTCATCAAAACATTTAAATGCAAGAAATCTAAATGAAAAAACAAATAAATGAAATTAATTAATAAATAAAAAAATAATCTGAACAAATAATTTAGTAAAATTCACAACTTAATAAACGAAGGAATTGTTTTAAGTAGACGAACTAAACAAGTAAATATACGATAAAAAAAAGCTCAAAACACCAGAAGTTTTTTAAATATGAAACTTTTTATCATCGGCTGGACCAAATTTATGTCAAACGTGCTATATTTAGAAAGTTATAGTGTCGGAATCGGTTATCCTAAAAGCGTAAAATGGTGTTTCTATCATGACTACTATGTCCCTACACCCCCCCCTTTATAGATGGTTTTAAAGACGTTTCATGACAAAACTCCATTTTATTTAGGTCGTGAGACTTCAAATCGTTTAAACACATTGAAAATTCGAATAGAAATGTTAAAATAATATCTTCATTTTTTCGCATCTGCATAAAAATAGTCAAATGCTTCAAATATATAAATAAGTAATAAAATGAAATAATTTTATTGATAAATAAATGAAATAAGTAAATGGAACACAAATATTTAAGTGAAACAGACAACTTCATAAAAATAAATGAATAAACTAAATAAAAATTCTAAAATAATAGCACAACAAACACCACGATATATTTTAAAGTCAAATTGATACGAAAAGAACAATATTCCCTCTTTAAATAAAAAAAGAAAATAGTACTATATTGATAGTAAATGGTAATTGGCTATCAAAATATAGAATAAAATATCGATAGCCAATCACCATTGAGCTCGCTTCGAGATGTGTTCCATTTTCCCGAAACAAGTGGAAACGCAATTCTTCAATTTGCTCGCTTTAACCCGAGCGAATATGCTCGTGATAAGGCGAGCACCTTGTAGTGTGGTGCTGAAAATCGTCGAAACGCGAGCGACGCGGCACTTGCCGAATACCGAGCGACCCATCCACACATGCGTCTTTAGGCGAATATCGAAGGTTTCGTTGCTCGGGATTCGGCGAATACCGCATATGTGGCGCCGGCTTAAGATACCGCATTGGCATGGAGTTTTACCCCGACGTACCTTTTGAATTTAAACAAGGATCTGCTTCTTCATCTGGAATATCACAAGAAACTATGACTGATATTTCTGAAAGTATATCTCAATCTACAACTAAAATCTCTACCCTAAACAAAGGAAAAACAAAAAAACTAAAAACTATGATTGTACAGAAGTTCAAATACCTGTAAAACAGAGGGGTAATAGAAAATCTGCTGGTCGGACTATTGACTCCTCTGATTGCATCGTATATGATGCATCGGAGATGGACGTGGAGGAGGAGCTCCGTTCAGTTTTCCTTCACAAAAATAAAAAAGAACATAGGAAAAACAATTCTTAAATTATGGATTTTAAAACCTCCTCGTATCGAATTTTTATATTTTAAAATGTATTGACTATATTTTAAAATGTGTTTAATATTCATTTTTCATCTTTTTTAATCTTGAAATCATTAAAAACACGAATTTCATCATCCTTCATTGTCATAAGCATCCTCATTATTTAAGTTTCTTAACTTTTACTATGTTATCTAATAAAACATGTTATCTGTATTCGTTCACATTTTTCTTTTAACTTTTTACCAAAATCGTCAACTTTTACAGTTGTACTAGATATATTTTTACCCTTTACAACGTTTTTACTTTTTAAAATGGTCAAATTAGAAGCATCGCAACAAAGAACTAATAATTCATGTGTTTGGCGCAGCATGGCCAAAACTGGCCCTTGCGCCACTAAAACCTAACAAACCAACCAACCCCACATAGTACAATTTTAAGTGGAAAGGAATGGGCTTGTGTCCATCGTCTGTAGTAGTGGGAGGAGAGGGGTTTGGGTTATATTCTATTTTTAAAAAGTGCAATATTAAAAAGTGAACGGGCAACATATAAAAAAAAGTGCAAGGGCAACCGCCCCCCTATTTACTGCCACTGTGAATATCCAATAATTTTTTCTTATTTTAGTTGGTTTTCAAACTTTCGAATAAACTAACGAGTTTTAAATTTTTGAAAACCAGAAAAATAACTTCTCCCTACCACGCCTGTACAATTCGTCTATGCAAGTAAAAAAAAAAGTAAAAACTGGAAATTAAATAGTGAAAAAACAATTCTGCTCTCTACATTAAAAAATATATCTAAATCTAATAACAAATGCATTGTCAAAATAAGTTAACTTAGTGTAATGAAAACAGCACAAACAAGATAATGGTTTTAAAATTAGTCAGGAGTGTGTACTTTGTACACAAATATCTCAAGAACGTTATGCAAGTTAACCTTATAAATGGGACGTGACAGCAATGTTCACGTCAAAATCGGAAACAACTAAAAAATTTTTTCAAAAGCGCGCCTAAAATAACAACAAGACTAAATTATTTTTTTAAAAAAAAGCTGAGATATTGAAAATGAAATTATTAAAAAAAATTCTTCTGCTCGTATAAACTTAAAACTAAAAAACAAACATGAACAAAAATTCAATTTTGCAGCATTTTGATTTTTTTTGCATTAGATTTCATTCAATATGCTAATTTTCAATAAAAAGTAAAGTATGATTTATCAGACTTGCATGTTATAAAATTTATATAAATGTCTAAAACCATAAATGTCTAAAACCGTAAATTTTTGCAATTTTGAGACTTGCACATTAAAAGTAGAAATGCTTTCTTTTTGCACCCTACCCTTTTTTATTTTCAGTATGAACTTTGCAATTTAATTAAATTACCATACTTTAAAGTTATAATTCCAATTTTTAATTTACCAAGCAAATTCGGAAAAATTATCTTTATTTTGTTTCATTTATAATTTTTAACAAGGAAATAAAATTTGAATTTGTATTGTCCTTTCAATAGAAAATATTGTTAATACAATAAAGAGTTTTTGTTTTAAAAGCTGAAACTGTTTAATAAATGGGTATGTGTTTGATGCCAACAATTCAACCATGCAGCGCGCAGCTGTGGCCATCCTCCTAAATGCGTCAATGAAGTTTGTACGCCCGGCCCGCCCTAAGGCATACGGGGAGATGTTAATTGCGTCGAAGACGGTGTCGCCGCGAAGGCAACCCAGCCCAGACCGAGAGGACGCCGGCAAACACCCGGCCCATGAACCCGAGCGACCCGCGGCGCGAGCCACCACCAACGGGACGCAGACGGGTGTTTAGAATCTGACTATTAATTTAAAATCCAACTGGAAGACCTGCTGACGGCCTTTAATGAACGACATGTTAATACAATTTACAGAAAATACATCACTCACAATTAGAGTGGTAACAAGGGCAAGTCCTCTCGACCTGCAAATAATAAACAATGGATAACATAAAACTAACTGGTGCCGGGAGTCGTGATTTGCATTTCGTTTTGAACAGTTCGAAATCACGCCAGTCAGCCATACTGGATACGTCGTTTGAGATTCCCAACTTCTCGTTCAAAAGACCTGCACGCTCGGTCGAAGCATGAGTGATCCAAATTATTATTAGTGTTCCTTCTTCTATTTTCGCTTTCGCAGTTGGAACATTTTGGGCTTTCTTTACATTCTTCTTCTTTATCTGTGTGTTTCTTTTTTCCACACTTTCGACATCGGATAGTTTCACTCCGGCAATATTGGGCGATATGGCCGAAGATTCCGCATTTGAAGCAAATAGTGGGCTTGAGGAATTCTTTGCATCGGTAGAGGCTCCAACGCAGTCTCAGCTTTTTCTTCATCATGATTCGTTTGAAAGCTTCGGGCTTCACTTTAATAATGTAGTTGTAACTATTATTTCTATTTTTCATTTTTGACAGGTACTCGATATCGCCATGTTCTATTTCCTCATTTACTAGTTCTAGTTTTTCTATCAGTTTTTCTTTCTCGAATTCCTCTTCAATATCATAAATGATGATGGTAGGAATTTTCTTCGTGGGCTTTCTAAAGGTGTAGGCTGCTTGAACTCTTGGTTTATTATTCACAATATCCATTATTGTTTCAATGTCTTTCATTGATTCGGTCTCAATCAGTATTCCACCATTATCAATGTTTCTAACTTTACTTATCGCCTGAACAGAGTTCCCCAGATTTATTTTCTTCTGTATATCAATTTTAGTTTCTCTAGATGTCTTGCCTTCAGTAGTGGGGTGAATGGTGAGAACATGTGTCGACTTGATCCCACCTTCCCTCTTTTTGTTGACCGTTTGAGCATAGGTTGGTTTGTCAACTTCTTTTGGTTTCTGATTCCGTATAAGGTAACCCTTATACCTACTGATCAATAACTGTTGTTCGTTGATTATTTTTATCAACTCAGCAACATTGTTTAGTATCTTTCCCTTGTACCCTTTCGGAGTTAATTGTAGTGTTTCTATAATAGAGGTTTGTTGTTCTATTGCTTTTCCAAACTTATTGCTTTCCTCATTATCTACTTCGTTTAAAGTTTCTTTATTTGTTATCTCGTCTTCATACTCCTTGGGTTTTTGTTTTCCGACACTTATTTCTTCTTCATTTTTTTCTTCAATTTCTATTACCTCTCGGTCAGCCCAAGGTTCATTACTTTCTTCGCTTTCATCCTCGGATTCTTCGCTACTACTGTTTACTTTTTGCTGTGCTGAACCGCTTGCTTTCTGTCTATTTTCACTAGGAAAAAGTTCTTTATTTCTACGTTCTTTATTTATGCTGGCTGCCCTAATTTCTCTTTCTAAGTCTGCCCTTTGACTCTTCACTTCCATCATACTTTTCTCAAAGCTTCTTCGTGCTTCTTCCTCTATCCTTCTTCTCTCTGCCTCTCTGGCAGAGAGAAGGCCTAAATGCGTCAAGTGCGCGGGGAGCCATTTGACATCTGTTTGCAAAAAAACAAGAGATCAAGCGCCCAAATGCGCTAATTGCGGTGGTGCTCATACCGCAAACTTCCCTGGGTGCCCGAACTTCCCAAAAATCATGATCAAAGAACTTCCCAGAGGGGTCAGGAATGGAGCCCCCAGGGAGCTGTACGACAGAAGAACTCGTATCACAAGGAATAACACCGAAAACCAACATGGTGATGACGTGCTGGAAAATGAAGATAAAGTTGCCAGCACTGAACTTTTCCTTGCCATTGCTGAGGCCAAAAGCACTGTTGCGGGAGCTTCGTGAACTGATCCTCGAGATCAAAAATTCAGGACTCTTGAAAAGCTCCAGCAGTAAATCCAAAGCCTCGCAAACCTCATCCCAATCTTACATTCAGTAAATTGGGATTTTCTTTTAATTCAGATAACCATTCTAAAACATGCTACCATCTCACCCCCCAGTCTGAGCAACCTATTATAGGGCCCCACCTCGAGTGGGGAACACCAAGTAGGTCAGGCTGGAGATGGTAGCACAGCCCTGCCCCCCCCCCCTCCTTTTGAAAAATGGTTTTTTGCCTCCGCCTCATTAGTGCATTCAACTTCAATTCAAGGCTCAAGTTGAAGATGAATACTATGTCTCCCGGGAAGATTGTTGTTCACCTTCAGTTGCTTCAACACAACTTTCTGGGGGACTTCACAATTCACAATTCAGACTTCACAACTCAGCGGGTTTTAACTCAGTTCCCCCTCGCTTCTTTTAATTTAATCGTTTCTTTTAAACATTTAATTTATTACTTAGATTCTCTTCTAAAAATTCACTTAGTTAATGTTCTTACATTTTACATTAGATTTCCCTTATCTTAATATGCAAAAATTTCAGATTTTATTTTTGCAATTTACTCTCAGACTGTTAATTTAGATTTGTTGCACATTCAGATATGGTGTTTTAGCCTTCCTTCTGCCCCTTGGGTTTTTCTCCTCCTCGTCATGGCTGGGTTTCTGTTGTCCGTCCCCTTTCCTGTTTGTCCTGCTTGGTTGGGAGCTTGTGGTGAGTGTTGAGAGAGCGAATGGGTGTGTTTTGACTTTTTAAAATTTATGTTTCAAATTCGATTTTCATTTTCAATAAGCATTTCCGATGAATTGGATATAGTCCGTCACTGGACCCAGGTACCAAATATCAAACCACATTAAAAGTAAATAAATATGTTAAATATTTAAATAATTCATACTTAATTATTTAAGTGATAAATACTTATAATATAGCAATGATTAAACAGCGCATGAAAAAAACCGCGAATAAGAAACAAATACTATTGCTGAGATTCTGTCTTTAATCGTTGCTGTCATACTTGCTCATGAAAGGTATACCAATTATTATATAATAAATTAAGTTGCAGACATATCTTATTCATTAAAATCTTGTCGCAGACTTAAGAATTTTCTGCTACTGGGGCCCGGAAGCAGGAAAGCGGTAACGTGCGTCGAACGACTCTGATTTTTTCAAAGGTCTGGAGACAAATTTTTACAGAAGTCTACCAGACAAATTTTTTTTATGTCTACCGTACTATAGAACATTTTCTGCAGATTCTTTTTAGGTTTGATAATAGAGAGTCGCAATCGCGATAAGTTACACGTGTTTGAACAAATCTCCGCAGACGTTTCTTTGTTGTTGATTAATTTTTGTCAACTCCATGGTACATTTCAGTAAATGTTCTTTGAAAAGATACATTACTAGAAAATAATTAGCAGAACCTTCTTTGAGAAGGGTATTTGTGCTAAACGAAAACGGTATGTTATACAGCTTCCACGGCAGATTTCCTACTTTAGAGATAATTTTTTTTCTCTTTTGGATTTAGAGATCAATTTTTTACTTTAATAGCTAAATTTTTTTATCTTTTTACTCATTCTTATCTCATCTATTTGATAGTCAATAGGTAATCAATGATGCAAGTTTTTCAAAAATCGGCAATTTGACGCCGCGATTACTCCGATGTTGGTGACTAAAAATGCATTTATTTTTCAGATTTATTAATTTTGGTCTAGCTTTAACATAGTTTTCTTAACTTTTTATTGAGTTAGTTAGTAATTTGATTATTATCAGCTAACCACAGTTGCCGATTTTATCTAAAATCGGCTTTTTAGCCCGGTGGCTTTTCCGTTTTTCAAGACAGAAAACTTGTTTTACTACATATTTAAAGCCAGTTTTCTCGTTTTGAAAGGCATTTCTTTAGTTAATTTTTTTTTTTTTACTATTGCGAACCAATTAGTTATGCCAAGTTTGTAAAAAATCGGACTTCGCTAATTTCTCCATCTTTATAAATTGGAATATTCGAACATTCCTGAGGGTATTGTGTGAATTCTAGTATTCTAAAATAAACACATACTTCAATATATTTAATTTTTTGTCATGATTATTTTACATGTAAAACGACAGTATGAAATTTTTTTACAGTTAGTTAGTTTGCATTAACTTTCATTCACTATTCCTATTCTTCAATGAAAAGTAAAGCATAATTTATCAGACTTGCATGTTATAAAACTTATATTAAATGTCTAAAACCATAATAAATTATTAACTTGCATATTAAAGTACTAGCAGATAAAAAAAATACTTTCTTTTTGCACCCTTACCTTTTTTATTTCCAGTATGAACTCTGAAATTTAATGAAGTTACCATACTTTAAAGTTATAATTCTAATTTTTATTTACCAAGGAAATTCGGAAAATAATCTTTCCTTTCATTTATAAATTTTAACAATGAAATAAAATTTTAATTTGTATTGTCCTTTTCATAGAACATTTTGTTAATATAAGGAGTTTTTGTTTTAAATGCTGAAACTATTTAATAAATGGGTATGTGTTTGTTCATAAAGATGTTAAACATTTAAATAATTGGTACTATATTATTTAAGTGTTGAATACTTATAATCTAGCAATGATTAAACAGCGCATGAAAAAACCCGTGAATAATGAAGTAATACTATTGCTAAGATTCTCTCTTTAATCGAATTCTTGCTCATGAAAGGTATACAAATAATTATATAATAAATTAAGTTGCAGATAAATCTTATTCACTAAAATCTTGTCGCAGACTGTTAAGAATTTTTCTGCTACTGGGAATTAAGAGATAATTACTAATTTTTAATTATCAATAATTTGTTAATTACAGAGGAAATTGAATAAATTTCTTAAAATATTAATATTTTTTTGGTAAAATGTTTTGGCTGTTGACATAATTTGACGGTATACACTAAATTTTTATGTAAATAATAAGCACTACTTTTTTAAATGAAAATTAAAGTTGATTTATATTCTGTTAACAGATATTTTAAGATTATTCTTAATGTTCTTTAATGTTATGGATTGTCGATGACTACTTCAATGGAATCGGAGTTGATATCTTGCAAATCTTATTACTGGTGTGAGTGAGCCTGTCCTATAAATTTGCACATCATGAGCTGATGCAAGCAGTGTGAAACTCCATCAGTGAGATTTTTTATATATAATCTTGGTGCTTCATTTGGTACATAAAGTATGTTTACCTTTGTTGCACCATGAACAAGTTCTGCAGAATCAGCAGTTTTTTGTATAATTGCTTTTTACCATGCACTTCATTTCATAGACATCACTTAAAAAAAGAAAAACAGCACCGATTCCATCTACAGCACTCGTATCATAAGCTGTTGAAAAAAAATGTCCATGAAAACTGTTAATATTTAAGTTTGATTTAAGTGCTGACATGTTTACAAAATTATATTTTTGTTTAATTTGGCCTGTGCAACCATCAGAAAAAACTGGATACACTTTTGACCGATGCATTTTCTTGGAGATGCTGCATTAAAATATTGTGAAAACACATTTACAGAAAATCTGTTTTGTATTATATAATAATCTTTCTATGATATCTTTTCAAAATGCACATTCTGAATGTCTACCAACATTCAAGTAAGGTATCACAGCGCCAGAACAAAATTGAAACAACGGGCTTGAAACAACAAATTTCCCAACTTAACGATTCGAAATTCCCAACTCAACAGTGCTGAAAATTCCCAGTTCCAACTTATCAGCATTTTTCATCATTTTTATATACATTTTAGGTAATATTAAACAGTTCTCTCACAAGCATTGATATTGCGCCCATATTCCAATGTAATGTTCGTTCTGAGGTCTAATTTAAATGTAATGATACAAGTTAGGCCATTTCTAATCTGCCCTAGCTTTCATTTGCTAATAATATTAATTTTCTTCATGCATAAATTTTCTCAATTTGGGGATTTTTAGAAGTAGAAATTCCCAACTTTCAGGGTTTCCAGATTATAGTGGGGCCGTGCCCCCCAGTGCAACGGGCCTGCACAGCACTCTAAATCAATAAATCTTTATGAATGGAGAAAATAAATCTGCAACTGTCCTATGAATTACTTAGAAAGTTTTTATGAAAACCACGAATACACATTCTGAGGACCTGCTGTCATAATTGTTCTGTAATTTTAAAGTAAATAAAAAATTAAGATCATTCATTTTAGAAACATGAATGAATGCAATTTAATTTGTTTTAAATTAATTATGTAATTAATTATTAATATAATTAATTATGGAAAAACTACTTAAGAACTTATTCTTAAAAAGGGCAAAACCAAATAGACTTAAAACATTGTTTTTGTTTTGGTCTGAAGACAACCTATTTGATTTACTTGCCAGAAATGTTATGTGTTACTCTTGTGACACAGTCATTTGTTACTCTTGTGACAACACAACAGAGAATGTTCTATGCATGACACACACAAAATAAATGGTGTAAAATATGTCTTATTCCACCAAATCAGAGATTAAAAGGTTTAAAGTAAAAATGTTAAGTAGTTTTTACAAATTTGAAAAATTTATGTCTTTTGTTACTCTTGTGACAATTAAACATCACTTAAATACAGTTAAAATTTTATTCAAAAGCTAATCTAAAATATTTCAACTATATATATATGATAAATATGTAAATGGATTATGAATTTGTATATATAATGATTTCAATTAATGAACAAAATTAAGAAAATAATATACTATAATCGAAGTGACATTTTTGGCCCCAATAAAAGTGAAGAAATATGTCAACTTTCAGAACAATTTCACTGCAGACTATTATTCTTATGAAATAATACCTTACAAATTCATATCCACAGGGGTGTTGCGCCTGCGCAAATTGCGCCAAATCGCGATTTCTGCTCCAAGCTGCTCCAAAACACTGATTTTTAGCCAAATTGCGCCAAACCTGCGCCAATTTCATAATTTCGCCGCTAATTTTAATTTTATGATCCTATGTATAGAATACAATTATTACTCTTCAGTAAATATTGCCCTCTACTTAATTTTTATCTATAATATATTCATAATTTGCCCATTTTACGATTTCTTTAGACTTAATTGAAAAAGGACTGGGGACATTGCAAACTGTCAAATATTCTTATAGTAATGGTACAATGGACTTTGAAGAAGTACATTGATTTCATTGTAAAGTTACACTTTTTTTGCATGTGCTCTAACCTATCATTTGTGAAAACATGTTGACTTATACTTTTATTGGTACATTTTACTTTAAAACTTGAAGGGTGCATGATAGTTTTCGTTTTGAAGGTACTTTTTCTTAGTTAAAACTTCATATATTTTGGAGCACACTTTGATTTAGTTTTTAGAATACACATTGGAATTTAGATCTTGGGAATATATTTAAGTTAAAGAAATTGGAGTACATTAACATTTGACATTAGTTTTGCTTTTATAGTTTTTTAAAAGGGGGGGGGGGGGGTACATTTTTTTTTATACTTTTGGGACTACTCTTGGACTTTAGCTTTTAGAAGCATTGGGCTTTTACTTGTAGAGGTACATTATAAGTATATTTATATTTTTTTAGATATATGTTTAATTTTGGTGGGGGGGGGGGGGGGGACGCGGGAGTGATGCCTTCATTTGAATTTTTATTTAAAAGAATTCTAGGGGTCTTTTCTTTTGTAGGTACCTACTTTTTTTTTTGTGTCTACATTGTTATTTTTTTTCTTTTTCGGGAAAAATTAGGCTTTTAATTTGAGGCATACATTAGACTTTTTCTTATAAAGGTACATTAGGCTTTTTTATTGGCACAGTTTTTTTTTTTAAGGGTATGTTCATGTTGGGCTTTTCTTTGAGGGATACATTGGGTTTTTCCTTTAGGAATACATTTTTTTTTCATGTATATGTACACTGTGCTTATCTTTTTTGGATAGATCAGGCTTTTATTTTTAAAGGTACATTGTTTTCTTTTAGGGATGCACTGGGTATTTTCTTTGTCGGATACACTTTTAATTGTTCTATGGTGTTTTATTTTAAGGGTACATTGGATTTTTCTTTTGGTTGTACATTTGGGCTTTTCTTTATGGGGATACACAGGTGTTTTTTTTTTTTTTGGGGGGGGGGGGGTATACTGAGATTTTTTTTTTAGGACACATTTTTTTTACCTTAAAATAAAACCAAATGGTTCACTTAAAGTGTATTTTGGGTTTTTCTTTTAAAGGTACATTGCACTTTTCTTTGTTTGAAGGTGTTTGCACATTATTTTGGGTGTAAATTGGAAATTTTATTTTAAGAGTTCATTTACTTAAAGGAGTAATTTTTTAAAAATACAATTGGTATTTGTTGTAAAGACATTGTGCATCTGCTTTTTAATTGACTTAAAACGCATTAACCAATACTGTCAAACGCATCAAGGTGGAGGTTATATATATTTAAGTATACAAAACTCTCAACTGAATCATTGTAGGAAATAATATTGTTTAATTTTGAAAATTCTTTTTTTTTATATATACTAAATTTCTACTTTTAGGAGTATAATTTGATTTATTTTAGATGTACATAAATGTTTTTTTTTGGGGGGGGGGGGGGGGGGGGGTGTCGGCTTCTTGGAATTTTTTAAAAAAAAGGATACTGTGATTTTTCTTTTATAGGGTCTATGTATTGTTTTATGAGTACACTGGGTTATTGGTATATTGAGCCTTTTCTTTTTGCGATACATTAGTCTTTTATTTTTATAGGTATCTTAAGTTTTATTTTAAGGGTATATTGCTTTTTTTTTCTTTGAGGGATACATTATTTTTTTTTATTGTACAAGGTACACTGGACTTTTCTTTTTTAGATATATTAGGTTCTACTGTTAAGGGTATATTGTTTTTTTTCCCTTTTAAGTATGCACTGGGACTTTTCTATATAGGATATATTAAGCTTTTACTTTTAAATGTTCTCTGTTGTTATATTTTAAGGGTAGATTCGGCTTTTCTTTTGATGGTACAAAGGTGTTTTTTTTGTTGGTACACTGGGATTTTCTTTTAGTGGTACGCTGGGATTAATCTTTTTGGGATAAATTCTTTTACCTTAAAGTGTACCCTTTGGTTTTATTTTAAGTGTATTATGGGATTTTCTTTTAAAGGTACATTGGACTTCTTTTTTGTCTGAAATTGTTTGGGGATTATTTAAGTGGCTAAATAGAAATTTTCTTTTACAAGTTTATTTGCTTAAAGGGATATACTTTTGCTTTCTGTAATACAATGGAAATTTGTTGTAAAGGATACACATTGTGCAATTGCTGTTTAACCGATTTAAAGTGCACCTATCAATACCACCAAATGCACCAAGGATGAGGTTATCAATTTCATTTATATATATTTTTTTTCTCATGTATGTATATTCGCGTGACTTCTGTTCTAATTCAGAAATTTGGAGAGTAAAAGTTATTGGATAGAGGATGTCTCACTTTGGAACCTTTTGTGACAAATATCGATATTATCTGGCATTTAACTATCCAGAATTCTCAATTAACAATACTGTTTGAGGAAAAAAAAAATTCTGATTAAATTGTTATTGTTGGATAAAGAAAAGTACACTTCAGCAAACAAAAATAATAAAAACTTGAGCTTCCAGGTGAATAATTGCAGTGAATGAAGCATATTGCTAATTAAAAACTAAAAAGGGGAAAATCTTTTTTTTTTTCTTTGAACCAACTTTAAGAAAAAAATACTAAATAGTAAAAAAAAATATGAACATGTTAAATATATGTATATATTTAATATTACCTAATTTTATTTTTATTAAAAAAATTTAAGTTGGAGGCAATTTATACAAATACTTTATCTAAATTTTTAGTATTAAATATTAAAAAAAATTCAGCTTGTTCGTAAAATTAAAAATTATTTTTTAGTTTTTAGCGTTTTCTTTTTTTTTAAAGTTTTTTTTAAACATTTTATAGTAGGGTTCTACAGATTTTTTTCTTTTATGGATGCATTATTTACTTCAAGGTATATTACGTTTTTACTTTTAAGGTTACATTTACTCTAATTTCAATGTAATATTAAGCATTTATTTTTAAGAGTGCATCATGTTTTTTTCTTCAAAATTGTGCATTTTCCTTTTAGTTTTAGTGGTACAATAAAAGTTTTATTGTTAGGCTATGATCTAGTGGCCTTGGTTTCCTGGGGTTACATCTTAATTCATGTGGTACATGATAATTTTTAAATTTAGCTACACCCAAAAGTTTTATTCTGCATTAAATTTTAATTTCATATGATCAAAAAGCCTTTTTCGGTGCTCTAAAATTTCAATTTTAGCTGCTTAAAAATTTAAATTTTAGCTGCTCCAAAATTTCAATTTTAGCTGCTCCAAAACGCCTTTTTACTGCTTCAAATTTCAATTTACCTGCTCCAAAACGCCTTTTTGCTGCTCAAAATTTCAATTTTACCTGCTCCAAAATACATTTTTGCTGCTCCAAATTTCGATTTTACCTGCTCCGAACGCTGCTCCAAAATGCATGAAGCCGGGCAACACCCCTGTATCCAGCAACTTTCTAGGATTAAATTGATATACAACACTTAGAGTTTGGTTAAAATTTTAATTTATGTAAAAAGTTACATTTTTTGTGGACATTCCCATATTACATAATCAAGTTTTTTTTAAACTTCCAAATTTTTCTTGTCCACTTCGTCCTCGGGTACTTCGTCCTGAGGAACTTCATCCTGAAATTATTTAAACACTTACTATAATTACACTAATTATTTTAAACGTATACTATAAAAATAAAAGTTGTATTTTTATACAACTCTAAAATTTCAGTGGCAGCTTGTGAAGTTCAGCAAGTACTAAAATTATATATATTCTACAGTTCGTAAAAAAAAAAATCTCTGGTAAACAAAGTTAGAAATCAGCTGCATCGTTGCCATGACAACCCTAAGTAGTATTAAGACTTCCCCTATACACACTAAAATGGGGTTTGTGATGACATATGCAGCCCAAAAGGATTTATTCAACTCTGGCAGTACTTGGATTAACATTAACTCAGAAGCGCGACAACCAGTGGCGAGGCGTGACTTTTTGCCATGGCCATCGTTCATAGCAGAATCCCCCCCCCCCCCCATTTTCTTGCATTTTTGTCGTAAAACTTGCGGACATTTTCTCCGCAAGCATTTATATTTGCCACTTTTCATATAACTCAGGATTTTTCTAATGATTATTCTTGAGGTTTTAGGTAAAAAAAAAATACCAGACGTTTTATAAACATAATCAAGTACGTAACAAATATAAAATGACAGGAATATACTAAAAAATAATACATAAAAATGCTTAAAATAAAATAAGCATATATTAAAGTTTATATAAAATTCTGTTAAAAAAAAATTCTGTGAAAAGTTTCGAAATTTAATATTCACTTTTAAATAATAATTTATTCAAAACATAACACATTAAAAGATAATTAAAGTAAGTTAAAAAGCGTTGCAGATATAACTGTAAAAAATATTTGTGAAAAAAGTGTGCATGGAAGGTGGAGGGAGTATAAAAAAATAATAGGACGCGCAATAAATGAACGATCTTTTTTTTTTCAATGTTTAAACAAATAATTGGCATGCTAGGTGCATAATCAGAAGGAAATTGTTTATCTTATCAACAAATTTCCTTACCCATGCAAACCTGGCCATACATAATATTTATATTTGTCCACTTGCGTACCTTTCATCCTGTGTTTAGTTAAAATAATTTTAAAAAAAAAATCTTAATTATTAAATTTAATTGCATTTTTCTTATGAATAACAACATATAACAGTCAAAATACATTGTTTTTATATGTCCATGTTCTGCTATATCCATATTCGCAAAATTAATAAATAAAGTAACAACAGTAATAAGGACAAAGTGTTCTATTACTGAATACAATTCAAATTTTAAAACTGAAGGAATTGTTATTGCTCAATATTTCCTATTTTTTTTTATGATCGACGCAAATATACGTATTAGATGGGCAGATATTGTAAGTAACAGTTATAAAAAGAATAAAATATATTATTTACTTGATTTTAAATTAAACAGAAACCTGATTATCCAAAGCCTAGCTATTGTACTGCAATTAAAAAACTAACGTTCATTTAAAAATAAAGCAGTTACTTAAGCAGTGAACAGCGTAATAAAATGGACAATTAATTGATTGCTAATTTTATTAAAGAGAAAAACCATTTTCCATAACGTAATAAAATAATTTAAACACAAACAGTTCCTTAAAAAAAATTAAAGTCAGACTAACACAAAAACAAGCGAACTTTACAACGATATGACAAGTCAGTCAGACGATATAAAGAAAACATTCTAAATCTGAGAAAGACAGCTACGGAAAGTATCATATTTGAATATACATTGAAAAGTTTTAAGTGTAATATTTATTGCCAAATGAGGCATTAAACAAGCCAACCATTCCTGGTAACAAAACGAAGGAAGGTTGTTTGAGGGAATCGGTGATAGAAGCAGGTGACCGGAGAAGCTTTTAAATAGTCTAGTTAACAGTGGGAAGAGGATTTTGTAAGCGTCCAACCTGATTAGTTGATGCTCTCAAAATAAAAAAAATAAGATTCTGTAGCTCTTGCCGATGACTTTGGCAGAACTTTTAGAGCCAGACTCACAGCTCTTGGCTGGTTTTGAAATTGCGGGTTTATTTTAGTGTTTTCAGTGGGTATTTAATAAATGGCAATTTTTTTTTACATGATTTTAATGTTGTAATATAACAAGGATAGTGAAGACTATATATATACAAGGTGTGCTCGTTCTCGCGCATTCTGACGGGAGGTGGGGAAAGCAAATTTTTGACGTCATAGTGACGCCTACCTCCGCCTTCTGTAGGCATGTCTAATGCTCTCGTTTGTACAGTCGTTTTAGAGTCTACAGAGCAAACTTAATTTAACAAGAATTCTTGTTTGTAACTAATCATGAAATTATTTGGCCCTGGGCAAGATTGAAACCGAAGTCATTACAGAAACAAATATGACAAATATACCTGGTCCAACTACGACATTAATCATAAAACCGCCAACACCACAGGAAAAAGGCTACACAAGCAAAATCATCAAGTCTAACGTTAACTTGAAAAATAGCACAGTCAATGTCATTAGTCTAAAAGACTTGAAGGATGGCGCCACTCTGCTGGAGTTGGAAAATGAGGTACAGGCGCAGACCATTGAAGATATTACTAAAAATTCTGATTTATCAAAGGACTTTATGATAACCAAATCTAAGAAGAGACTTCCCCAGATCATCCTCTTGAATTTAGAAGAGGACCTCACAGAAGAAGAGATTCGCAAGGATTTAATTACAAAAAACAAATTTTTAAATGAAAACAACTTTTCGATTTTCTTTAATATCCCAACCAAGAAAAATGCCAAACATTGGATCCTTACGGTTAAAGGTGAAGTGTTTAAAAAACTATCAGCAGGGTCCAGGATCTTCTTGGGATTTAAGGAGATTAGACATTCTGAATTCTTTAACATAAGACAATGTACTAAATGTGGCCGTTTCGGTCATACTAAGAAACTATGCACGAACAACCAACTTTGCCTGACCTGTGGCAAACCTCCCCACGAGGAGGAGTGTTCCCCCCAATGCTTAAACTGTAAATTCTCGAACTTTATTTACAAACGGAACTTGGATGAAGAACATACCTGCTTAGACAAAAGGAACTGTTTAAATTATCAGAGACAATATGATATGCTGCGGAACAGAACAAATTACTTTTGAAATACCTGGAAGTTGCCTGCAGATGCGGATTCAAAATATCCTTTTATGAGTTGTTATTACTATAGTATTTGTACATTCTGTGTTTGTTCATATGATTTGGTTGAATTATTGTATACTGTGTTTGTGAACCTGATAGTGGGGTTTCTCCCTGGTGCTTTTATAGTTTTGGAGAGGGTAACTCTAGTTTGGAGAATCCGTTTTATTAAGAGTCCACGATTCTTGGACCCTAACTGTGATCTCCTCCTGTTTTGGATTGGTTGTGCTATATGTCACAGTTAAAGTTCCTACAGATCAATTTAAATCATTCCCAGGCAGCGTATAATTTATTGCTGGTCACTGCCCTCTCCAGGGAGATAGATGTTGTCGCATTCCAGGATCCTCCAAATTCTCTGATCCAGTCACAAAGACTGCCACATGGTCTTAAACTTTTTTTTCCCAAAAAATATGGAGCAGGTATAATAGTTATTAATTCTAATCTCATGGTTAATCTTAGCACCACCACAGATTCTTCAACTTTCATTGATATTCGATACGGTAATAAAATAATAACAATCTCATCGATTTACTTAAGGCCGCATGAATCAATAGATACCCAACTTGAAGAATTTTCTAATATAAACTTTAACATTAATAGCTATGTTTTGTTGGGGGACTTTAACTGTAGATCACTTCTTTGGGGGTACAATATAGAGGATACGAGAGGTAGGCAACTGATGGACTTTTTGTCCACAAACAACCTGGCATTTGTCAATGTTCAAGTTAGGGGTCCTTCCTTTGTCTCCCATTCGGGAACTGGGAATCCGGACCTATCAATTGTGTCTTGCAACCTACTGAGTGATATTACAGACTGGCAAATCCTAGACCTGGAGTCGGGCAGTGACCATAGATATATTGAGATAATTATGAATAAGACAACCTTCTTTACAGAGGAATTCTTTTTTAAGAGTTTATATTCATTGAGTAAGTTCTCATCCGAGTTTAATAGGAATTGTAAATTTCTCTACGACAGCATCGATGGCGTCTCGGATGGAGGGGTCTTGGAGGATTACTTTTCAAAGTTAATAGAGTTTACAACAAATTGCACTTTTAAAACTATAAAAAAGAAGAAGAAGAATAAGGTGATGTTTAATTGGTGGACGCAAGAACTTAAAATAGAAAGGAACCTAGTTACAGCTTTATTTAAAAAACTAAGATCACTGAAGAAGAATAAGGCGTCTATTGATGAGATCCGAGCCGCGTCCATAAACTTTAAAAAAAACAGATCCATTTTTAAAAGTCATGTTAATAAATCTAAAATAATAGCATGGAACAAATTCTGCACAGTGAATCAGGAGAGATATGAAACTACTTTTGGAAAACTCAAAAGGGGTAATGATCTACTTATCCATGACCAGACTGACCCCAACTTAGACTTTGAACAGAAACTTCAAATGTTAATGGACTTTAATTTTGACCCTACAAACTCTCCTAGTGTGTTGCTTACTTTTAAAAATCAGACCCCCCCAGAAACAATTACCATAAAAGAATTAATTTATGTAACCAAAAATTTAAAGAAAGGTAAAGCCCCTGGCCCGGATCTCATCGATTACAACATATGGAAAGAAATAATTGACAAACATCCTTACTTGATATTAAAAGCCTTTGATCTTTGTTTAAAATTGGGTCTATTTCCTAACGACCTGAAAGTAGGACGTGTTCTCTTCCTTCTTAAACAAGACAGAGACGCATCGATGCTGTCAGCCTATAGACCAATATGCCTTTTGCCTACGCTAGGCAAAATATTTGAAAGAATCATCTCTAACCGAATTACACTTTGGTCTCTTGAAAATAATGTCCTCCACCCTAACCAATTCGGGTTTAGAGAGCTTCGTAGCTGTGAGCTGGCCTTGTCAACCATAGTGGGAAAAATAAAAACCTTAAAGGAGACCCATAATTTTACAACGCTTATTACCATAGACATACGGGCTGCTTTTGATAACATGAATTGGCGAACATTGTTTCAAATACTGGACTCTTATAATATGCCAACTTTTTTAAAACAGATTATTTCCTCTTACCTAACAAATAGAGTAATTTTTTGCCAAGAAAATAATATAAAGATATCTAAAAATATTACAAGAGGCGCTCCCCAGGGTTCAGTTCTTGTGCCGCTCTTATGGCTTCTTTATTTTAATAATATTTTAAAACTTAACAATGATATGTTTTATCTACAGGCATTCGCCGATGACCTCGCTGTGTTGGCCTTTGGCCGAACCCGCGGGATCATCGAGGCGAATGCCAACCAACTACTTCTTCAAATTGAAAGAGAGCTGGAGTCGCTGGGTCTGGAAGCTTCACCCCAAAAGACAAAAGCGCTTTATTTCTGTAAAAAGGGGATTAATTTAAAGAGGGTTAAAGGAGACACCAACAAAGCACTTAAAAGGAATCCTATATTTAAATTTAAACAGTCATCTATAACAGTATTCAGACATTTAAAACTACTTGGCTTAATTATTGACGACAAATTAACTTGGTCCCCCCATATACTTAATTTAAATGAAAAATGTCTAGTTTTTAATAGTGGATTTAATAGCGTTTCGGGCTCGAATTGGGGGACCAGCAGGGCCAACTTAAAACTGTGGTACAGAGTGGTGATCGAGAAAATCATCTCGTACGGGGCGGGAGTTTGGGCTGGTAAGCTCACTTCCGAACAAAAGATAAGACTATCATCTTTACAAAGAAAATTCTTAGTTAAAATAAGTAGCTGCTATAAACAAACATCTACTGAAGCTTTGCTGGTCCTGCTGGGGATTCCCCCGTTACATTTGACCCTAAATTATGAATTTTTAAAATTTAATTATCTTTCACTTAATACCGAATATACTCAAAATTCACTGTTACCTCCTCCGGACCTAGTGGACTCTCGCTCTCCCTATCATTCAAAGAGTCCAGAGTTAAAATTCTTGATGATGTCCGCTGATAAACATCTCCACCCTGACGTGGACATATACACCGATGGCTCCAAAATGGAGGATGATGTGGGGCTGTCGGTGTGTGTGGTCGACGCGGGGTCTAAAAGAGTCCGTGATGTCTATGCGTTCAAACTTAATAAACTCAATTCCGTTTTTCAGGCGGAGCTGTCGGCAATAAACATAGCAGTTAATTACTGTAAAAAATTCAACCTAAAGGCTAATATTTACTCTGACAGCAAATCTTCTATTGAGGCGCTGCAGAGTGTTTCTAATAAATCTCAACTATTATTCTCAATTAAATTTTTTTTATATTAAACCAGGACCTGGTAAGACTTGTGTGGGTGAAAGCTCATGCGGGCCTGACAGGTAACGAACTTGCCGACGGCTTCGCTAAAGCTGGTGCTATTATTGGCCCTCATTTATCAGTTCCCTTGCCACAATCAATTATTACACGCGTTTTGAAGGATAATCTCATGTTAAATTGGAAAACCCAATGGACTAATTCAGATAAGGGAAGAAGGACCTATGATTTCATAAAAACTCCCTCAACTAATTTTATTATCAATAACAAGTATCTGTTATTCTTCTTCACTGGTCATGGCCCTTTTCTGTCACACCTAAATAGATTCAAGGTAACTGATGATATTATTTGTCCATGTAAAATGAACATAGGAGACCCCGACCACTATGTGTTTGACTGCCGGCTCACTGAAAAATTTCATATAACACGCCCGTCTTCAGAGCTAAGAGCGAACTGGTTTAAAAATATACTTAAAAACAAACTGTCCATCGACAGAATCGTTAACAGTGTCATGATTTCAAAGTCCATCTGTAAGGATATTAAAAAATGAATATAATTTATCTTCTACTTATTAAATACGCTGGCTGGGAAATTGATATTGGGCAAATATTTTTTGTTCATGTAAACTCTTAGGATCTGGAAGCTATTAATTATTATTGATCTGGTCTGGAAACAGACTGAGTTGAATAACATTAGTTTATAATGATATTTAGTGATAAGAAAATGTCGAATTTTATATGTCGTGTATTTAACATCTAAACTGGATGGTTATTGTGTTTTTGAATGTATGGATTTAGCTACGGGGTTTGCCCCTCTGAGTGTTTATTTTGGGATAAATTCACTCCCATTGTGTATTTGATGTTGTTTACATCTGCTTTTTTTTTTTTTCCCCTTTGTCAGTAATGAATGCAAGGTTATGGTCTTGGGGTTTGCCCCTCTAGATTTATAATTTGGGAATAAATTCACTCCCACTCTTTATTAATGTGTTGTTTGTTGTTATGTATGTGATTGTCCTTGGGTTGACAATTCGGGTAGAATTTGGTTGCAACAGGTTAAATCGGACTTCTTTATACTTATTCTTATTTTTTGGCTGACTCCTAGTTTGGGTCGAACCTGCAGTTGCCTATTATACTTATGTTAAATATTATCTGTATCTTAGGGGGCTTGTTGGGCTTACGGAGTGAGGGGGCCACTTTTCCCGACCCGGGCCATTAAACGCTCATGGGCCTAGTTGCCTGAGCCTCTGCCCCTGGGGACTCTCTATCCCTCGGTAAGCGGGGGCAAAGTGGTCCCGGGTCTGGGCGCGAAAAAAAAAAAGTTAAAATTTGCTTCAAAAAACAATTTTAATCGATCTGCAGAGTGGTTTAGCTATAAAAATTTCCCGAAATTAATTGCAGCCAATTTGAAGCAATGGTTCGTGACATGCTGCCATCTATTCGTTTTTTTGTGAACTATTTAAAAATGGTAATCGCTATTTTTATTTAAAATTTGATGAATTTTAAGAGTTTAAATTATATTTTAAGGATTGCATTTAGTATGTAAAAATTGCAAAAGCTTTGCTTATTAAATTAGGCGTATTAAAATAATATTAGCTGCCACGAGAGCATGTATATGAATTTTGAAAGAGTAAAATGGGGGCGGAACCATCCGGTCAATGCATTTGTATTGGACATATTAAATGAGTTACAATTTCAATCAAGTAAAATACAGGGACATAACAAAACAAGGACGGATTAGTAGTGAAGCTACCTGAACACAATTATTGACAGATATTTACATTATTTTGCTAATTAAAAATTAAATTACCAATTGTTACCCAACCAGGGATTGAACCTAAGTAGCAATGTTTGAAACACCAATGAGAATGATCAAAAACCCATAGTAAGGCGGAGCAAAAATGACGTCAAAAAAGTGCTTTCCTTGCCCACTTTCAAAAAGCGAAAAACGAGCACACCTTCTATATATAGTCTCCACTATCCTTGGGAATATTAGAAATTTTTAAAATAAGTATAAAATATATTTAAATAGATAAAAATATTTTATTTTCCCGTTGTCATCTTCAAATCTACAGATGACTGGACCCTTCGCCACTGGCGACAACCCCCATAAAAAATATTAAATTAAAATTCCTCACTTTTTCGATGTTGGATGGTTTTACAGAGTTTAGGCACTCTTGCATGATGGCGAACGTTGACTCCAATCTCTGTGATCGGTCTTTTTCTATGATGAGCTCCTCTTCTTTCTTCTTTCTATAAATAAACAAAACTGGTTAAGTGTGTAAAAGTGAGATTTTTTTCTTTTAAGGAGTTATTCACAGATTCAAGCAATGTGGTTTAAGTGTGCAAAAAATTGTGCCCGATTAAATGTTTTAAAAATGTAATTTAAAATTTCCTGAGGACACTAAAGCAAAAATATAGGTAAATCACCTTTCTTTAATGCTCGATATGATATTTTATTAATTTTCTTAAATGAAAATTCAAATTCAAAATGAAATTTCTAAAGTAAGTAAACAAAATCTCCGATAAATACCAAAGCTGTTGCAGTAATGCTCAATTCAGGAGGGGTAAAAACTCCATTTAATCACTGCAGTGTGACTGGAGTTTCATTCATCACTCAAAAGTGAATTTCTACAATTTTAAGGTTTTCATGAATGAAAAACTTCTTAAAGTACCATTTGTGAAGTTGCATTCGTCAGGTGCAAACAAAATTAGAGTTGTAACTATCGCAATTTTCGTGTGATATCCTCATTTGATGATTACAAATATTCGGACAAAAGGGATAAAAAGTTCACCATTTTTCTGACGCAAAGATTGATTTTAGGGATGGGCTCTTTCCAAAAAGGGCAGGTAAAATTCCACCGCCATTGTGAGTGAGCAAAGATCACAATTAGGGCCGTTAATTTTTGGACACGAGTCATTTACAATCCTTTCTTGGAAAATACCTTCCTTCAAAGTAAGCAATTTTTGGATTGATGCATTGTGAATTCTGACTCAATTGCCACCCCATTCCTAGTATTAAGAAAAGTAATCCTTTTACACGTGTACAAACAATCTACAATTATCTTTTATGTCACCTATAGACTTCAGAAAGGGCTCTTTATTTTAAATACATTGTTCAGCAAATATCGCATGGGTTAAGGTACGAATGGGATATCAAGGTCCTACGCTTATGCAAAAAAAAAAATTAATAAAGGGTAGGGCATCGGCACTTACAAAAAACGTGCAGGGCGCGGGGCCCTTTGAAAAACGCATAACAGGAACACTACACTAAGAATTGGTAAAAAGTATTAAAAAATACTTACATTTGTTGGCATTGATCCTCAATCGTTTTCTTGAATTCTTTCTCACGACTCTTCCCTTCTTGAACCTGAAAAAGAAATCTTTGGTTGGTAAAATATTTTGAATTAGTAAAACTTTAGTGCAGTATAATAGTGGGTTAGTGAAGCTATATTAGATACAGATGACCATAAGCGTAAACAATTTTTTTTTGTAACAATTTAAAAATTTTAAATTTAAAAGGTTTAAGGTGCACTTTTCTAGTAAACTATTATGAATATAAACTAAATTTTTTTCTGAAATACAAATGAGACTGCATGTTCAACTTGTAGAACCAACAAAATTTATATTTTTGTATGGGTAAATATATTTAAAAAATATATACATTTCATAACTAAAAAATTTTATGTAAACAAAAGTCTTAAGGTATTTTATTTGAAATTATTGTAAAGTAATTCTGAAAGTTTACTCACTTGTTTTTCGGTTTCAATCAATTTAATCCTTATCAATTCATAATCATCCTTTGATCTTCGAATTTCCTCGTGCATTGGTGCAAACGCCCTGAATAAATAACAATAAAAAAATAGTATGTAACAAAGTAAGTTTTTTTTCTAGTCTAGGGGCTCTGACAAATATACATGGAAACATCATCTTTCGAATAGTTTTAAAATTTTATATACGAAGAATCTTCTCATTTTAATTATCGTACTGCTGGGTGACTTTCGGTAAATAGTCTTCAAGACAAAATTTTCCAAGTCTGCTGTCCCTTCTGCCACGCAGGTCAAATTCGATGAGGCAAGATGGGTGAGCACCATCCACCAGAGCACAATACACACATATATATCAAATATAGATAAATACATTGATGATCAGCCAGGCCGCCAATCGCTTGAGAAGGTGAAGTGGGCTTGTGATTGCCCATTCTAAATAAAGGCTCAGTGAGCACTAGATTTAATTTTTGTTCTTCAATTGGCCACCTGTCTGTTGCATGTCAAAGTAACACATCGCAAACAAAAATTTTAAAGCACTTCACATAAAATATTACGACAGTTGATAGTACCCTTCACCAATGTGCCTCAGTCAGCTATTCCAACATGTCAAATTTCAATGTCTAAATAGTAGAAAGAAGCATAGATAAAAAAAATTATGTAAAGGAAATGTATAAAAATCGTATATGTCAATTTGTCAATAAAATTGATAATTTCATCTGGAGTGAGGCATCAACATCAGAACTTGTGACACTTTATCTCACTCTCACGTAGTTAGAAACTGTAATGAAAGTCATACACTAATACATACTAATTATATTGTCATGCAAATGATTATATAGTTGACCTCCACCTATAACTAAAAGAAACATAAATGATAGACATGTACTACACACAATAATACAAAAGAAAAAATATATATGTCAAACTATATGCCACACTATCGTTGCAATTGTTATAGTTCTGATAGCACTATCGCTTGCAACAACAAGCTAGAAAAGTGCTTATTAAAGTAATTGCCACCAGTCCTATGAGAAGGAAAGTGGCACCCGCAAATTTTAACATGTAGAAAGCGCTGTCTAAAGCAGGAGAATGAAGCCAGTCGAAAATGTTTGAGTTTGTTGTCTGTGCGGTTGTTCTGGTGCAATTCAAATTCAATTGCTTAAGTTCCAACGTGGGGTCAAGAAGACAGGATTTGGTCTGCAAAGGCTCCATTTGCAGAAAGGCCTCTTTTTCAAAAGGGCTCTTGCTATCCAAGCGACGGTGCACTGCGAAGATTCCATCTGTAGGAAGGCATTCTTTCGAAAAAAGCTCCCAGGCAGGTCCATCCGGTGGGCGAGGTTGGCGGTGCCAGTGACGACCCTGTGAAAGGTGCATCTGTTGAAAGGTCTTCACTGCTACCCGGAGAAGATGTCATTCTTATGAAGTCTCGTATGCAGAAGTCTTCTCCCATCCAAGAAAAGCTCCCAGCCGTCTGCTTTTCCTTCTTTGTTCTGATCGGTCCTTCTGTAGACTAGTTTACCAGTGCCGTGTCGGTGCTAAAGGGGTCCATGTGTAGGGGTTCTTCCCTCCAAGCAAGGCTCCTCTGTATCACGGTGGCGGGCAGTAAAGACTTCATGTAGGAAAGTCGTCTGCTTTCCCAGAAAGATTATGGCTCCATTCTTCCAGTCCGGTGCCATGAAGGACCCTCCAAGCAAGGCTCCTCTGTTACACTGTGGCGTGCAGTGAAAGCTTCATTGTTGACACCTGCCTTGTTTGCATGAAACTGCCATGAGAAATTTGTCATGTCTTTTTTGCACAAATTGTCTTTGATTCGTATATGTGCACAATCGTGCGCAAGTCTTGTGTACTGTTCAGGTGGCTGAGCTTAGCTCATCTGCTGCACAAATAATGTGCACAGGGACCCATTACTTCAGTACAGCACACTAGCAAAACTATAAATAGAGCACCATATTTTCCATAATACCATCATCAAAAGAACCAAACCAGAGTGCAAATTATTTGTCAAGTTTATTTTCTTGTTTAGTTTCAATTTCCTTTCTTTATTATTAGGCATTTAGTAAGATATTTCATCCTACTTTCTAATAAGAAAGTATTTAGTTTTAATAAATAAACAAAACAAAAATTTCTGACATGGTTGTTCTACCTTTTAAGCATATTTAATGTAATTGTTTAATTCTTATCCTAATGTGGAATTTCATCATTTAGTTAACATTTTTAAAATTACCTTTCAAGTATAAAAGTCACTTTTAGTAAAAATGGAAGATATTTTTCAAATGAGCATTCGCATTCAATGCATAATTTTTATTAATTTGCGAAATTTCATTCGAGAGAAAAAAAAAATTTTTCATCACTCCAGTTTTAAGAGAGATGTTAAGATGAAATTATGAACTTTCAAGAAGCTTCAGGGATCATAATAGTATTTGAACTTGAAATGTTTTAATTTGCTGTTAATTAAATGTGTGGGTTTTTGTTTACTAAATTTTTTTCTTTTCTTTTCAGATTTCTTATTGATTAAAAAAGCAAGATTTAATATCTTACCTGTCAATGTAGGCGAGCATCCTTTCACGGCACTCCTCTGCAGCATATGGAGTAACTTTCAGTATTCTAAAAGAGTCAAGAATTATTAATAATAAAAAATTAATAATAATATTACAAGAATAAATTAACTTTAGTGAACATAATTTTTATTTTCCTACTACATAATAAGACTAATAATTTATCCCAGTCGTTTTGTTTCTTTGATGCTTGTTATGGAGAAAAAGAATTTTGTAGTGTCACAATATGAGAAATAATTATGAGTCACTGCTTGCTTCTTTCTTAATATTAAATTATATACTAATATAAATTTTTATAAGAATTTATTTTAAGTGTAATAAAATATATTGAATGACATGTTTTTACAGGTATGGCAAAAACTGCAGCCCACCATAAAGCTGAACAAAGAAAAAGGCATAAAGAAGCAGGGAATTATTCAGAATTTCGCAAAGTGGAGACTGAAATTAAGCCGAAAGAAAAGGAAACTCAATATAATGGCAGAAGAAAAAGCTATTCAACAGATAAAAAAAGAGAGAAGACGTGAAGAAATAGGGAAAAAAAGAAATGTACAAAATCTTTGATTGCTGTGGCTTTGCCCGACACAGTTGATCGGGAAAAAAAATCTTTAAATCCATAAGTTCATATGGAAAAGCAATAGCTAAAAGGCCCTCCCTCACAGCCGTACCAAACAGAAAGCAGTAATTCAAAGATTTACCCATCAATTTTTACTATACAGTTCACATAGGCCTAATATTAAAAAAAAAAATTACAACATCTATATCAGTTGAAACTAGCAATGTCGTAAAAGAATTTTACGTTTCTTTATCAGTGTCTTAAGCCCCAGGTACTAAAAACTTTAAAATAATTAGGAATTCTGGCAGCAAGCAAAAAATTCAGAAATGTTATTTATTCTTGACATTAGGAGAAACATATGAGCAATTTATAGAGAAAAATTATACTCCTTTAGTTGGACGAAGCAAATTTTGTTATCTTCGACCACAACATTTTTGCTTAAGACAGGAAACTCCTGCAAATCTTTGTGCATTTACCATGAAAATATCATGCTTCTGTTAAATGCTTGCCTTTTTCTTCCAAATAGTATATTAGAATTTATCCGGCTTGTGGATTTGTAAAAAGATTGTGAAGACTGCATGCTTCAAACATGTGAGGACTACAAGAATATAGTCAAGTTTGGAAATTTTATAACATTATATTGTCTATCAGAATATGATGCAGAGGTTACTTATAGACAATGGTCAAAGGACGTGTCTAGTAAGCTAAGTAGAGAAAAGACATCTGGATCTATAGAAGAAGTAATCGAAAAATTGGAGATTGCCAAAATATTTGGAACAAAGATTTGTACAGGCCAAACAAGCCGAGAATTTCAAAATATTAAAATCCAATGTGGAAGAAGGTACTGTTGTATTACAGATGGATTTTACTGAAAATTACACTTTTTCGTACCAGGATGAAATAAAATCTGTGTATTGGTTGACACAATCATATACACTTTTCACTGTTATGGCATATATCAAGGCACGCCAGTTTCCATACTAATTGTTGTAGTATCTGATTACATGCAACAAGGTAAATATGCAGTTGATTCAATGATGCAAAAATTGAGAGAAGACTATCCCCTCTTTAATGTGAAATGACAAATTATAGTAACATGTGGCTTATTTGGAATAACTAAAAAATTTGCAGTTTGACATGAATTCAACGAAATTTTCTTGGCCAGAAGCTGATGACATATTGGATATTGATTTAAATGACAGTTTTGTAAAAAAAAATTGAATCAGCATTTAATCAGCGAATGCACTAATCACTTTCCAATGTTAACTTTGAAAACATTGTTATGGGGTGAAAGTAAAATTGTTAATATTTTTTTTTACTTTGATTAATTTAAATTTTACCATAGACAGCTTGTCTTGTATTAGTCAGTTCATATTGTGAAAATTTTAAATAAAAAAATCAACAACAAAACAGATAATCATAATTAAAAGTCGGTTTTAGTGTGTCACATTTATACTGTAGTGTGGGCCACGCATAAAATAACTTCCTCCAACTTTAAAATGGTATGTTTTAATAATATGTTTCTCTTGATCCAAATTTTGAACCATAAATTATTATTTTCTTATCGTAAAATAGGAAGAAATCAGTATTTTAGAACATATTCTAAAACTAACTTCTTTTTTGGGCTAGTGTGAGTCACAGTTGTGTATTATTTGGTGAATTCCGGCGGTAACGGAAGGCCAGTTTGTACAACAACTTATGGTTATAATTTAAAAAATATATTTTATTTCAAATAACTGATAGACTTTTATACACTTTACTGCATTTTATTAAAAATGCAAAATCTAGAATTTAGCACTTTATAACTTTTTTTTTAATTTAAATTTTGGTAATGGTAACGGAAGGACGTTTTTTGGAAGTGGTATACCACACTTACACCTTTTTATTAAAAGTTCAGCTAAACCGTAAGAAAGAAAAATCTAGAAAAATTAGAGCACTTAAAGGAGAGTTCAATTATTATAAATTGCAGTGCAGTTTTTAGAAATTATTATATTATGCCCAAAAATATGATGTTTTTTTATGGTAACGGAAGGACGGTAACGGAAGGACAAAAATTCCAAGTGTGTAAAATTGAATTGTTTTACAACAATTTACTCATTAATATTTTGAAAAAGAATAATAGGTGTTAAATTCTGCTTATTCAGCTGTTTTTAAATCTAATTCTGCATAAAATTCTTTTTCCAGAGCCATTTGTTAAAATTTTTGGTTATTTTATTCGAATCAATTCCAGCAGTTACCTTCTTTCTCATGATATATAAATTTAGTCATTCATTATTTTATTTTCATAAACATAATACTTTTACAACGACATCATTGAATGAAGCACTTGCCTAACATAATACTTTTTAGTCCTTGCCATTCGACTAACTAAAAGTCACTAACTGCTAATGCATTGCTTGACCTATGTGCCTTGTCTGCATCTTTTATATTTGATTGTATGTTTTCTTTAAATACCTTTCTTTCTGTAGAACTAGAGTACTCAATATATTTTGAAATTGGTTTTAAATAATAACTATTGCGGGTGTCAGGAAGAGGAGGATATTGTTCCATCTTTCTTGAGATAATTACTTTATCTGATGGAGAAATCAATTATTTTATCTGATGGGGCAATAGTGGTAAATTTCCCATTAACCACTTTTTACATTTACAGTACCTTTGCTTTGATTAATGGCAAAAATGCTTCAATGTAACCATGATGTTATACTGATCAAATGCTTCAATGTAACCATGATGTTATACTGATCAAATGCTTCAATGTAACCATGATGTTATACTGATCAAATGCTTCAATGTAACCATGATGTTATACTGATCAAATGCTTCAATGTAACAATGATGTTATACTGATCAAACATGAATGTTAAGTTGGTTTTTGAATGTTAAATCAACTTGTACAACTACAATGTTTCCCTCTTTAAATTCTTCAAAGAATTTGTGTTAATGTCTTTTAATAAAAATATGCTTTAAAAATGTGCAGATTTGTTTTCAAGAACATAAAGGCACTTTTTAAATGAACTCTTGTAACTTTTGTTTTTTACGGCTTTCTGTCTTCATTCCATTGCTCTGTTTTTAATTGTAGAAGTATTATGTTAAGATTTTAAATGTGCTAAATTTTGTTCATTAGTATTTATATATTTGGTAACAAAACAATTTAGACAAACTTTAAGTAGAAGGTATATTTGTAACAAAACAAACTGGGGCTAACTATGACAAACGAGTCAACATAAAGTTTAAAATTTTAAGTGCCATGGCAACATTTTCCCGGAATTCACCATTTACCACATAGGTGTTGTGTCATACATAAATTAAATCAGTTAAAAAATATTATTCAATACTTTAAAAATAATATGCAAACAATTATTTGCTGATAAATTTTAATTATTGTGCTCTATTGGGAGTTTTATATTATCATGAACATGTTCACTTGTAGTGTGAGTCACGCATAGAACTGACCGTTATCCAGGAACTGATTTTAAGAACTTTGCAACAGTTTGCCATTTTTTTTAAGGTATATTTATTAGCAAAGAAAACGGTAAAAAAACATGTTACCTGTTAAACTCGAAGCGAATGGTTTCGCTCATCTGTTTTTTTATACCTACAATATGATCTTCATAATCCAAGTTTTGCATATTTGTAGTAATTTATGAAATCAGGCAGATCGGCAACAGTAGGTGGCTATGGTTCAACCAGGGAGGAGAGAGGGGGGGTTCAACACTTTTGTTTATTAAAATGTAGAAGCAGGGTTGCCAGATACAAGGCAATTTACCGTATTTTACCCCAAAAATTACCGTACATTCTGGAAAATTACAGTACATTTTTATTTTCCTTGAAAAGCCTTTTTTTGCATTGCTTATGTTAGTTAATGCTTTTAATACAAGGTTTATGCTTGGGTTGGGGATAATTTTTTTGGATTACAAATTATTTCAGTAATGCTATACATTTTTTCTGTGGCGCCACCTAGTAGAAAAAAAATGCAGCCTGCTCAGTTTGCTTTATCTGTGTTATCCACTGAACTCTATAATAGGGTTACTGGAAGGCTGAAAGCCAGTTTCGCCAATAGGGGAATTGAAGGTATGGCGGCCGTCGCCAACTGTTCCCCTCAATTTGTCGGTAGATGGGAGTTTCAATGGTAAAATCGCTTTTTAAAAAAAAATTATTGCGCTCTAAATATAGCATTTTTGATAATGCTGTAAATTTCAATACAACACAGTAATATTGTAGATTATGAGAAATTTTTTTGTTTGCGTTGCTTTTAAAGGGAAATATTAATATTTAGAAGTTTTATACAACCACATGGGTGGTCATAATTTTTAACTTTTAACGCTAATTTTTGTTATTTTATGGTTTCAATGCCTAAAATATTGCCGTAATTAATTTGGGTAAATTAAAATGAATGACTTTCTTAATTAATAACAAAGTAATGAAAATGATTTGTTGTTGTTTAAGTTGAAGCAAAATCCAAAGCAAGCGATAAATGTCACTAATCTGGCAGCCATATACCTAATTCTTCCCCGTTTCTCGCCAACTCTACCCCGTTTTCTCGCCCTTGCAGGCTTCATCGGCAATCTATACCCTTCCTCCTTCTAGGTTTTTATATATTTCTATCAGGCACGTAGGTATAGATTTTTCATGGGGGGGGGGGGGGGTCACTGACTGAGCAACGGGTTTCTTTACTTAATCTCCCCCCTTCCCGAGGGGGGAGGGGGGTAAGGTACCTAAGGAAATCCGTTTTTTTTTTTGGGGGGGGGGGTCCCCCTTAGAGGGGGAATACTTAAACCCCCTCCCCCCCCAAAAAAAAACATCAACAAACTTCTCCACCCTTACACTATTTTTTTTCTCAAAAAAATTTATAAATTTTCATTAGTAAAAAGGAATACGTTGGCATTTGAATATCGAGGCAGCAACAGTTATCACTGTCATTAACTACTTTTAACAGTTGTCAATAACTGTACTTTTAAAATTAGTAACTCACTCCTTAATTATGAAATAAATTTAGAGAACAAATTTAAAGTTTGAGAATCCTTATAATATGTGTGGTAACAATTAGTTAGATAATTAATAGTTATGATAGTTTAAAAATCTAATAAGCGTTTTAGTTGACCAAAACTAGTAAAGAATAATATAAATTATAAAGGCTACATGATTTAAAGTATAGTGGAAGTAAAAACACTCGAAATTGCATGGAATTGTGCATGGTTGCATGGTTTTAGAAATGTAGAATTCAAGATTTTAATTTGATTAAATATTTGTAAAAGCTAAGATAATAACTTTTTGTGATTTGTCCGAATTTTTAGTCAAGGGTATTTGATTAAAAGACACTTGGATCATTGGAAAATTTCAGTTCGTTTGTTGTTTTATGAAGAATCGATGCTCAATATAAAAAAATCACATAATTTCACAAAAATTTAGCATCTTGAATATGTAGAAATATTTGCGATCTTCGATAAACGAGGATGATATCACTCTGAAGTTGAGATGAATGATTATAACTATTATTACGTCGCATCTGCCGAATGCAACTTTTATTTGGCACTCTTTTGTTTTATATTTTCATTCACGGAAACCTTGAACTTGTAGAAATTCGCGAAACGCGATCTGCTGCGCTCTCAGTTGGAAGACTTTCAATCCTTTTGCATCCGATATACAAGTTCATTATATTTCACTGCTTCCTGTTTTATCATGATTTCTTTTGCACTACTTAACAAAATTACGTTACATTTTTCGAAAATATAATTTAATTCACGAAATTGAAATGACTTGTAATGTTCAGTAATAAAAATGGATTAAAAAAAAATATTGTTTCTGCTTTGTTTGCAGTGGTGGCGCTAGAAATTGCCCGACAGGGGGGCTAGACTTCCCCGACAGGTGGGCTAATATCCCCGACGTAAAATGCGCATATAGGAGCATAAAATATTCACAAATAACGAAATAAATTTGTTGAGATAAATATTTGAAAAAAAAGGCTTATAATATTTATATAGGAATTATTAAATAATTGTAGTGTTCTGAATATTCTGGGTTGCAGTCATGGAAAAAAGATAAGTGCCAAAAAAAAACCGTACAAATCGTACTCAAAATGTTTTCAAAACCTTTTTAAATGTAAACATTTGAAGAGGTAGAGTTGTTCAAAGACGGGACGGCGAGAAGGCAAAAATAAAAATAAATATAAAGTAAGTATAGTGAAGGTAAAACGAAATGTGGTAAATCACTATAATATGCAAGTAGTTTTTGTAAAATCCCCATGCTTTTACGAAATTAATTTTTTTTTGTTGATAGCAATGCAACGTAAAACGGTGCTATGTTTTAGCGCTTTTTTTCTGTCATCTAATTTAGTGGGGTTTTTTAAATCTATAAACAGGGAGAACGCTTTTAAATACTTATGAAAGGCTGTATCTCTAGCAATGAAATTGAGACTATTCCTATGAAATAATTTTTCTATTGAGAGCTATTTCCTATGAAATTCTTTTCAGAGAATAGAGCTGTAGCAGTAGTTATATGTATTGGAGAACTTCAAGACGTAAAAAGTATGCCGTATTTTATTTTTATTTATACTCCTAATTTCTTATCAAGCGAGATAAAAATTGTCATTTGCAACGGAGGTATAATGTCGGAATCGATCCTCTTAAAAGCATAATATGGTGTTCCTATCCTGATACCTTATTTTATAGACGTTAGCTAGTAGGATTAATTGACAATTTAATGGATTTACGATTGCCCATTTTTAATTTAGGACCGCCGTCTTGAACCATGACTGCATCGTTAGAATACGACCTGATTTCTTCTGAATTGATTTTTATTATATATAACAATATGAAATTTTTTTTAATGATAAAAAAAAGGTTTCCCATAAATATATTTTATTTTTAAATTCCAAATAGCATGAAATTGCACAAAATTTGTGGCAACAAAAATTTAAATAAACGTCATTTCTAAACCTAGCTCATACGACGAAATAATTTATTGGTTAAATAAATCTTCTATACTTAAATAGTAATGACAAAACTAGCTTGGTTCTTCTAAATACGGAAAACATAAAAATAAATAAACGGTAGGACTTCTTTTTGAACGAAATAAATTTAATATTAAGTAGTCACAGGCACAAACAAAATTTTTATAAGAAATTTTTTCACTTGAATTATTAAGACATCTCACCTTTCCGAATTAGTACAGTTGAAATCTTAATGCAATGTTGACACTCTACAATTTTCCTCTTTAAAAAAAACGTTTTGCCTTTCACCAACGACAAAATAGAACTGGACCATAATCTTACTTCTACAAGTAGGGCCGGGCCGTCTCGATATCCTTCACGCACGACACTTACTCTCGAGAGTCGAGACGGCCCTGTAGCTGACCATTCACTGCCCCATCTCTTTTTTTTAGGGGAGACAGCGGCGATATACATATATCCTATTGCTATACATATATACCTCCCCCCTCTTCGAAAAACACTCCAACATCCCCAAAGGCGATTTTGTCTTTTGTCTACCCAAATCTTGTAGCTGACCTCCTCAAGGTTAAACTTTTACAACGAGGGATGCTTTGTCCCCAAAACCATAGACCTACTCTTTGCATAGACCGGCTTTGGATAGCTGGGAGATTTTAGGGATCGTCACTCCCAAACTACAAACAATCAGGCGCGTATGGACTGACGTCTGAATAGGCCTTCGTTTGTGGTTTTCCACGTCTGATGTGAGGCTCTGCTCTTTTGCTCAAAACAAAATGACTCGTGTCTCATACGCAGGGACTGATTTGGGGCACCCGGCGAATACTTGACAAAATTGTTATTATTATTAATGCAATTTTCAGCAATTTATCCAAAAAAGTGAAAATTAAGTCGTGTTTTAAATGAATAAAAAACTTATTTTGCGATATTTTTAATTTTTCGAGACTATTTTTATGAGAGGGTCCTCTTCAGTGATGTAGGGCCTATAGTACTGAACTTTCTAAATCATATCCTGCTCATACGCCCAAAATAAATGCAACAGTAGAAAAAAAAATATGGCATGTGAAATAAGCACTGTTAAGATTTATGTTGTGTCTTAAAAGAACATTTTTAAAAAAGGATCTTCAATTTTCGAACGATCACAAAATATTTTCGTTAATGCACCTTTTCGACACGCATGCTAACTTTTTGAAGTTTTCCTTTTATAAAATAAATTCATTAATGATATAAATTGACAAATTCATTTTTACCACTTTACTTCCTAAAACTTTTAAAGTATATTTTTCCTCAAGTCCTTATTTTTTTTTCTGACTGATACTTGCAGGTGCTCAAATGGCATTGTCTAATTGTATATTTACCGTTCTTTAAATCCGCCACTGAGTATTAGCAATAGTTTCATTGAAATTCTTATTGATGGCCGATTTAATAAAAGTTTTTAAAAATACTTTCGCCGCATGGTTTTAATAAATCGTGATTGTTTTTTTGCACAAAATCAATGATATGCGTGATGAAATATCGTGTGCATGATGATATGATGTTTTAATTATATGATCATATATTTCTTTAGATTATGATTTGTAAAAATATTAAATTTTTTAATGGTGATATTTTGAAACATGGGTTTTAGTTTGAAATTTTGAGGTTGCTTTTTATTGTAAAATATGTAGTAAATAATGTAATTGAAATTATGATAACAATAAGTCTAGTATACGTGAAACCCTACTTAACCTTACATAACCTTGTATAAAAAGCTGTGAAATAATAAAAATACTGATAATTTTATCTAAAATAATAAATATTGGTTTATAGAATTTGTTTATATAGGATAACAATATTGTCGATAATTTAGTTTGTTAGAATAGGTTGGTTAAATTAACATTGAACTAGAGCTGCACAGTGGGAGGTTATTGGCGAAGGATCAGGGTTTATATGGAAGAAAAGACCAGAGAACGCTGTCTGATCGTATTTTTGAACCACGGTTAGATGACGAGATCAACTCATTCGGTGCAACCTACCTCAATAAACGTCAAGACATTGGACCACAATCAGATTAACCCGGGTGCACCAGTCCCTTATACCTGGTGGATATTTTTTGGTGTCGACAACTCTCCGATTACTGAATCGCTACACACAAGCTATAGATAAAAATTGTGCCTATCGAGTGCTTGTCCGAACTCCTAACCATTCGGCCACCACAGGCTGTCGGGATTTCGGTCTGTCGGAATTATAGTTTTGTCGGGATTGTGACATGCTTATCGGAATTAGCTCTGTCGGGTTTGTGACCCAGATTCATTTCATTAAAAAAGCAAATTCGACTCAACCTTTCATTAAAATTTGGTTTTAACAATTAAAATAACGCTTTTCCACGACAAACTTCAGAATTTTGCCCGACGGGGGGGCTTGGCTTGCCCGACGGGGGGGCTACAGCCCCCCCCAGCCCCCCTAGTGGCGCCACCTCTGTTTGTTTGAATGTCATTAAAATTCTAATTTAATCCTTTTTTGTTTAAATGTTCATATATTAAATTAAATTAATTATTTTTATTGGAAACTTTTCTTTCTAACAACACTCCAACTTAAAAAAAAAAAAAAAAAATTAGGCTTTTATTTAGCTTTTTGAAAGTTTTTAAATTTCTTATTAGGTAAACTAATTTTTTAGATAATAACTTAAGTGTAATTTTTGATGATTTAGATTAACATGCTTAAAATATAGCAAGGTATGTTTTCTATAAATTTATTACCATTTAATACATGTAGTTTGTGTGGAAAAGTTAAGGAATTTTATATTCTTTAGACAGTGGTGACATTCTAAATTGTCTTTTTCATGCACAAGGTATGCGATATTGTAGTTTGTTAGTGTTTTGGTTTATTGTATAAACCACATTTTACTAAAAAATTCAAAATTGAAATTTAAGTATATATTGTATAAATTGGTTAATTCTTAATTAAAAACTCTTTTGGTTAAATATTTTTAACTGCCTTTAAATGGTCTCGTAAAGCTTAACAGTATAAAAAAGATGTAAACAGCAAAATACAGTTTTAGGGTTTATATTTCTTAGTTGAAAATATTATTTATTTACGAAATTGAGGTTTGTTATTTTTTATGTAATAACAATGGACAATTTGAAAAAAGCTTTTTTTTGTGGGATTTGCAATTCGTTTTGGCATTAATATTTGATTTAAATGTTTATATACGATTTAATAAATATTTTTGTGTTTAAACCCCACACCCCTACGCTTAACATGCTTAAAATAAGTAGTAACGTAGGTTTTCCATCAAATTATTACTCTTTAACTCTAAAGTTTGTGCGAAAAAATTAAGTAATTTTATTTCCCTTAGACAGTAACAACCTTCTTAATAGATTTCATGCACAATATATGCAAGATTGCAACACTGTTTTGGTTTTTATAAATCATAATTCAGTGGGGGAAAAAATCAACATATGAAAATTAAGTATATATTGAAAAAAAAATTGAAAATTCAATAATTCTTAATTAAAATCTAATTTTTGTTGACTATTTTGAACTGTCCTTAAATTCACTGCTAAAATTCACTGCTACGTTTTATTGCATTCTTGCTACAAATCTACAGTTTTCTGCTACAATTTGTCGCGTTTCTGCTCCAAAACTTAAATTTTGCTGCTCTAAAACACTACAATTTATTGCGTTCCTGCTACAAATATTCAGTTTTGCTGCTACAATTTGTCGTTTTCCTGCTCCAAAACTTAAATTTTGCTGCTCCAAAAATTGCTCCAAACTGGTCTTTAGCACTTCCCATCCCTGTGATTGTGTTAAAATATTTTCTGGGGTAGTTTACAATATTTATGAGAATAATCGTAGTTAAACTTGAAATGTTTTCATTTGCTGTTAATAATCATAAAAATATTAGTGTGTGCACTCTAATAACCTTTTTTTTTGTTTACTAAATTTTTTTGTTTTATTTTCAGATTTCCCTTGGATTAGAAAAACACCTCATGCAATCAAGATTTTTAAAAGATATCGAATAATATTTTATTTATTGTTTCATATTAATGTAAATTAGTGTGTGTACATATTTTTTTTAATAAATGAAAAAAACAAAGATTTTTATTGTTATACAAGTTATTTTATTTCAATTAACTTTAAAAATAATTTCTTTATTTGATTAATATATTTAAGCTTTAACAATATTTAGTTAAAAATAACTTTACATTTAAAAATGGAAAATAATACTGATTTTTACATAATAACTTAAAATTTTTATGGTTTATAAAAATTTAAATATGAGGCAGATAAAGTATTTTTGCCTTCTGAAATGAGTAATAATCAATTTTGCAATAAAGAAAAAAACTCATTTTAGAAGGCAATTATAATTCCTCTACCATTTTAAATGGTTAAGCAAAAATCAGCTGACCATCCCAAGTGCCTAAAGGTATTTAATATAGTTTTCTTCGTGGAAATTTACTTAGAATATCATCAGAGTCCAGTTGATATCAGATTTGATAAATGGGACCTTAATTAACATTTCACAACTGAACTTATGAAAATTACTCGTGAAATATTTCGAAGCATTGATAAATTTCATAAATTGTTTTTATGCCGTGCAAAAAAAAAAAAAAAAATCAGCATTAAACCTCCATCAAAATTTTGTAAATTTGAAGGTTTTGTGCAGGAAATCTGCATTTTTTTTTTTGAAGATCTCTTAAATTAAAGGTTTTTATTTCAAATTTCATCGGAATACTGGTAAAAACTTTTTTTTTAAACCTTCAATTTCGAAGCATTGAAATTATTGAAGAGTAAAGGATGGTAAAAAGTAAAGTAAAGGAGAGAGAGAGAGATGTGGAAAGTAAATATGCTTGGCAGCCATGTTAAAGTTTATAACTTTTTGCAATTGAATGTGCAATTAAATAAGGCTTTTTCAATACAAATTTTATGGAATTTTTTGACGTGAATACATGTTTAAAATTGGTACGGGTACATAGTTGTATGGGGTCGCAACCTATAAACGATATTTGTAAAAACCACATAACTCCTGGAGGAATCCTATGGAGATAAATGACGTACCCTCGTGTAGAGGAATGTGTACCACGTCGACCTAGTTGGCAATTAATACAATCTTCTTACTGACCTTTGTAAAGCGTAGGATCAATAAGTTAAATTTCGGTCAAAGAAGCAGCAGGCCGAGCTGGCGCACGTACAAAGTATTTACCAAGTACAAACCAAATCATACGGTACAGTGAGGGTTGTACCTGCCGGATGCTTTTGTTATTTTATTGTAATAATATTTTCTGAGATGTCATTTTGGCGTGAAGTAAATATCAAAGAATGCACTTACCCCAATTATTAGTGTCACTCATAGACTATCATTTAAAAAAAAATTCTAATTAGGCTTAGTTGTTATTTGTAGTTCAGGGGGAAAGAAACAAAACTAAATAAAAAAGAGATACTCGTAACCTATGTACCAAACTATTTATATATATTATTAATTTATCTTTCATAAATGTCCAATGATTTTCAGATATATTTTGTGATTTTTTTTATTGCAATAAACAATAAAAAGAAAACAATAATCATTTACAATAAAATATATTGTTAAGATCCAACTTGTTTTGAACAAACTATTTATCTTTATTATCAGACTAATTTCTTTTTAATCCACAAAATCGTGACAGTTTTTAATCTGTATTTTTCAGGAACTTTTTTTAAGTCTTTCTTTTGGATTTCACTAACTATGAAGTATCTTGGACAAACAGAATAACACGACTATCTCGAAATGGCTCTGCAAGCCATCCTTTCAGAATTAACATTTTCATAGCACAGATGGTGCGAGCATTGTACTAATAACGCGGAATAAAATTTTAAAACTCTCGAATTTACATTTGTAAATTATTATGACTAAATATATTAATATGATTGGGATTACGCAAGATTACCATTTTCAAATTGATATAACAATTTAATGGGTGAGATTAAAAAGAAAAAGATTGCAATTGGATTACAATGGAATCTTTTCATATTTAATCTCACCCATTCAATTAGAAGGGTGTTAAAAAAAAGCGAGATTGGATGATTCGACAACATAGTACGATATTGTGAATTAAGAAAAATGTGTTTTTTTTCTTTTAAATAACAAATAAAATCATGACCAATCAATCTAAATCTTAAAAATAAATTATATTCCAAATTCATATGTCAAATAGTGGATTCATACCGAAAAAAAGTTTTTTAAAAAAATATCTTTTTGCCATTTCAAACGCCCGGTCGAAAAATCTAACTCGTTTTGATCTAGCTGCCTGGTAGTTCGGATCCGACATCCCCAATTCCAGAATTCACTGCGAGTCTTATTTCCGAAAAAGTTGAAATAATTTTAAATAATTTATTACCTTTATAAATCCGTTAAATATTTTAAAGTAATTAAATATTCTTATTTATATGAAGATTCCTAAAAACGTTATTTATAATTTACCACAAAATTCCAAATAAACCTTAAAAATAATGTCCTTTTTGGGTTAGTAAATTTAATAGTTATATTTTTCTTTTAATAATCCGAATTCACCAATATTCTTGAATTGTTTAATACTTTTAGAATGTGTGGGATTTTTAAGAAAAAAAATCTCAAAATATTTAATTATGTAAATTCGTATTTTTTCACGATAAACTTCAATTTGAATGCAAAATTTAATATCATAGTAGTGTTATAAAATATATTTTAGTATTATGAAAAGTACCATTATTTAATTTAAAGGTTTAGTACGTTTTCAAATATTTTTTTAACCCTATTGAAAATATTAAACGTTCAAGCAGTTTACCTGCTTAGTATTTTATATATATATATATATATATATATATATATATATATATATATATATATATATATATATATATATATATATATATATATATATATATATATATATATATATATATATATATATAATATTTTTATAAAGATTAGTAATTCTTTTTTTGTGCAATTAGAGTACAGTCTGCATAAATGTTAGTCTATTCCATTTTCTCTCTCCATAAATAATGTTTCAAATTAGCAGAAGATGGCGCTAGGTGATGGATGGTAAGTTTAGATCTTTGTAGTAGGATGGATTGCATGGATACTTTGTAGTAGGTTTCGTTTGTGTTTGTGAAATAACTTCGCACTAGAGCTGAACGGTGGGCTATCCTTTGTAGTAGGGAATCAGCGAAATTAAATATCGCTAACATTAAAGTGAAGCCAACATGTATGGCTCCAAACACGTGATTAATTATGTCATTCCATTCTTGAATTTTTTTTAGTTCATGAACGGGTTACAAATGAGGAACGGGTAGACCTCAAATTGCCAGAAAAGTGTACAAATGTTCGTCAGTGATGGGTTGCCATTTGGCACTATTTATGATAGTTTTAGCAAACGAATTTTTTTCTAATAGAGATGCGTTGTGTTGTTGGAGTTCTGGCTAAGCAAAATTAAATATATATAATGCAATCGTATTTAATTCAAAACTTTAAAAGAATCGCAAAATGATAATATTTTTTATTCTTTGAAGTTTATTAATGAAATTCAGTTATTATTAATGGAACATATAAATAGGTTTATTCACTCTATATTAAATTATTTAGATGGCAACGGTTCTTTAGATTAGCAACGGTTCATGATCTATCCCGATTGGTTGGTTGATTAAAACCTAAGGTAAACCCTTTTTCGACTTTAGATGTGACGTCAGTTTTGGATACTTTCGATTGTCCCAGAATCGTTAAGTTTTGCATACTGATAGAATTTACAATACAAACAAAGGAAAAAATTCCAAAATTTAGAATTTTGCACGTGGAACCTTTAAAAATCGATTGCGATTTCTTTACGGAACTTTAGTATTGGACACTACTAATTGATCTATTGTGTAATGCCGTATATTGATATGGTTTCTCGTTCAAACAATGGAAAAATATAAATTTATAGAATTTTGCAGGTGGAATAATTTATATAAATCGGTTTAGATTTTTTTATTACGAAATGTGAGATTTGAACACTTCAGTTTGTCTACGAATCGTAAAACTTCCGCATATTGATATAGTTATCATACAAAAAAAAAGGAAAATTATCGAAAATCTAATATTTAGCACGTAGAACCTTTAAAAATAGGTTGAGATTTTTTTATGAAACGTTAGAGATTTGGACCCTTCCGCTTGCCCTAGAATCGTGAAACTCCGCATACTGAAATGATTTACCATACAAACAGAGTAAAAAATGTGAGAATCTTTAATTTTGTACGTGGAACATTTAAAAATTCGTTGTGATTTTTTCTCACGGAACTTTTTATTTGTATCTTTCCGATTGCCCTAGAATTATGATACTCCGTATTCTGATTGATTACCATACAAACAAAGGAATCAGTTGGAAAATATAGAATTTTGCAAGTGGAATTTTTAAAAATCGGTTGCAACTGTTTTACGGAACTTTAGTTTTTGACACTACTAATTGTGCTAAAAATGTGTAATGTTGCACATTGATATGGTTTACCGTCCAAACAAAGGGAAAATATGAATTTCTAGTGTTTAGCACATAGAACCTTTAAAAATCGGTTTGCGATTTTTTTTTATGGAAATTAGTTTTAAATCCTTCTTTCTCATTTTCTTAAAATCGTGATATATCGCATACTGATAGAGTTTAACATACATATAAAGGTCAAATAAGAAAATCTAGATTTTGCACGCGGAACCCAGCAACAAAATTTCTGCAGTTTTCTTCTAAAACAAATTACTGTAATTTGAAACATTTTGTGCAAAAATCTGCTAAAAAAGTAGCAAAACATTCAAATTCACCATCGCATTTTTTTTCAAGAATGCGAATTTGCTACAAAAATTTAAAGATGTGCTATTTTTTTTAAAGGAAAGTGCAGAATTGTTTTGATGGGAACCTGCAATTATCTAATATATTATATATATATGTATAAATACAAAAGCCTTGACCACTTATGCAGTCAGTCATCACTAATTCTCTAAATTTCAGTATATCCAGGAAGATGAAATGTGACAGAGTTGTTCCTTATACATTAAATAAGTAAGTTACTCATTTTTTGTTCTCATCGAATATTTGTAAGGTTTGAAAAACCGCTTATTCGACGTTAGGTTTGGATATTTCCTTTTCTTTACGGAACATTTGTTTTAAACACTTCCGATTGTGTTAGAATCGTGAAATGTTGTATGCCGATAGGGTTTTATCATACAAACAGGAAAATATCTGAAAATCTTGAATTTTTCACGTGGAGCCTTTCAATTTTTCCCAATTTTTATATTTATACCTTCGTTTAACTGCTTTTTTGATATAGTAGTCTAATACAAGTTGTTTAGGATTAATTATTATTAATAATTATTAGAGTTGTTCATTTTTAAACCTTTGGGATGTTACAATAGTTTAAAATTCGAATGTTAATAAAAGGGAATACCATATCGACGTCCATATGGTTTTATCGTCAGCTTTTCCGTATTATGAAGCCTCCCATTTCTTTTTGGGACCTGGCTTTTCGTTAAAAATTTGGATCTTCCTTCTTTGCGTCCCTCGTGCGATGGACTTGACAAAGAAAAGTAAAAAGTAGTGATCTTGCGATCGGAGGGATGCCAGCTTCTCTACAAAATACTAGAAAAGTCGTCCAGAACACACGCAAAAATTAACAGCGTGTATACGGGACTGGTGCACGATACATCTGATCGGAGTCCAAAGTCCCGACATCTATTGAAGGCGTTGGGTGCCAGTTCAGGTGTTTCCTCGTCATCTGACCATGGTTCTAAGATAACGAGGTACATGTATGAACGTGTGTGTGAATGTGTATGTGTTCCCGGGTCTTTCCTTCGAGATAGACCCCGAACCGTCACCAATAGCCCACTGTGCAGCTCTAGTGCGACGTTAATTAACCAAACTAAACTAAACTAAACATCTTTGAGTCCCTCTGACGGGCGAGAAAATAAGAATATCTTTATTTTGCTTACAATTATTGTATTTATTTTCTTCCTGTGCGTAGAACGGGTATTTCTGCTAGTTTATAGTATGTAATTGTGTATGAACTAATATATGTGTTATATATCTGTGGCTTGTAACAAGAACGACTTATGTTATATTTGACAGTTTAGAAAACAATAGCTTCACAGTTTGAAGCTCACCCTTGCTGCAATGTTAAGGAAATCACGAAATTGTTTGTTTAGATAAGGGTTAGGGATTGTTGGTTTGGTTAAATAACGTCGCACTAGAGCTGCACAGTGGGCTATTGGTGACGGTTCGGGGTCTATCTCGAAGGAAAGACCCGGGAACACATACACATTCACATTCACACACACATGCACCTCGTTATTTTAGAACCATGGTCAGATGACGAGGAAACACCTGAACTGGCACCCAACGCATTCAATAGACGTCGGGACTTTGGACCCCGATCAGATGTATCGTGCACCAGTCCCGTATACACGCCAGTATAATTTGTTGGATATTCTGGACGACTTTCTAGTATTTTTGTAGCGAAGCTGGCAACCCTCCGATCGCAAGATCACTACTTTTTTACTTTTCTATGTCAAGTCCATTTCACGGATTCGAACCACCAATCCTCTGATTAGTAGCTGAACGCCTTACCAACTGAGCAACTGGGGCTCTAAGGGTTAGGGAAGCCGGACGACATTGGTTTTTCTTTCATTTAGAAGTTTAAAATTAATATATTCAAAATTCTTTTACATTTTTTTATAGAATTAACATTGGTTATTCTTGTTCTAAGCTACATATATATGCCCACTCAGCAAAAAAAAAAAAAAAAAAAAAAAAATCAGAGGAAAACTTTCATCACAAATGTGAAATTTAAGGTTTTTTGAAAGTTTTATAACAGAACTTGGAACAAAAAATTTCAATGTTTTTAAAGTTTATAATTTTCCAGCATAAAACTTTTTTAAAAAATATCTGCAATTTCTATTCAATAATTTCATTGCTTTAAAATGGATGTTTATTTTGCAGGGTTTTTTAAAGTTTCATGAAGGAATTTAAAACAAACACCTTTTATTTAATAGATCTTTAAATAAACTGGGAGCCCCAGTTGCTCAGTTGATAAGGCGTTCAGCTACTAATCAGAGGATTGGTGGTTCGAATCCGTGCGATGGACTTGACATAGAAAAGTAAAAAAGTAGTGATCTTGCGATCGGATGGTTGACAGCTTCGCTAAAAAAATACTAGAAAGTCGTCCAGAATATCCAATAAATTATACTGGCGTGTATACGGGACTGGTGCACGATAAATCTGACCGAGGTCCAAAGTCCCGACGTCTACTGAAGGCGTTGGGTGCCAGTTCAGGTGTTTCCTCGTCATCTGACTATGGTTCTAAAATATCGAATTGCATGTATGAATGAATGTGTGTGTGAATGTGTATGTGTTCCCGGGTCTTTCCTTCGAGATTGACACCGAACCGTCGCCAATAGCCCACTGTGCAGCTCTAGTGCGACGTTAATTAACAAAACAAAACCAAACCTTTAAATAAACTGAAGTTTTCCTGCATAAAACTTTTTAAAAACTAGCCTTTACTCTTCAATAATTTCAAAGCTTCGAAATTGAAGGTTTTTAAAGAAAGTTTTTACCAGTATTACGATGAAATTTGAAATAAAAACCTTTAATTTAAGACATCTTTAAAAAAAGCTGCAGATTTCCTGCACAAACCTTCAAATTCACAATTTTGATGGATGTTTAATGCTGACTTTTTTTTGAACGGCATAAAAACAATTTATGAAATTTATCAATTCTTCGAAATATTTCACGAGTAATTTTCATAAGTTCAGTTGTGAAATGTTAATTAAGGTCCCATTTATCAAATCTGATATCAACTGGACTCGGATGAAATTCTAAGTAAATTTCCACGAAGAAAACAGCTTTTTTTGTTTGAATTGATTGATTGAAATCACGAAAGGTAGCTTCTGAAAGGCTTTATTTCAGGAAAAGGGGAAGTATTTGGTTTGGTTTGGTTTGGTTTTGTTAATTAACGTCGCACTACAGCTGCACAGTGGGCCATTGGCGACGGTTCGGGGTCAATCTCGAAGGAAAGACCCGGGAACACATACACATTCACACACACATTCATACATGCACCTCGTTATTTTAGAACCATGGTCAGATGACGGGGAAACACCTGAACTGGCACCCAACGCCTTCAATAGACGTCGGGACTTTGGACCCCGATCAGATTTATCGTGCACCAGTCCCGTATACACGCCAGTATAATTTGTTGGATATTCTGGACGACTTTCTAGTATTTTAGTAGCGAACTTGCAACCCTCCGATCGCAAGATCGAAAAAGGGGAAGTAAGTTTGTCTACACACTCTCTTAAATAACACTATCTTTTTTGACAATTCTGTGATCGTCAAGGCTACTTTCGTCATATTTGACAACCGTTTCGTCATTGAATTACTTGACTTTTGACGAAAAACAAGAATATTAAATTTTTTAGCGAAAGAAATTTACACCGATTCTTTTCCGGTGGTATCAGCTGATTTGTAGTTCTTATACGCATATTGTCACAAGTCAATAGAGTTTTTCTGGTCGAGTGGATAGCGCGCCTGACCTTAGACCAAGAAGTCTTTGGTTTGAGTAGGCGGTCGCCGACGTTTATTGGAACTAGTTCTGATTTTTGACGAAATAAGTTTCTAGTAAAAAAACGACCAAATGAATTTTCTCAGTTTGGCGAAATATTTAACAAGAGCATATAACAAGCGTCTCTTTCGTCAAAAATAACACAAGTGTTTTAAATAATGAGCATGTATTTTTGATGATGCAATTAAAAGCTATTAGAGAAAATGCATAAAAAATACTCTTAAATTGTGTTTATGTTTCTCCCTTTTTTTTGCTTTTTGTTTTGGTTGATTGGTTGAAATTAAAAAGATTGGTTGGTTGGATTAATATCGCACTAGAGTTACACAGTGGACAATTGGCAACTGTTTGGGACAATTGGAAACTGTTTGGTTTGGTTCGGTTCGATTTGGTTTGGTTAAATAACGTCGCACTAGAGCTGTACAGTGGGCTATTGGCGACGGTTCGGGGTCTATCTCTAAGGAAAGACCCGGGAACACATACACATTCACAGACACATTCATACATGCACCTCGGAGGAAACACCTGAACTGGCACCCAACGCCTTCAATAGACGTCGGGACTTTGGACCCCGATCAGATTTATCGTGCACCAGTCCCGTATACACGCCGTTAATTTTTGCGGATGTTCTGGACGACTTTTCTAGTATTTTTGTAGCGAAGCTGGCAACCTTCCGATCACAAGATCACTACTTTTTTACTTTTCTTTGTCAAGTCCATCGCACGGGTTCGAACCACCAATCCTCGGATTAGTAGCTGAACGCCTTAACCGCTCGGCCACGGAGGCCTCGAAACTGTTTGGGATCTATCCAGAAGGAAAGGCACGGGAATACTGTCTAGTAATTTTAAACTTTGATCAGCTGACAAGTACAACACCTGAGCTGGCATCCCATGCACCTGTGTAGGTGTGAAAGTTTGTAATGCGACAGATTTAACGTGTACCAATCCTCTATAGACGGCGGATGATTTTTTGTGGACGACAAGCAACAAAACAGCGAGCTCGAGCTCGCTGTACTCTCGAAATCGTATAAAGATGTTGTAAATTGTACACATTTCCCCTCAATTAACAAGCCTTAATAATACGTCATTTTTAAGATTAAAGGATTTTGTAATTTTTCGCGAAATTGACAAAATTTAATTTGTAATTTTCATGAAATTGACGAAATTCGTTTTGTAATTTTTCATGAAATTTTCAAAATTCATTTTGCAATTTTTCGTGAAATTGTCGAAATTCATTTTGTAATATTTCGTGATATTAATGTAATTTATTTTGCAGTTTTTCGGAAAAATTGATAAATGTTTTTCAAGCATAATTTCGTTATAGATGACACTTGACGAATTTTGTAATTTTTCAAAATTGTGACTGATATGAAGGAAATGTGGTCATCGGTTTAACATGCAGTTCAGTATCCGATGCTTTTTAACTGACATTTGCAGGGTAACAAAACGCATGACTTGACAAGATTGATTTGTATGGTGAGCATCACAGGGCACGACAGAGCATGACATTGGTAAAGGTATAAAACGTAAAAAAAAGGATGTAATAAATGAACTCTCCCATTATTCAGCGAAAATCAAATGAAACTATGTAGTTATCTTTTCCACTAAAGTAGTTTTATCGATCGTTCAAATTTAAAACCGTTGAATTAAATGATATTGGTCAAATTATTTGATAGAAAGGGCGTTTCCCTGGCGCAAAAGTTCTTCACGCATATTGAGCTCGGGTCATTACTCAATCAAGCACTCATCAAAGTTTTTAGCCGGGAAGCAGCTCTTCTGTCCTTTCGCCCACGTGTCATGCGGCCCACATGGCATGACATGACGTCGCATCTCAATGATTGCGAGAGGAGTAAAGGATGAGGAGCGCATTTCCGTCTTTTCTCTCTCCCAACCCTCCCAGCATCTCACGTAAGAATCTCCATGACAGTAAGCGCGCGCACGACGGCCGGCGGGGTTGCCAATTTGGCGAGGAAATCGCTCCATGCGATTGCGTGGGTTTAGCGGGAACTTCAACGGATATACAAATACAAATACAAATACAAATACAAATATTGACGACCAACAACAGGCTCAAGGCCCAACAAGGTTGGTCCATCTAGTACCTCTTAAGGGGGTCCGATACCCAAAATTCGCAAAAAAAGTCATTTTTTTTTTATATTTAAAAAATAATATTCAAACTTATCTTAATAACTCACAAAAAACTGCTTCAAAAAATTCCTATTACTTTTTTAGTTATGAATGTTTTAAAGAGACACTATATTAATGATGTGTTCCTATAACATAGTTGTATCACTATATGTAAACTTTAAAAGCAAATATCTCTGTTCGTGGCTTTGAAATTTAATGAACACTAAAAATGCTAAGGCTTTTTTACTATTATACTTAAAATCATAATTTTTGTGTGTATAGCAAGATAAATATATTTTAAATAGATGTATGCATTCAGATTTCCTATTTTTACCATAATTTGTTTTTTTAAAACCACTTAAAATGGAATTTTATTTTTTTTCGTCAATTTTTTTTCCAAAATTTCTAATATATTTTATTTTTTTAAAGTGATGTATCTGAATCAAAATTTGAATGCATACATCTATTTACATATTATTCAAGATCTTAAATAAAAAAAATTGCTTCAAAATATTGAAAAACAAAAAAGGAGTAGGAATTTTAAAATTGTTAAAAAATTTACTAAAATTTTAATTTAAAAATAAATGTGCAATTTAAAAAAAAAAATTGAGCGTCTTAAAATGGTTTTTTATGCATATTTAGAAAGAGAAAAAAAATTGGATTGTACAAGTATAAAAATAAAATGTCGAAGGTATCGGACCCCCTTAACTATCCCCCAATGCATATCTAACTTCTTCTTAAAATCCGTTACTCCTTTACAATTAACAATATTCACTGGCAAGTTGTTCCATTTGTCTATTACCCTATTATAGAAATAGTGTTTTCTCCCTTCCCGATTAAAATGGGATTTGTTTAACTTAAACCCATGACCTCTCGTTCTATCACTCATATTAAAATCTAAACCCTCCACATCTCATTGTTTGATAAATTTGAATAGTTGAATCAAATCTCCCCTAACCCTTCTCTCTTCCAGAGTATACATATTCAAATTTCTTAATCTATCTTTATAATTCATGCCTGAAAACCCTTGAACCATTTTAGTAGCCCTGTGCTGAATTTTCTCTAACAATTCAATGTCTTTTTTAAGATATGGTGACCAGAACTGTACAGCATACTCAAGATGTGGCCTCACTAAACCTCTGTACAATAGCGGGGATAATATTCGAGTAATGGTTATTTAATGGGGGTTGGGGGTCTGGTGGGAGGTGGGTTGAATTGAAACAAACTTAAAGATTTCCCAATTAAAGATTCGAAATTCCCAACTCAATAGTGCTAAAAATTACCTTTACCAATCAGCATTTACTATCTTTTTTTTTATTAATTAGGAAGGATCAAAGGCTTAAGATATACATTAGTAAGTTACGATATATGTTCTAATATTACTTCAGTAATTTTTTTTTATTGCAGAACAATTTCCTTGAAAATAAGTCATGTATGAGGATATTTTCTGCGTCGTAATGACGGCAAGTGTAGTGAACTTAAAAATTGAACTCAAGAATATAAGTTTAGCCCAGGTTAACAAGGTTTTAAAACTTGAAATTCCCAATTTTTAGGGTTTCCAGATTATTGTGGTACAAGAAACTTTTTAGCCACAAGCAATTAAGTTGGCGCCCCTCCTCCAAATTTTTTGCTGAATTAAAAAAGGTAAATATCCTAAAGGTATTTTTGGCTTATATCTTTGCATTTCAAATATTTATAGGCTATTTAACAAATAATATGTAGCGTTATATATTTAACAATAATTACAATGTGACGAACCTTTCTAAATTATAAAGCCATCAAGAATGTTAGTCAAAAGAGCGTGAATGGCAAAGACTACTGATCTATATCTAGATATGCTTATTAATTTTGAGCCCCTAACCTTAAATACTACCTTTCTACTTAATGTTTAAAAGTGATTTTATCAAACGCTTGACAAACTTAAATTTTGGAATAATTATAAATTTAGCACATAAAAAGGAAATATTTCAATGCCAGCATATATTGCATTTGACACACAGTAGTAAATGCACCTTTTAAATTTTTTTTGTTTTGTTAATGTTTGATTTTTTTCTATCGCCAAAATTTGGTGTCCTCTTTAGTCCGAAGCACCAAACGACCACTTGTGTAGCTAGGGCCTTAAACCGGCTCTGACAGTATACCAAGTTTACAAATTTTGATTTTATATGCAAATGATTTGGAGGAGTAATGAAAAATGAAATAAACATAATTCATACTCTCCTGCTTTAACAGCTGCAAGTATGTAACCAAATATATGTAACCAAATATATGTAACCAAATACATGTAACCAAATATATGTAACCAAATATATGTAACCAAATATATGTAACCAAATATATGTAACCAAATATATATAACCAAATATATGTAACCAAATATATGTAACCAAATATATGTAACCAAATATATGTAACCAAATATATGTAACCAAATATATGTAACCAAATATATGTAACCACATATATGTAACCAAATACATGTAACCAAATACATGTAACCAAATACATGTAACCAAATATATGTAACCAAATATATGTAACCAAATATATGTAACCAAATATATGTAACCAAATATATGTAACCAAATATATGTAACCAAACTGTAAGCCGTATCAGAATATAATGAAACGTTGTGACATCAAGACATCCCGCCTTGTGCTATTTAGTCTTTGACCACTGATTTCTGGATAGGGAAAGACAGTTTGTTGACTTGAAGCCATTTGAAGGATTAATATCTGTACGTTACAGATATTATTTTTTTGAATGGAGACAGACTGAACAGGTGAACACCCCGCTTTCATCGCTACCGCTATATTTAGTGTATTTTTCAAGCTAAAATAATCCGACAGATAGTGTTTTGGGCTAACTTTTTTTTATTTTCCTTTGAAATCCATTTTGAATGCAATCTGTATATAAAATAGAAAGTCATTCGGAAGTCGAAGTGGATAAAAAGCAAGAGCAAAAATTATATATATTTGCGATATAAAAATTAATTCCATAAGTATAAAAGTAAAAAAATTAATCTTTATACATTTCACATTTATACAACGCAATGGCATTAAAAAAAAAATCAGTAAATCACTTTAATAATGGGGTAATTTCACTCCGAAAAGAATACTGCTGTTCCAACTAAACATGGAGAAAAATCCGCGACGCCGAAGAAGTTCCGTAATGTTAGCATGGAGCTTTAGTTCCTGTACTATACTTTTAAGTTTTAGTCTTTAAATAATACCTCTATATAGAAATACTTACTTAATACACTGAGATAGATTGTACTCATCGTTTATAAAGCATTTCTTGTGTTGAAATAAAAGTATTTTTCCGTATTTCGTTGTAATTCTAATTATAAGCAACTTATATACAGATAAAATATAAGTATTTCTGTATTTAAATATATTCATATATAGAATAAAAATATTACTTATTAGGAAAAAACAAATATTATAAACAAACTTCCCATAATTGCAAGGGTAGCGACTAAACAAACAAAAGCACAGTTGTCTGCAGTATGGAAGAAATCGAAACTATTAGTAAGTTTCCATGCTGATACGTCACGTGAAACTCCCGCATTAGTTGAGGCACAGTATGGCTGCTTTCAACTGGCTTCCACCGCGCCCATAGGAGAAACCGATTTGAGCTCTCCAGAAGTTAGTCGAGTTCAGTGTCTTTGATGAAGGCAATAGAAGGTAGCGCAATGCTGCGTACCGAATTTTTTCTTCTGTAACTCAGACATGAGTAATTCGCGTCTTTTCAATGAGAGGGACTGTCTGATCTCTTCTTTGAGAAGATCTAAACACATGGGCTCGGTTCCAGGGTCGTGGCTTATGTCTTGTTCAGATATCATTCTTCATAATTCCTGCGTTGTAGGAGACTTTTTTCGGCTGTCGCGTTACGTAGTCTCTTTTTTGCAATTAGACGGAGGTTTGATTTATACAGAATGGTTCATCGTTTGAAGTATGTTCCGTTAATAAACACAAAGTGACAGCTGCGTGCAGTCAGTACTTGTTGGCTTTGTAAAATAATTGAAATAGTTATTTTATGGAAAATATTTTTATTTTAGTGTCTTTAATGTCTTGTCTCTTGTTGTTGTTGTTGTTTTATGGTTAATGGTTTTTGGGTTTTCGTTATATATTTTTTTTAATGATTTTTTTTTAGGTTTTGGATTTTTCGGGATGCATGAAGGTTGGTTCTTTTTTCTATTAGGATGACGGTATTTTAAATGTCAATTAATATAATTACAAACATTTTTTTGTGAGTGTGTAAAGTTTGTACTCTGGTTTAAAAAAAATACTCAACTTTGAAGAGTGTGCATGCTAAACTAAACATGCTGGGCATACTGGGACAATAAAGTGGCCAGGTGAGGTGATTATGAGTGTTTACCAGCCCAAAATTTAATGCAGTTGGGAAATATGAGCACATATATATGTTTAATTAACATACAACTTTTACAAAGTTCGCTTATAATTTCATCTGAAGATATTTTACTTAAAATGTCTTTTTCACTGTCAATCGAAAGGTTATTCTAAGGGGGGGGGGGGGCAAGAAATTGTAGTGACCCTATGATGTGTCTGGCTGGACCTGGCACGGTAATTACACCGGACCACCCTAAACTGTTAAAATTTTTAAAATGTTATTGTAAACAATTTTTACTATAAATATACTATAGTAAAAGAAATTTCTAGATACACTGCTTTATTTTACAAATGTTTCGCTTATGATTTCATTTGAAAGTATTTTCCATAAAATAACTATTCTACTGTCAGTTGAATGTGCTGTTTATTTGAGGTGTGTGTGTGGGGTGGGGGGTGGGGGGGGGGGGTAGACAACAACATCGTAGCGGCCCTAGGATTTATCTGGCTGTTCCCAGCCAGGTAATTACCATTCCGCTCCTGCAAACATATAAGAAAATATTAAAACATACCTCTATCCGCTTTTTAAAAAACCCTTAATATTTCCGAAAATGTCCCTTTTATTTAAAAAATTAAAAAGGCAAAGCTTCATATCTATAGATGCATACAAACGCTTTTGCGGTTTTCTGCGATTTGCGATTGGACAGATGTGCTTATTTTTCCTTCGGCGCTCTTCATTTGACGAAAGTTTCGTCAAATATTCGCAAATTAAAATATTCGCCATAAATTAAAAAAAAAATTCGTCCCGTGTCATCCATAACGAAATTATGCTTGCAAAATATTTATAATTTTTTCCGAAAAATTATAAAATTAATTTCATTAATATCACCAAAAATCATAAAATGAATTTCGTCAATTTCACAAGAAATTACAATTTTTTTTTTATTAATTTCACGAAAATTATAAAATGAATTTTGTCAATACACGAAAAATTACAAAATGAATTTCGTCAATTTCACGAAAAATTACAAAATTAATTCAGTCAATTTCACGGAAAATTACAAAATTAATTTCGTTAATATTACGAAACTATTCATTGAAATATATTCGAGAAAACTTTCTTCAAATTACGAATAAACATTTTACGTTTTTTATTAACAAACCTAACCAATATTTAAAAGTGGCATTCTATGGATAAATACCACCTTCGCTTTTTAACATCATTGACACATGATCTACCATTTCAATATTCATTTTACCATTATTTTCATTTCTCCGTTTTAACTTCAAGGATCAAGGTTTCCATCTCGCTTTCAGTTCCAATATTTTTTTAAATGCTATTCTTAATTTTTTAAAAAAATTTACTTAGAATAAGTATATTTTAATGGAATTTATTTTATTATAAATTCCAAATTTTCTTACTTTATTATATGTAAAAGTTTTATGTTTGCTAAGATTATATTTAAAGAGAAATTATTAAACAAGTCACGTTTCAGCATAAAAAAAAGTTCCACATAAAAACACAATTTTTCAAGATACGATTATTATTTATTCAAAATAAAAAAATACCCAGATTTACAAAATAAATGCAAATTATTTTACAATTAGAACAACAAAAATATAATGGTAAAATTGGCTTTCGTATGGTTAGAGATTGAAATAAATGTTCGAGTCAAGAAAATATTTTACATATTGGGCTGCCATCTATATTTTTTTAACAGACTATATTTTTTGCAGAAAATAAAAGATTCATGGATGATTTGCTTGAAAATTGTGAGAAAATATAATCATTAGTATTTGAACTGGGTAGGATAGAAGGTGTTTAGATAGACGTTTGAGTCAAGAAAGTATGATGCTGCCATCTAAATTTTTTAAGGACTATATTTTTTTGCAGGAAATCAAAGATTCAACGACGATTTGTGCGGAAACTGTGCGCAAATATAATCAATAGTATTTAAATCAAGATAGATAGATTAAAGGTGTTTGGGTAAAGAAAGCATGAACCTGCCATCCATATTTTTTACAGACTATATTTTTTTACAGAAATTAAAAGGTTGATAGATGATTTGTGGAAACTGTGTTCAAATATAATCAATAGTATTTAAATCAAGATAAATAGATTATAGATGTTTGGGTCAAGAAAGCATGATCCTGCCATCTATATTTTTTACAGACTATATTTTTTTTTACAGAAATTAAAAGGTTCATACATGATTTATGGAAACTGTGAGCAAATATAATCAATTGTATTTAAATGAAGATAGATAGATTATAGATGTTTAAGTCAAGAAAGAATGATCCTGCTATCTATATTTTTTACAGACTATATTTTTTTACAGAAATTAAAAGGTTCATACATGATTTGTGGAAACTGTGAGCAAATATAATCAATAGTATTTAAATCAAGATAGATAGATTATAGATGTTTGGGTCAAGAAAGCATGATCCTGACATCTACATTTTTTACAGACTATATTTTTTTTACAGAAATTAAAAGGTTCATACATGATTTATGGAAACTGTGAGCAAATATAATCAATAGTATTTAAATCAAGATAGATAGATTATAGATGTTTGGGTCAAGAAAGCATGATCCTGCCATCTATAATTTTTACAGACTATATTTTTTTACAGAAATTCAAAGGTTCATACATGATTTGTGGAAACTGTGAGCAAATATAAATATTTGTATTTTAACTAGGAAGGATATAAGAAGTTTAAACAGATGTTTGAGTAAAGAAAGTATAATATTAATACGCATGGGGATGCCATCTATATTATTTTACAGACTATATATCTTTTTAACAGGAAAGTAAAACTTTCATAAATGATTTGTGTGGAAACTATGAGAAAATATAATCATTGGTATTTTAACTGAGAAGTATAGAAGCAAGGGTGTACTGGAACATTAAAGCAGCCCGATGATTATCAGTGTGTGCCAGACCAAAAATTAGCAGTCGATAATTATGAAATTTACGATATGTTTAATTAACATACAAATTTTACGAAGTTCGCTTATAATTTCATTTGAAGATATTTTTCTTAAAATGTCTTTTTTACTGTCAGTCGAAAAGCTTTTTTTAGAGGGGGGGGGGGGGCAACATAATCGTAATGGCCCTATGATGCTTTGGCTGAACCCGCCCCGGTGATTGGACCGTCCCACCGGACCATCCTACACTGGTTAAAAATTTAAGTTCAACAAGTACCATGTCTTGGTGCAAAACAGAGGTCTACACCATATTATGGTGGTGGAATCTAGGTTGAACCAAAAATCATTTATAAAAAAAAAGTAGAGGTTTCACCGATAATTGGTTCAACCTCTTTAACTGCAACTAAAATTTTCGCTGTCACTACATCAACAAGCCGTAGAATCCCCTCCTTAAAAGACAACGACGAACAAGGGCTGCCGTGGTCCAGTGGGAGGAAGGCGTTCAGCTATGAATCAGAGGATTCTTAGTTCGAGACCGATCGGTGGACTTGACAAAGAAAAGTAAAAAAGTTGTGATCTTGCAATCGGAGAGTTTCCAGCTTCGCTACAAAAATAATACTATTAAAAATACTAAGAAAACTCGCATTTAGAGTTGTATATGACGTTATGAGTTGTGGTGTAACGTTTCACCACTAAATGGTACCCGAGGTAGTACCGTAAAATGGTGAAACTACACTGTAAAAAAATTTGCTTAAAAATGAGTACATGGACGTACTTGTTTTTTTGTAAGTACAATTGCATCGTAAATAAGCGATGACATACTTAAATTTCAGGAACCGTACTTTCACAAAAATGAGCAGTGTGGTTTGATATTGCTAATATCAGCTTCTGTTCGAGCCATCGTAACAAAGCGACCTGACAAACTTAAAATAGGTGTTCAGAAGATGGTTTTCCACATTATTTTATGTCGATTGCTTAAATGGAAACTGAGTTATTACAGTTCAATTATCTTACTTCCCATTTTTTTGGCACACCTTTTTAACATTACTTCTGTTTATAACTTCTTCGAGTCGCCTTGATAGCTTAACGGATAAGACTGTGGACAGCGGTGCTGTAGACCTGGGTTCGATTCCCGGTAAGTCTAAGTTGTAATTCTCGTTATTCGTTGAAAGTGGTTTATGAAGGTAGCATATGTAGGCAAGCTAACGCTCTTTTTATTCATTTTTACTCATTTTTGAGTACATGTCTTTTTCAAAAATGAAACTTATGTATTCGGAGCATTAATAAGCATCGAATGTAATGAAAAATAAGTACATTTTACTTATTTTTGAATACCTATTTTTAACATTGTAATAATCAAATGTTGGTTGCAACTAAATGGGATCCAAATTTTGGTTGAAGGTCGTAATAATTTTTAACAGTATATGGCTAGTCCGTCTCTGGATAAAAGTCACTGTTAAATTCACCCCATTTGTCCTTTTTAACCTCAAGGAACTCTGGAGTATCAAATAAAGTTCTTTTATCCTATCTCAAACACCAGTTTTTCATTTCTGTCAAATCCCGATCGATGTCAAAGGCGCCCATCCCAAGTAGCGGCGCCAATCGACGACTTGGCGAGCACCTTGGCGACTGGGGATCTCCGGCAACCCCATTTCTACGAGAAGCTCGGAAATCGAAGGCGGCGGTCAAAAACTCCGGTTTTCTTGTTTCTATTCCCTCTCTGCTTTGTTAACAGCTGGGAATTTCGTGAGAATATTTCTCTCTGCGAGGTTTATCCTTCGCATCAGGGATCGGAATCTTGAACTGGACATTCGAAACTATTAGGAAGTGAGGTTGCGACGGTCATTTGGCGAGTCATGGCCGAAGCGGTACCTGCGACAGTCCACAACTCTTCCCAAGGTACATTTTTTCAACTTTAATAAACCTTATGTACTTATTTCATAAAATGTCAGATTGTTATGTTTTATTATAAGGGTGCTTATTTATATATTGTCAGTCTTTTGTCGTTAGTATTCAGAAGCCAACTTGGCGCTCCATTTTTGAGATTTATTTTTTATAAATATGAAATATAAATTATTGTTTTAATCTAAATGTTCTCTGAAGTTTGAAGTATTTTTGGTGTATAATTTAATTACAGAAGATTACAATCAATACTATAAATGAGTTTTCATTCATAAGTATTTTTTTTATAATGAGCAACAAATGTCATCGGTAAAATGTCAGCACAAAAAATGAACCGCACTTTTAATACATTAACTGTCGGAATAGCAATTCAAAATACATTATCAGAAACACTTTATTTAATATTTTGAAATATAAACATACGGAAAATATTAATAGATTTTAATATTGTGTACCTGTCAAACAACTCAAATAACAAAGCTAAAAGTATTTTCTACATTATGTCTTTTCCGAACAACTTGCAACAAATAGCCGCTAATACTATTAAAAATAGTAATTCAAAGTTAACTACTGTTTCTTGAAATACTCTCTGATTAACATTTTCGTCAAAATGTCGATATTTAAATTTTGTACTTTTTTAAATTAAGAAACCACGAATTATTTAATAACTTTTTGAGAATTAATTTCGTTATAGACGATTCAGTGCGATAGCTTTTTTAAAATTATTTTTCATTGTAAAAGTTTAATATGAAAATATTTCAATAAGTGTTTTTGTTAAACTTGAATAATGGTAATTAGTTGTATATCTTAAGTGTGTATCTTACTTGTAAATTCAACATTAAATTCCCTTAAAATTACAATAAAAAAAAACCTCATAAGCATCACCAGGTTTCGGTGCTTTGTAAAAACAGTAATATTCTTTGAAGACTTTTAATTTCTGTTAATCATGAACATAGGGTATGACTGAGCAATGAAATAAACAAATAGCAGTTGAATATATGCTAAACTATGAAGGATTAACTGAGTGTAGGGGTGAACTAAACAGTGAAAGAAATGCTACTTAAATGATTTTACAGTAAACTATCTAGTAAAACAAATGTCAATTGACTATAGGGTGCACTGGATAGGGATGGAAATGACAATTATTGAGTACAGGGTAAACTGGGGAGCAATAACTTGCCTAACAATAGTTGCCCACATGAATAACTTTGATTAAAAACGATATTTAATATCTAATTAAATTCTAAATTATCTCATTCTTAATTAAAAGAATGTTACTATTATCACAAAGCACCAAGTTTCGGTGGTTTGTGATAACAGTAATATTCTTTTAAGACTTTTCATTTATGTTAATCATGTATATAGTGTAGACTGATCAATAAAACAAACAAATAACAATAAAATATACACTAAATTATGAAGGATTAACTGAGTGTAGGCATAAATAAACAGTGAAAGAAATGCTACTTAAATGATTTACAGTAAACTATCTAGTAAAACAAATGTCAATTGACTATAGGGTGCACTGGATAGGGATGGAAACGATAATTAACTGAGTATAGGATAAACTCGGGAGCAATAACTTACCCATCAATAGCTGCTCATATGAATGACTTTTATTAAAAACGATATTTAATATCTAATTAAATTCTAAAATATTCAGAACAACTTTTCCTTCTTTCATTTATATTTACCATAATTTACTTTACAGCCTAACCTAACTAAAGAATTATATATTTTCTGTTTGCATTAAATAACCATTAACATATTTTGTGCTTTTGTTTTCCTGGAAAGCTGAAACTTGATTATATATAAATAGTTTTTATTTTTTTAATAATAGTTTCCTTAGTTAATTTATTCAGCCTTAAACTAACTTAAAAATAATATTTTTAATGACAAAACTTGAAAACAACTTTTGAAACATTAAATTTTAAATATTCGAAAATGAAATCACATAAATATATCTATTGTTACTTAAATAATACCCAATTAAAAGTTTCGATGCAAACATAAACATTACTACATAGCATAAATATAAATATATTCTAATGCAACTACATCTACAATGCATTCTTTAATTAATAAAGTAATTAAATTAATTAAAAAACAAAATCAAAACGATGATGAATCCTGTCACATTATTTTTCACGACAACTTAACCCTGCAATTGAAAAAACAAGAGTGCATCAATACTCTCAAAACATTAATAAATACAGCTAAACCATAAGCATCAATAGGTGATCATTCTGCATAAGACTGTAAAAGTTATATAAATAATAAAGAGAAAGTTACAAAGAAGAGATAAATACAACTGATACAGTTACCCAACAAAAAATATAAATATACCAGGGGATACAAAGTTGATTCAAATATAAACATCAATATTTAGACATGATGTAGAAGAATGTAAGTAATTAAGTAATTACATTCCGTCTTTATAAAGAAGATAAATATAACAGACTCCCAACAAAGAATATGAATATACTAGAGGATGCAAACCTAATTCAAATGTAAATACCAATAGTTGATTACGCTGTAGAGGAATATAAGAGTTAAGTAATTAAACCCTGCCCTTACAAAAAATATAAGTACAGCAAACGTTCAACGAAAAAGTAGAAAAAATTGTCAAAAACCAAAAAATATCAATATACTAGAAGAAGGAAACCTTATGCAAATATAAACATCAATAGTTGATCGTACTGTGGAAGAATATAAAAATTAATGAACTAAACCCTGAAGTTACAAAGTAGATAAATACAGAGACTCCCATTTGAAAAAGCAGAAACAATTGTTTTAAAAACAAAAATATATAAATATACTAGAAGAAGCAAACATGATGCAAATATAAACATTAATAGTTGATCGTGATGTAGAAGAATATAATATTTAAGTAATTAAATCCCGATGTTACAAAGAAGATAAATACAAGAATCCTAACAAAGAATATAAATATACTAGAGGATGCAAACATGATGCAAATATAAACATCAGTAGTTGATCGTGTTATAGAAGAATATAAAAGTTAAGTCATTAAACCCCGACATTTCAAAGCAGATAAGTAAAACAAACTTCCAACGAAAAAGCAGAAACATTTGTCTCAAAACAAAAAATATAAATATACTAGAAGATGCAAACATGATGCAAATAAAAACATCAACAGTTGATCCCGATGTAGAAGAATATAAGATTTAAGTAATTATATTCCGCTGTTACGAATAAGATAAACACAACAGACTCCCAACAAAGAATGTAAATACACTAGAGGATGCCAATATGATGCAAATATAAACATCAATAGTTGATCGTGATGTAGAAGAATATGAGTTAAGTAACTAAATCCCGCTGTTACGAATAAGATAAACACAACAGACTCCCAACAAAGAATGTAAATACACTAGAGGATGCCAATATGATGCAAATATAAACATCAATAGTTGATCGTGATGTAGAAGAATATGAGTTAAGTAACTAAATCCCGCTGTTACGAATAAGATAAACACAACAGACTCCCAACAAAGAATGTAAATACACTAGAGGATGCCAATATGATGCAAATATAAACATCAATAGTTGATCGTGATGTAGAAGAATATGAGTTAAGTAACTAAATCCCGCTGTTACGAATAAGATAAACACAACAGACTCCCAACAAAGAATGTAAATATACTAGAGGATGCCAATATGATGCAAATATAAACATCAATAGTTGATCGTGCTGTAGAAGAATATGAGTTAAGTAATTAAATCCCACTGTTACGAATAAGATAAATACAACAGACTCCCAACAAAGAATATAAATACACTAGAGGATGCCAATATGATGCAAATATAAACATCAATAGTTGATCGTGATGTAGAAGAATATGAGTTAAGCAATTAAATCCCGCTGTTACGAATAAGATAAACACAACAGACTCCCAACAAAGAATATAAATACACTAGAGGATGCAAACACGATGCAAATATAAACATCAATAGTTGATCGTGCTGTAGAAGAATGTAAGAGTTAAGTAATTAGACGCCGACGTTACAAAGTCTCGCAACAAGCAAAGCAGATAACTGCAGCCGGGGATTTGAGAGGATGATGCTAGTAGAAAAGATAACGAGGACAACATCCAAGATGACACTCCCTCTGCAGTCGTACTGTAAGCGTTGGAATTGGGAAGGAGCCAGAATGTCCTCGCTACGATGCCTGTTGAGTCAAGAAATGATAGATTACAACGATCTGCAGATAACAGCTCATTATTAATAAATTTCATCGTGCACGACTATAAGAGTTTAAGATGATATTAGGTTTATAATCCACGTCGATGGATTGTCCGTTTGCAAGCAAACTTTCTGTTAAGAAATGATTGATCTTAACTCGAAATTTTTTTGTCGTAGTCAAAAATTGTTTTTTTAATTGTGTTTTTTAGTAGTCATCTATATATGACACCTGATTTTTTACAGAATTTAGAAAATTAAAAGCATCAATGATGTGTCATAAAAGATCGATGGATAAATTTTTAAAGCATCCAATTTACATTTTGTATCATCAGGCCTAATTATGGTTAAAAATATTTACTTTATTAGTAAAAAAATATGCAAATTTTAACAAAAATCAAAGAGCTTTTATTCAATAAAAATATGGTTGAATGCACGGAAGGGAAGTGCTATTAAGAAATTAAACACATTTAAGCACATATATCTCAAGGTTAATTTTGTATATATTTATTTCCTGAAATTTTAACTGTATATTTTGAGTTAAAGAGCATTTATTTTTTACTACATATAATCTCTTTTCAATGTTGAAAAACCGTTGTAATTTTCCCTAAATCTTGAGGTTTGAATTTTACCTTCTTGCAATATAACTACACTGTAAAAAAAATGTACTTCAAAATGAGTACCTGAACATACTCGTTTTTCTTTGAGTACAATTGCATCATAAATGAGCGATGACGTACTCAAATTTATGCAACCGCACTTTCTAAAAATGAGCAGTGGGATTTCATATTGCTAATATCAGCTACTGTTTGAGCTATCTTAACAAAGCGACCTGACACACTTAAAATAGTTGTTCAAAAGATAGTTTTCCACAATATTTGATTATTTGACAATTGCTTAAATGGAAACTAAGTTATTACAACTAAATTATCTTACTTCCTATTGTAATGGCACATCTTTGTAGCATTTATTCTGTTTATAACTTATTCAAGTCGCCCTGGCAGTACAACGGATAAGGCACTGGACTGTGGTGCCTGAATATATGGGTTCGATTCCCGTTAAGTCTTGGTTGTAATTGTTGATATTTATTGAAAGAGATTTATGAAAGCAGCTTATGTAGGCAAGTTACTGCTCTTTTTATTTATTTTTACTCATTGTACTTATTTTTGAGTACATATCTGTTTCAAAAATGAAACTTATGTATTCGGAGCTATACATATCTCCGAATACATAAGTTTCATTTTTGAAAAAGACATGTACTCAAAAATGAGTACATGTCTTTAATTTTTGATAATAAGTCTCAAATGTAGTATCAAACGTAATCAAAAATGAGTACATTTTTCTTATTCTTGAGTACCTATTTTTAACAGTGTAATCCTTCAGATTATTGTAAGATTTTGAGGTTTTTGCACCGTTAGAAAACGGAACTATATAAAAAAAAGTTAGATTTTGTTTTATTTCTAGCTTTCTTTTTTCTTTTTTCTAGATTTTCTTTTATTTCTTCCAATTTTCAAAATCTTAATAATTATGTCTAAACCTTGAGTTTTATGTTGAGTTCTTGAGGTAAAATTTAGACATCTTTGCAATGTCACTAAACCATCAGGTTATGGTGGGAATTTGAAGTATTTGCAACAATTCAAAATGGTTCTATAAAGAAACTTAAATGTTAGGTTTTATATTGCTTGCAACTTTTCAAAATTATCATAATTATGACTAAATCTTAGGTTAATATATAAACCTATTTGCAATGTCACTAAACGGTCTGAATAATGTCGAGATAAGATTAGGCAAGATTTTCATGTGTCTGTAACGTTGCAAAACTGTATAATAAAGAAACCTAAATATTGAATTCTTTATTGCTAGAAACTTTTCAAAATCATCATACTCATGACTAAATAATGCGGTAAGATTTAAATCTTTTTCTCAATGTTACTAAACCATCAGAATTATGAAGATATTTTGAAGTTATACGACATTTTGATGTGTTTTCAACGCTACTAAACGGTACATACAAACAAACCTATTAGATTTTACATTGCTAGCAACTATTCAAAATTTTCATAATTACGACTAAATCTTGAGGTAAATGTTAACCTTTTTTCCAATGTTACTAAACCATCAGAATTATGAAGGTATTTTGAAATTATACGACATTTTAACGTCTTTTCAACGCTACTAAACGGTACATAAAAACAAACCTAAGTATTAGATTTTACATTGCTAGCAACTACTCAAAATTATCATAATTATGACTAAATCTTGAGGTTAAATTTTAACCTGTTTGGAATGATTCAAAACGGTTCAATTTAGGAAAATCCCGTATTGGAAGTTCGCAGACTAATATTCTAAGTTATTTTTACAACGTCGGGTACTTCTTGGAATCTTCTAATTATAATAATAAAAAAAAGTCCCTCAACTGGGAACATCTGGGAATCCAAAGCACCGCTTCAGAAATCTGCTTCGCTTCACTCAACGCTGCTTCCGTTAAATGCGCGATAACCAACTTGAAGTCATGTGTAAAGATAGCACATCTAGAAACGAGACAGAACAAATTTGTGAAATAAACTAATTATATGTGGGGCTTTATAACAGAAGCTTCTTATTTTTTTATTTGATTTGAAGATAAGCACATTTTGCATGACTTTTGAATGATATATTTCAAACTAGTCGCTAAACTTTAATGACAACAAATAAAGTAGTATAGCAAAAAGAATGTTTTTGTACGTGTAGTTAAACAGACAACAATGTCCATCGCCCAAAAATTTGTGATCACCCTATTTATGAGTTGTACAGTTCTCCGAATTTTCTAATAAACTAAACTATTTTATTTTTCAAAAATATGCTTTAACTCATTGAAATGAACTTACAAAAATTGGAATCTGTAAGTGTCTGAATGCATTTGGAACATGTGTCAAGGCATTTAGAACATGTATCAATGTATTTAAAACAAGTGTCAAGGCATTTAGATCATGTGTCAAGTCATTTAGAACATGTGCCAATGCATTTAGATCATGTGTCAATTCATTTAGAACATGTGCCAATGCATTTAGAACATGTGTCAAGGCATTTAGATCATGTGTCAAGTCATTTAGAACATGTGCCAATGCATTTAGAACATGTGTCAATGCATTTAGAACATTTGTCAATGCATTTAGAACATGGGTCAATGCATTTAGAAAAAGTTATTTGATTTTTTTTTCAATGAATCATCTAGATGTGACAGAACATTCTAGGGTAAGGTGGGGGAAAATGTTACTTACTTTTTTTTTTTAATTAAAATATCAACAAGAACACATTTTGCTAAAAAAAATGACATCATTTGTATGATCATTAGAATACACACAGAATGTTTAAAATAAAATAAAACAATCGTCTACGAAACAAATTAAAAATAACGTAAATACCACATAAATTCCTGAATCAAAATAAACCATCAATTACATTCGAAGGTGGTTTTTTCCCGAAGATAATAAATAATAATAAAAAATCGATTTTTCAAAATATCGGATAAGAACTTGCTTTTGATAAACTGTTACAAAGTCCTTTAACAGTTGAACCAACCTCGTTATTTGCCGTAGTTCAAAATTACGAGGCAGAGTTCACGGGTCTGTCCTTCGTGATAGGCCCCGAACCGTCGCCAATAGGCCACTGTCCAGCTCTAGTGCGACGTAAATTAACCAAACCAAACTAAACCTTCGGGATACATACCGAACCATTTTTCGTTGTGAATTCAAACTAACCATATGACGATTAATATGTTTTAAAAAGGATAATATGTTTCCAAATTCTCCGTAGGATTGTGGCAGGTGTTTTGGGCATGAGGTCAACACGAAGTCGACCCAAATGCTCCCTTCGTAATTAAACTAAACCACGTCTTTTGACAAGTGCAAGCGGGGTGGCATGGTGAGCAGCACAGGTTGTGGAGAAAGGGCTGCTAAACGTATGTGGGACCAAAACAAGGAACCAGATTTCTTAACACGCCTACTTACGCCTTTTGTTGGTATTTATTTCTTAATAAACCATCTGCGAAAAGAATACGAATTGTGAAGCAAAAAAGAATTTTAGTTGGTTGAATTGATATCGCACTAGAGATGCGCAGTGGGTTATTGGCAACGGTTCGTGGTCTGTCTCGAAGGAAAGACCCGGGAACACTGTTTCGTATTTTAGAACCATGGTCAGATGATGAGACTATTCTTATCCAAAATTGTTACTATCCCAATCTTTTATGGGCCTCCGTGGCCGAGTGGATTAAGGCGTCAGTTGGGAATCCAAAGGTCCCCGGTTCGAATCTTAGCGCGGACTAGACTGAAGAATAGTAAACAGTAGTGATATTGCGATCGGAAGGTTGCCAACTTCGCTACTAAAATACTAGAATGTCGTCCAGAACATCCACAAAAAAATAACTGAGTGTATACGGGACTGGTGCATGATAAATCTGATCGGAGTCCTAAGTCCCGACGTCTATTGAAGGCGTTGGGTACCAGCTCAAGTGTTGTCCTCGTCATCTGACCATGGTTCAAAAATACGAGGCATCGTTCCCGGGTCTTTCCTTCGAGATTGGCCCCGAACCGTCGCCAATAGCCCACTGTGCAGCTCTAGTGCGACGTTAATTAACCAAACCACAATCTTTTCTAGTTCGGTTTGGTTTTACGTCACACTAGAGCTGCACAGTGGGCTGCTATTGGCGACGGTTCGGGGCCTATCTCGAAGGAAAGACCCCGGAACGATGCCTCGTATTTTTAAACAAGACGATGAGGACAACACTTGAGCTGGCACCCTACGCAACCTCAATAGGCGTCAGGACATTGGACCCCGATCAGATTTATCGTGCACCAGTCCCGTATACACGCTAGTATAATTTGCTGTATGTTCTGGACGACTTTCTAGTATTTTTGTAGCGAAGTTGACAACCCTCCAATCGCAAGATCACTACTTTTTTTACTTCAGGAAATTGGAGCCCGATCAGATTTAACGTGCACCAGGTCCCGTATACACGCCGGTGGTAATTGAGGTTTGGTTTGTTTCGGTTTGGTTAATTAACGTCTCACTAGATCTGAACAGTAGGCTATTGGTCTTTCGTGCCTTTGTAGCTTATATAGGTAGCGAGCGGGACTTCGGAACAATAGGTCGCTGGTTCGAGTCCCTTAATAGGTTCATCAGCAACACGGGGCCAAACATCTGGTTCCTGATAAAAAAAAATGCCTTAACACATTCAATCAGATATAAGTTATATAATTATTACTTTAAAAACAAATGATTGAAATTGTTTCCGTATGTTAACTCTCAATTAAAAATTAAAAGCCGAAATAACCACTCTACATAAAATAAAAATATGAAACCTTAAATTTAATTTCGGTAATGTTCAGAACAGCGACAGTAAACATATCTTTGTCGATTGTTAAATGAATTGGAAACGACGACAACGGCAGTGCCGCAAAGGGAATAGACCGTGATGTCATGTATTGAATAACCAAATAAAAGTTCACTAATTCACGTAAAACTTTGGGTGCGGCACGTAAAATTATGCGGATGGTGACCCACACCTACAAAATGATACACAACCACATTGAAATTCATGTCGCGTTTCAATTTACAAAAGCTTATCTTATTTTTATTGTTAGAGTATGTTACTAAAAATGTCCGTTTTATTGCATTGGATTCTGATAGAATTTCCCGTTTTTCACTGAAAACGGAATTATTCGTTTTTAAAAAATGAAAATGGAATTATTCCGTTTTTAAGAATTCCGTTTTTTACGAAAGGAAGAACAATAAAAATTTGTACCTCAGAGCCAGACGACCCTAAGCTCAAATTTGACGATTTTTGTTTTATTGCAGATTTCGTCCGAAAATTCCTTTACTGTCGAACCATACCCTTAAAATTCACTAAAAAACTTTTTTTAAGCATTCTGCGAGAGCTATAAGAGCCAAAGTCTAAATCTTTAGAAGCCCCAGTTGCTCAGTGGATAAAGGCGTTGAGCTGCTAATCAGAGGATTGCTGGTTCGAATCCGTGCGATGGATTTGACAAAGAAAAGTAAAAAAGTAGTGATCTTGCTATCGGAGGTTTTCCAGCTTGATTACAAAAATACTAGAAAGTCGTCCAGAACATCCAACAAAATTATACTGGCGTGTATATTGGACTGGTGCACGATAAGTCTGATCGGGTTTCTGACGCCTGTCGGGTCTTTCCTTCGAGATTGACCCCGAACCGTCACCAATAGCCCACTGTGCAGCTCTAGTGCGACGTTAATTAACAAAACTAACCAAACCAAACCTGACGCCTGTTGAGGTTGCGTTGGGTGCCAGTTCAAGTGTTGTCCTCGTCATCTGACCATGGTTCAAAAATACGAGGCATCGTTCCAGGGTCTTTCCTTCGAGATAGTTGTGGTTTGGTTTTGTTTTGTTAATTAACGTCGCACTAGAGCTGCACAGTGGGCTATTGGCGATGGTTCGGGGTCAATCTCGAAGGAAAAACCCGGGAACACATACACATTCACACACACATTCATACACGCACCTCGTTATTTTAGAACCACGGTCAGATGGAGATAGTTGTGCAGCTCTAGTGCGACGTTTTTTACCAAACCAAACCTAACCTTGGTAGGCCTCGAACCATCGCCAATAAGCCACTGTGCAGCTGTAGTGCGACGTTAATTAATCAAATCGAACTGTCATCATTAGTCTGTTTATGGAACCTTACGACATTAAGGAAATTTAACCAATCAACAAAGAATGTTCTGCAGAGCGTTGCTTCGACGATGTAAAAAATGCCCTCACGTTAGTCACAGTGTGTAAGTTTGGAGAATGTGGCTTCAACTTAGGTGTTGTATTAAAAAAAAAACGGTCTTTGCATCGAATGGAAAGACTTATCATTTCATTGTTAAAGTACAAATTTACAAAGGCTTATCTTATTTTTATTATGAGAGTATGTTACTAAAAATGTCCGTTTTCTTGCATTAGATTCTGATAAAATTTTCCGTTTTTTACTGAAAACGGAATTTTTTGGTTTTCTAATTGAAAACTTATTACTTTTTTTCCTAATCGGCATAATTCCATCTTTTAAGAAAGGAATAATCATAACTATCATAAAGTTTTTTTTGTTGTTTTGTTTGGAAATAAACAATTTACATTAATAAAAAAATGGCCTTTTTTTAAATCCTATTATACTCCAAAATTAAAAGGTCATCGGTGACCCAGCGGTAAAACATTTGTCTGTTAATCCATGGGTTGTGATCGCATATCGTCTTTCACCGTATAGCGAGCTCGTGATTGGAGGGTTTTTATGTATCACCCACCATGTGCACGATAACTCTGTCGTGGTCCAAAATCTCCACGAATATATAAGGTGCATGGGGTGCTAACTCAGGTTCTGTCCTTGTCAGCTAGGAATACGAAGGTTCCTGGTTCCCAGACAATGGACTTGACAAAGAAAAGTAAAAAGTAGTGATCTTGTGATCGGAGGGTTGCCAGCTTCGTTACAAAATACTAGAAAAGTCGTCCAGAATATCCGCAAAAATTAACGGCGTGTATACGGGACTGGTGAACGATAAATCTGATCGGGGTCCAAAGTCCCGACGTCTATTGAAAGCGTTAGGTGCCAGTTCAGGTGTTTCCTCGTCATCTGACCATGGTTCTAAAATAACGAGGTGCATGTATGAATGTGTGTGTGAATGTGTATGTGTCCCCGGGTCTTTCCTTCGAGATAGACCCCGAACCATCGCCAATAGCCCATTGTGCAGCACTAGTGCGACGTTAATTAACCAAACCCAACAGTTATCAATAGCCCATTGCGTACATCTAGGTGAAAAAGACAGCCATGGGGGTGGATGTACAAATTCCTTCTAAGTTTTGTTTGTTTGTTTAATTAACGTCGCACTAGAGCTGCACAGTGGGCTATTGGCGACGATTCGGGGTCTATCTCGAAGGAAAGACCCGGGAACGATGCCTCGTATTTTTGAACCATGGTCAGATGACGAGGACAACACCTGAGCTGGCACCCGACGCAACCTCAATAGGCGTCAGGACATTGGACCCCGATCAGATTGATCGTGCACCAGTCCCGTATACACGCCAGTATAATTTGTTGGATGTTCTGGACGACTTTCTAGTATCAAATTCCTTCTAAGAAAGAACGTCAAGGACTGCTATCCTATTGTGGAAGTGGTACTTCGAATATATTTGTCAAGCGGTAGTGCTAAAACGTTACAAGCGGTAGTGTTAAAACGTTATTTTCTAACTTGAAAATTATTATAAATAGGCTAAATTCCGAAATTTTATGCAAATAAGTTCTGAAATTCTATGCAAATAAATTCCGAAATTCTATGCAAATATATAGGTCCACTATTCCTCGCTAAAGAGAATATATTCCTGGGAAAACATATATACCCCCCTCCCCCACTAAAAGGAAGAAAAGGCCCTCACCACATATTTAGCCTAGGGGCCCACTAACTTTAGATACGGCCCTGCTGGGCACTAGTCCAACCTTCGAGCATGAATTGACTGTAGTAGCGCGAATATGACGTCACCATCGTGATGCAAACATTTCACACACCAGACACGTGACTTACTTTCAAATTTTATGAATGAAAAGACGTTCGCGATTGACTTGTAATTTGGAAATATTAGTAAATGTGTTACTACATGAAGTACAGGATATTTTTATGAATGAACTAGAAAAAATTTATGAATGGATGACGTAGTAAACCACGTGTCTGAGGCCATACATGTTGGCCTCACTTTGATGTTAGCGAGATTATAACCTTATGATTTCTCTACTATGAGGGATCCATGCTCGATGAGTCCAACCAGGCCATCGCAGGACCCTCTGAATACCAGAATCCGGCTCTTGAATGAGCAAACAAACGACATCTTGCTGTCCTGTCCAAAACGAAATCAAACATCAAATGAATTGAGAATAAAGGAACATTCCTCAGTGGAATGAATAAATGATGCAAATGAGAGCTAACGGCATTCGAAGCTAACATCTCTATTGTATTTGAGGAAATCAGGGAAATGTCATTGTTCTGGTTTTGAAAGAAAAGGACACTTCTCAAGGGTATGCATCATCTTCAATGCCGAATAATAATTATTTCAGAAAAGGTCGGGATAAAATCAGTAGGATACCTGTGAAATTTGAACCTTGGTATTAGTTTGGTCATTTGAAATGCACAGTTATCACATCAGTAAAATTTTGTGAATAAATGGCAATTATAGCCTGGTTGGCTTGGCGCAGGACTCATGCAAGTCCAACTGAAATCTTGCCATGTGAAGGGATATGATATACGTTAACCCACCAGTTCCAAATAAGACCTGGCAGTGCAGTGATTTTTTAAAAAATTCTTAACTTTTTAGGTTTTTTGGGGGGTCTTTAAATAAGACGCTTGAATTTTTTAAATATTAATTAAATTAATTTAATTTTAAATTAATTTAGTTTTAAATTAATTTATATTAAATTAATTTAGTTTTAAATTAATTTATATTAAATTAATTTAGTTTTAAATTAATTTATATTAAATTAATTTAGTTTTAAATTAATTTATATTAAATTAATTTAGTTTTAAATTAATTTATATTAAATTAAATTAAATTAATTTATATTAAATTAAATTAAATTAATTTATATTAAATTAAATTAAATTAATTTATATTAAATTAAATTAAATTAATTTATATTAAATTAAATTAAATTAATTTATATTAAATTAAATTAAATTAATTTATATTAAATTAAATTAAATTAATTTATATTAAATTAAATTAATTTATATTAAATTAAATTAAATTAATTTATATTAAATTAAATTAAATTAATTTATATTAAATTAAATTAAATTAATTTATATTAAATTAAATTAAATTAATTTATATTAAATTAAATTAAATTAATTTATATTAAATTAAATTAAATTAATTTATATTAAATTAAATTAAATTAATTTATATTAAATTAAATTAAATTAATTTATATTAAATTAATTTAGTTTTAAATTAATTTATATTAAATTAAATTAAATTAATTTATATTAAATTAAATTATATTAAATTAATTTAGTTTTAAATTAATTTATATTAAATTAAATTAAATTAATTTATATTAAATTAATTTATATTAAATAAATTTATATTAAATTATATTAATTTATTTTAAATTAAATTAATTTATATTAAATTAAATTAATTTATATTAAATTAAATTAATTTATATTAAATTAAATTAATTTATATTAAATTAAATTAATTTGTATTAAATTAAATTAATTTATAATAAATTAAATTAATTTATATTAAGTTAAATTAATTTATATTAAATTAAATTAATTTATATTGAATTAAATTATTTTATATTAAATTAATTTATATTGAATTGTTTATATTGAATTGTTTTATATTGAATTGTTTTATATTGAAATATTTTATATTGAATTGTTGTTCACTAATTTAATTTAATTTAATTAATTCGTATTTTTGAACCATGGTCAGATGTCGAGGACATCACCTGAGTTGGCACCCGACGCAACCTCAATAGGCGTCAGGACCTTGGACCCCGATCAGATTTATCGTTCACCAGTCACGGAAAAAGGCCAGTTTAATTTGTTGGATGTTCTCGACGACTTTCTAGTATTTTTGTAGCGAAACTGGCAACCCTCCGATCGCAAGATCACTACTTTTTTTATTTTTCTTCGTCGAGTCCATCTCACGGATACGAACCAACAATCCCCTGATTACTAGCTGAACGCATTTATCCGCTGGGCCACTGGAGGCCCCTGAAAATAATAAGACATTAACCTATGCGAAAGTTAAATCAACAAATGTGATTATTTTTTCAGCGGTTATATGCACAGACGAAGTAACAGAGAGCCGAATTACTCTAACTCTAATAACCGAGACACAACTGTGTTCGGCGTTCTTAAATTAACATGACAACTTCAATTAGAGCAAACCATTGAGGCGCTTGCATTATTGATTGTGGTTTAAATATCTCTAGGGAAGAGCATTACGGGACTGAGGTCGTTGCTCTGGAGCTTATGGAGCATGCATGGGACTATAAAAGTTTCGCAAATGGCCCGTTATTTGCATCGGGACTGCATAATAATGGCTTAGGGTAATGGCATTGTGGTTTTTTATTCATTATTATGGTGTTTGATGATCACACGCTCTATTTTATATTAAGCTCCCAAAATATTTTTAATTAAGTTAAAAGTTATTTTCAGCAAGTAATAAGTCGGTTTTTAAAAATATGTATGCATCCCTCCTCTGGTTTAGGTTGGTTGATATTCAGATTAGTGTAATCTCAGATTATAAGACGTGGGTGGAAGAACAAGGCAGCTCCAGTGTTCAAAATTGTACGGGAAGGGCGAAAAACGCTGAAAGTTTCTTGCATCGTATAATACAAAAGTACAGATCCTTTTCCTTTATATCTCTATAGCTATTGCAGAGAGCTGTTTTTTTTTATTAATTAACGTCGCACTAGAGCTGCACAGTGGGCTATTGGCAACGGTAGAGCTGTCTGGGTATCGCTATACTATCATGAATTGTATTCACGCCCTCATATGCGTGATCAAGTAATGGCTGCCTTCCTTTACGGTTAAAGGCATCAGCTGGGAATACGAATATTCCTGGTTCGATCCTAGGTGATGGACTTGACAAAGAAAAGTAAAAAGTAGTGATCTTGTGATCGGAGGGTTGCCAGCTTTGCTACAAAATACTAGAAAAGTGGTCTAGAATATCCGCAAAAATTAACGGCGTGTATACGGGACTGGTGCACGATAAATCTGATCGGGGTCCAAAGTCCCGAAGTCTATTGAAGGCGTTGGGTGTCAGCTCAGGTGTTGTTCTCGTCATCTGACCATGGTTCGAAAATACGAGGCATCGTTCTCGGGTCTTTCCTTCAAGATAGGCCCCTAACCGTCGCCAATAGCCCACTGTGTAGCTCTAGTGCGACGTTATTAACCAAACCAACCGAACCGTCGCCAATAGCCCACTGTGCAGCTCTAGTGCGACGTTATTTAACCAAACGAAACCAAACCAATCCTTCCTCTACACAATGATACCAAATGCGCGCGGGTAGTACGGTGGCAAAGAAATAAACTATGACAAGTGTTACACGTGTTTTCGTTACATCCGGCTTTAGTACGCGACCCCTATGACCGAAATGAAAGACATTTCACATCAAAAAAGGGATATAACATTGGCTCTAAAAGAGCTAGAAGAATTCTACGGGAGGGGGCTACGTCCTCCCTTCTCCAACCCCCCCCCCCCTACTTTCAAGCTTGATGCCGAAAAACAGAAGTATATAAAGTGCTTGAACCCCTCCCAATCGACCACCTTTTAGGTTCATTCTACACCGACGGGAAAAACGCACAAGAGCTTCTCAGTGATTCGATAATTCATACCACGTGATGTGATTTCTCGAATCACCGAGAAGCTCCCGCGCGTTTTTCCCGTTCGTGTAGACTGGGCCTTAAATTCGCAAGCGAAAACCGCGGTTGCATCTACCCGATGCTGTCTGAAGCTAGCACTTTTCCCAATGGGTTTTTCATCGATTTGTTTCCGACTGCCTTCGACCTTCTCTTGTTGTTTACTATATCCACAAAGAAAGGAAATCCCCACGTCTTTCCCTTCCACCTGCTGTCGGAAACGGTGCATCATTACACGCCACGCCCAAAGGTCTTAACCTCGACTCCTGTCTAACGTCATCGATCAATTGAAATGCAAACTTCTGCAGTTTGAGCTAGTTTGCAATAACTATTTCTCAAATGAAGGAGAGTGGATTGGGGCGTTAGCTGGGAATCCAAGGGGTCCCCGGTTCGATCCTTTGCGCGGACTAGACTAAAGAATAGCAAAAAGTAGTGATATTGCGATCGGATGGTTGCCAACTTCGCTACCAAAATACTAGAATGTCGCCCAGAACATCCACAAAAATTAACGGCGTGTATAAGGGACTAGTGCACGATAAATATGATCGGGGTTCACAGTCCCGACGTCTATTGAAGGCGTTGGGTGCCAGCTCAGGTGTTGTCCCGGTCATCTGACCATGGTTCAAAAATACGAGGCATCGTTCCCGGGTCTTTCCTTCGAGATAGGCCTCGAACCCTCGCCAATAGCCCACTGTGCAGCTCTAGTGCGACGTTAATTAACCAAACCAAACCAAATGAAAGATCGGGACCGCGGTGACCTGGTAGGAAGAGTACCGACCTCATAATCGATTGGTTTGGTTTGGTTAATTAACGTCGCACTAGAGCTGCACAGTGGGCTATTGGCGACGGTTCGGGGTCTATCTCGAAAAGGAAAGACCCGGGAACACATACATATTCACAGACACATTCATACACACATTCACTCATGCACCTCGTTATTTTAGAACCAGGGGCAGATGACGAGGAAACACATGAACTAGCACCCAACGCCTTCAATAGACGTCGGGAATTTGAACCCCGATCAGATTTATCGTGCACCAGTCAGTTTCGTTTTTCATTAACACTCCTAATCCAAAAACCTACTAAAAAGCCTTACACAACCTTGAATGCAAATTCAAACATACAAGACCGCGTAAAAAAAGAAACTTGTCATAAATAACGAAATTGATATATTTTACTTCGTGACTTTTAAAGACGTTAATCACGCAGAGAGTAAATGTCGTGACAAAGGCACATCACGTTTCTTTGTGTTTGGGGACTTCGTAGACAAGAACATTTGGGACATCCGTAACATGCTAGAATGTGTGTTTCACCTCCTTTTGGTGTTTTTCACGTACCAATCTCGTCAATTTCCACAAATAAGATGTTCTTGATGAAATCGGTCGATGTCCTATCCAGTCGATTATGTTTTTTTTTATGGTTTGAGTGAATGAACTGTCCAGTTTGTGATGTTTTCAACTTGTTTGACCGACGCATACTGTTTGGTATATATTAACCCTTTGCATTTGAGTCGCAGTCACCAAAATAACAACCTGTTCTTTTATTCGCTGTTCTTCAAATAGAAAAAGAACTGCATTTTCTTGAACATAAAAAAGTTTTTATTTCGTTAGGTCGTCCTTTGTTTAACTTCATTTAAAAATATGTCATCACTTGGATATCAATATATTTTATTTACCCTTTGCACTCGGCTGTCGCTTTTAAAGCCCATTCTACACAGGCGTGAAAAACGCGCTCGAGCTTTTGCATATGGCTCTCTACTAGAACGCAACCAATGTTAACAATATAAATTTTCTGATAAAACGATATCACCTGTCATTTTAATAGCCATTAGCTCTTTGTACTTTAATGGTGACTCTCAGTCACCAAAATAACAATGTGTTCTTTTGTTACCTGTTCTTCAAATAGAAAAAGAACTGTATGTTCTTAAACATTAAAAACGCTGTTCTTTCTTTAGTTTGTTTTTTATTTAACTCCAATTAAAAGTATGGCATCGTTTAAATATGAACATCCTTTATTAACCCTTCGCACTCAAGTATCGCCAAAATAACGACGTGTTATTTTTTTTTCTGTTTTTTAAAATGAGAGAGAACAACGTATTCTTGAGTTTAAAAATTTATTCTCTCAAAAACTTTAATAGAAATTAATTGTGTTTGTCTAGAATATGGGGATTTAAAAGCTAAGAAGAATAAGGGGTTGTATGTTGGGGATCTAAAAATTCCTTCTTATAGAAATTCCTCACAACTCCTGTTTTTTTTTTTTTTTTTTTTTTTTTTTAACAAACGTCATAAACCACTAAATATATATTGGGTATACTGAGACAAATATTCAGCTTCACGTATAATTTATTATTTTTATAAGTAGCCATCCTAAACTTAAAAAGAACACGCTAAAGAATACCTCTTTAAAAAGAACAGGAACGGGATGTAGCTGTTCCACAGAAAGAACGTAAATATTAAACATGTTCCTCGTGTGCAAACGGTTAATGAAACTGTAGCTTGGTAGATTGGTTGGCGGAAAATTAACGTCGCACTAGAGCTGCACAAATGTATTGGTGAATGCTCGGGGTCTATCCCATAAGAAGCTCAGGTGTTGTCCTCGTCATCTGACCATGGTTCAAAAATACGAGGCATCGTTCCCGGGTCTTTCCTTCGAGATAGGCCCGAACCGTCGCCAATAGCCCACTGTGCAGCTCTAGTGCGACGTTAATTAAACAAACCAAACCAAACCTATCCCATAAGAAAGACCCGGGATCACTGCCTTGTAATTTTGAACCATGGTCAGAAAACGAAGGAACACCTGAGTTGGTAGCCCTTACAACATTATATATGCATGAGGACATAGAACCACGACGGATTTAACGTGCAAGACGGTGGAATCCTCCATACACGAATCTGATAAACAACCGATTACCATAATTTTACGGCCATGCTTCGACACAGCTACACCTAGGGTGAGTGTAGGACGACGTGGACCGTAATAAAAACAAAGTTTTTAGTCGCTTATAAGTTTGTAACTAATAATACTTATTTTGTGGTGTTTTTATCGTTTTTGACCCCACGAATGCCGTTACAAATAGGGCTAAGGGTCATGGGTTTCGTTTAGGGGACCGGGAAAATGCGTCGCGAAACAGCGTGGGTGTGGCTGCAAGTATTTCATGCTCGGCTGACGCTCGCAAATATCGTTCTAGAAACGAGGCAACATAGAACGCATGCAGCTGTTTGTCCGGAATCCAAAAAGGTACTAGTCACTGGAGAGTTTGACATGGCACACTTTAAACCTTGTGATTGTCTCGATAGACACGGCCCACCTAATTTTTTATATAGTAGCATTCATATTTTTTATATACATTCTAAATTCACAAACACGTAACTCTAAACCACGGATTAAGCAGCCGTAACCAAAGCTGCTTGGCAACGAAATGTAAATGATTCACTTCTAAATGTGGAATTGTTTAGAAAAAAGAAGTGACCGGAATCAGCGCCTACTGTATTCAAAGCCGCATATGATCTTTACGTCACAAACTGAAGGCCGAAATAGGCGGAGGAAGGCGAAATCTTAACTCCTATTGGTCACGACACACTCAGAAATTAAAATCGGCTTTCATTTTGTGACGTAAAAAGCACGTGCCATACGGCTTTTAATACAATAGGCGCTGTCGGAATCACTGATATCTAACTGTAACTTCTGGATTGGGGAAGACATTTTTTGACTTGAAGCCAAAGTTTAAGCAGCCATGCTGTAGCCCACTTTCGTCGCTACCGCAATATTTCATGTATTTATCATGTTAAAATAAGCCGACATGTATTGCTTTTGGCTGAGCTTTTCTCTATCTTTTGAAACCCATTTTAAACGTAATCTGCTATTAAAATAGAAAGTGATTTGCAAGTCGCAGTGGTTAAAAAGCAAGAGCAAAAACTATTTGTTTGGCAATATAAAAATTAATTCTAAAAGACGAAAATAAAATATTTATATACATTTAATGTTTCTGCAATGCTCTGGCATTAAAAAACACCACTAAACCACTTTAAAAAAAATGTTGGGGCACAGTATGGCTGCTTCCACATTGGCTTCAACGCAACCATAGAGGAAACAAGTATTGAGCCTTCCCGAAGTTACAGTTAAAGTTCAGTGTTCGGAATACCTGAGCTTAGATTGTGGCTGTGAGATTGGCGTAAAGAGTCACGTGATTCGAGAGCTTGAATTTTGCCGCCAAGCAGCTTTGGTGACGGCTTCTGAATCCGTGGTTTGGAGTTACGTGGTTCGTGAATCAAGCCGACCATGTATAATATAATTTTTTACAAAAACAAAATTCTATTTAAAACAGGTTTGGTTTGGTTTTGTTAATTAACGTCGCACTAGAGCTGCACAGTGCAGTGGGCTATCCCGATCAGATTTATCGTGCACCAGTCCCGTATACACGCCAGTATAATTTGTTAGATATTCTGGACGACTTTCTAGTATTTTTGTAGCGAAGCTGGCAACCCTCCGATCGCAAGATCACTACTTTTTTACTTTTCTATGTCAAGTCCATTTCCCGGATTCGAACCACCAATCCCCTGATTAGTAGCTGAACGCCTTACCAACTGAGCAACTGGGGCTCCCTATTTAAAACATCAAACCTCTTAAAGAGCACAGCTTAGCAAAGTAACACGTAGAGGAAAAAAGTTTTCGAATCACCGATTTAGTTAAAGGAAGAGTTGAGTTGTTCAATTGAATTTAAATGTCTGTCAGTTGAAAGACCCCCGCCGTTTTTGGCACCTTCCTATTGACTAACGTCACCTTTTGCAACTGCGGATGCCTTCTCAGTTGGAGACATGCCAAAAGAATTCACCTCCTAGTCATCCTTCATTGATTGGAACAGGCCCCCAAATACTGTTAGACTTTTGTTGGTCCATCCATTTTACCCAGTTAGGAAGGAAATACTGGTTCATAATGGGTGGGCTGCGTTAGCACGAGAAAATAATGTTAAAGTTTTATTATTTTTTTAGTTTTTAGATTGTTTTTATATGCTAATTTACGATGATAATTAATTACTTTAAGGACCATTTAACAGTTGGGGTTGGTTTGGTTAAATAACGTCGCACTAGAGCTGCACAGTGGGCTATTGGCGACGGTTCGGGGTCTATCTCGAAGGAAAGACCCGGGAACACATACACATTCACACATGCACCTCGTTATTTTAGAACCATGGTCAGATGACGAGGAAACACCTAAACTGGCACCCAACGCCTTCAATAGACGTCGGGACTTTGGACCCCGATCGGATTTATCGTGCACCAGTCCCGTATACACGCCGTTAATTTTTGCGGATGTGCTGGACGACTTTTCTATTATTTTGTAGCGAAGCTGGCAACCCTCCGATCACAAGATCACTACTTTTTTTTTACTTTTCTTTGTCAAGTCCATCGCCTAAGATCAAACCAGGAATCCTCGGAGTCCCAGCTGACGCCTTTAACCGCTCGGCCACGGAGGCCTTTAACAGTTGGGGAGCTGAGGAAACCGAACAGACCAAGTTCAGTTTATTCTTTTTTGAAATAATAGATCTTGCGATCGGAAGGTTGTCAGCTTCGCTACAAAAATACTAGAAAGTCGTCCAGAATATCCGACAAATTATACTGGCGTGTATACGGGACTGGCGCACGATAAATCTGATCGGGGTCCAAAGTCCCGACGTCTATTGAAGGCGTTGGGTGCCAGTTCAGGTGTTTCCTCGTCATCTGACCATGGTTCTAAAATGACGAGGTGCATGTATGAATGTGTGCATGAATGTGTGTGTGAATGTGTATGTGTTCCCGGGTCTTTCCTTCGAGATTGACCCCGAACAGTCGCCAATAGCCCACTGTGCAGCTCTAGTGCGACGTTAATTAACAAAACCAAACCAATTTGAAATAATAGCATGCTCGTGCGATAATTTTGTTTACAATTATAGAAAAAACTTTAAAATGTTGGCAGTATATATAATAAAGAAAGATGATAAATAATGAATGATTAAACACTAATGAATAATAAAAAGGGCCAGAAAGTTGAAAAAATAAACCAGATATTTAAAATAAAATTATTATGATTACACAATGTGGGAATGTAAATCAATTTTTATTACAAATCGAATCTCAAAGTTGTTTTTCTTCTAATAAATAAACTAACAAAAGAAAGCAAGTTTTACAGGTTGAATGCAGGAAAAAAAGTAATGGCTATTCTTAGCCCTCTAGTGCATGTTTTTTTCTTTTTTTAATGAAATCATTTTTTTTCGTTTTCTTTTTGCCCCTGGACCGCTGGAAAAATATACAAAAAAAAATCCTAAATGCCTATTTAATTAAATAATTAATTAAAACCGCTGTGTAGCGTATATGCAACATCATGTGTAATTACTAAAATAATTTTCAAAAAGTATGAAAATTTAGTTAAATACAATCTACTTACCTCTGATATTAGCTAGGATTTTTTGTTGAGCCTGATTATACTTATAAGTAATAAAACAATCTTGGAAAACTTCACCTTCGCGAGCCAGTTTTAGAACAACAGACCTCGAAGCAACTGATTGCCTCTATAACAATCATTTTTATAAAGAAAAGAGACCTTGTGGCGGTTATAAGAACTAGGCACATGGTTCCGTACGTGACAATACTATAATAGTTAACATAAAACTCAATAGCTGCAATTATTGGTCATTTAAAAGTTGGAGGCCTTCGTAGCTCAGTGGATAAAGGCGTCAGCTGGGAATCATGGGATTCTTTGTTCGATCCTGTGCGACGGACTTGACAAGGAAAAGTAAAAAAGTAGTGATTTTGTGATCGCAGGGTTGCCAACTTCGCTACAAAATACTAGAAAAGTTGTCCATAACATCCACAAAACAATCTGCTCCGTTTGACTTCACGGTTCACCATCCCGGTCTCGTACATGCTTTTTTTTTTAAAGATTTTATACGCATTGCCGCCTAATTACCTATTAAAAATTTATGTCAATCGGGCTATTTGCCATATGGGAATGAATCACTCTAAAAGCGTAACATAGCGATTTGATACCCCTTGTAGCTGATTTTAAATTAGGATGATTTTAGGTTTAGCAGATTATAGAAGTAAGACTGTCGCCAACTGCCTCGCCAACAAAAGGGAAATAAACAAGTTGTTTCGTTTGACTGCAAGACCCTACACTGTTAAAAACAGGTACTCAAAAATAAGTAAAATGTACTCATATTTGAGTATATTCGATGCTCATCATAGCTCCGAATACATATGTTTCAATTCAATTTTGAAAGCGTCATGTACTAAGTACAATGGGTAAAAATTAATAAAATGAGCAGATATTAGCCTACAGGTTGCCTTCATAAATCACTTTCAATAAATATCAACAATTGCAACTAAGACTTACCGGGAATCGAACCAAGGTCCTCAGGGATCGCAACCCAGTGCTATATCCGTTGTACTACCAGGGCGACGTAAAGAAGTTATAAACAGAAGAAATGTTTAAAAGGTGTGCCAAAAGAATGTGAAGTAAGATAATTTAGTTGTAATAACACAGTTTCCATTTAAGCAATCGACATCAAATAATGTGGAAAACCATCTTCTGAACGACTATTTTAAATATGTCAAGTCGCTTTGTTAAGGTGGCTTGAACAGAAGCTGAGATTAGCAATATTAAATCACACTGCTAATTTTTGAAAAAGTATGGTTACTTAAATTTGAATACGTCATCGCTCATTTACAATGCAATTCTACTCAAAGAAAAATAAGCAGGTTTAGGTACTCATATTTAAATTAAAAAAAATTACAGTGTATCCTCGCCCCGTATGTGCTTTGCTTAGTTTCAAGATAGGCATCGCTGCCTAATTTCCTATTGAACAAGACCACATTTATGTTGATCGTGATATTTGCCCTAAAGCTATAGTGTGTGTTTGGTTTGGTTAAATAACGTCGCACTAGAGCTGCACAGTTGGCTATTGGCGACGGTTCGGGGCCTGTCTCGAAGGAAAGACCCGGGAACGATGCCGCGTATTTTTGAACTATGGTCAGATGACTAAGCTATGTGTGGAATGGATAACATATTTGTTTGATACCCAATGTATCTTATTTTAAATCAGCAGCTTTTAGATTCATCATCAGACTATAGAAATAGGAATAGGTTGCCAACAAAAACTTTGTCATAAACAAGCTTATCCGTCTGACTCCGCGAAACCCTCTGTGGGTGCTTTATTTCAAGATTTTTACATATCGGAGCCGAATTTCATACCGAATAATTTCAAATTTATGTTGTGTTAATCGTGCTATTTGTCACGGAGTTATAGTGTGTAAATTTTATCACCCTAAATGCGTAACCTTATGTTTCAATCCTTATACTCCATGTTGCTGAGTTTAGAGACGTTTTTTTCTCGTCAAAAATCCGAAAAAAGAACTATAATTTTTATTATAGGCCATTTTTAATATTTATTACGCCTCTTTCAAAGGCAACCGGTAAAGATAAAATTTACAAAGATTAATAACTGAAGACATAATACGATATTAATCTTCTTCTTGGTAAGATTTTGTTCGGAAGTTTCCTTTCCACTCAAAAAGGCCATTTTTCATTATTATTGAAAAACTTGAAATGCGTTCACAATGCTGAATCCAAAATATTTTTTGTCAGACAATTGGTCTTTTTATAATATTCAGTAGTATGAAGTAAATAATTATTATTATTTAACTCAGTTATGTCTTATTGTTTATTCTTTGGACCCGAGTGGTAACTCTAAGTCACCAAAATAACGACATGTTATTTTTTTACCAGTTCTTCAAATATAACGAGAACTACATCTTCGTAAACAAAAACAAAAAAATATTTCGTGATTTTGTTCTTTTTCTAATTTATTTAACCTTCTAGTGCATAATTTTTTTCTTTTTTAATGACATATTTTTTCCCCGTTTTTTTTAACCCCTGGACTGCTAAAAAAATATACAAATAAATCCTAAGCGCCCATTTTATTAAATAATTAATTAAAACCGTTGTGTAGCATATATGCAACATCATGTGTAATTACTAAAATAATTTTCAAAAAGTATGAAAGTAAAGTTCAATACAATCTACACACCTCTGGCAGGCCCGTTGCACCTGGGGGGGGATTGGGGGGTGGCCGACCCCCCCCCCCCCCCCCTCAAATATCGGGAAACCCTAAAAGTTGGGAATTTCAACTTCTAAAAACCCCGAGTTTTGAAAATTTGTGCCTGATGAATATTATTAACAAATGAAAGCTAGGGAAGATTAGAAATCGCCCAACCAGTAAGACTACATTTAAATTAGACCTTAGAACGGACACTGCATTGGAATATGGGTGAAACACATCAATGATTGTGAGAGAACTGTTAAATATTGCCTAAAATATATATAAAAAAAGATGAAAAATGTCTGTCGATAAGTTGGAACTGGGAATTTTCAGCACTGTTGAGTTGGGAATTTCGAATAGTTGAGTTGAGAATTTTTAATCGTTAAGTTGTGAAATTTCTTGTTAGGACCCCCACCCCCCTTCCAAGAAAAAAAAATGTGTATCGTCACTGACCTCTGGCATTAGTTAGGATTTTTTGTAGAGCCATATTATACTTATAAGTAATAAATCAATCTTCGAAAGCTTCACCTTCACGAGCCAGTTTTAGAACAACAGACCTCGAAGCAACTGATTGCCTTTATCACAATCATTTTAGAAAGATACGGGACCTAGCAGCGGTTATAAGAACTGGACACGTGGTTAGCTATGTGACAATACTATTATAGTTCAAATAAACTCAATAGATGCAACTAGCGGCCATTTTACAGTTGTGTAGCTTACATGCTACGCTATGCACTAGAGGGTTAAAATGAAATCCCTTATGTATCAACTTATGTTATTAACCCTTTGCACTCGAGTGTCGCTTTAAGGTCATCAAAATAACGATCTGTTATTTTTTTTTCTTTTTCACCGTTCTTGTGAATTTAAAAAGCTATTCTCTAACACTTTAGTATAAATTGTTTTTGTCATCTAGAAACAGCAAGTATGTTGGTGATTTAAAACTTTCTTTATTTTTAAAAAACGTTTGGCAAATTTCATTAACCCCTCTATATATGTGCTTGATATTCTTTTGATCTCAATCATTTTTATTATTTTTATAATTCCCCCCCCCCCCCTAAACGTAAAAAGAACACGCTAAAGTCTTTAAAAAGAACAGGAACATGATGTAACTGTTAACTAAAGAACGTATATAACAAGATGTTCCTCACCTTAATATGAATCTTACTTATACTCGTTTAAAACATTTTTAATGATTTCATATGTATGATTGCGATATTACTTCAATCAGTCAACTTGTCAATTCGTACATGACATAAGTGACAGAATATGTTATTTAAATTGATGATTCTGGATAATTTTGATTCTGGTAATGTATCAAAAGATTCAGATAATAAATATAGTAAAATATGTAAGCAAAATGGCTAATGCCGTTATTGTTTTTCATGCGTTCCTGTAAAACTTGCTTTACCATTATTTTTATTTATTTTACTATTATTTTTATAATTTCCCCCCCTAAACGTGAAAAGAACACGCTAAAGTCTTTAAAAAGAACAGGAACATGATGTAACTGTTCCATAAAAAAACGTATATAACAAGATGTTCCTTACCTTAATATGAATCTTACTTATACCCGTCTAAGACTTTTGTAATGATTTCATGTTAATGATTACATGATTGCGATATTACTTCAGTCAGTCAACCTGTTAATCCGTACATGACATAAGTGACAGAATATGTTATTTAAAATTTATGATTCTGGATAATTTTGATTCTGGTAATGAATTAAAAGATTCAGATAATAAATATAGTAAAATATGTAAACAAAATGGCTAATGCCGTTATTTTTTTTCATGCGTTCCTGTAAAACTTGCTTTACCATGCTGGTTATCTACTTCAAAAAGCTAACTATCAGGGGTAGTCATCATTCAGTTCTTAATATATAAATCATCGTTTTACATAACCAAATTTTGTAAATATTTTTTTGAATATTGTATTTATTTATTTACATGTTTTTTTTATCCTTCATAAAATTCAAAATATATTTTCTGTATTGAATTCAAAAACTAAATTTTTGTCAGAAAGAAATATTTTGCAATCAATTTTTGTATTAAGGTGCAAGATTCGTAGACAACTTTTAATGTCCAAAGCTGCCGTTTGGTTTACCGGATTAAAGAGTGCGCTAAAGTTGATTGTAATTTTTTTACTGCAGATTACTAGTAAAATTTTGTATTATATACTTGATTATTCCATTCTTTTTTAATTTATGTACATTTCTTAGTGGATATATGGTTTACTTCGTACTTTTTTCTAACCTGAAAATGTCTACGCTAAATTGATTTTGCATTAAAAAAATTAACAAATGTATATATTATTCTTAGCATGCTTGTTTAAAGCATTCAGAAATAAAAACATGTTGATAGGTTATTGTATACGAAATTTTATTTGGTCCAACTGAAATGGGGATACAAAGCCCCAAAAAATTTTAAAATTCTCAATTTTATTTATGTGCTAAAATTATAGTATAGAATCTTTTAATTATGCGTGCAAAATTCTAGAATTGTATCTTTGTTTTTAATGAGATATTTGAGATATTTTTTGCTGGATGACAGATATGTTTTTAAAGAACGAAAATTTTAAATATTTTTTTTCTCAGTATTTCATATTAAGTTCAACTTGATATTAAGTTTTTCGGAACGCTAAGGATTTTTATATTATTAATGGAGAAATGTATAATTTTTATAGAATATTGTAAAATATGTTTATAATATAAATTGGCATGCGAATTAGCTCTATGAGTAGTAGTTTTGTTTTAATTATTAAAGTAAAGAAATTGAGTTTCAATGAAAAATTGTGTTTTGTTATGAATAATTATTTTATATAAAAATCAAATACATGTAGTATAGAAAATGTTAATACCAATTCTTATGTATTATATTTCATAGAATCTGAAAAATAAAAAATTTGGCGAAAAAATATAAATATTTTTAAAAGCCTTAGCGTTTAAAAAAAAAATTAAAAATTGAAAAAGTTTAAATTTTGAAAAAAAAACAATTGTGGAATTTAGCGAAATATTGTTAGCTTATATAAATTTAAATAACATACATTAAAACTTTGATTCAAAAAGTCAAAAATGAAAATTAAATCTTAGAAGGTACAGCGTCTCCTTAAGCTTTAAAAAATCTTTGAATCAGCCCTGGTTAACCCTTTGCACTCCGCTGTCGCCTCTCAGGCACCAACAGAACGACCAGTTCTTTGGTTCCCTGTTCTTTAAAATAAACGAGAACAACATGACCTGGCGTTTAAAAAAACATGATATTTTTTCAACTTGTTGTCTTGCAGATCCAAAATAGATTATGCTTTTGTTTTCCTCTATGAGCAAAAAAATTATGGGGAAAAGAACATAAAGAGGAATAATTGTTCCGTAAAAAGAACGCAAAACGCAAAGTGTTCTTGGAGTGCAAATTGTTAAAGCTACACAAATGGGCTATTGGCGCGATATTACAAAACACGTTCGTGTAAATTGGGTATTTCTACAAACGTCAAAGTTTCACTAAAGTTTGTAACACATGAACAAGTTCCAGATGTTATAGCTTAGAACTATTTAAGAAACAGAAAACTGTGTGTCTCCCCCACATTAGCGCACGGTTGAAGTGAAACTTTTTTCGTCTTCATTAACGTATTACTTTACGAATAATCCGTACAAAAATATGAAGCACACAACAGGTGACCCACCGACACCGACTAAAACTTGTATTTGACTTGTACGCATGCGCAACTCATTCTTACGTTTCATGTTTGATTTCCTTGTCAAGATTATGTATATTCACTAGCATCACTAAAGAAGTCTCACTTCAAAAACTCTTAGCTTAATAAACTTCTATATTAATATAACATTCCGTATATTTTAGTTAGATTCTCATATTAACTAATGAAAGAGTCTCATAAAGTCATATAATTAATCTGCGATTTGCCTTAAAATGAGAACTAATGATATTCGTGGTCATAAAATTTTTAACATTTAATTCTTAATAATTTATTGTAATTTTATAATCTTCTTTTTATCTGTTTTAAATACAAATTTAATTTATTTAAATACAATCACACTATTAATGCCCGATATTTGATCGTATTTCATTAAATTAATGTTTTTGGTGTCACCAAAAGTGCGAAGACATTAATAAATTGAAATGTTATAAAATGTTACATTTCAATGCTGAATTGAATTAAGAGCTGAGCTTTGACATAGTTTGTGATTTAGTGGTTTTGGATTACAAAATCAATAAACATATTCTAAGGGTATCAGATAACAGTTCATAAAGGTAATACGTATATTTAATGTGATAGATGACGCACTAGACTTTAAATAGGAGAGAATTTAATGCTTTTGGCAGATTTCCATTACTGAAAAAATGAGATTTCTCATTCGTAAATGATAAGCTTTCTATCATTTTTTTTATCTTTCAAAAGCGACTGATGCCGCCTTGTAATTTCTATTTTCAACTTTGGTATTCTTTAATAAGCATTTTGATTTTTACCCTTTCTTACCCGTCAGTGGTTCTCAACTTTTAGGTGGCCATGAACTATCGAGTTAAAAGTTAGACAATACACGTACTTCTACTTTCTATTAGCAGTAAAAAATATTCAGGTACCTAATATACATTGTGAGCATAAAATAAGTTTCCCTGTTTAGAGGCATCTGTAGCTAAAACTGATTAACGGGATTACAACAAACTTCCTTTTAAGGACATTGAAGGCATGGAGGGAAGATTTCTGTAACAAAAATAGTACCAAAAATCCCCAATAAGGGAATTTTGACGCTGCAGAAAGAAAGCAGATATAATATATAACAAAAAAGTTTCAATCGACACACCCAAATTAATTTAGTGATTAAATTCAAAATAATAATCCTTTATAAATCACACATCCAGGGTCATCGGAATAACATGGACTAATTTCAGTGTGCTGACTTTTCCTGTGTACAACAAAATGCACCAATATGCGTCCTCTGATTCTCTGATTCTAATGAGTAATATCTTATATATATATATATATATATATATATATATATATATATATATATATATATATATATATATATATATATATATATATATATATATATATATATATATATATATATATATATATATATATATATATATATATATATATATATATATATATATATATATATATATATATATATATATATATATATATATATATATATATATATATATATATATATATATATATATATATATATATATATATATATATATATATATATATATATATATATATATATATATATATATAAATATATATATATATATATATATATATACATATATATATATATATATATATATATACATATATATATATATATATATCACTATTTCAACACTATTTCACACACACATTCCATCATTGTTTGTATTGTTTTCAAAATTTAACTTTTTAAATTTTTTAAAGTTTTTTTATAAATAAAGGCTAAGGCTTTTTTAAATATTTATATTTTTTACCCAAAATTTTTCTCAAATCCTTTGAACTATAACACATAAGAATTGGCATTTATAGTACGTATATTTGATTTTTTATATAACTTGTTATTCATAATAACACAACTTTTTCTTTAAAACTATTTTTTTTACTTTAGTAATTAAAAAAAACTACTACCCATAGAGATAATTCGCATGCCAATTTATAATATACACCTATTTTACAATGTACATAAAAGATTATACATTTCTCCATTAATAATTAAAAAACTTAGCGTTTCGAAAAACTTAATATCAAGAAAAACCAAACACTGAGCAAAAACGATTTAAAGTTTTCTTTCCTCAAAAAACATTCCTGTGAATCCAACATAAATTTTCAAATAAATCATAAAAAACATAGATACAGTTCTAGAATTTTGCAAACATATTTAAAAGATTCCAAACAATAATTTTAGCAAATAAAAAGCATCGAGAATTTGACAATTTTTGGGGTAATGCGTTCCTTTAAACACAATTGAACTTTTATCAATAAATTAATTTACGAGAATACGATATTTAATACCTGAATTATATTTATTATCAAAATTATACTAGACATATGAATTTTATTTAGTACTATTATAAAAAAGTAGTAGTTCGCACATTGTTTATCTTTTAATTTGGTGGTCCGTATCTATCTCAAGGTTGAAAACCTCTGACATACATTGTTGTTTAGAAAGAGGGATATAAACTCATAAAATTGTATGGCAATGAGTTCCCCCACTTTCTTTTGAATCAAACAAGAACTTTAAATGATTGTTTGTTTAAATGAAATAAAACGTTTGGTGATTTGGTGTATTATAAAATTACGCAGAAAAAAGTCCAACACAATTGAAGAATAAAATGCGAAACGCGATTGAAGAATTAAAACCTATTAAATCTAACACCAAATTTGAGTCCAACACGAAATGTGAAACGCGGTTGAAGAATTAAAACCTATTGACTCTGACACCAAATTTGAGTCCAACACAATTGAAAGAATTCTTACTATTACGTTAGTTCGTTAAGAAAACAAAATATTTCCATCGTTTTCCGACGCAAAGCCAAGGGTCAAGGGTAATATTTAAAAAAAATCGAAAACTAATAGTTTACTCTAAAAAATATGTTGCATATTAATATCAATGTATTGTACATGACTATTTGTATGAAGTATTTCAAGTTGAATGCTTATACTCCTAAAATGCATAAGTAAAAAATCTCACCTCATTTTTAGATCTTTAATAATCTTTATTGACTAGAGTGGGGGGGGGGGAGGATATGGGTTAAATTACAATTTATTTTTTTAAAACGGTTACTTATTTATTGGAAGCACGTAATCGTATATTTTTATTTAATTATAAGTTTTTTAAAAAATATTTTTAATAATTATTTTTCTAAGGCAATCTACCTCTATTCATAGATTAGGATATTTTTTTTTTGTAGGATTCGTGAAATTTATTTTAAAAGACATTATTAAAACAAATTTTTTAGTCAGATTAGTAACTTGAATAAAATATAATAAATAACAACCTTCAACTTTTCAAAACTCAGTAGAATTGAATAATAACGGAGTGTTTTTGAAACAGTCTATTCTAAAAGCAAGTTGTAATACGCCATTTTTAAAAATTGACATTTTTTTTATTATTTATTATATTTGAAAATAAACACCTGCTATTACAATTTGTTTTATTTTGATTCAGAAAATCTATGTTGTATTTACGTTATTTTTATTTTTTTCTGCAGACGTTTTTCAATTTCATTTAAAATATTGTATATAACTTCTAATAAAACAAATACACGGCGTCCATTTTTTAATTGTTTAATAAAAATATTCACCTTTTCACACACAATACTATTATTATTTCATCCTAAGGTTTATAAATATTTTTAATAATTATTTTTTTTTCAATTTTTTCCCCTTCGATTTAAAGGTGGTGCACGTTAAATCTACAGTAGTCCAAACGTTCTCACTTCTACACAAGTGCTTGGAGTGTCGGCTCAGGCTTTGTGCTCGTCATCTGTGATTCAAAATTACGAGGCAATGTTCCCGGGTCTTTCCTTCGGGATAATAGCCCATTTGTGCAACCCTAGTGTGACGTTATTTCAAACAAACAAATCTTATACCTATAAAAATTAATCTAAAAACATACCCCCAATCAATTTATAGTCTATAATTTATTCACATTCATCTCCCTTCCAATATTTTTTTTCACGTTCAAAATAACCTACAGCGTATGAAAAGATCACTCAAAATTAAATTATGTAATTTTGTGATTTTCTACTCCAAATGATTGCCCGCTGCCATATTCTTTATGTTATTTTTCGTGCTGGTTCAGTCTCATCTTTTCTTTCTGCTTGATTCACGCTCTGCTTTTGAGTTTGGTGTGGAGCCAAGAAAGGCCTTGTCTGGGGAGTAATCAATGTTCTCACGCTCCATACTTTCTGGGTTTTTGGGACAGGACTGCGGCCTTCTGATTTGTGCCCAACAAAAATATGAATGCCGTGATCAGAGCTGCCCTTACGGAAATGCGACGCGTGCTACCGCACTGGGTCCCGCAGTTCTTAAGGGGCCCCGATCTCATAAGAGAAAATGCATAAAATGAAAAGGTTACGGATATAATAAATTTCTTATGTGAAACGCTTTAAAAATGAGCTACATGATATATTAGAATAGAAACGCTATGTTACGCTTTTGGGGTGATCCATTCCGACACTTTAACTCTATGACAAATAGCACGGGTGACATAATTTTTTTTTGGTTTGATAGAAAATTTGGTTTATTTTTAATTTCGAATAAATTTTAACGTAATGAATAAATATTCGATAAAAATGTTCATTGTTCCCGGGTCTTTCCTTCGAGATAGGCACTGAACCGCCGCTAATAACCCAATGTGCAACTCTAGTGCGACGTTAATTAACCAAACCGAACAAACTATACAGTAGGCTATTGGCGAAGGTTCGGGGGTATCTCGAAGGAAATACTACCCAGGAACACTGCCTCGTATTTTTAAACCATGATCAGATGATGAGGTCATCCACTGAGCTGTCACCCGACACAACCTCAATTAATCTGGACATTGGGCCATGATCAGTTTTAACATGCACCAGTCCGTTATGTGAATATTTTTTGGTCGCAAAAGGAACGAATTTGAAAAGTGATTTACCACATCGATACACACATGTTGGGGATCGAACCCGTGCTCATCGGATGTTTGTCCGAGCCCCTCGACCACCACATGTCTTGCGCCTTTTTTAGAATTGACAAATTTGTAAATACAACTACTGTACTTCTACCCAATGGTTATATGCTGAATTATATAAGTATGTATTGATAGTTCAACGTAGGGAAAGTTATTAAAGCAAATAAGTTCAAATAATATTATGTTAAATGACTTACGACGCAAAAATAAACTCGTTCTTTTCTCGTTTTTTAATTTTTTCATGAAGTGTTTATTTTATAGAAACATTTATATGAAGACAAAAAAGTGTATTATAAAATTTAATATTTTATAAATAAAGTCAACTTTTGGACCTATAACTAAAATAAACTACGTTATCGTATCGTCATAAAGCTATCCATTACTATATTACTTGGAAATAAATTGATTAGTAATGTGCAATCTTTAACACGCTAGCTGCCGACCATGCACAGGTGCATGATACATTCTTCAAAATAATACTGAAAAGGCAATAATCAACTTGAATCCTTTTAGACACCGGTACTAAGCGGCTTAATTTTTCGTTTTCCCCTTAATTTTTCGTATTAACCTTTATTTTTCGTCTCCCCCTTAATTTTCTCCTTAATTTTTCGTTTCCCCTTTAATTTTTTGTTTCCCCCTTAATTTTTCGTTTCCCCCTTAATTTTTTATTTCCCCTTAATTTTTCGTTTCCCCCTAAATTTTTTGTTTCCCCCTAAATTTTTTGTTTCCCCTTAATTTTTCGTTTTCCCCTTAATTTTTTTATTTTTCCTTAATTTATCGTTTCCCCCTTAATTTTTCAGAACATTGAAAACTTAAAAAAAAAAAAATTAACTAGTAAAAAATTTTACCTTAACAAAATTGCACCAAAAAAAATTTAATTAAAACCACTTTTTAAAAAATAGAACACACCCAAGGTATGCTGTTCTAAAGGTGGGCTACTAAAGAAAAGTGTACAAAAGTAACCCCCCCCCCCTCCCCCCCAAACTCAAAAGAGAACTGCCTACCCCTCAAGCCAAGTATGTCGGTGCGCGGAACGCAGCCCCGTGATTGGCTGTGCGGTAGCTCGGCTTCTACTGCAGTGGTCCTAGCGTCTTACTGGCGAATTCAATTCGCCTCTTAAAGCTCGCTGATACTTACTCGTGCAGGTAAGTGTCTTTGATGCACTGTTAAGGACTTAAGTACTTATTTGATGCGATTTCTGACGAATTATATAAGTATTTTAATTTGAGATGTGGTAGTTAAATTTGGATTTAAATGGCTTGTTTATAGGGGAGTGTTTTAAAAAAATATTTTAAAGTTGAGATTGAGTGTAAAAGCATAAAAGTATGTTTCCATAAATTTTTCGGTTTGCTATTCGTGATTTAATATAATTTTTATTCAATAATATTTGTATTATTTAAATGCATTAAAATGAAATAATAACCCGGAAATAAAATAATTTGTCATGGATTTTTTTTAATATGATTGTTAGTAAAATTATTATATCTTAATAAGGATAATTTATTAATTACAAAAATAGTAAACATATTTTTATTAAATTAAACTTAAATAAAAAAATCAACAATGATAAAAAATAATTTTTTTAAACTTTGAAATGTACATGGTTATGAATTTTTAGCAAGGACTTACAAAAAAATTTAAAAATAATTAAAAACTTAATCTTTCAAATTATATCTTTATTTTTTAATCAAATTTAATCTTTATTTTTAAAACATTTTTTTTAAGTTTTGACTTTTGGACTTTTAACACTTCTATGCAATAATTTGAAACTTTCTAAAACTACAATTTATTACAGAATAAAAAAATTAAATTTTTTTAAATTTTTATTTCTTAATTAAAAATTATACAAACAATACTATTATTGGTTTAAATAATTCAAAATTACTTGAATTACAACTTTATTAATATTTTAATAGGTTAACATATGTTTCTTATAGAAATGGTTATTTAAATAACTGTTTAGCGGCAAACAGTTTATTTATAAATAAGCTGAAACTCAATCTGAAAAATTCAAAATTACTTTGCTAAAAATTATTCTTTATAATATAGAAAAAATAAATATGAATATTAATTCTGAAAAGCTTAGTTTATTTGAGATATATAAAATAATGCGATATGCTCCTTAAAGATATATTATTTTTAAAATTTCAATTATTTTTCGGAATAAAGTTTACTACCTGAAAAAACAAAATTTTCCAAATGCATTATGAGAATGTCTTACACAAATTTTGCATCCATCATTCAGTTTAAATAATCATAAATGTTTGAATTAAGTAATAACAATAAAATAATTTGCGAATTTTGAACTTACGGTTTTCGTAAGTTTCGAAATTGTGAAATGTGGCTGGCTCTTCAGTACATTGTTATTGACATGTTATATTCGTTATTGACATTATATATTTTAACCCTTTAAATACCAGAGGATCCCATACGCTGGATCACTGTATACCCAGCTTTTTTTTCGTCTCATTGTAACTTTTTAGAGTTGAGATAGTTTATATCTTTGTGTATATAGTAAGGTTGGTGGAAATACTTATCAAGTCACAAAAATCTATTATGTGATATAAGGATCTTTGTTTTGAAAGTGACATAGAACACTTTGTTTAACCTAAATATTTAAAAGTGTTTTACCTCTCAACCACATTCGTTATTGACTTGGCTATTTTTTCCCTAATAACAGTTTATTTTATAAGGCACATTTAAAACAAAGCAAAAAAATAAAATAAAAATGGACTTAGTTTTCTTACCAAGTCAACAATACGTAGGCATGTCTTAATATTTGCTTGTTTTAGTGTATTATCAATGGGAACAACAGGATTTGTCCAACTTCTTTGCGAAATTATTTTTTTAAATATATTTTTAAACAACACGAAATTGTCAAGAATACTGTTATAAAGTTTTCACATTACACTGTTAAAAATTATGACGACTACCCATTTAGCTGCAACCATTATTTGGTACTTAGTTTCACCATTTTTTGGCTATCACGGATACCATTTAGTGGCGAAACGTTGCACCAAAATAGCTACCCCATTAAAATTATATAAAATATTCTCATATTTTACTCTCCGATCACAAGATCAATACTTTTTCTTCTTATCTTTGTCACCGCACGGGCTCAAACAAGCAATCCTCGGATTACCAGCTGAAAGCCTTTACCCATTGAGCCAACTGGCCATGGTAACCCTGTCTGTGGGTTTGTTGATGTAGATTCAGCGAAGGTTTCGGTAACAGTTTAGGAGATTGTCCGATTTTTTGGTAAAAGCTGCGCTATTCTCGATCAATGATTTTTGGTTCAACCTAACTTGCAAAATAATAATGTAAAAGTTGCTGCAGAGCACTACGATATGGTACAACGTTGAACTGAAATTTTTAACAGTGTAGTTTCACGTTCAAAAATAAAAATTATTTAATCATAATGCTGAAAAGTTTCTATGTATGACTAAATTCCTATGTTATTGTATGACTTTATGGGGAAATGTTTGAATATTCAGTGTCGTACAACACTGTTGTTTCCATTTCTCCGGATTTAAATAACTCCACTCCGGATTTAAAATACATAAATGAATCGTTTATTTCAAAAACCCGTCAACTGAAATTTTTCCGATTATTTTTAAGGAATCAGAATTTTATAATGTAAATACATAATTTTGTGTACAATCAACTACCATTCCGTTTGATGGGTTATGTTTTACAATGAATATTGTGTATAGTGCAGAAACCCTTCAAGCGACATTAGATAGTATGTGCGGACATATAGCGTGAATGCAAAATTGATTCGTCTTTTTTACCAAATCAGAATCTCAAATAGAAAACATATATTTTTGTGCACAATCCAGTCAACTTACATTCCCTCAAATGATAAATCAACTTTAAAAATGTACGTTTTTACACTAAAAATGTATGTTATTGCAGAAACCCGCTAATTAAAAAAAATTTTAAAGTAAGGAATAAATGTTATAATTTAACAAGCAACATCCACTTCGAGAAGATGTTAACTAATACTTTAAAAAAAATTAAGTCAAAATCTATATGAATATCAAAGATATAATGTTTTTCTTTGCTTCCCGAAAATTAAAAAAAGTATACTTAATGTTTCTGAAATAAAGATTCAAATATGCCTTTTATTGATTTTATTCATTATACTCAAATTTTACTTATATATTTTTATATTGTTATATTAATTTAGTTTTAAATTGTTATATTAAATTGTTATATAATTTTTATATTGTAATATAATTTTTATATTGTAATATAATTTTTATATTGTTATATAATTTTTATATTGTTATATAATTTTTATATTGTTATATAAATTTAGTTTTAAATTGTTATATTAAATTGTTATATAATTTTTATATTGTTATATAATTTTTATATTGTTATATAATTTTTATATTGTTATATAATTTTTATATTGTTATATAATTTTTATATTGGTATATAATTTTTATATTGTTATATAATATTTATATTGTTATATAATTTTTATATTGTTATATAATTTTTATATTGTTATATAATTTTTATATTGTTATATAATTTTTATATTGTTATATAATTTTTATATTGTTATATAATTTTTATATTGTTATATAATTTTTATATTGTTATATAATTTTTATATTGTTATATAATTTTTATATTGTTATATAATTTTTATATTGTTATATAATTTTTATATTGTTATATAATTTTTATATAAACATATTTCGGTATCTTGGTAGAAACTAGTTTAATTTTAAAAACTGGCGTTTTAATATCTGAAATAATTTTCTCACATTGTACAAGGTAAGGTGGGGGGAAATGGAGCTTTTAAATATTAAATATAAGTTACACACTGTTAAACTTATACTTTCATGTCGTTATTTTTTTTTATTTACCTCATTTAATGGAGTACAGTTTATCAAAATATTAAATTTCTGGGTGATTTAATTCGTCCAACGGTCAATTTGTTTGAGTACACAAAAATACTTGTAATATAGTTATGGGTAAAAACTTCTATATATTAACTAGAAAAGTTGAATTATTTACAAATGTTTCTGGGTTTTGTATAGAAGAAAACCTTTCAATGCATTCCAATAAAATAATTCTACTTTATTTAGCTTTTTCAGTGGTTTGCAAACTGAGAAAAATGAGTAATCGGATTATTCATCCTACAGAATAGAAAAATCGGAAAAATTCAACGATCTTCGAAAAAAGCACAAAAGAAAAAAGGGCGGTATGGTGAATGACATTGATCAATATGAAGATTGGGATTTATTATACCAATCTGAATATCGAAAGTTACGAATAGCTCAAAGTTCCGATGTTGTCATGTTTATTATGTGGTGTCTTGCAATTCATTTATTTAAAAAGAAAGTATAATTATACCCATCGATAAAAAGCTAATACATATTGATACATTTAAATTTAACTCAGCAATTCCAAGTAATAAAATATTCAGTTATAACCCAAAAAACATACACTGTTAAAAATTATTACGACCTTGCACCAAAATTTGGTACCCATTTAGCTGCAACCATTATTTGGTGCTTAGTCTCCCATTTTATGGTTACCATGGATACCATTTAGTGGTGAAACGTTCCACCAAAATAGGTACCCCATTAAAATTTATATTAAATCAATTATTCTCATATTTTACCCTCTGATCATAATATCAATACTTTATTTTCTTATCTTTGTCACCGCACGGGCTCGAACTAGTAATCCTCTGATTACCAGCTGAACGCCTTTACCCACTAAGCAACCGGGCCACGGTTCGCCTGTCTGTGGGTTTGTTGATGTACATTCAGCGAATGCTTCGGTTGCAGTTCAGGAGAATGCACGATTTTTTGGTAAAAGCTGCGCTATTCTCGATTAAGGATTTAGATTACACCATAATAATGTGAAAGTTGCGGTAGAGCACTAAAATATGGTGCAACGTTGAACTGAAATTTTTAACAGTGTACCTGGAAACACTGCCTATTTGAATTTCTACACTATGAACAATAATAGGACATTTCAGCCAATACATATTTAATGTATTTTGAACATCAAAGAGACACAACATAAAATAAATAACACAAAAAATTTTAGATGCTACATAATGTGATAAAAATAAATACGACGATTACACTTTTAAAAATTATTAGGACCTTGCACCAGAATTTGGTACCCACTTAGCTGCAACCACCATTTGATGCTTAATTTCACCATATTACGGATACCATTTATTGGTGAAACATTGTACCAAAAATTATAACGTTGCATAACACTCAAAATTCAAGTTTTCTTAGTATTTTAGTACACTGTTAAAAATTATTACGACCTTACACCAAAATGGATTGCCCATTTAGCTGCAATCAACATTTGGTGCTTAGTTTCACTATTTTACGATGTGGCGTTGTACCATTTAGTGGTGAAAGGTTGCAAAGACCATTGTTTGTCGTTGTCTTTCTTGGAGGGGATTCCTCGGCTTGTTGATGTGGCGACAGCAAAAATTTCGTTGCAGTTAAAGAGGTTGAACCATTATCGGTGAATCCTCCGATTTTTTACGATAAAGAATTTTTGGTTCTACCTTTGGTTCTATTTTTGGTTCAGACTTACGTTTTGCACCAAGATGTGGTACATCGTTGAACTGAAATTGTTAACAGTGTACTAAAGTTCTATTATGTATAAGTTGACGTCAGTTCTCACCAAACTTTGAACAGAATCAAATTCCAGTTATTCTAACTTAAACCCAGATGGTGAATAATTAGACAATGAGACGGATCTCCATTATCATTCTTAGGAAAATAATATTTAAGTAGGACTGATGCCCACACACTCTCGTTCTTTTACGAAACATTCAAATTCCTACCTGTATTACTTTCTATTACCGTGTATGAAATATATTGTAATAAAAGGTGTTTGGAGATTTTACACTTCAAAGATAGTCCAATAGCAATAGGGGAAAAATTTGAAAACATTTTTATGAAGCCATTTTTTTGTACATTTGATGCTTATCATGGCTCCGTATACATAAGTTTCAATTTTGAAAAAGACATGTACTCATAAGTAAGTAAAATATATAAAAAGAGCATATTCTTGCCTACACAGGCTGCCTTCATAAACCACTTTCAATAAATATCAACAATTACAAATAAGACATACCGGGAATCGAATCCAGATCCTCGTGCACCGCAGCCCAATGCCTTATCCGTTAAACTAACAGGGCGACTTGAAGATGTCATAAAAAGAATAAATGTTAAACTGGTGTGTCAAAAGAATGGAAGTCAGATAACTGAGTTGTGATAACTCAGTTTCCATTTAAGCGATCGACATCAAATAATGTGGAAAGCCATCTTCTGAACAACTATTTTAAGTTTGTCAGGTCGCTTTATTAAGATGGCTTGAACAGGAGCTGAGATTAGCAATATTAAATCCCGCTGCTCATTTTTGAGAAAGTACAATTGCTTAAATTTGAGTACGTCATCGCTCATTTACGATACCATTGTGCTCAAATAAAAATGAGTAGGTTCAGGTACTCATATTCAATTGTCTTTTCTTTTACAGTGCAAGCATCCTATAAAAAGCCTCCAAAAATACACATGGCCTAAAAGTAGGCCAGATTGCACAAATGTAGATCAAAATTAAATTTTTAATAAATGTTGGCATGTAATATATCAAAATGCTTATCATGATTAACACATTTTCTGCCACAATAGAAAAAGGAATGGTGCCCATGTGGCCTTATTTTTTATTTGCTTTTAAAATTATTTAAATTTGCCAACATTTGTGGAAATTTTGAAAGCAAAATCAATGACTTTTGTGCGGGGGTTGTAGTATGTAACTCATAGAGCGTCAAGTTCAATATGGCGGTGGCGTTACGCGGAGTGTTGGCCTATTTCTTCACCGGGGTGCCATCTCGCGGTTTAGTAAGAAATCATTTCTACTTTAAAGGGTGGAAAGGGAGATGTGAGTGGTTTTTCTTGAGTACAATTGCATCGTAAATGAGCGACGACGTACTCAAAATTAAGCAACCGTACTTTCGCAAAAATGAGCAGTGTGATTTAATATTGCTAATATCTGCTTCTGTTCAAGCCATCTTAACAAAGCGACCTGACAAACTTAAAATGGTTGTTCAGAAGATGGTTTTCCACTTTATTTGATGTCAATTGCTTAAATGGCAACTGAGCTATTACAACTCAATTATCTTACTTTCCATTCTTTTGGCAAACCTTTTAAACAAGTCTTCTGTTTATAACTTTTTCACGTCGCCCTGGTGGTACAATGGATAAGGAACTGGACTGCGGTGCCTTAGTATCTGGGTTCGATTCCCGGTAAGTCTTGGTTGTAATTATTGATATTTAGTAAAAGTGATTTATAAAGGCAGCCTATGTAGGCTAGCATCTGTTTTCTTTTTATTCATTGTGCTTATTTTTAAGTACATATCATTTTTAAAATTGAAACTTATGTATTCGAAGCCATGATAAGCATCGAATGTAATCAAAGATGAATACATTTTACTTATTTCTAAGTACCTATTTTTAACAGTGTACAGTCAAAGCAAGTTTGAAGTCGGAGTATCAGAACTCTGTTTTGGGACTTACACTTATCAGCCAACACGTCCAGCTGATAGTCAGCAATGCTTAAATATAAAATATTAAATTTAACATATTTTTTCCAAGCAATCGGTGTTTTTGAATAATCATTTTATTAACTTTAATTCTTAACCAAAAGGTGTTAAAAACTGCTTTTCCCACTTTCATCATTGTAATTACAATATTTAGCTTGGTAACCTCTCCTTAGTTGATTGCAGTGAAAATCAGGAAGCAACGGAAATGACGCCCTTTTTCACGAATGTAGCGTTCCATTTTAATAGATCGTGTTTTCTGTGGTAGACTCGTGTTATTGATTTTCAGCACCCTCTTTCGGAATGCCCCCACCCCCACGTAAAGCAGTTACTAGAGCAATGACCGCATTCGCGTCTGTGACGTCACGCACAACATTTCGTCTAGCAGGAGCGGAGCTAGCAAAAACTCCAAACTGTAGAAGTCGGCCATTTGTGGTCCTTTTCGAATTTTAGTGATATAACGTACAGCGCCCTTTCGGAAGGTCGCAGCGTACTGCCGGTAGAACTTCCCTTTTCTTACTAGCAGGACGGCCTGTACTACAACCAGTTGGCGATGCGAATATTTTTATGAGAATTTGAAAATTCGGATTTTTGCTACTTAACAAATGTAAACTGAGCGTGTAAAACCCGCTTTGTGTGCGTCAGCATTGGTGTTTTCGACGATTTCTCTTTTTAATTCACAATCCTAAGTTCAAAATGAACACAAAACGTAAGTCCTGCCGGCAGATTGTAGTTATTGGTACCATGTTCAAAAATGCTTCTGGAAGGTCCTTCTGGCAGGACGTTGGCCTGTACGTTCTATCATTAACCCTTCCCTTACATCATTGAGCCCGACTCGCTTTAAAAAGTTGGTCCAAAAGTGAATTACACGACTAGTGGTCTTAGATAGACTGCCTGCTCTCATTGCATTTGTTCAAATGTCAAACCTAAATTTAGTCTAATATGTATGTAAAATACTTCTTACTATCCTTTCCTTCAATTAATTAAGTCGTTTTTAATATATATATATATATATATATATATATATATATATATATATATATATATATATATATATATAATTTAGGGTAAAAAAGCAATTATTAACGGCTCTATTATAAATATTTGAAAATGCAATAACTATAAGAATTATTTTCCATGTTAAGTTATATTTATGTAATTGATGTTATGGTAAATAACAGTTTGGCCCAAACAGTGATCCGCTGACCTGACCCTAATCATATAATCTATATGACATCAGGCCCTCTGCTTGTAGACATTTGGAATGTCCTAAAAGGATCATGATTCGCACAGTCACCAATCTTGTATTCGATTTCAAACCATTACTTTATTCTTATATCTTCTTCAAAGAAAACAACAGCATTCTTCAATTAACGGTCTTAATATATATTTTTGTCTAAACTGAGTTCTTTGTTCCTATAGCATAAAATAACACCAAGGGAAATTCTTTTCGATTGTATTCTTTCATTATTATCAAATCAATTTGTCTCTTAGTTAAACTAACTGTAACTAACTTACAACATAATAATTTATATAGGTAAATTGGTATTGCAATTACTCGATAAGTTCAAATAAGAATCGAACTTTAAGTTGGTGGGCTGCTAAAGGAAGAGGGGTCGGGGCGAAACATTCGAGATAAAATAGTTGAAGGGATGGGTGGGTGAAGGAGGCGTGTCCAATCGTCGTACTTGTTTGTACGATTCCGAGTGATTGAGAGACATGAAAACATTTGCAAGCGGAATCGTATAACTAAGTCCCTCAAATGCACATACCTCCTGCATCCATTTACCCTATCCTTTCAATTAATATAACGTATCTACTCATTTAATGCTAAAATGTTATTAAGGCGTCGACTGTAGAGTTATAAGAGGAACAAATGGTAAAAAGTTTGAGGAATAATGTTTTTGTATCGAATAAGTTATGTCATTAAAATTTCCAGAAAAAAAATCCTTCATTTAAAATATTACAAGTTTTTTTAAATATTGTGTTTGTCCTTGTTGTTAAATGTTGTTTATTAAGAGCGAGCCACATTTTCTTAGTAAAGAGGTACTTTTTACAGTAAAAACTAAATAAAATTGGTATTTGAAACTAAACAATACTTATACTTAAAAAATCGATGATTAAATTAAATATAGAATTTCACAAATGTATGTATATCATTATTGAAGATATATATTTGTTTATTTTATTATCCATTGACTAAAATATGTATGTTATTTCCTTCCTTCGGAAAGTTTTAATAATGTATGCAAATATTACTTTACCGTATTTTATTATTGTATAATAAATTTGCTTTTTACGTAACAATAATTTGTCCCAAATCCAGACAATCGACATGGATGACGACTCTCCGTCCAACCACCAGCGTGAATCGCGCTTCGTTGACAAGCTCAGCATATCTCAAAACGATGACGTTTCGTCAATGGAAACATTGCATTTATTAGAGAAAAGCACACTTAGTCAAACCAACAAAAATGTAGACTCCAGATTAGAGGTTTATGAGGAAAACACTGTAGACAACATGTCAAACTCGAATAGCGACTTCCAAAGTGTTCCTGATAACTTTCCAAAGGCACAGGTGACAAACCCCTCAGTGTTCAATCGTTCATTTATGAATCCGGAAGAACTTATTTCTGCGGATAAAAGTGCTCATCGATCTGGAACAGGACTCATTTTATCTGAAGATGAATGCGGTAATACTGTCAAAGACAGCGAGTCTTTCGAAACAATTTTAGACAATCAACAATTGAATTTGTCTGCAGGACAACTTGGTGATAAATCGCGCTTCAAAGCGGTTTGTGATTCAACCAACTTAAATGAAGCTACTTATGAACCTTTTAACAGTAGAATAGTGGATAACGCGTTGAATTTATGTGCCTCCAAATATATCAGTAATAATCAAGATGGTCTTAAAAATATTAATTCTAAACCGGATGACTTATCTATTCAGAATAATAATGTAGGTAATATGAAACACATTGAAATACAAATGAGTCCGGTGAAAACTAGAGTAGCAGCCACTTTAGGTGAAGACTCTGTCACACATGTAGATCAGTCAATGGAGATAGAAGTAGATGGAGGTGATAGTGATCCTAATGATCCAGAAGAACCAGTGGAAGATTCAGATGCTAATAATTTAAATGAAAACGTCGAAACAGATGGCCATCAAGCCACTGTTGAAGATGAACCCTGTGCCAGTACAGTACCAGATGATGAAACAGTGGGAAAAAAAGACGCCAGCACAGTACCAGAAAACAAAACAGTGGAGAAAAAAGACGCCGGTACAGTACCAGAAGATGGAATAGCAGAAGAAAAAGATGTCAGTATAGTACCAGATGATGAAACAGTAGAAGAAAAAGACACCAGTACAGTACCAGACGATGAAACAGTAGAAGAAAAAGAGGCCAGTGCAGTACCAAACGATGAAGCTTTAGAAGAAAAAGACACCAGTACAGTACCAGATGATGGAACAGTAAAAGAAAAAGACCCCAGTACAGTACCAGACGATGAAACAGTAGAAGAAAAAGACGCCATTACAGTACCAGATGATGAAACAGTGGAAGAAAAAGAAGCGAATATTGAAGAATCTCATGATAAGGATGATGTTAATGATGTAAAGGATGAAGCCAGTGAAAGTGCGTCAAAGGAAGAAAAGCAACAGCCGACACAGATTCAAAACGATGAAAAAGTTTCAGTTTCGGAACAAGCAGGAGGTAGCCTTGAAGATACGGAAGTAGATGAAGGTGTTGATGTTTGTGATGAAATAAATGACGAAGGGGATATTGTTGGTGAAATCAATGAAGAACAAACTGAGGCTGTACCTAATGTACCAGAGACTGAAAATGATGGAGCAGAGGATACTATCGAAGTTATTTCTGAAGACATTGTTGAAGAACCTACAACAAAGTCAGTAACAGATGGGTTATTAGAAGCTGTTTCAGTTGAAGAAACATCCAAAGATGAAGTAGAAATTGAGCTTCAAACCAACAATGCGGTAGAAGTTGACAACTCGGAGGAACAATTGGGCAATGAAGAGATTGATGTCGCTGATAAGGAAACAAATTATCTTTTAAATAAAGAGCTTCATGTAGAAGAAAATAAAGAAAAGTGTGAAGGAGAGATAAACGAAACTAATGAAGACATTGACTTAAAAATGGAAAAACAAGAAGATATAGAGGGAGAAAAGTCGATAAATATCGAAGAAACTGATGGCGAACCAAATGTAGCTGATGAAAATAGTCAACTTGAAAGTGAAACTGTCCAGATTTCAGAAGAATCCGTTGAACCTATAGATGAAAATATTCAACAGGATAATGAGAATGATCAAAGTGAAGAGCAAAATCAAGTTGAAGAAGTACAAGAGAAAGAAAAAATTCTTAAGACTGATGATGAAGGTAGTCCACATGAACAAGAAAATGACGAACCCAATGTTGAAACTTTCCAGCATGAAGAAAATGAGATTCAACAGGAAGGTAACGCCAGTGATGCAGCTCAAGAGGAAAAGAATGAAACCCAACTTGATAATAATGATGAACAAGATGCTGAAGATGGCGAAAACAATAATGAGAATCAACAGGATGACAAAAATTTCAACAGTGAAGAAGTTATCCAAAACGAAGATATTGAAAATGGATTAGATGAAGATAGTAAGAAGCAACTGGAAGATAATGGTGAAATTGATGAAGAGGAAAAGCAAGAAAGTAACGGGGACGTTACTAAAGAAATTGAAAACGCCCAAGAAAAAGATGATAAAGAAGATATCGATCAAGAAAAAGAGGATAAAACAAAAGATGATAGTCAACTTGAAGGGGAGATTCAACAAGAAAATGAAGTGGAACATGATAGTAAAATCGAACAAGAAGATGAGGAGGTACATAATGAAGAGAATAATTTTGAAAATGGCAATAAGGAGAGTCCACAGGAAGATAAAGACCAAATTGATGAAGAAGCAATTGCAGAAGTTGATCAACATAACGAAATTGATAATGTAGCAGAAATAAAGCAAGAAGATGATAAAATCCAAAATGAAGATAATGAAGTTATACAAGAGGAGGAAAGCCAAAATGCTGATAATGAAGCTCAACAAGAAGATAATATAGCCCAGGATGAAAATACAGAGGCTCCGCATGAAGGTGATGATAATGAATTGCAACAAGATGAAGTCAAACATGAAGATGAGCTTCAAATTCGTGAAGAAGTACAACATGAAGATGATGAAGGACAGAATAATGATGATGAGGTACAAGTTGAAAGCGAAGAAATTAAAGACGAAGAGGTAAAAAATATTAATGAAGCTGAAGAACTGCAGAATGGAAATGAATGTGAAGGGGTCCAAGATGGGAATAAATGTGAAGAGGTCCAAGATGGGAATAAAGGTGAGGAGGTCCAGAATGAAAATGAATTAATCGAACAAAATGATGAAACTCATGTAATCGAACAAAAATTTGAGGAGGCTCAAGATAAGAATGAAGTAATCGAACAAACAGATGAGGAGGTTCAAGATGAGAATGGAAAAATCGAAGAAAAAGATGAGGAGGTTTCTGATGAGAATGCTAAAATCGAAGAAAAAGATGAAGAGATTCAAGATGAGAATGAAGTAATCGAAGAAAAAGATGAGGAAGTTCATGATGAGAATGAAGTAATCGAAGAAAAAGACGAAGAGGTTCAAGATCAGAATGAAGTAATCGAACAAACAGATGAGGAGGCTCAACAAGAGACTGGAGTAATCAAAAATAAAGATGAAGAGGTTAAAGATGCGGAAGAAGAAACAAAACGAGAAGATTTGGAAGTTCAAGATGCTGCTGAAGAAATCAAACAGGAGGAACAGGAAGAAGAGAGTAAAACTGAACTAATGGAACAAGAAATCGCTGCTGAAATTTCAGATTCTGTAACTCAAAATCCTGATTTAAAAAAAGATGAAACACCAGCCGAACTTAATAAAAATGACGATAATCCAGATGAAGTTGATAAAATACTTTCTGAACATGAAGATGAGGTAAATAGTTCTCTTACAGTAGAAAAAGAAGACAATAATGAAGGGAATGTCAACTCAACCCCCACCGCTGAAGACCAAGCTAATACCCAATTAGAAAACTTGGTCGAAAGTACTTCTGAATACATTGAAGAAGTAGTGGAAGCGCAAGTGTCAACTTCTAAAGTATGTGAACTGTCAGCCTTTTCTTTGAAAACACATGAACAAATTCCGGATATAAACCAATCGGATGAACTAGAAACCAATATTTCCAGCACCCCAAAAATCATTTCACCTCGTAAAGGCATCAAAGTAGAAGAAGACGAGATCGAGACTGCAATCAGTAGCGTGCAATTTTACGACGAAACGACTTCTGGAACCGAAGACATACTCTCAGAAAAAGAGACGGGTCGAACTTTGAGCACAATTAAAGACAGCGATTCGGAAGCTGTAGTGGAACACGTTAGCACTAAGCTTTCTGAAAATGAGCTGGAAGAACTGAACCAAGAGCCTTGCGCACAAGGTTCTCCAGACAAACCTTTGGGCTCACCTGCTCAGCAAATGGCGTCTGAAGACAAACCGGTGTCTGAAGAGGCTAGGGCTGTGTCTGTGAGCCCGAAGAAACGAAAAAAGAAAAGAAAGACAACGAGGTCTCGCAGTACATCTCAAAAAGGTGGGCTGGTAGCGCCATCTTGCGGCAGATCCCAGCTTTGTTGCTATTCAACATTTCATCATTGGTCTCTGCTTTTGTAGTCTAGTTTTGTTTGATGCAAGTAGAATATTATTTTGTGCTCCTATTTATAGAATGGTTATTTTATAGCTCAAATTAGTTTTGGTATGTGATTATCTCTCGTTTCGAATAACACGTTGACTGTCGTATAAATAATATATGATATACATTAATTTATTCCTGGGGCCCCGTGAATCATTCGACTGTGCAAATTTTTTTTTCAGGAATTCATTTGCGCTTGATAGGAAAATATGAAATTCATTGGATAATGAGTGATATCTGAAGAAAACAATGCATGATATTACAATACAGTTTAGTCATAAAAATTATTTTAGCGAAAAATGCATAAAAACTATCTATACATATATTGCGCAGTAAATTATTTCTAATTTTAGAAAACCTAATAATAGAGAATATGGGCTTGGTGGAAAAAATCGCTAAGTTATTCACAGATGTGTTGAGATTTTAGGGACATTAGTTTTATGGATTTGTAATTGAAGATATTCATAACCTATTTTAAGAGCATTTAGTTTCTGTAGCACACTTATTTCTGACTTGATGAGTTTTTTTTACTTTAGCACTTCTCCGGGACATTAACAACAATAAGTTGGACTTGGCGAATTTTTCCACATGCTGCCCACATGATATATAGCCTCAGGAATAAAGCATTTTAAGAATGCGGCAATTAACGTGTTAAATTAAGTTAAATCGAAGCTGACTAAACTGTCTTGTTTAGTTTATATAAAAAATGCTAAAAAATGACGATAACGAATTAAAATAACCAAACATAAATTAAAATAATTTGTATATTTCAGAACTAAGTAAAAATGTCACTTTCTTTCAGTTTATAATTTCTTAAAATTTCAGATTTTGTAACTGTTTTACTAAAGCAATATACATGATTAAAATAACTACATTAAATGATAAAAAGAGTTACAAATATAGGACTAAATAAATGTCAAATAAATTATATCTCAGCTGTTTTTATGAATAATATTATTTTTAATTATAAATTTAAATATGCAGTTATATATTAGGTTTGTTTAAATTTGATAATTGCCATTGATTGTTATAAAAATTATTTTCTAACGTTAATTTGCAATGAAACTGTCTTTTGGCAGAATTTTATATTATACAAAAATTAACAAAAAAATATTTGTAATAAAGCCCAACGCTTTTCGCATAAAATATATATTTAAAAATGTATACTTTTATTTATAAAAATCGTCATATTGTTTTTGTTTACTGTATAAACCACAACATACTTCAATATTTGTTGCAAGCTGTTAATAAAAGAATCACATCGTTACATATCTAGTTTAAAATTATCTTATTAAAGTGCAATGCCGTCAGAAAACAAGTGCAAAATTAACTCATTTCAGAATTCCGCACTCTAAATAATGAAAACTATAGTGAGATTAACTCATAACTAAACGCTAACTCATAACATAACGCATTCTGAAGGCAACAGCAAAATTCATTCATAAACGAACGCACTCTGAATTTCTAAGGCAATAATAACTTTAAATATTTAACACTGACTTTTTTTTAATATAAATATGCACGGCTTTCTTCATTCCAATTTTTACTCATTTTTCTTATCGTTGATTATCTGTAGATGAATTGCTAAAATTTTCATTTAATTTATCTTATTATGCATGTATATGCGTAGATTTTAGTTTAATACATACACATTTCTATATTACAGAATAAAGGTAAGTTTTTTTCATGTAACACTTTTTTATTTAGTGCATAAATATTTATTATTAAAAGTACAAAATTGCACATTTGAATATTTTATTGCAATTCTCTTATTTTTCTTAAAAATACAAAAAATACCCAAAGATAACATTCCAAACAGTAACATGATATGCTGTATTAAAGTATTTTCAATATGCATTTTTTGTGCTTAAACGATTACTCAAAGTAACGTATTTTTTATTAAAGCAATTCGATTATAATATCTTAAAATAAATAAGGTAAATGAGGCACAAATGTTCACTTTCAGTTTTATGGAGCTAAAATAGTAATACTTGTTAAACTGATAGAATGGTGAACACTTTTAAAACTTTTGTGGTTACTCTCAAATGTTCTTAAAGAATATTTTCACAAAAACACATTTAGTATGTACTCAATCCAGTGGATCATTAGACCCTGACAACGGGGCACTATATATACCAATCTTTGTTGTAGTATTTATACAAACAATATTATTTAGAGCTTCTAATTTAACTTAGCATTTTATTATACCAATAGATCTTTAAATACAACAACTTTATATTTATATTCAAAAACTTAACTTACATATCGTAGGCTTAATTCACAAATCATGTAAACCCTATAGCTGAGATTCAGCAGCCATAGAAAAAGCTGCTTGGCGACGAAATTCAAGAGATTCACTTCTAAATGTGAAATTGTTAAAAATAAGAAGTAATTGGAATACCTGAACTTACAGATTGTAGGTGACGGATTGGCTTAAGAGTCACATGGTTTCCGAGCTCCTAAGATTGGATAAAGAAATTTACACAGCAAACGATTTTGCAGTTTAGTGCGGTTATTCAATAAACCCCTGAAATCCAATGAATTCCCAATAACACGTTATTCACATGAACTCCGTTCGTTAACTAATTAACGGCCCATGAGCAAACAAATAGCAATAAGAACACGTTTCCTTACAATGTGTTTAACGGTTGCCATGGATACAGACTTCGTCCACCTTTGAAAATGAAGCAACCATTGCGATCAGAGAAAAATAAGATGCATGCAACCCTACGTATCAGACCATTTGGCTATTTCTAAAACAAATGCCAAGCTGCTACAGCTGCTAGGTTTTTACTATGATAGTTACGAGGTTGGTGAATTAAGTCGACGATCTATATAAAACCTAACTAGAAAAATAATAGTAAATTTCAAATTGAAATATGGTATTCAAATTTGAATTTTTTTAAAAAAAAGACGAGTTTTAGAACACAGTTTTGCCTATTGCTTGGCCCCATCTCTAGGTGATCCACTCTACTCCGTATTGAAGCACAAAAAATCAATTATACTATGAATATTATTGAGATCATATCTAAAAAATATATAACCGATTTCAAGCAAATTAACGGTTAAGTAACAATTTGGTTAATACATTTGGTTCTACGATATATTTTTTAAATAGGTTTATAAAAGAAACGTTTGTAAAATGGCTGCTGACAATGTCCCTTAATAGCTTCCTACTACAAACTTACTAATGTGATATAAAGACTGTTAAATAAAGCTTTGGGAATGTATCAATTAAGTAAAAGAGAATAGTCCACTTTGCTTCATCTCCCCTTCTAACTTTTATGTCTCTCTTACTTAAACTATTTTCCTGTAAAGTGGAAAGATATTGCAAGCAATGAAGACATATTAATAAGAATTTTATCATTAATAATGTAAAAAAATAAGTATTAAGTAATTATTAAAAGAATATTTTTCTTTTTTTCAACAGGAAGCCTTTCCACTAATGCAAAAAAGACACAGGTAAGAAAATTTTTGATATATCTATGATTATATTTTTAACCATAATGTTAATATTATATCTTATTATCAATAGACACCTTTCTACGCATACAGAAAAAAGGTAATTAATCATAAAATATTAAGTAATATATACTTAAAAATGAAACCTGTTATGCTAAACTCCGTTAAATCCTCTTTGACAAATTTTAGAGGAGAGCAAAACTAATCTGAGAACTTAAATTAGCATGACAGGCCAACTTTGAAAACATTTTTCAGATAGATATAACTTGTTAGAACGATTTCGTTTTAGTCAGAGGTTTCCTCTATCACGCATTGAAAGAGGAAGCCTCGATTGTAAAGAAAACTTCACAGTGAAGGTTGCTTGAACATGCAATTTCTATTAAATTTTTTTTTCTAAATTTACAGTTTCAAACATTTTTAGTAAAATTTTATATATTTACATTCTGTATCGATTTCCCAAAAGTCCTAAACAGGAGGTATTTATTTCGTCGGAAACACTCATCACTAAAGAAAACCGAATCCAGGTGAACTTTGATATGTACCGAAGTCGTTTATATAAATTTCCGAATAACTTTTATATAGATGGCTGAAAATACAATCATTGTATGTATATTTTTGGCAAAGTGAGATATTGGTATCAATGTAAAAGTGAAGTCTACCTCTTTCCTTCCACAAAAGCATTGTATGTCCATTCCAAATAATAATTTTGTGGAGCAAGTTTAAAGTTAAGCCCAAGTATAAAAAAGGTACACTATAAATAAAAAGGTACTTAAAAATAAGTACCTGAACATACTCGTTTTTCTTTGAGTACAATTGCATCGTAAATGAATTCTTAGAAAAGGTGTATGAACGGCCCGCAGGGACCGCAATGCGGGGGAGGGGCAGTGGCGGTTAGGCATTAGGGGCAGTTCCCCATACGAGATTTTCTAACTTACATAATCTAAAATGGATATTTTTCGTTTTAAAAAAAATCAAATAATTCAACACCAAATTTCTATTATAACAATCATTCGAAGAACTTTTGAATATACAGCCTCCTAATTTAAAGCCACGGACAGATTATACACTGTAAAAAGAAAAGGTACTTAAAAATGAGTTCGTGAACCTACTCGGTTTTTTTTTTAGTACAATTGCATCGTAAATGAACGATGACGTACTCAACTTTAAGTAATCGTACTTTCTCAAAAATGAGCAGTGGGATTTAATATTGCTAATCTCAGCTTCTGATCAAGCCACCTTAACAAAGCGACCTGACAAACTTAAAAAAGTTGTTCAGAAACCGTTTTTCTACATTATTTGGTGTCGATTGCTTAAATGGAAACTGAGTTATTACAACTCAATTATCTTACTTCTCATTATCTTGGCACACCTTTCTAATATTTCTTCTGTTTATAACTTCTTCAAGTCACTCTGGTAGTTAAAGGATAAGGCAGTAGACTGCGGTGCCTGAGGACTTGGGTTCAATTCCCGGTAATTTGAGTCAGTGGCGGCTCGTCCACTACAGCAAGTACAGCCGGGCTGCACCTAAATTCGGTATTTTAAAACTAAAACAAGATATTTTACTAATTTCCTTAAATGAAGATTAGAACTGAAAATGAAATTTCTACGGTAGTAAATAAAATTTCCGATAAATAGCAAGCCAGTCACCGTAATTCAGGAGGGGAAAAAACTCCATTTAAACAAAACTGCAGCCAAAAAGCGAAATTCGAAATCGGCTGCATCGTTGCCATGGCAACCTTTACGTAGTATGGATATTCCTACCCATGCTAATGCACTGCATTTGTGAGAAGGTACAGCCGAAATGAATTTTCTTGTTTTAGCTGCACTTGAGATTCGATAACTTATGAGAATATCTCCAAAAGGAAACGGTTTTCGTGATAAAATTTACTGTCTGCTGTTGTGGTCCTGCTGTTGTTTTGTTATTTAAGTTAATATTAAAATTGACCGATTCGCATGTTTAAAAAAAAAGAAGAATTGCTTCAATTTAAAAAAAAATAAGTAAGTGTTTTTTATTTTTTTCGCATGTTATCATTTGGTAAAAATTGAAAGGAAACTTTGATTTGAGTAGTAAATAATAAAGAATTTCCGTTCATGTATGGGTTGAGGGGAGGGTGGGGAAGGAATTCACATGATTTCGGCTGCACTAACATTTTTGACCACGGGCCGCCACTGATTTGAGTACATTTTTGAGTATATGTTCAAAAATGGAACTTATGTATTCGGAGCCATGATAAGCATCGAATGTATTCAAAAATGAGCACATTTTAGTTATTTTTGTGTACCTGTTTTTAACAGCGTACAAGTTCGAAATCTTCTTTATGTATTTTCCGAAAGTTGACGAAAATGGACATACAATGATTCAGCTTTCAGCCGTTGATATACAAAAAAAAAATCATATGCTACAAATTTTTCACCACTGTCTCTCCTTCTGCTTTAAAACTAAATTCAAAATGTAAAAGAAATACTAATATAAAAGAATAGCACATTAACGATGAAACGTACATGCCAATGTCCTGCCAGAAGGAACTTCGAGAAGCACTTTTGTACAAGGGCTCCCACCAATCATTGCATCCTGATCACAGAATATCCATTTTTTATTCATTTGAGCTTAGAATCGTGAATTAAAAAGATAAGTCAAAACACCAATGCTGAAGCACACAAAATAGGTTTTACAAGCTCGGTTTACTTTTGTAGATAGCCAACTTTCGAACTATTAAATTTTCGTAAAAATATTTACTGTTGGAATTTTCAAACTGTTATTTTTGTGCCAACTCAGAATTTTCTAAATTTTTGGGTGATAGTACCTGAAGGAAGAAAAAACTGTACGATCGAAAAGGTGAGTCCTACCGTTAGTACGCTGCATCCTTCCAGAAGGACGTTGCACGTTTTATCATTTAAAGTGAAAAATTACGGGCAAATCAGTGGTTTGGTATAAAATAAAATGCAGACGGACAAAACCGTCAAGTAGTTAAAAAATTCAATTGAATTCTACAAAGCTCAAGAATTTGTTTGTTTAGGTTTTCATTTTAGAGTAAAGTAAGGAAATGAAAGTCGAATATTTAAAACATTGGATCGCAAAAATTAGTGTTTAAAATGTTCAGGAATTCTTACTGATGCTAAATCCAGCCTTTGCGCTCTATTATAGTTTAAATTTTTTTATTTAATTAATTCTTTCACCTTATTTGTATGTTAAAAACCTTCTTTTATTCTTAGGATGCGAAGGGAGCTAAAAGTGGTCAACCTGACAAGGCTGTTTCAAGAACTGGATCTTCATCTACTACTAGATCTTCCTCTGCTGTAGAGAAAAGTTCGTAGTCTTCCATTGTAAAGATTCTTTAAATTCCTCATTACCATTTCATAACTGAGAAGTGACATTTCCTAAACAACAAGGGGACATTTCCAATTGGAACATTAAGGAAATGTTCCCTTTGGAAAGGGAACATTGCGTGTTTTTATGCATTGTCTGGACGGGTCTTGGGGCTCCTTGACAACATTGTGTCTAAATAAATAAAATAAAACGGAATGAAATGAAATAAAATAAAAAATAAAAGTAAGCTCTGCAACTTTGCGAGCCCACAGATATGAGAAGAGTTCAGAAGTAAAGTGTACCGTGTACCAAGTCCAATATTTGTCACATGTAAACTATTATTCTCATAATACAGATACAGTAAAAACGTGTAATTTTTAAGTGTAATATGTACCAAGTCTATAGTTTAATATTTGATCACTAGATGCCAGTCATATGACAGTAGTTCTGTTTCCTTTCCTTGTTAACCCTTGGGATTCGAGGTGACTTTCAGTCACCAAAATAACGACCTGTTCTTTTGTTCCCTGTTCCTGAAATTGAAAAAGAACTGCGTGTTCTTGAACATAATTTTTGTTAAATTGTTCTTTATCTAACTCCATTTAAATGTATGATATCACTTGGGTATCAACATATTTTATTACCCCATTGCACTCGAGTGTCACCTTTAAGTCACCAAAATAACGACATGTTATTTTTCCTCTGTTCTTCAAAACGAAAGAGAACAACAAATTCTTGAGTTTAAAAAGTTATTTTATTTTAAACTTTAATAGAGGTTATTCTTATCATCTAGAAGCATCAAATATGGTGGTTATCTAAAACTTTCTTCAGATTTAAATTCATCACAACCCTTGTTTTTTTTCTTTAAAAAAAAACTTAAACAAATGTCATAAACAACTAAATATATGTTTAATATACTAAGATTAATATTCAGCTTTTTACTTTTATAATTATCCACCCTAAACGTAAAAAAAACACGCTTAAGAATGTTTCTTTCAAATAAACAGAAACGGGAAATAACTGTTCCATAAATGGAACGTAAATACCTTTTTCTGGAATCATGTTCATGCCTTTCCACAGCATTTTAATGAGTAACCCTCTAACTAAAAATATAAATGCTGACAACTTTTTTAGTGTTAGTATCTTTTGCTTTCAGAAATCCCACCAATCAAAGCTCCTGTGGGAAATGCTCCGCCTCCAAAAGTCAAGAATGCTAGGTCCAAAATCGGATCATTGGAAAATGTCACTCACAAGCCAAAAGGAGGAGAGAAAAAGGTATTTCTTATATGTTAGAGGACTTACAATTTACTTGGGTAAGGTGGTGGAAAATGTATCATGGAATAAAATGGTTTTTTGTATTAAATATTAAATTACACATTGTTAAACTTATGTTTTGATCTCGTTTTTCGTTTTTTAATATTTTGTTTAGTGGAGTATATTTTAGCAAATCATTAAATTTCTGGGTGATTTATTTAATTCGAACAGTCGATTTGTTTCAGTATACAAAAAAACTTGTGATAGCCCATGCACGAAAGCTTCTATATTAAAACTAGAAAAGTTGAATAATTTACCAATATTTCTAGGTTTACTAAAAAAAGGTCCAATATAAAAAATTATAATTTATTTCGATTTTTTTTCATTGTTTTGCAAAGTGAGAAAAATTGGATTTTCAAAATATTAATGCTACAGAATAAGAAATTCGTTAAAATTTACCGATATTCGGCAAAAGTGCAATTATTATACAAAAATATGAATTTCAAAGATTTTAAATGAAGAGAGTTAACTGCAATATATGTAACACTATGTATATGCTAATATAATGAAGTTAATCGAAAAATAAATCGACGCCATTTTCTTGTTTTATTAAAAGTTAAACAGAATGTTTTAAATAAAATAAAAAATCGTCCGCGAAATAAAAATATATCAAAGATTCACGAATCAAAATAAATGAAAATTATACTGGCAGAGTTCATTTTTCGAAGATATAAATAATGAAAAAATCGATTTTTCAAAAGAGTAGATTATTGAAAAAGATTTAGAAAGCAGTAACCAAAAAGAGTTCTGTAATAATCAAGTATACTATGTTTTTAAGAGTTTATAAATCGAGATAGGTTCTTTAGAATTTTTTTTTTTTTTTTTTTTTTTAAACTCATGATCGTATATTTTTATTTAATTCTGTTTCCAATAAATAAGTGAACGTTTTTATAAAACAATAAGCTAAAAGATATTTTGGGCAATTAAAAGTTTCACATTGACCGGATGCAGTTTGAATTTTTCAGTTGCATGCAACTAACTAGTTTAGTTATATGTCCGATATTGCCAGTGGGCAGCTAGCCTAAAACTAAAATTTATTTACTATTTTTTACTAAATTTTAAGTACTATTGTTTATTAATCAAGTTTGAAAAAATACTATAAATGACTTATCTTATATTTCTTAGCTATTATTCTCAAAAAATATTAAATAAGTTATTAAAACTCATTAAATAAAATTATTAATTATCAATTAATAAAATTATTAAATAAAAACAATTAAATATTCACCTATATATAACTTAAAATTCGAGTAATTAAATAAAAACTATTATATGTTCACCAATGTAAAATATAATTTAAAATTCCAGTAATTAAATAAAAGTAATTAAAAGGGAAGAAAGACACAATACGGTCTTCATTTATCTTCCATTTTATTAAAATAATACACCATATTTATAGGAAGTAATATATTTTTTTAAAACTTTAAATAGCTTTACTTACATTTTCTAGTAAATATAAATATGAAATTATTAAAGTTATAAAAGAAAAGATAATAAACGAAAATTTTTAAATGGGGCTTATTAAATAAAAATTATTATACAGCATTATTAAATAAAAAGTATTAAATATTAATAAAAAAATATGAAATAAAAAGTATTAAATATTAAATAAAAATATTAAATCAAAAATATTAAATAAAAATATTATTTAAAAATATGAAATAAAAAGTATTAAATATTAAATAAAAATATTAAATCAAAAATATTAAATCAAAAATATTAAATCAAAAATATTAAATCAAAAATATTAAATCAAAAATATTAAATCAAAATATTAATTAAAAATATGAAATAAAAAATTATTAAATAAAAAATATCAAATAAAAAATTATTAAATAAAAAATATCAAATAAAAAACATTAAATAAAAAATATTAAATCAATATATTAAATAAAATTTGAAAAAATATATATTATTTAAAAATTAATAGAATTATGGAATAAAATTATTAAATATGCACGTATGCAGAAATATGGATACTTCTATGAAATAAAAAGTTACACTTTCGATGCTATAAAACAGTTATGGAATTCAAAACAGAACAAATCTAGATATTTTTGATTACAGTGATCATAAACCCATTCTATATCATTTAATATACTTCTCCTGTAAAATGCGCTTTACTATTTTGTATTTCAAATAGAAAAAGCCAAATGGCATTATTTCATTGAAATAAAGAACATGTTATACATACTTAATTTTATCGTTTTGTTATTTTTCTGATAAATATATAATAAAGTTACATTGGTTTTGCCCTATAAGCTGTTTGGACATCTATAGACTTCCATGCATTTCCAGCTTTTCCTGCAATGCGCATAAACTAAAAATTCTTAAAAATGTTCGAGGGTGACATATTTTTTTCCAAATCTAAAGCATCGGGATCGTTTTTTTTAAACTTATATTTTACTGTTAAAAGTTTAAAAATAAAAAAATATATGTAAATTACATGAATTGTAAATAATAAAATAATCTTTTTAAATGTTTAATAAGTAAGAAATTAATATTAAATATTTAAATTGTTTCAGCTTATTCGTAAAATTTTATTTTATTTTCATATATTACCATACAAATAACAAAAAAAAACAACTTTAACTAAAATTACAGAATACAATTACTAGAAACAACTACAATATTAGGACAATATTTTAGTTCAAATTGTCCGGTTAATTGAGAATTCCAGATAGTTAAATTCCGGATAACCGGATATTTGTTACAAAAGGTGTCCAAATGAGACATCCAATCTCCAACAAAAATTAATTTTATGCAAATATCTTAATTAGAACAGAAATTATGGAAGAACATACATTAAAAAAATGTATAACAGTCGAATTGATAACCAGTTAATGCGCTTTTCGAAATTGGTTGGCACGCTTAAAAAGCAAATAATTCTGCAAAGAAAACAACTTATACAAACTAGACATTTTTCTACCCACTCAGATGGTTAAAAATTTGAATTAAATGGAAACAATATAAGTTATATAAAACAAACAAAGGGTTAAAATATGTTGACAAATAGTTTTTTAAGCACAATATTACACAAAATCGCGAAATATTGTCAAATAATTTTAGTGTCAAACCCTATACATTCATAAAACTGCCTGAGCTGAAGACATTTATAAAATGCTATCTTATGAGTAAAAGGGAATAAAAATCTTTTCATTCGTTCTGTGAAATGCAATTCCCCAATGGAAAAGAAAATGCATACAAAATGCAAAGCAAATGGATTTCTTTGCAGTACGATCAGTATGTGTTACATTATTCTTGCAGTCTAAATCGAAGTTTTACTGTCCACGCAATGTCAATGTCCGCATCGTTTACAATTCTAATCTTCTACGTAGTATCGATTAACAAGGTACAATAGAGTTTCTGCATGCTAGTATGATATGAACAGTTTTCTCTTTTTAACTCAAACATATGCTTGGTTAGTTTGTATTACCGAACATAAGTTTGTTGATAGCAACTAAGGGATTGCTATCATTTAAGGGGGATAATACATGTATGTATTTTTCCGGTGAATCTGATCATGTAAAAAAACTATCAAAGAACATCATATATATTATTTCTGTAGTAAATATCCCTTAGACGCAACGTATTTTAACACATTAGGTTTCAAAAGAAAGAGAATTTCATAGACCAGTGACGAAACGTATTTTCATATAAATATCAACGTGTTTTTTAATGCCTCTAAAATAATTCATTTTAACATGTTTTTTAAACAAGCCGTTGATAATGCTGCCATCTATGGGCTTTTTTTTCTCTCTAAAGAATGGGGGTGTTCATCCGATAATTATCGCACGGACATGCTACTAGTTCTGGAAATGGAGTAAATTAAAACGTTTCTCGATAAATATTCGCTACTCGTGTAAGCGCTTGACGAGTTTCTTCCAATATTTTCCTAGTTATTTAATAGTAAATAGCTTTTATTTGTATACCGATCTTAAGGGCTAGAATACACAAAATATCATGAAGGTCTGCAGTACTTACAGACAGTTGTCCATTGTTAGCAAAGCAAAATTGAGGAATGAGTCAAATCTAGTTGTGTAAAGAAAATTCTTGTAAACGTGACCTTAATTTTGTTTTACATTTTTTTAAATGATATAATTTTATTAATGTTAATTGTATTAATGTTGTGTTAATTTTGTTGATGTTAATTGTATTAATGTTGTGTTAATTTTGTAGATGTTAATTGTATTAATGTTGTGTTAATTATGTAGATGTTAATTGTATTAATGTTGTGTTAATTTTGTAGATGTTAATTGTATTAATGTTGTGTTAATTTTGTAGATGTTAATTGTATTAATGTTGTGTTAATTTTGTAGATGTTAATTGTATTAATGTTGTGTTAATTTTGTAATGTTAATTGTATTAATGTTGTGTTAATTTTGTAGATGTTAATTGTATTAATGTTGTGTTAATTTTCGTACGTATTCTTTTCCAGGTTGAACATGTGAAATTAGAATGGAATGCGAAGTCTAAAGTTGGTTCGTTGGACTATGCAACCCATAAACCAGGCGGTGGTGATAAGAAAATCATCACTCAAAAGGTGGATTTCAAAAATGTTCAGTCGAAAGTTGGATCAAAAGATAACTTGAAGCACAAACCAGGAGGTGGAGCAATTAAGGTGAGTTACTGTTATATCTGACATTCTTAAAAAATTATCAAATATTTTAAAAACTGAAGCAGTAAACTATATTTTGGAATCTAATTTTTGATTGATTGTTTAAAAGTCGCACTAACGAAAAGGCTACACTGTTAATACTCAAATAGGTACTCAAAAATAAGTAAAATGTACTCATTTTTGAGTACATTCGATGTTTATATTATCACCGAATACATAAGTTTCATTTTTTAAAAAGACATATACTCAAAAATGAGTACAATTAGTAAAAATGAATAAAAAGAACAGTTGCTTGCCTATATATGTTGTCTTCATGAATCACTTTCAATAAATATCAACAATTACAACCAAGACTTACCAGGAATCGAACCCATATCCATCGGCAGGTAGTCCAGTCCTTATCCGTTGTACTACAGGGCGACGTGAAGAAGTTATAAACAGAAGAAATGTTAAAAAGGTGCGCCAAAAGAATGGGAAGTAAGATAATTGAGTTGACTCAGTTTCCACTTAAGCAATCTACATCAAATATTGTAGAAAACCATCCTATGAACAACTATTTTAAGTTTGTCATGTCGCTTTGTTAAGATGGCTGGAACAGAAGCTGAGATTAGCAATATTAAATCACACTGCTCATTTTGGAGAAGGTACGATTAATTAAATTTGAGTTCGTCATCGCTCATTTACCATACAATTGTACTCAAAGAAAAACGAGTATATTCAGGTACTCATTTTAAGTACCTTTATTTACAGTGTAGTACTGATGGTTAGAGATCTATCCGGAAGGAAAGACCCGAAAATACTGCCTCGTAATTTTTTGCAACGATCTGACGAGGAGGAAAACATCTAACTCCTGACTTTCCAAACTTTCACCCTGAGACAAAAGTGAATAGATTTGGACTACGATAGTTTTAACGAACATCAATACCTTCTACATGACCATACATTTGAGTATTGAATTTGCAACTCTCCGATAAAAGCTCGCCGCCTAGCTCACTGGGAAATCTCTGACCTACTGTCTATATGTAGCTGTCTTAGCTATTTATTGTGTACCTGTCTTCTTTACAAAAATTACACAAGGTTTTTTTTCAAACCGAAATAATTTTGTTTGTGCTAAGAATATTAAAGTGAAACTAAAAACTTCTTTAGCGAAGCTAGTGAACCTGAGTGACCTCGACATGGAAATCAAACATGAAACGGAAGAATGTGTAGCGCATGCGTATAAGTCAACTACAAGTTTAAGTCAGTGTCGATGGCGTCAGCTGTTGTGTGTTTTGGTTTAATATAAATTAAGTGTTTAAATAATTAAAAGTCAAATAATTTTTATTTATTTTTCATTTAAGTGTTTAAATAATTAAAGTCAAATAATTTTGATTTATTTTTCATTTAAGTGTTTAAAAGTCAAATAATTGTTATTTTTTTGGAATTTTAATTATTTGTCGTTACCGGGGACCGAACCACCGACGTCTTTTGATACACCATATTAACTTCTTATTGTTGGCTTACCAATTCTTAAGAAATTTAACAATTATTAATATTTGCAGGATATTTTTAAATGATTATTTATTTAAATTCGCATGGTTAATGAAGACGAAAGAAAATTCACTTCAACCGTGTGGCACACGGTTTAAGCTTTTAATTCTTTAAAATCAAGAACTCATCATATTCAATTGCAATTATTATCAAGAGCAATTATTATCAAGAGATACGAAAGTCAGAGTTTATGGCAAAAAAAATTTGCCTAAACAAAGTAGCAATAACATAAGAATTATCTCAATTTCTCATTTACTATGAAGTTGCAAATTGTTTTTATCGTCAATGGCGATGAAAGCAAGGTTGAGTGACCCCTTTCTTTTCTATGATCGACTAGCCATTTGAAACTTTTTGCATATATGATTCCCAGTCCAGTGCTCACATAATAAACATACTTTGAACAACATTTCAAATGGGAATCATACATACCATTCCTATACGATATTCAATGTTTTACAATCAAGAATTACTACTATATGCTGTTTTTTTTCTATAAATATATCAAATATGAGCTTCAAAGTCGATATCCTTTTATATTGAAACTTTTGTGTTTCAATAGTAACGGCAGTGTCGAAAGAAAGAAAATCACCGACCTTGAAAGAAACCAACACTTTAAGAAAACAAAACGAACTATAATTATTTGAATATTAAAGATTAATTCAAAAACACTAATTTCTTATGTCTTTTCTTTCAAAGGTTGCCACAGAGAAACTCGATTTCAAGGCAAAAGCTGCTTCCAAGGTAGGCTCTTTGGAGAATGCCAAGCACAAGCCTGGAGGAGGAAATGTCGCCATCAGGAGCGATAAATTGAATTTCAAGGAAAAAGCAACTTCCAAAATTTTATCTAGGTCTGGTTCCGAGAAGGGCAGCAGTCATGGAGGATCAGAAACTGGGGTAAGTTCACAATTCAGTCCGTCTCACTCTCACCCCACCCAGGGCCTGATTACCGAATAGGCCCAGGAAGCCCAGGCTTACACTTTATATTTTTGAGGGGCCCCAAAATCACACATTTTTATAAATGTTTAACAATTCTAACATAGTTTGCCACTAAATTTACCTTAAAAAGTGGCATTACTCACTTTAACAAAAAAAAGTTATCACTTGTGTTAAATTTGTTCAAATATTGGAAAAATAATCAAAAACATACTAAAGAATATTAGGAATATCTTCATTACTTATTAATGTTTATTAAATATTATTTATAATATGTTTCGTTGCCATCCAGGGGCCAGGATTTTAGTGCATGTAAAAGCTCGATTTGATGTTTCAGGGTTTATATGGGAGCAATGGGGCCCCCATCAAGCGCGGATCCAGGCGCGGGGGGGGGGGGTAAAGGGGAAATTACCCCCTCTAACATCTAAGATTATATTTTCAAAAGTTACCTAGGCAATGAAAAATTTCAAACTAAGGGGGTCAAATTTGGTGTTCATGATAACACTATACTGTATTACCCCCCCTAACAATAATTTCTGGATCCGCCCTTGGCCCCCATTTATAGGCGGGGTTTCCTTGCTTCAATGTCTTAATCGGACCTGCTCACACCTCCTATTCTAAATGCCTTGGGTTGCATCAAAGTCCAGCATAATTCAAATGAAACATGGCCGGACTCTTTTGTCTTTTTTAGAGTCCCGTTCCGCCATCATCTCCTGCCCCTCCGGAAAGCATGCCTCCCCTGTGCGAACTTGACAGCCCATCGAGCCAAGAAGAAGCCAAGAAAGCGGAGGACAGTGCACAAAACCAAATGAGCATCAACGGCGGGGGGAACGAATCCCATCTACAGGAAGAGGCTTCCCAGCAAGATAACAAAGAGGACAATTCACCCTTACAATATAACAATGCAACGCACGAAGATGCCGACTGTTGATATGGTACAACACTGCGTATATATCCTTGCATTAACTAATTAATGAAGGTTTTGTTACTATGTTATAATTTGAATGTAATGTTTATGTATGTATGAAGCTTTCGACGTCTGCTAACGATACAATATTGTGGAGCAAGTATTACTCATTTAAACCATGTATTTATCATACACAGTAAGCTGTTTAGTCAAAGGAGTTGGTTCCATTTTTGTCGGTTTTGGTTCACCAAAGCTAGTCTTAGCTCAAAAGGTGAAATGGCCCATTTTCATTTCTGAAATCGAGTCCTCCATCAATGAGAGATTATAGTAAAATTCTCACTTATGATGGAAATTTCTAAGGTAGACGTTTACTTAATAGTTTGGGACTTAAGAAATACCATTTTCAGAAAACAGAGAGAATTGGAGCCATTTCCTTTGGCATAATGCTTTAATTCTTAAAAGCTGAAAGTCTTGTTGTTAATACTGTTATACCGTTTAGTCACTTTCAAATAAACGTGCAAATCTTTTGCTTTATTTACATTTCAACATTTATTAAATGCATTTCAAATGTTTGATGTAACTTTAACTTGGAAAAATCACACACCAGCTTTTAAACTATAGATAGAAGTAATGAAAAGAACATTTCTTTCTGTAGAAAAAATAATTGTTGTTAATTAACATTTCTACTTTAACATCGTACTTCGCAAAGAACAATTCTTTCCCTGGACTCATTTTCATATTTTGAAGCCTGGAATCTCTTCATTTACAAAGTTCACAACTGATATCAATAAAAGGTTGTAATCTTATTTAAAGAAATCTGTGTCCTTATTTGAATCTTTTATTTTTGTGTCTTTTAATTTATTTTCAAGTTAATTAGAATATGTATTTTAAACATCTGTATGAAGTTCAATTCCAAAACGTTTCTTGACCACAATTTTTTGTGTTGGAGATATTGATGTTACTGAATTTTAAATAGAAAAACTTTATTATTACTTTCATCCAATTTGCAATTAACTTTTTATAGAACACTATACATTAAGAAACAGTTTTAAAACCCTTTTCCCTATTACTCTGAGGTACAAATACTACTTATAAAAAGTATTTGTAAAATTTTGTGATTCAATAAGCAAATATTAATGTTAGTATTATGACAATGCTTCAAATGTAAAATATATCTTTATATTTACTACTATTTTGCTGAGAAAACAAGTTTACAATTTTGACCTTTTTCCGACAGCTCAGAGGGCTTAGATGAATATTGTTATATATAACATATAAAATTGGAAACAAATAGTGATACCAATACTTGGTGCAAAATTATTTTAAATAACCTAATAATTATTTCAAATGAATGTTTAGGGTAGTTAAAAAAAAGTAGAATGAAAATATAAAAAATAACAATGCTCAAATATATTGTTGCATTGGTTTTATTCTGGTTGTAATTCAATGAACATAACTTTTCCGTAAATAACAATTTATAATGTTGTAAAATTAAATATATCCACTCTTTCTAATTTTGTTATATAAAAAAAGCCATATTCCACTCAACAGCCGGAAACGTTGACATGCCTTTGTAATTTCATGATTGGAAAACAAATTTATAATTGCAAATAACTTTTAGCACAATTTTCTATTTTAAATAATCTGTATAAATATAATCTATATATCTTATTTAGCTAACTAAAGCATCAGTCACTTTAAGATTTAATGGCAATACCTCAAAAACCATTTTAGATATCAGAAGTTATTATTTGTTGTATATATACAAGATACACAAGTTATTGTTTATGAATTATAGTGGCATATATTTTAAAATAGGGCTTGAACAAAAGTTTTTAAATAACTTAGTTTCACGCCCATTCATGAGATGATGTTGAAGTAAATTAAAATTTATATCTATATATATATATAATATATATATATAATTATATATATATAATAACATCTCATAAGTGGGTGTAAAAGCTAAATTATTTAAATACTGTTTCATTCGAGCCCATTTTAAAATCTATGCCACTATAATTCATAAACAATAACTTATGTATCTTGTATTATAAAAAACAAATAATAACTACTGATATATAAAATGTTGTTTTAGATATAGCCATTAAATCTTAAAGTGACTGATGCTTTAGTATTTATATTTTAAAGCTTTTGCTTAACATATCTTTTGAGTTTAATAAGAAATATATTTCTAATATTTTATCATAGCATCATTTCCAACTGCTAGACAAAAACAAAAAAATTTTAAGATATAAATATCAATTTGACTATTACACATGGACTTTTAGCTTGAAATTAAAGAAAAGAATTATTTTTACAATAGCACACATATTGGAGGTAGATAGAGAAGGATATAATCTTTACTCAAATACTTTCTCGGGCAATATTCAGAGAATGTGTTACAGTCATCAAGGCATTAACTATATATGGGGTCACCTTTGAAACAATATTGAATTACTTTTCTACTATATAATATTAGAACTTAATATTTGGTAGATCTTCCTGTATAATGCAATGTCATCAAGACTTCACTTACATTTGAAACCTTCACACTATACTTCGATAACGGTGAATCCTCAGCTTTAGCAGGGACATTTCAGAACCTTTGCAGAAAAAAAGTACATACCTCAGATTCATCAATTTATTATATGTATCCAACAATATTATATGAAAGCATTATCTATTACCAAGTAAAAAAATATAAAACATGCATTAAAACTTTTTCCTTAATAATGCACCAACATTTTACTTTCAATTTTTAGGACTTATATTAATATCTTAGAATTAAATTAAACCTATTCTTGATTTAAGTACAGTAAAATTTCAATATCTTAGGAGCTAAAAAAGTAATGAATGAAAATATTCTCTCATCAATATTCACAATTTGTCAGGGAATATTGTTAATTGTACAGGAGTAAAGGATTTTAAGAAGTTAGATATTTATTGAGGGATAGTTAGGAGATACTAGCTGGACCAACCTAGTTGGGCCTTGGGCCTGTTGTTGGTAATTTGTATTTGTATGACTTTAAAATATTAATAATTTTGACAAATTAAAAATTAGTAATTAAAACTTATTTCAAATATGGATTAAATAGTTATAACTAAGTTTAGAGAAAAAATATAGTAATCTGTCTATATATAGACCTTCAACAAAATTGAATATTTACAAAAGGAACAAATTACAAACTATCAAGAACAAATTCTAACAAATATTAAATACTCATTTTATGAATAATAATATTGCAGGATTTGAATGGTGGAAATGTTTGGATGTTCACACATGCAAATTATAATTTTTATATACTCAAAATACAACTTTAATGTAATTTTTAGATTTCCCCAAAAAATATTTTAATTAAAAAAATTTTACATAACAAATACCTGACCTTATATTTAATAATAAAAATTAGTATTATAACATCTTTTTTATTAATTTGTACAAAATAACAATATTTTTAATATAATTATTTAACAATAAATTTTTTTACAGTGGTTTCCAACCTAACTCTTACAGTCTTAACAGAAATCACAATTGTATCTACAACCATATTATGAAAACAAATGTCCCCATCTACCTATTTAACCCTTTGGGTACATTTGACGAGTGAGACTCGTCATCTGCTTACTTGGGCGAAGTTACGGTGGACAAGTTTGACTCATCATCTGAATTTAAGAAGCAGGCGTTGATGTTTGCGGCACCCCCACTATTAAATCCGTCCCATGGGCATAACAATAATTCAGTACTCAAAGGGTTAAAGTGAGTTCTACTTTGTAGACTTTTTTTAGATCACTTTTAGCAAAAAACATGCATTGGATTGTTAGGTTGAATCAGGAAAAGTGTTTCATCAAAATCTAAGGATTTAATCTTGCCATTGTAAGATTGGTAAGGCTAAGCCGTACGGTTTTGGTGACCGCATATTAAAAAAGACATTGATTTGTTAGAGAAAGTTCAGCACAAAACCAATAAAATGGTATTTCGTGCATGGGTTATGGAGATAGATGAAGGGTTAAGGGAGATTTGATTTAACTGTTCAAATTTATTAAACGGAGGAATGTTAAAGGTTTGGATTTTAATATAAGTGATAGAATGAGAGGTCATAAGTTTAAATTAAATCACATTTTAACCAGGGAAGAAAAAAAGCGCTATTTTTATAATAGGGTAATTGACAAATGAAACAACTTGTCAGTTAATATTTCTAATTCTACAGGAGTAATGGATTTAAAGAAATTGGATATTTATTGGAGAATAGTTAGGAGATATTGTCAACTGAACCAACCAATTGAAGCATGAATGATTGGTTGGTTCAGGAACTTGGCAGGGCGATTGTTAAAGTTGTCCTGGTTGACAGTACTAGACTGGGTCAACCTTGTGTCTGTTGTTGGTCATCAATATTTGTATTTAAAAATGGTTCTAGTAATTTATCTATCAACTTGCTGTTCCATAGCCATTTTAAAGTGAAGAATCACTGATCTTTAACACAGTTAGAAACAACAATGCATATATTATATATAAAAAAATAAATACTTTGGCACATTTACAAAATCTAGTAATATTTAATTACTTTTTTTGGAAAACAGGATATCAAATATACAAAGTTAGTGAATATTTATACTTTTGCAAAATGTTAGAAGTAAACTAGATATTTAAAATAAATTATCATATAGGAACTTGTAGCACATACAACTGCCTAAAAATATTATTGGTTGTTATCAGGTTACAGATTGGTCAGACTCATTTTACAATAAACTTTTATATAAAAACACCCATTATAAACTGGTAAAATTTTAACATGTTCAAAGTAGAATAGTTAACTATGTTTATTCAATATCTCATAATGACATTTGCCTTAACACACTCAAGCTATTATTGCAATTGTAAAGCTGCTTTAACAGAATTTAAGCTTAAATACTTTTAAAAAATCTTAGTAAACTGTAAAAAGATGGCCTTTAAGTTGTACATCAAACTATTAGATAGGAGAAATTTGGGGCTAATATCACAGCGTTGAGCATCAGTGTTCTAATATGCCTTTACAAAATCATATATAAAACTCTTTATGCATTACCCAACGCCATATAAAAATCAGGCAATGTGGTAAAGTTATTAAGGCAAAAATATATATCTGCTTTCACGCCAAATTTATCAATATGCGTAACTTGCTTCATATTCTTAACAGAAAACCTGCTCCCAATTTTCCTATCCACTTTCTGCAGCATTGTTTCTAGAGAGTCGCTTAAATAGTCACTAGACAGAACCTCAACCAAATCTTGACAAAACCAAGATCCTTTCTCGTGGTTTCGATACGACTTGTGATACGGAAGAGCCGAATGAATAACAATCATATCCGACATAGACGGCCTTTTGAAAATACATGCAGCATCAGCCGATTCTTTCACGCCTTTGTCTTCTCTGTCGCCTCGGCATGCTTGGAAAATAAAGATCTTTGGTTTATCCTGCAAATGCTTGCAGTTATAGTTATCGAATAAGTCATAGACTTCCATCTTGTCTATGGGTTCGGAGTCCGTTCCGTATATCACATCCCTATTGTCCAAGCTGTCGCCATGACTGAGAATTATAATGACACAAGAGTCGACATCAGCCCAATTGAGCTCGGAAAACCTAGCTAGACTGTCTCTCATCCTGAATCCGGTGAGGTTGCGCTCAGGAAACACTTTGTAACCCATTTCTGAGAAGACTTGCTGCAATGCAGAAGCGTCCACGTCGGATCCTTCCCTCTGGGGCATATCATCAAATTTGACATTGTTGATTATTTTGCAGAATCCAAGGGGTTTTGATGTCATCTTGTAGCACATGCGAGTTGGGGACAAGAGGGTCTCGCTTGGGATGAGCAGTTTTGCTTCTTCAGGGTAACCGGCATCGCGCAGAGCTCGGAGGAATTTTCCCAGAGCGTCCGGTCCGCGAGTCAGCAATTCCGTGAATATGTCGTAGTCACCAGACTCGAAAATGTCCCTCATCATCGCACGACTGAATATCTTCTGTTGTTCTATGAAGGGCTTTAGTTTGTTCAAGTCTATCTTGTCCTTCAAATTTCTCTTGTTATTCAAAATAATGTACTTTGACCTGGGATCCATTTTGATAAACACTCACTGTCACCAAAGAAAGTTAATTTTGTGTTTGTTTATATTTTGATTGCTTGCAGGAAAAAGTTTTATTTGATTCATTAAACGGTTGCAGTTAGTAGTTAAAACAAGAGCACAAGAGCTACACAGTGAACAATTGGCGACTGTCCCTGGTCGATCTCGAGGAAAAACTAGAAGGTTAGAATCAGAAAGTTGACGGTTCAAATCTCGAATTTAAGAGTGCAGCGAGCTCATGATAGAATAGTTTCCTGAGTCCTTGATCATCCAGAAAATAGGATATAAGGGGACTGGTGTACGTTAAATTTGTCATGGCCAAACACCCACGTCTACATTAAATGAGTGGGGTGCCAGTTGTTCTCTAAGTAATCTAATCACGAAACAAAGCTACAAGAAAGTTTTCCCGGGTCTTTCCTTCTGGACAGCTCTAATCCGGCGTCAATTATTCATGTTGTAGCTCCAATGCGACGTAATTTAATAAGTATATGCTTTAACGCCTGGGCCACACCGGTCCTTAATATTACTCATAGAAATTCCTCACATATTTTAGCTAAGTTTGAAATCCTTAACTTTAACTGGTATGTTTAATTGTGCGTAAAGTTATTGGATCTAGTGTTTTTAATTACTGTTGTGTATTGTTTACGTTTTATTTTGTGTTAGGTGTTAGGCTTTAGTGTAATTGTTACAGCATATTTATGCAGAAATTATTCGCAAAGAGGTATTTGTTTATTTTATTCATCACATTTATATGTTAGTGTAAGGTACTATATTTTGAATGCCCTTGTTTATCTCGCGTACCTTAACATTGTTATTAAAACATATTAATAGTAAAGTGTTTACCATTGCATGTTTTTAATTGTTAACTTGGTAATATATTATTTCAAATGAAAATACTTTTTTGGCATTTAAATTTGTGTATGGTTTAATATATTATTACGTCCAAACAACTGACCTAAGTTTTCCTGTAGATTATACAAGGAGTTATTACTAATACCCACACAAAAAATCAATCCTGTTTATTCGGAACAGTGACTATGAAATAAAAATAATTATTAAAGAATATTTAAGTTATGTTTCAAGTTGCCATTTTAACACAAACTGGTTTTAGTAATTATTCAAAGCTTGTAAAATTGCCATCTGGTTATGCCAAGTTCTTAAAGTTGTGTATAGTTCACTAAACTAAATATTATTCAAGTTTAGGTTAATGTGTCTTTTATGGTCGCCCTTGGCCACTTTTATGAAGATCCTATATTCAAAATGCCAAAACGTTGCTTGTCGACAAAGGTTAATTCCTAGTGTCCGGTGCCCTCGGATTTGGTGACAAATGAGTGGGCGATAAAATTTATATTTTGGCAACTAGATGTGCAAGGCTAGATGAACTAAATGGCAACAAGGCTGAACTAGATGTGCGCGCATCTAGTTCAGCCTTGGTGAAGCTAACTAGACTAGATGCGACTAAACCTTGGTTTCACGCAGTTCCGCCATTTTTGAATCGACGTTCGATTTTGATGTGTACGTGGATGGATGTAAACGCGGACGACGCGTATTTAAATAGTAGGTATTTATGGGAGTTTGAAATGAAAGGCAAACGTGCCGTGATTGGATGCCGGATTGTTTTTAACAAGCGTACGTGCAAGGTATGCGGAAGGTGTATGGAGCTGGCCCAGCTGCAATTCACTGTGGAATGGGTTTATGGGTCGAACCATGGATACATTATGCAGCAATGTGATCCTGAGTAGTCGGAGGCCGGATACTACAAAATCGACGCCAGGAGTCTGATTTTAGCACACGGTACGTGTGAGAAAGAGTGCTGTCGAAATGCCCCAAACGACTTCCCGAGAGATTGCCTGTAAGCACCATGATCAACTGCCCGGAGGGATATTGTTATCTTCGAGATAGGCGCCGAAATGCCTCCAACAGCCCAATATAAAGCTCTAGTGCGATGTTAATTAACCAATGCAAAGCTTCGAAATCAATTGTAAACCGTCGCTATTAGCCCATTGTAGAGCTCAATGCGACCAACGCAATGTCCGCCATTTTGATTTGGCAACAAAAAAACACGTCATTTTTGGACTTGGCGACAACGGGGCACCGTACACTAGGAATTTAACTCGACAGAAACCACCCTGCACCAGTGTTTGGCGTTGTGTTACCGGGTATAATGAAATATCAAGGTGACAATATAAAAACATATTAATTCAACTTTATATGGGAACACTCTAAGGTACCTTGTTTTGCATTAGTAAAAACGTAATGGGAGCAGTGATTATCCTTATTTTTTTAAACCTTTTAGCTATTCAACGCGAAAACCCAATACTTATTCAAACTTTTTGAATATATTTTAGTATTTAAAATAAGTTGCTTGACCATTTATTACTCATTTATGCAACAAATGTAATATAGAACACTTGGCAGAACCATGCCCGATTTAACTTGTACCAGCCCCTTCTACACATTGAATATTTTGGTGGTCGACGAGGAACGAAACTGGCAACCCTTGGATTATGAGATTGGTATTTTTCCAGCCATTCTGCCATGGTCCTGGGCAGTTCAAAGATTAGTTATAGTGGAAGACTACAAACTTTTCTTTAGAGCTAATAAGGATTTTATAGGTAGAAAAGATTCAGTCCTAGAAGCAGCCTTGTCAGATTGACCACTTTTGACTTATTTTGGTTTCTTTGAAAAGCAGAATTTTTAAAGCATGCACATATAATGGTGTGGAAAATATTTTTACAACTGTAATAGGTTCCCTGTACAATGTTTATTTATTCATATGGGGTATTGTTTTAATTTATTCTGTGCAAAGAAATGGTATTTTTGCTAAGTTTTTTTAAATAACTTTTTGGTTGCTGCTAAGTATACCGATTTTAAAATTGAAATCCAATGTATTCATGATTGTACTTTAATTTCTTTTTAGTTATTTTCATCCTTGAATCGATGCAGCTGCAATGCATACATCATGTAGTATTTCGGATTTGCGTAGTGCCAAGCTCCTGCATAGCCTGACAATTTCTGAAACGAATCAGCAATACTTAAGTGTACATAGAAATTTGAAGAAATCTGTCATTGGTGGAAGGTAACTCAAATTTTAACTAATGATTTCTTTAATATTTTAATGTTTATTTTCATTGTAACTGAATTATTGAGATGGGATTTTTGAAATAAAAATAAAATATTATAATTTGTATAATTTCAATATTTCTACAAGTGCTTGAAAAAAAATTCAGTCTTCAGCAATGCTTGAAAGGATTATATCCCTATGCATTGTTTAAAATAGGTTTTATAAATATTTTAATAATTTAGCTAAAGTTAGTTTTAGCTTTTTCAAAAACATTTAACCCTATTTTGTTATTTATATTCTATTGCATTTAAGGACAGCTGAAGGTCCAACAGATTTCAGTGCGAATTTTGTAGTATACTTTAAAAAAAATTCTCTCTTTTTTTTTCTTTTTTTTTTAATGGATGTAATAAAGATGCGATTATTTTAAACCATAAATTTTCGGGGGAAATAGACAACTTTTAGAAAGTCATTGTAATTAACATTAGAGGAGTTAGGATGTTTTGTTCTCGCTTTGAGTATTTTCCTGAAAATACTACCAATGCATTCTGCAGATTCTCCATTGAATTTTTCTCGGGCAATTCAGTTATGTAAATGGTAGACAGATAACTTTCTCATTAAAACCTGACCGAGTGCGTTTTAGACACGATGGGTCACAGAGAATAGGAAGATATGCTGCTGACATTAAAAATTCTTAGAATGTCTTCGAGTTTTAACAATCTACATATGTGGTTGTATGTAGAATGCATAGCTACATCTGTATTCTTTATATATTGGAAATAGTTTTTTCTCCAGTCGGTTTATTCCTAGTGTCCGGTGCCCTCGCCAAATGGGATTGGGCGATAAAGTTTATATTTTGGCAACTCTACTTGATGTCGTGCGAAAATATGTTGTATGGCAACCCTACATTTTTTTCCTCTCACGTGCTTTCACGTTGTTCTGCCATTTTTAAATCGACGTACGGCTTCCATTGTTGTGATTTTCCTGAGCTATGGGTGTATACTTTTTATATACGACTTTTATTTGAATAGTAGGTATTTTAAGGAGTTGGAAATGAAAGGCTAATGTGCCGTGATTGATTGGTGCATGGATGCCGGATTGTTGTCTAACAAGCGAACGTGCATGGAGCGGACCCCGCTGCAATTCACTGTGGAATGGGTTTATGGGTCGAAACATGGATACATTATGCAGCAAATGATCGACTTCCCGGAGGGTGTCATGGATGTTATCCTGAGTAGTAGGAGGCCTTAGATCACAAGATCGACTTCAGGAGTCTGTGATTTTAGCGCACAGTATGCATGTGAGCTTAAGAGTACTGCCGAAGTGCCCCAAACGACTGCCCGAAGGATTGCCTGTAAGCACCATGATCGATTGCCCGGAGGGACATTGTTACCTTCGAGATAGGCGCTGAACTGCCGCCAACAGCCCAATATAAACTCTAGTGCGTTGTTAATTAACCAAAGCAAAGCTTCGGAATCAATTCTAAACCGTCGTCATTAGCCCATTGTGGAGCTCAAGTGCAACCAACGCAATGTCCGCCATTTCGATTTGGCGACAAAAAAAAGGTCATTTTTGGACTTGGCGACAACGGGGCACTGTACGCTAGGAATTTACCCTCCAGTCTAGTACGAACTAGTTTTAGCATTTAAATATAGCACAATTTAGATCAGCAATTTGAAAATATTTCAAAATAACATTTTCAGACAGATCATACGGTGCAGCTCCGGTCATTTCAAAATCAGTATGACTATGAATAGTTTATTTAAGAACTGTTAAGAGAAGATCTTTTTATATAAAAAAAAACCTGACAGATATCCGGCAAAATTCCGTTCAGATATCCCGTATCCAGCAAAACCACCTGGTTCATTCCTAGTTAATACTATTGTGTTTTTTCAGAATTAACAGAGGCGTTAACTAAAATAAAAATGAAATTTACGAAGAACAACAAATACCTAGTTTCACGCTTACTGGATAAATTTATTTACTACCGTAATTTAAACACATATTCTTGCTATCACATTTCAGATTTTTGTATATATATATATAGATTAGATATCTTTAGATTGTAAGCAACATGTGAGGGGCTAATGAATATGCGATTTACTAAAGATTGGAATGGGAAATATGAAGCATTTAAAATTATCTCCAAAAGAAATAATTTGAAAAACTTGTTTTTTTTTTTGCATTATGTGCTTCTAGAGTACATGTTTAATTACTATTATACCTCTCACAACTGTATAATTTGTGTTGTATCCATAAATTATTTTAATTTACAATAAGTATTGCTTATAATTTATCATTTATAATGCAATAATATATTGTATTATTGTAGTGTGGATATTATGGATGTATTGCAACATTCCTTAACGTAATTGTAAAATCAGGGAAATTTTTGTAACACCATCATAGAAATCAGGGAACTTTTTTTCCAGAATTTTGTTGCCACCCTGATATATTTTTTTATATATTTTAGCTTGCTACATATTTCAAGTGTTGCTGAACAGAATGCTGGTGCTAAACGAATACTTGATCGTTCAAGGACTTTACCATTGGACTCCGCCAATATATTTAGTTCGACCAATTTGATCAATTCAAAAGGCAAAAAAACACCACTCTCCCTAAGTAAAGATACAGATCTAAGCTATGATACAGGTCAGAGATCTGGTAACTGGTTTGATGGTCTATTGCGGTGTTTAAAGCCTGTATGGACTGTTCTGGGAAAATCAACCACTCATGAATTAAAAGAAGGTAAAAAATATCAGCTACTCAATATTTATTTCGGAATGTATGTGTAAAGGAAATCGATGTATATTGGCGAACAAACTATCAAAGTTGTAAATTTATTTTCTTTACAAAAGTTACATAACAAGTGTATATTAATATATATATATGTATATCTACTTAAAACAAAAATTTTGTAGTGCTTTTAAAGCTTCCTTCAACACTTTGGATTTTGAAGAAAAAAATTCTACAGTATTTTTATGAAATTTAGGGTAATGTGTATTTCTGGAAAACTGGCAATACTCGCATTTACCCTTAAATGTAAAAAAGTAAATAAAAGAAAATCTTTACAAATGTAACTTATATTAATGCTAAAATACTAGTTGTATCAAAAAAAATATTCAATACCAATTTTCTTAAGGAGTCAAACATTTATAATTTTTATAGAAAAATTAATTATTAGAATTTCTTGCGTATCCTGGATACATGCAAAATAACTTTTTATGAAAATTTTCCACATGAACTGGAGTTTTCTAATTTTCCACAATTACTTAGAAAACACTTCAGTAATATACAATACAAACTGAAACAAATAAAAATATCCAAGGTAAATTTAAGGAAACCAGTGTATTTAATACTATTAATCTTAAAATGCCAATATTGATTATAAATTAAAAATAGGGAAATTGTGATAAAAGATCATCAAAAGTAGATACAGGTATATTGACTTGACTAAAAATCATAAAACGCAATCACTTTAAAAAAAAAAACATTTGGTTTAAACTAATCAACTTTAAATGTGCCAATCCTGGACTGAGCTATATATATATCATAAACCAATAACACAACTGAAAATTAAGAATATTTTAAATATAATTCTGGATAATTTGATGTTTCAAAATGTTTGTTGTATTTTATTAAATTTAATATTTACATTATTATAAAGATTTATCTATTTGTGTTCTTGTTTGTCTATGTAAAGTCTTCTATTACAAAAAGGCCTTGTCAATAATCTTTTCTTGCTAAGAATGAATAAATTGAACACTACTTTCGCAAATATTATTTGTACGTAACATGGAAATGTCTTGTGTTTTAATATAGATAATTGGGAAATTCAATTTGATGATATTAAAGACCTGGAGTTTTTGGGTAGTGGTGCTCAAGGTGCTGTATTTTGTGGGTGCCTTAAAGGAGAGCTTGTTGCAGTGAAAAAAGTCAGGGAAAAGGTTGAAACTGATATAAAGCACCTGAAGAAATTATCCCACTGCAATGTTGTTAGCTTTAAGTAAGTCAAAAGAAACTAGAGATTTTCTAAGTATTTTTAAAAAAATACTTGTTAATGAATTTATTTAATTTATGTAGTTTGTTGATTATGTATTTATAATATAAGTCAATTAAATTTATTCATTTTATAGTTCTGCACATTTTTAGATGGTCAAATAAATCAAAGATAAATTAGTATTTTTCAATTTAATTTAATTTCTGAGCTTGGTTTCATCGATAAACTATCATGTTTCAAAATGGAATTTGTATATATGTTGTTTTAATTTTGAATGTTATTTAACATGCAAAAGAATAATTAAAATTTTATTGTATCCTACAAATTGCCTTGTGCGTCACTCCTAGATAATTACTCTTTTTAATACTGTTTTTGTATTTTCACTAATTAATTTGTGGTCTTTAAAAAATAATGGTGATTAAGATGAAAAATAATTCACTCTATTCAGTGAGTGGATGCTGAATGAATATCAATATTCTATTTTTTTTTTTATGATTTAAAATCTTAAGACTGAGATTTTACCCTTTTTTTTTAGGGGTGTTTGTATACAACCACCATGTTTTTGCATTATTATGGAGTACTGTCCTTCTGGAACTTTGCACAATTTACTTCGTCAGGGCACTGAAATTCCACCGAAGAGAGTAGTGGAGTGGTCCAAGCAGGTGGCCAGTGGTATGAACTATTTGCACACACATAAAATCATACATCGGGACTTGAAATCTGAAAAGTAAGTTTTGTCCTATAAGTTTTTTGATTCCATATATGAGTAATTTTCTAAGTAGTTAATCTTTCTGAATGTGTATATTGAGTTAAAGTTAAATGTAATTCATCTAATTTTAAAAAGTTGAATGATGAATTGAAAGAAAATACGAGTATTCTATTTTGGATGACACAAGTAGGTTTATTTGAAATATGGGTCATAAAATTTAAATTGATTGTGTCAATTCCAAGTTATTTATATTTTGCTATACAGATTCTTCAAATCAACCACAATTTTTTCCCGTTTTATACAGTTTGGTGTTTTTTTTTTTTATTCTTGTTGTATGTTTCACACTTTTTTTATACATTATATACATGCTCATATTAAATTACTCTTTGTAAAGCAAAAATTACACTTTTTAATACATTATATACATGCTCATATTAAATTACTCTTTGTAAAGCAAAAATTACACTTTTTAATACATTTAGTTTGTTATGATAATAGTATTTTAGGTTTATTTTGATAGAATTTGGCACTTTTAAAATAGGTTTTCTTTGTCTTTTTAGTATTTTGATAGGCTATCAAGATAACTTGAAAATTTCCGACTTTGGGACCAGTAGACAATGGAATGATAAAAGTGTGAAAATGTCATTTGCTGGAACAGTAGCTTGGATGGCTCCTGAAGTTATTCGTAGTGAATCTTGTTCAGAAAAAGTAGATATTTGGTAAGGGATTTTTTTATAGAAAAGTTTATAAACATAAATGTGTAATATTAATTCTTAACAAGTAATTTCATTTACCAAGTAATATCAACCAGCATTTTCACAACTTATCTTTAATGTCCTACTCTGACTTCCTAAAAAAATGCAATTAAATGGTTGTTTTGGTTCCAACTTTTCCTGGTCTAGAGTATTATAAGCCAGGCTCAAAATTACTTGTCTTATTCCATTTCAATATTTTGCTTCTTTAGCAGTATAAATTGGTTACTTCGGCTAGAGAGACTTTAATATAGTTATTAAAAACAAACTATATTAATGCCTCTCGGAGACTACTCGTGCTTCCATAGAAAATTGTTCTCCCAGAGAAATGGGCATTATTTTTTTAGTGGCTGATAAAGGTAGTACTTTCATAGTCAAAAGCTACATTAATTTTTTTGTATAGCATGTGATAAAAATATATCTTATTTTTTAAGCTTATATTTCAGCTAATTATCTTTAAAAGTGCATCTAAAATCAGAGAAGTAGCCTCATGTGTTAGTTAAACAAACATAAACATTTGCATATGCTAAAAAAATTTACTTGGGCTTATAAAAGCCCAAGCAATGCCGTTAATAGAATTTCTAAGTTAAAAGTTGTCATCTTTGTCAACAGAACACTTTACCACTCCAGTTATTTTAAAGTATATTGTAAACAATAGATTTGCTTTTTGTGCCTGCTGAGTATAAAGCTAAAACTTAAATTATCCTAACTGTGTTTCAACACAACATGCTTAATTGTTGATGTGCCATTTAGTAAATTAATTCAAACTAAACTAACTTCAACCATTATTAATTCAAACTAAAACTGGATATTAACTAAACAATATAAACTGAAATAAGAAAAACACAATAAAGTTAAGCACAATTATGTGCATACGTTCAACAAGGGAATAAAACTGCTATATATCTATCATCAGACGAGAATACAAAGTTTTTATATTATGTATCTAATAAACAGAGTAGTAACAAATTCTAAATCACATTTAATTAGGAGCACATGGAACAAATATTGTAATGTTCACTAAAAATATAAGATTTCTTGAATGGAATGGAATTGTTTTACTTTTTGCAATACTATTTTGATTCTTTAGCCAAGAATGTAGTTTGAATTAAAGATATTTTTTTATATTATTTGCTTTAACAGATTTTTTTAACATTCATTTTAAATAAATTAACCTTTAATTTTACTTCAAGGTCTTATGGAGTTGTTTTATGGGAATTGCTTACATGTGAAACACCATATAAAGGTGTTGATTCATCTGCTGTTATTTGGGGAGTTGGCAGCAATAGCCTTCATTTACCTGTTCCGTCCACTTGTCCAGATGGTTTTAAGTTATTGCTCAAGCAGTGTTGGTGTGTATTAATCTAAATATTTATCATTCGTAAACTACCTTTTTTATGCAATGTTTTGATTAACATTTATGTTTAAAATGTGTAATAATTACTTTTTGGTAGGAGCGGAAAACCCAAAAATCGTCCATCCTTCCGACACATAATGATGCACTTAGATATTGCTGCTAATGAAATCCTTAGAACACCTGAAGAAAAATATTTTCAAACTCAAGTATGATCTTTTAGCTAAGTATCCATATTATCGCTTGTATTATTAATTCACAGATAGATATTTTAAAATCTTTGTTTTATAAGAATTTTATATTAGAATTATTGTTTAATATAAAATGAATTAACTTTTCAAACAAGTGCACTCAAATATTGTAATATATATATATATAGTTTAGTTTTTATTATGTTTACCTAAACCTCATTACAAATTGTTTTTTAATTGTCTAGCAAAGTACTGCTGCATTAAGACAAATGCTTTACTATATGTTTTTTTATATAAAACATAAGAATATTTATATATATATATTCATGGAGTACATTCATTATTTTTATTTATTTGTTAAGATAACATAATTACGTATAAAATAACAGAATTTTAATTATTTAAAACATTCACGTAAATGGGCATTTTATATATATCTTTTTTTTATTGATATTGTTACATTTTATTACTGTCTGTAGTTACCTGATAAAATGTTCATATGTGTTCAATCAGCTTTAACCCTTTATAAGAATAACTCCCTGCATTAAATTGCACATTGTATGTTCTTTGTCTTCCAATATATGTAACAATTTTTTTTTTTAAAAATGGAGGAATTAAAATTTGATTTGTTAGGTATGGCTACCGGTAAACACATCTATGTAGGAAAACGTTTGGCTTCAGATTGCTATTGAATCCTTAGTAAAAATAATGCCAATGACAAACTTTAAATGGTTTTAAATAGTTGATTAAATATTGAATCAACATAAATGAATAATTTCCTCTAAACTGTTGTGCTAAACTAGATTTTAATTTAGAATTCAATACTTTTCTATGAGATAAAAACTTATCATGGAAAATTAATTTTGTCTTCCTCTTTAAGGCATTTCATATTTTTAACAATATTATTAGTTATCGATACTTTCACCGTTCCAACTTTTCCCGCTTGCTGTCACAAAACAGTTAACTTCAAACAATTTATATAATTTGTTCTTTGGCAACAGTTCCACTTCTAGATTTATTTTTGTTCTATCTTGCACACAGACTAATTTCTTGCCTTTGCTGATTATGGGAGGTGTATCCCGAAACATGTTCAGGCTGTATATATTTTTAATTGGATTCTTTTATGTTACATTTGTGTTTCTATACTCCTCTATGAAACTTTCAAAAGGATGAATTTTTTTATTCAAATCATGTATTTCAGGCTACTTGGAAGGAAGAAATTGGAACTTATGTGCAAAAGATAAAAAAAGATGCTTGTTATGGGTTGCATGTGGAAGAAGACTTGATTAAAAAGAGGAAGGAAGAACTGAAACATGCTCAAGATATACGAAAGCATTATGAAAAGAAACTTGAAAAAGCCAACACCTTGTACATGGAAATTGCTACATTTCTACGCCAAGTTGAACAGAGGGAACAAGAAGTTCTACAGTTAGTATATTTTTCAAAACTCAAAATACAATAAGTTATCTAAAAATTATTTATATTTTATCTAAGTTTATGACTATCTATTGGTGTTGATTGCATTAATTTTTTAGGGTTAATGTGAAAAGAGAATATACATTACACTTTTATAGCGTTCCCATAGCACACTAAGGCTTGTTACATCGTATGTTTTTCTTTTAAAATTAGTTTGTTTTCAATTTGTCATTATCATCCACCCAGAGAAAGATTTTTTTAGTAGGAGGAAGTATTTATTGAGATTTCTGCTACTAATAAAACAGAACACACAAAGCAAATGTTTAAGGTTTAAAAGACATACTTGCAAAAGTTTTTATTGAAAATATGAACAAATTTTTGATAAAAAAATTCATTGAAGAAATTTTCCTTTAAGGATGTCCATGGCAAAAAAACAAAAGTAAATAATTTTTTTTAATTCTATAAACAAATATTTTTTGTTCAGAAAGTTGGTGGACCATAGTCTTTTGTTACTAAAATCCTAGGTTTTTTTAATTTTTAGTTCTACCTGAATTTATTATTTAACATATTTTTAGTTGTTTTTTTAATTCCCCTATTTATTTATGTAGGTTAACTTTAATCTGGGGAGGCGGGTTAAAGGGCTATTTTACATTTTGAGACATTCCAATGGAAGGAAAATACATGTTTTTTATGTTATTGTATGTTATTTCAAATAAAAGCATGCTCAATATATTTAATCAACTTTATATAATAATTTAACTATATTTCTGTAGAATGATTTCATTATAAAAGACATTTTATTTATTTTTTGCAATATAGACTATTGTATATTATTTTGAAGAGTATTTAAAAAAAATCATTGTTAAACTTCCATCTGTTGCTGACTATTAACATCTTAAATTTAAATTTCTCTAACTAGAAAATGTAGCATTAAAACGTTTGATTATATTCAGCAAAAATTCTGCTTTGTGAGCCAATGGCAAAATTATATGTATATATTCTTTTAGTCAATGTCCTGTTTCTTGTTGAAAAACAACCTACTTTTTATTGAATTATATATTGACGATATAGGGCAAGCAGTGGATAACTAAATATATACATTTATGGACTGTTTAGATACTATGCTTCTATTTACATGCAAATGCTATCAGCAAACCTTTCGCTAATTTGCAATTTCGTAGCCTTTTTACTATGTATAGGTTGTGAGCCAAATCATAGGACAACATATTCATGGCTAAAAGCACATTGTGCGTCTATTTTTGGCAAAAATGAGATATTGGTTTCAATGTAAAGGTGGAGTCTAGCACTTTTCTCCTGCATAACCATTGTATGACCCTTCCAAATAATTGTGTGGTGCAGGTTTAAAGTTCTGAATCTTTTTTTCTATTTTGCGAAAGTTTACAAAAGTAGGCAGATTAGGCCTTTAGCCATCAATGTGAAGATTCTGTTTAGTTAGGTTTAACTTTCTTGCTGAATTTTAGAACCTGAATATTCCATTGTGCTACTTCTTGACATTTGAAATCTCAGGGTCCTAGCTTACATTTAAATTGCATAACAGAATTAATCCACATTGAAAGTGAAAGAATATAGTAATTTCTATCTGCCAAATTACAGTGTGCCTCATAAATTTATGGACAACCATTTTTTTTTATTAAAAAGGTTATAAAAAAAGAGTAAGAAGCACAAAATTACTTTTACATGCAAATAACCACGAAAGAAAATAATCCCAAACTCATTTAATATTCACAGATTTTATGTGAAAAATTAAATTTTAATTATACTGTCTGGAATACTCAAACTTTTGTTTTTAATGTTCAAATTTTAAAGCCATTTCCTTTAATAATTTCAAAAACTCGATTAGGTATTCTCAAAATCAGAATATGTTGAAATTCTGACTTCAAAGTAAACCAACTTTGTAGCTTTAAGTCTTGCATAGTTGAAAATTAACAACCTGTAGTCGCATACACATCCTGTACTAATCTCCACCGGAGATTCTCCGTTCTGTTTATGTCAAGAGTGATAGCTGGCCGTTACATAACAGTCACTTGATTGTGTCTAAACCATTGTTTTGTTGTTGTTGAGTTACAGATGTAAATTGAAGCATTGTCTTCTTAATACAGAGTGGCAACATAACCGGGAAATATAGGAATTTTTTAATTCTGGAAATATCAGGGAAAATTTCAAAAATGCCCACAAAATCAGAGAAATTTTCAAATTTAGATCACTGAAACGGCAATTATTGTCGTCTATTCTGCATAGTTTAGTTTTCAATATTTCCTTTTAGTTCTGAAAAAGAAAGAAAAAAGCATTGGCCGGCTGCATGTGCAAGTGCATTTTCATTGTTTATAGAAACATGGAGAGCTGGTAGGAGAAACAAAAGCAAAGCACGTTTGACTTTATTTTGTAAACAACTCTTGTGCGGCTAATGAATATTCGATTTATTGTAAACTAAAACAGAAATTAGGAAACATAAAAATTTTCCTACAAAAGAATACATTTGAAAAACCTTGCTTAAAATCACCAATTTCAGATAAAGAAACAAATTGCTCTTCGAGCTATACAGAAAAGATAAATTCTATATATATTTCACAACAAGATTAACAAGTAATAATATTACATTTTTAATCTGTGAGTATTAAAACTTACTTAAGAATTGTATCATTATTATTTTGTGGTTGACATGCATGATTTATTTTGTGTGTGTTAATCTTTTTTTTTAATTCATAAAAGTGGTTGTCCATAAACTTAAGTGTATTATACATTGTATTGCTTAATAAATTAGGAACTAGTTTTTTTATTGCAACTTTAATTAATTACTTTCTAACAAAATATATGTTCTGAATAAGGTTATTTATTCTAGACATTAATAGAATTTTTTAATATAAACATTATTTTGCTCTGTACACCTGACATATTTTTTTTTCTATTCATAACTTGTATGTTAATTTTTTATTATATATGAGAAGCAAGTGCTCAAAACATGTTATGCCACATTTACCTTTACAGTGCAGATGCCCAATATTTTGGCCAGATTCCCATTTTAAAATCAAACACCTGCCTTCTAAAGGTTAAGGGGATTTGTGGAAAAACACAAATAACTTTTATTCCAATGCATTGACACATAAATTTTCAAATTAATTTCAATAGGATAAAAAGTTTTGGTGATGAAACATTTGTAGGCGAAGTCAGTGATGTAATAATCTAGTTTTTAAAAAAAACATGTTTTGAATGTTTTCTTCACAAATATGTTTAACAAAATATGTAATGATTGCAGGCGAGAGCATAGTCTAAGGTTTGGAAATAGTTATGCAAGGTGCTCTAGAAAGAATATTCGGCGTTTTCTCAAGAACAGTCGATCAAGTAAAAAACGAAATTCCAAAAGCATTGTTGCAGAGTATGTATTTTTTGATATTTTATATGTTTGTTTTGAAATGAAATCTTTTTTGATATGATATATAGTTTCTGTGTATTATACACACAAGAATCTTTACAGTTTAGCAGAAGTGTAATGTCTAATTTGATTAACTTAGACTTGTGAAAATTATTATCATTCAAATGTGTGATAACAAAGGGTTTTTTGTGATACTTGAAATACCAAGTAAATTTTTAAGTTTTAAATTTGTAAATTGCTAATAAAATATTGAAATTACTTTAAATGAAATGTGTGCATGCAAAAGGGCCTATATCCACTACCTGAACATGGCTATAGGCCCTTTTACAATAAGACGCCTCAATTAAGACTTGCAGTTTTTCATTTTTATTAAATTGCTATTTAAGTTAATTGATTATAGAAGATTCCTTGTTTTGCTAATTTAATAGTTGTGTGTTATGTTGTACAATCTATACATACAAAAATATTTTATGTGTTTCTGTAAAAAAGAAAAATGTGGGAACTTATTATTTATTTCTGAAGTTTTCATTCAATGTTATTTTCTCTGCAAGTAATTGTTTTTATATTTTAAAATAATGCATATTTATTGATGTTACTTGTTTTAAAAAATATTGTTCATTTGCATTGTCATTATTTTTATTTGAAATTATACAAAATCCTATATATTGACTAGAATAGTTAAAATATTTACCAATATTCCTGGGTTTGGTATTAAAAAGAAATCTTTTAATGCATTTCAATAAAAAAAAAATTTTATTTAACTTTTTTTCAATAATTTGCGAGGTGGGGTAAAATGGATAATTGAATTATTAATGCTAAAGAATATGAAAATATAACAATCTTCGCAAAAAGTGCAATATTTTACCAAAAAAAATTGTTTTTAAGCTTATAAATGACAAGAATTATCTACAATCTATTTAATACTGTTTTTTTTTTTTAATTGTAAACAAGAACTCATTTTGATCACAAAAAAAACCACCATTTTCTTTTTTTGTTGGAGTGTAAATAAAAAATTTTAAATGTATTTAAAAATAGTCTGCTGAGCAATTTAAAAATAACATAAATACAGCAAATATTTCAGAATTAAAATAAACTAAAAATTATACTTTCAGATTTTTATTAGAAAAATTTTACTGATTGAAATACACTGAGTTTCTAAGAGTTGATAAATACTATTTATTCCATTTTATTCAAGTTACTAATTTGACTTAAAAAATTTTATATAGTGGCTTTCTGTTTACCCGAAAATTCCATGATTTTCCCACCGACTACCCATTTCACCCCATCTTTCCTTGAAACAGAATATTAAAAAAAAATTAATTTAAAAACATAACTATGAAACATATTTAAAGATGTCAAGGATGACATTGCATAAATACACCAAAACAAGTTTCATATTAATAACCTTTTTAAAGTGATAAATAGCTTTGAATGAAAAATTTGCATTTTTCGTACCCATTTTACCCCAACTTACCCTAAGTCCTGAAGCAGATTTTAATATATTAACTTTTTTTTCTAGGCCATCTATTCCCACAAAAAAAGGAGAAGGTTCTGCATTTCATGGCTCTGCAAAATCTAGAATTCGAAGAGCAAAATATGTTAAAACCGGTTCTCCAGAAGAAAAATTTGACTATTCAGTGCCTTTTCACGTTGTAGAAAGTTCAAATCCATGTTTTTATGAACAGCCAGATTTAATTGACTCTGAAACACAAACTGATTATTTAGACAAAAGTAAACTTAATAATAGTTCATTGTCACAGCAAATTTTTCAACATGCTATAAGGCCTTCAAACAATAATGTATCAAAAGAACAATCAAACCTACAATCGACATATCCTCTGGAGCTGAATGTACGTAATTTGCCTTCACAGATACCTTTACCAGAATTTTTTCCAATTAAAAAATCTAAATCTACCATTACTGAAGATGAGGAAGTCGTTAATGACTACTCTTCGGATAAAAACTGGACTGACTATACAAGTCCTGCAGAAATTGCTTCTGTTCCCAATGATTGCGCTGATGAGTCTGAAAATTCAATCTCATATGGAAGAAAGGTTTTAAAAAAGAAGCACAAGTTAAATCAACAATTTTCTAGAATGGGATCCTTCCGAGGAAAACTCCTGTTTAAAAAGTTTGGAAGTAGTTTGCAGGTAATATAAGTTTTCTATTTATATATTTATCATTCCCCACCTTTGAAATATATTTCTTAGTGAATGATTGTTATTCATTAATATAGGAATTCAGTGCTACGGAGGAATCTTGTGAAAGTGATGAGGATAGAGATTCCTTAGGGTAGGCTAAATTTTAAATTATTTTCTTACTTATACTTTGTAGGGGAAAGAATGATAATAATGTTTTAAGTAATAAATTTGTCTATTAGATTTGAGATCATTAAAAGAGTTTTTATTTTTAGTGTTTAATGCAAATGTAAATATTTGTTTCTTTTCTTGTAACAAGAATTATTCCAGTAGTTATTATCTTTTTTTTTTTGTTCAACACTTTACATTCCAAAATAGAATGTAATATATAAAAAAAATGTCCATTGATAGTCATAAATTAAAAAATAAAATAACCATGGTCGTCTTTTCTAGAGAAACTCCTAAATCTAAATTTGTATATTTTTACTATTACTAGTTAGACGTGATGTTTAAAAAGAAGTTATTGTTATCACATTACATGAAACTGAAATTCACTTTTCGTTGAATTTTTAAAGACCTAAGTATAATAAAAAACAACCAATGCTTCAATTTTAATTATTGATATGTTGGTTTGAAAGTAATTAGTCCAAAACATAAAATTTTTACAATATATAAGTTAATTTAAAAGACATTTAAAATCACTTTTTAAACCACAGTTTATATAAACTATAAAAAATTTCAAAATAGACAACTTGCCGTTGAATTTTTGTTTGTTTGTATGTTGATGTTTAGATGGTTTTAAACTTTTCAGGCACTCCAGATATAGTTTAACCAACATTAGTGAAAATTCATTCAGTAGTTCTGATGAATATTCAGAAGAAGGAAATACAAGCGAACATTCCAGTAGCCAATATACAGCGGGTGAATTGTTGTCGAGTTTATCAAACCCAGATATCACGCTCAATATTGACTGTGCATCTTCAACTGGTGAAATCATATCTACCATTCAAAATGTTTAAAAGTTCAGGTAAATAAAAACTATTTATAAATAATTTTAATTATTAATAATTGATAAAATATTGGACTTCACAATTAAGATTTTAACTGAAAGTTAATTTAAGAGCATTTACATATGTTCTAAAAAACAAGAATAACAGATAAGTTTTATATTGAACATAAAAAAATATATCTTGATACTTTTGATTTGAAACAACTGTTAGTTGAAAACTAATAATTAAATTGAATTCATTTCATTTGATGTATTAACGTTTAAGATAAATATTGAATATATCATGGATTTTCCAATTCTATGAATATACTTGACCTACTCAGATTTTTGCCCTATTCAACTGTATAAATGCAGATTATTTAAGAAATGTGTTGGAACTGATCACATTTAATTATATCTTAAAAGTTAATGATCCAATTTCAATGATACTTGGTAATTCATAGTTCCGTCAAGGTTTGTTTCACTATCTTGATTTAAAAAAAATATAACTATAAACATTTCCTCCTTATTTTGCCAATTGACAAATTCAAATTAATTTTGTTCATAGTATTGACTGGTGTTAATGATACTTGACAAGTATAAAATAGTGTAATTCATTAGAAGGTTTTCCAATTTATTTTGTGTTGGTATATTAAAAAGAACTAGTTATATTACAATTTATTACTCATTCTTTGGTGTACTTTTTTTATGTTTGTCGCATCGTTTTTATTGTGAACATCTATTTTGATAACTTTTTTTTTTAAGTGATGGATATTTCATTCCATAGACTTTTTTTTTATGAAAGATTCAGTATTTTTAAAAAACTTATTATGTATACTTTTTCATTTAATTTGAGAATTTGCTTATTTCTATGATGTGTCATATTAATGAAATCCATGTGAAAGACAGGTATCTTTGTAACAAATAGTTAGTTATATACATCTTTTTCTATACAATATGCGTGCTTTATATCTTCATCAACGTTAAATTAAATAACCACCGTTTTTTATTTAAATTTAACATATTTATTAATATATAAAATAACATACTGCTTTTAGCTATTTTAATTGCTGATATTTTTTAATTTTTTATTGATTGTTTTGTAGGTGGAGGAAAGCAGTCGGTACCTGATTACCCATTTTGAGTTTTCATATTGTGAACTCTTATTTGTCCATTTTTCTTTGTTTAGGGATCAACAAATTTACAGAGCTCTAACATTTCATTTTACTCCTGCTTTTTAGGAGATCAACATTCCATGTGCAGGTCTTAGAATCATATATTTTTCGGATGAAATTTTAATATATATAATTTTGTAAATTCCAAAAAAAAAGTTATTTTGTTATTTTTTTTTTTCATATTTCATACTTGTCACAAACTACTGAATGTTTAAAGGTGTAGTTCAAAATTTTTTCTGTTTCAACATGAAGTTATTGTATATAATCATACTTATAATCAAAGTGAAAAAAATACAGGTTGCAAATTTAAATTATACAAATTACATTTTTTAATAGATTTTAAATTTTGCTGTACTTTAGTGATTCAATATATTTATACATTAATATCATTTATGAATTATTTTGCATTTGGTTTTAAGTAGAAAGTTCTCCCTTTTTTTATACTGGTGACAACTTTAAAATGTTAACTTTTGATTTAGAATATAATATATTTTGTTTACTGAAAGTTCCACATTATATTAGATGCAAATGTACACTTTGCTTTACAAATACATAAAAAAAATGAAATAATTGTAAATACTGATGACTTTTTATGAATTATTATCAAAGTAATATGTTAATCAATGGGTGCTAATATGCATTTATAAATACAATTGCATATTTTTCTATTTATAAAGAATTTTGCAAACTAATGTCCATCACAAATTTATAACTTCAATTTTAGGTATAAGCATAAAACTTCATATGAGTTTTCGAGTATTCATATTTTATTGATTGATAAATTATAATATAATTGAATTGTGCCTAATTAAGTCATTGCAATGATGTGAACATTTGCATTCTCAAATAATCACGGTGTTTAATAAGTAGATTTTCTGTATATTTAAAAGTTCTCCATGATAAGATTTACATATTTAAAAAAAATTCACTTTGATAAATTTTCAATGTGTTTGAATCAGAATGATGTATAGTTGTAATCAAGGACCTGCCTATGACACATAAACTACATTAAATATTTCATATTTTATCTTGTCAATTGTGACATTATAGACTTAATGAATTTAAAACATCTAAAAAATAATGTAATATTTATTACTTTCAATGAATAACATAATATTTATTACTTTCAATGAATAACATAATATTTATTTACATTTTGCACATCAGCAATCGTGTTTCGCTGTAATGTTAGAGAAACTAAAGTCAATTCCATCTTTTATGAACATTGACCTTGAGGAGGCAGGTATTTGGGTTATACCTGCTATTCTAATTGAAATATCAACAAGCCGTCCTAAAGTTTTTATAATATTGTTAATAGTCCAGTAATTTTAACTGAACAATTCTGCAAATTATGAAGTTTCAATTAGCTATACTTCACATATCTGTCACTTTTTTGTAAATTATATGTAGCAATGTACACATTTTTACTGCTTTCTAGTGTAATTTTATCATGCATACAGTTGTGTTCCATTGTAATTATAGTTATTTGTACTGTTGGACAAATGTATTATGAAACTGTATGGATTTGGTGATGGAGAGTACTAGAAGTCCTTTTGTAAAGAATACTAGTTTGCCTTCAATGTTGAACCAACTACTGCATGAATGCATTGTGTTTTGTTAAAACTGGTAGATTTCAACAAAAAGAACTTTTTCCTCTTAGACCTTATTAAATTCACACTCCTTTAAAGCCTTAAATATTTTACATAAACAGCTTATCGAATAATACTTTCTCAAATTTAATGATTTTACCCAAAAGCTTTTTTAAACACTTAAATTTATCTTAAATATATTTTTTATTAAAGTTAGCAGAATTTTTTTCAATATTGGACTGTTTTCAATTTACATAATATGTTATTTTAATTAAGGTTGTAATAAGTCAAAACTTTCTATTCATGTCATGATTTACTGGTTTGCCAGTAAAATTATTTTATATATGTATTTAATCATTTAATATTGTTATACAATTAAAGAACTTAATTGTCTTTAGTATAAAAATCTTAAATTTTATAATAAAAATTAATATAGCTCCAAATTTTCATGTAACTTTTTTTCAAAAAAGTCGAATGATTTGCTTAACATATTTGTACTTACGTTTAAAAATGTGTGTTTATTTTAGTGAGAAGAACTATTATACAACTTTTTACTGAGTATTTGATAAAATTAGATACATTATCTTTCCATATTAGATTGAATGTTATATAAACTCATAGTTTTTTTAATATATTTATTCTCTCATTGCTTACAAATTTTACACCTGCCAATTTTTACAGATTGACCGTCCACTGTGTTGTAGGGTTGTACAAATTTTGTTTAATTTGTCTCGTCACATGAATTTTGCTCCTTTGCCAAAAACAATTGTTGCAATAGCTCTAAAAGACAACTCTCACATTTTGATTAAAATTGAAAACATGCCCATTAAATGACTAATATCCAATGGTAAACTTTATGGCCATTAAATTTTTTAAATATTTTCACTTAAATGTATTTAAAAACTTTTTCTGATTTTATATAATGTATATATTCTAGTTTACATTAAAAACTTCTTTATACTTTACATTTAAATCAAATTTTACAACTTAGAAATGTTTTGTACCAATTATTGTAATATTTAAAGAAAATGTGGAACACTGGGTTATGCCCTTCAAGCAATAAAAATTTCATGATCTGAAAAAAACTTAGGCAGGTATGTAATTATAGTAAAATTTAGCTCATTTACTTTTTTTGTTGTTGTATTGTTGCTCATCATAATTGTGATTTTATTAAACTATACATTCCAACTCCGAGCTTACGATATTTCTTGGCGTTTTATAATTATTGGAAGTTTTGAGATTTTCTCTACCTGGCTTTCTCTTTTTTGCTAAAAGTGCCATTAATTCTTTTGCTTATAAACTTTTTTAAAAATTTACTAATACTAAAATATATTTCTATGTAAGTGTGTTTTTATTTAAGAATGATAGTGTTTGTTTTACCACTTTGGATTTCAGTTTACATAACTTGTCTTTCATGTTTATTCATCTGGTATTTATATTCACACATATGCAATGTATTAACAATTTGATGATAGGATCTTTTATGAAAAAAAGAATAATGAGTGAAAAAAAAATTGAACTTTATTTTTATGCTTTCATTTGATGTTGTGGTTTTGTACTTGTTTATATATATTTTAATATGTGAATTGTTTGTAATATTATATGTATACATATATTCCAAAACTATTTGAATTATTATGTGTCAGGGATCCATTTTTTAAAAGTATAGACATACTTTAAAAATAGTTATGTGAGCTGATATCTTCACTATTTTATTATTTTAAATTCCATACCATACATTTTACAAAATCATATTTTATTACAGTTATATGCACCAATCATATTACAAGTAATTTTTTTATATCATTTTTCTAATATCGGCCTAGCAAATCTTTTGTTAATAATTGTTTTAGCTTCATTTTGTTCCTTTTAAATTAATTCCTTTCATCCAATAAGTTTAAAGGCTTTGAAAATAAATTATTTCTTGTATATGTATTTAGTTGACAAGCTGCACTATGTGTTGTGCAAAATAATTTTTATTATAATTATATTCGAATCAGCCCATGAAATACACAAATTTCATAACGGTTAAAGGTGCATTTAGTTGTCTTAACATCCAAATATTATATTTGGTTATATTTCATGTTAAACAATAGTACAAAAATGGCAAATATGCTACTATGATCACAGAAGTTTTGCAATAATTACTCTATTTGTAAAGTATATGGTTGTATAGTGTACTGATACGTTATTTTCCTTTCATTCATTAAATATACAGGCTTTATTATTGAAGGGTACAGAGAATAAAGACGCAATGTCAAGCTTTTGTCAAAAATACGAATGTAAATGCCATGTAGTAACATCCGAAGGGAATAGGAAAAGTTTCGCTATACTGAGGAAGTAGGTGCGTTGTTATTAATAAAAAAAAAATTGAAAGAATTATTTTAGTTGGCAATGCTCCTTTTATTCCCTATACCCTTCATTTGATAATTCCTTATTGGAGTATTTACTTTACTAGCTATTCTATTTTAAGCCTGTAATGTTTTATTTATGAAACTTTTAAATAATGTTTTTTAAAATTTGGTGTGTGAAATATTTTTATATAATATGAATGAACTATATCATATTTTTTGCATAGTAAACTATATTTTTGAACTAAAATTTTATGTTTCCATATTGTTTGGGGATTTTGTTAAAATGGGTTATAAGGTGAAATCTTTATATGATTTTTGTCATTGATTTATGTTAAATATAGGTGAACTGCCTTATGTGAGTTATTGTGAATGAGACACCGTGTCCTCAACTGTAATTTGTGATATAAGGTCTCAGGTTAATGTTGGAATTTATTTTTGTATGGCAGTTAAAGATTCAAATTATGTATTTGAAAAAGTGAAAATTACAGTGGTTTAAGTTAATAAATATTTGTGTTTTGTATGATTTCCTTTGTAGGTATTTTTATTTTATTACTATATGTTAAAACTAATAATTTATTAATTTATCCTTTGAACTCAAATCACAAATTTGTCTTCTGATGGAAGACTATATTCCACTATCGTTAAACATTAAGAGCATGTGTGAAAGCTTACAAGACTTAGTGTTTAGTCTTTTTTATTTTGTCCAGGATTGAAAAAAATTACATAATCAAAATAAAATTAGTGTATTTATGAATGTGGCTGACAATTTGTTAAATCCAATAATAAGTCAAATTGAATTATTAACATGGATGTCACATGATTTTGGAATTATTTCTGTTTGCTCTTCATTTTTTCTTAAAGAAATGTAATTTCTTTTAAAAAATGTGTTAAAATGAAAAGAGTGAACTTTAAATAAATTTATAGCCTAGCCAATAAACAAAAAGCATTGTTCAGAATATGTACATATTAAAACATATAAAAAAATTCAATAATTATTTTAATGCAAATTGTTTAAATATCTAGAAAAGTCACATTCAGAAGAAAAAAATTAAGATGTTACTAGCATTAACGCGACTTAATTAGGAATTATCTCTCTCTCTCTATATATATATCAAACTTAGTTTAATAAGTGATTAATATAACATTTATTTTATAAAAATTGAAAAATTCTGTATCTTTTCTTCTGAGGTAGATGTACTGCGAGATTAGTCGCATAGTAGTGGCGACAGCGCCGGCATAAGTATTGACCCTAATTTAGTTTAAAATTATTTTTCAGCAGAAGGGATTAATGATCAGGACTTTTAAGAACAAATAAGATATTTAATTAACTAACTAAACATTACAATTATTATATATTTAAAGGGTTACATGTGACACTGGAGAGTGAAAGAAAAAGTTAACTCTGGGCCGCTGCAGTACTCCTCCACCAGTGGTATCTAGTTATGATGTCACATAATTGTGATTATGATTGATGGTTGTGATTATTTAGGAGATTATGAATGTTGTTGGCTTGAATCATTCACCATAAAAGCAGGATTTCAGCAATTGATAGATACCGGGACAAGTTTGTCTTTGTACAAAATTGTGAAAACTTTTCTTCCGTGTTTGATCACTTTGTACAGTCCATCATAAGGTTATTGCAATGGTTTGCATACACCATCGTGACACAGAAAAACGTGTAGTTTACAATTGTGGGTGTACGAATGTTGGTCATGAACCGTGTTGGTATAAGCCAACATGTATTGTTTTTTGGTTGAGTGTTTTTCTATTTTCTTTCGAAACCCATTTTAAATGCAAACTGCTATTAAAATAGAAAGTCATTTGCAAGTCGAAGTGGTTAAAAAGCAAGAGCAAAAACTATTTGTTTGGCAATTATAAAAATTCTACAAGAAGAAAATATAATATTTATATACATTTAATATTTCTACAATGCTTTGATATTAAAAAACACAACTAAATCACTTTTTTAAAAAAATGTTGGGTCACAGTATGGCTGTTTCTACATTGGCTTCAACACAGGGAGGAGATGGGGAAAGGAGAGGCCTTTCTCCCAGCCGGAAAATGGAAGTATTGCCGACCGGTTTTCAAAGTTCTGCGCATAACAAAGCGCTAGGCATTGTGGGCATCTTATAAAACCAATAACTCCACAGAGAACGACGTCCAATGAGAGTGAGCCATCTGTATGCATCAAGTATTTGTTGGCTTGAATGTGTTTTGCCAAGGTTGCTTTACAAATTGAAGGTGCTTTAGCAGTTCTTTTAGTCGTTTAATTAATTACATAATTATAACATGTGTGGTCTATGAATGTAGAAACAGATCTTCCAGAAAAGTTCCTTATATTTCATTTTACAGGTAAAATCATATTGAAATTTAGTTAAAACTTGCTCCCTTTTTTACCATGCGGAATATTGTGTTATTTCTTTTTTTTTATCAATTATATAAAAATGTTCTTTATTTAACAATTATTATGTGTGAGGCCTTCAGACTATGGATGTGGCAAAAGATCTAAACAAATTCCCAAAAATTCATTTTACACATAAACACCATTTTCAGCAAGTGGTAATATTTTACGTTATTATTTGTGTTTATTATTTACGAGAAAAAAAAATATTTTTTAATACAACATGTCTAAAATTTTATATCATATTTTACATCTATGAATGTTAGAATATGAATGCAATATGGTAATATTGCGCACCCAGTTTGAATTTTTTGTCCTTTTCATACTATTAAGATCCACATGTGTTCAGAATTTTATTAAAAAGTAGTGTTACGACTAAATATTTTCTTTGTCATTTTCTTATTTTAACTTGCTAATCAATTGTTAAGTAACTAAAATTGTATTATTTACAATATTAAAGGTTTTCGAGAATCGGAATTTTGACAGCAGAATAGGTATATAGGCTTTTCGATATTAGAATTGGGATGCGTCAAATTGCAACAGTATTTGTTTAGAATACTTCGAAGATATGCATTGGCTATATTAATGTATGACTAAGTACCATTTTCTTATTTCAATTTATAATTGTTAAGTAACTAAATTTGCTATATTTTTAAAAACAAATTATTTCTTTTACAATATTAAAAGTTTTCAAGATTTTCTGTTTAGAATACTTTGAAGAATTGGATTTTAAGCAATCTTTGTTTTACGAGTATGGCGTGTGTAGCCGGTGGATGTATCAACAGATCTGCCAAAAAAATTCCTGGTATTTCATTTCACACGTAAGCCCCTTTTTTGCATGTGGTAACGTTTATCCTATTTTTACTTTTGTTTTACAATTATTTAAGAAACAAATATATTTAACTTATATAAAATTCTATATCTAAATTAATATATATCGCGCTTCTATGAATGTTAGCACTGTACTGCCAAGGGATTCATGAGTTCCACAATGGGCTATTGGCGACCACTCTAAACCAATCCCGCAAATTCCTATCATTTCATATATGTTTAATTCCCATATTGAAAAGTGAATCACCCAAAAAAGTTGCCAAGAACTACCCACTTACGATTAGAAATCCCAACCATTCATTTATACCATTAATTTATGATTAAGTATGTTCTTTACCATTTTGTTATTTTAATACACTTGCTGCCATATGACTTTTATTTAACTTGTGCCTTGTTTGTCCTAGATAAACCATGAGTTACATGTAACTTGCCCACTAAATTCATAGAAAAAATTCAAAATTTCTGTACATGTGGATATTTTTAAAAGTAAATCAAGAACAAAATATGTGGCACCTTGATTTGTGTCTGATTTGTCTGAAAAAAAAATATCCGAGTTTTCTTGACATTATTTAAGGTTTCCGAGAGACGAAAGTTTGAGAGCAAACTGGGTACAGGCTGTACGAAGAGGGGATTTTGATGCAGCTTGTAACCATACTCTTTGTTCAGAACACTTTGTGGAATCTGATTTCGACAGGCCTTCCACGATAAGAGTATACTTGAAGCCAAGTTCTGTGCCTACTGTGTTTCCAAATCATCTTCAAAATGTAATCATTTAGTTCACTTTATTCATTTTTTTGTTGTGTTTTTTAAAGATGCAATCAAAAAGAAGGGTTCATGGAATCCATACTCCTGTTAATCAAAGTTAATAATAGAAATATTTATTTAAATGATGATCTCATTACAGAAATGTAATGTTATGCATAATTTTCTTATCTTTTCCTGTTACTTTTTTAAATCAGACTTATTTTATATATAAAATTCTTATTTGTAATTGTACATATGAAATCTTTATAATTTTTTTTTTATTATTATCATGCATCAATGAATATGCTGCTGGGTTTAAGAGGATAATTTGAAAACTTATTTTTTATATTTAAACCTATAGTGTAATTAGTTACTTCATGTATGCCGAATGAAACTTAGAATATTTTTTTTTGTTCCAGGTAAAATATACAAGAAAGCCTATTAATCAGCAATTGAGTATTAATTTAAAGCGTTCATGTGAAGAGGAAAATGTGACCGATTGCATAAGGGTGAATCCTACAAAGCTAATAAGGGTGAATCATAGGCTGAAACAATTTCTCAGCATGAAGCAAGCAATTCATCAAGTCTGACTCCTGCTAATAATGATGTTACTACTCCACTTGGCACAAACAATTCTTTGCTTGTCAGTTTTTCTCCACTTGATACAAGCTTCACTTCAAATGTAAGTGTCACCGATAAGTCTTTTTCGTGTGAACAGGAATTCAAAATGGCAAATTTAAAAAGAAAATTGGAGGAAAGTGAAGCAGCAGTAGAAAAATACAAGAAGAAAATAAAACTTCTTCATCAAAAAAATAGAAGAAATAAAAGAAAATTTTTGATTTGAAATCCTTGATGAAAGAGTGTCATTAAAAGGGCTTTATGACAGATGAATCATTACAAATTTTGTATAAGGCAGCTGGCCCAATCGAGACCTTATAACTCGCCAACTTTGTAAAGCACAGAATATATCTGTAGTTAAAGTATACTCGCCAGAGTTACGAAAATGTGCCTTGACTCTGCATTTTTATTCTTCAAGGGCATACAATTATGTTAGAGAAACTTTCAATTCCTGTTTGCCTCATCCACGAACCATTATCAAATGGTATTAACATATTGAAGTTGAGCCAAATTTCACTGGAGAAACAATGAATGCCTTAAAACAAATGGTTGAATCCTCAAAAATTCCACTTTTTTTTACTCTAATGTTTGACGAAATGGCCATAAAGCAACACATTGAATTTGATGGGACCAATTTCTGTGGCTATGTAGATGCTGGTTTTGGAATCGAGGGTGATTCTCTTCCAATAGCCAAAGAGGCCTTAGTTTTTATGGTAGCATGTGTCAATGCCCATTTTAAAATCCTTGTGGGATATTTTTTATGCAATAGTTTAACTGGCAAACAAAAAGCTAATTTAGTGCAACAATGCCTTAGTTTACTACATAAATCTAATGTTAATGTAATATCTTGTATGTTTGATGGTTTATCATCTAATTTGACTACAGAAAAATATTTGGGTTGCAATTTAAAACCCCTATTTCCTCCAAAATCTGCATGTCTGCTGAAAAAAACCTCCCAAACTACTTCACTGTCAAATCTTTGTGACAATAACAGGCAGTTTGAATATTTTGGAGATGTAAATTTTGAATTTACAGATGATGATGAAGACAATCTTTCTAAGGCTAAATAAACTAGACCACATAAAAAGGATCTTGAAATAACTGCCCCTTTAAAGCTTTCCTTTTGCCACCCAGCCACCAATAAAGACATCATCATATTTCCTGATCCGAGCAATATGGTAAAATTATTATGGAACTGTCTCGCAGAAAAAGGCATGGACATTGAAAAAGGCATCTCGCTTGATGGAAACAATGGTGTGGTTTCTTGGATATATATTGTTGAACTGCATAAACTTCAAGAAACTGAAGGATTGCACCTAGCAAACAAATTAAAGTCGAATCACATATTTAATCTAGACAGAAAATGAAGGTCAAACTTGCTACACAACTGTTTAGCAAATGAGTTGCTGATGCAATTGAATTTTGTTGTAAAGTTTTAAAACTTCCTCAATTCCAAGGATCAGGTGCTACTGTTACATTCATTAAGAATATTAATTATTTGTTTGATATTTTAAACAGTAGAAATTGTCATCAATTTGGGTACAAGCAAGCTTTAAGCTTCAAAAACTCTGTTGGAGTATTACAGAGACTGAAAGAGATTGAAAACTACCTTTTGCATTTGAAAATCAATAAATTTTCTGATTCCATCTTGACTTCCAATTGAAAAACTAGCTTTCTTGGTTTTATTATTTGTATAAAGAATGCAGTTCAACTTTATAAATCTTTAGTAGTCACTTCAAAACTAATATATTTCTCTCTACATAAACTGAGCCAGGACAACGTGGAACTGTTTTTTCAAATCATAAGGTCACAAGGTGGGTGTAATAACAATCCAACAGTACGGCAGTTTAAATCTACGTACAGAAAAGTTTTGGTCAAGCCGAAATTGAAGAATGTTGATACTGGCAATTGTTCTTCTGCTAATGAATTGTCTTTATTAACTGTTAGCTCTTCATCTTTCAAATCTTCCAAACAGGTGATTAATTTTTCTATGACTGGATACCGCACAATTGAAGATGAAAAAGCTGTTACACTAACCCAATTAGACCATGACTACCTGTATTCACCCTTCCGGAATGAGTGTTCCCAACATGTTGTTTTTTACATTGCTGGAAATGTTTTTGTTTTTTTATCTTTCTAGTATATTTAAGTGTGATTTGTGTGTAAGGGCCCTCCAAGCTACAACACCCCATTATTCATTGTCACTCATTGATTATAAAAATTTAGGTAACTTAATATATCCATCGGAAGATGTTTTCCTTGTCTGTAAAAAGTCTGAGTTAAATTTTCATTCAAATGTAAGTTTAAGTGGGGGTAAATCATTATGTAAAAGTAGAAGTATTGAATACATTGCAAACCAAACTTTGCATGATCTTACAGAAAAAAAAGTTTCTTCCATTCTTTAAATGACCATATGCAAGACATGGAAAATCACCTTGTACATCTGATGAGATCCATAATCTATAGATATTTAAAAATAAGATTTTATCATTTCAGCAAAAGCCTTGTTAGCACTACAAATTCTCTATGGCGATTATACACTAAAGCAATATTATTTAACGGTCAATAAGTGTCTGTAACAATATTTATTTGTTTATCTTGTTTATATAATTATCCCTATTTAATTTATTAATTAAACTTTTTTACACTCATTAGATGTATGAAATCACCTTTTATAGCAATATATGTTATTATTTTACTAATTAAAATACTTTTTCACTTCATGAAATCACTACAATGTGTCTAGAAATGTTTCATTTGTAATTATTTGTTAATTCAAGAGTTTTCACACACATATATGTATAAAATCAACTTTTATAGCAATACATTTCATTGTTGTACCAGCTAAAATTGAATTTTTTTTTTCACTATTCATAAAATCGCTAAATTGTAACCTAGAGAGAAGATTTAGTTTTTTTTCAATGGGTAGATATTGTAACTATTATAGCAAACCTCCTGTCTGCAGTTTTTGTACTTGATTGTTGTTGAATTACATGCGTTTCGTTTCGTAACTTTGAGGCAGTATATTGACTATTGCCATTTGTAATTATTTGTCAATTCAAGAGTTTTCACACACATGTATAAAATCCCTTTTTATAGCAATTCATTTCATTTTTGTACCCGATAAATTGAATTTTTTTTTCGCTATTCATAAAAACACTAAATTGTACCTAGAGCAAAGATTTCGTTTATTTTCAATGGATAGATATTGTAACTATTATAGCAAACCTCCAGTCTGCAATTTTTGTACTTGACTGTTGTTGAATTGCATACGTTTTATTTTGTAACTTTGAGGCAGTATATTGACTATTTCCATTCTTATTTATCAATTCAAAGGATTTCACACACATTATATGTATAAAATCCCCTTTTATAGCAATACATTTCATTATTGCACTAGCTAAAATTGAATGTTTTTTTTTCATTATTCATAAAATCAGTCCTTTTTGCATTTGCTTGCATTCATTAGCTATATGAAATTATCTAAAAGCAATGTACAGCATTTCTCTATATCTCATTTGGACAGGAACATTCTTTTGTCCTATCTGTCTAAATACAAAAAATTATATATATAATACTATGATATGTCATTTCCTTTTACACAAATTCTTAAAATACTTCCACATCATAGTCTCACCTCCTAACACATTTTAAAGTAAGTGTTCCAAGTTTTCAAATTTAACAAAAACTATAATTAGAGTAAACAAATTAATTTATAAACGCTTATTGAATATTTTCATTAATAATTGTGTGAAAGAATTAAAGGAAAATAAGTTCTATTTAGTTGTCAATATACCTTGGAAATATTAAATATTTTAGACTTAACAATTAGTCTGATTTACTACTATATATTATATTAATTTCACTTTTATTAAAAGAAGATAAAATATTTATTTAAAAATGAAGTAAAATTATGGTGGTTTAACATTTAACTTGTTTTGAACCAATAATGAAAAATTATAATGTAAACAATGTTTAAAAAGTTTACGTTAAACAAAAATTAAGGTTTTCAGAAGAAAAATTAAATCACTTCCTATCAAAACAAAATTGTGCAATTGCATTACATTAAGCTGAAATATAATTAACATATAAACGTTTAAATCTTAGGAAAAAAAGTAATGCCAATATTTTCTCATTAAAAACTCAAAAGTTTTTAACAAAAAAAAAAAAAAATTTAATTTTTAAATAAGTTTATAATAGTTGAATTATGATTAGTCATTATGTATCACAGAATCAAAGTATAACTTGATTTAAAAAAGAATATTATTTGAGATAGTGAAATATGTGTTGAACATTAATTCCATATTTCCTCTCATTTTAAAATGGAAACACAACAGTGCAATTAAACAATTATGTCGGGGGGGGGGGGGTATACTATTCCCATACCCTATTTACCATTATAAAAAACACCGGTAATTAGGCAGATTAGCTATTGTTAATTATCAATGTGTTATTAATTGAATCAATAATACTTAAGTCAGAAATTTTCCTTTTTAATAATGTCATATTAATAAATTTATGAATGAGTTTTTGTGGTCAAGATCTTATTTGGGATATTTCAAGACAGTTTTAATTGAAATCCTATCATATACATATCCCATGTGAAGGAACGCCCCCAAAAAGGGGGGGGGGGGGGGGTGCGCCCCTTCACATGGGTCTTTCCTTCGAGATTGGAGGCCTCCGTGGCCGAGCGGTTAAAGGCGTCAGCTAGGAATACGAAAATTCCTGGTTGGATCCTAGGCGATGGACTTGACAAAGAAAAGTAAAAAAAGTAGCGATCTTGTGACCACAAAAATTAACGGTATGTATACGGGACTGGTGCACGATAAATCTGATCGGGGTCCAAAGTTCTGACGTCTATTGAAGGCGTTGGGTGCCAATTCAGGTGTTTCTCGTCATCTGACCATGGTTCTAAAATAATGACGTGTATGTATGAATGTGTATATGTTTCCGGGTCTTTCCTTTGAGATAGACGCCGAACCGTCGCCAATAGCCCACTGTACAGCTTTAGTGCGACGTTGATTACCAAACCTTCGTGATTGACCTCGAACCATCGCTAATAGCCCGTTGTGCAGCTATAGAGCGATGTTTTAAACCAACCAATAAACTTGAAGAAAAATGTAGTCAACATGACGTCAGATGAAAAGTGTAATCTTTAATCCTTAATAATCTTTACTTTTTCCCCGTTTTATGTAAGTTTATTTTTTTTACCGTAAATAAAAGCACTTAGTTTGCAAAAACTTTTCTGCTATGTCCCATTCATATCCTTGGTCAAATCAAACCAAAACCAGTCTCAAAAACGAAACCGATCATCAAAATACGAAACCGGCAAGAAAATTGCTTCCAGCATTTGTGCAGTACTGTGGCATCAAATTTCTTGCTCAAACGATGGGAAGCCACGTTGAGAAATAATGTGTAATAAAGTTATGGTGAAAACAAATAGAATTTTAGGGTGAAACTAAGTTCGATGAGTCCAATTTAAAGAGTTTACTCGGACCATTTCAAGATGCAGCCGATCCTGTGGACAACTCTATTATCTCTCTTGTGCTTCAACACCGTAATCGGCGTTGAGTTGACATTCGAGTTGCCGGATAACGCTAAACAATGTTTTCATGAAGATATCCAACAAGGTGTCAAATCCACAATCGAGTTTCAAGTAAGTCGCTGATGATAAATTGAAAATAATATTCCAAGTGCTATAAATATTTAAACATTTTTGTTTATGTTCGGAATTTTATGATTTTTTTTTCTGCATTTATATTACGAAATTTTATGTTCCAACTTTTGTATTGCTCTATTCTATTGATCCGGTAGTGAATGCATAAACTAGTATCCCTAGAGAATTAAAGAACGGTGTTTACCGGCATCGTAACTACATCAGAGTAATAAACTTTTCTACCAACTTATTGTGTATTTAGTGATCGATTTTCCATAAAATTGAAAAAAAAAATATTTACTATTTGTAATTGTGGTTAATTTCTGGTACAGTAAAAAATCCTGAATGGGGATCTAAAATCCGGACCTTTTTGAGTTTCTTAAAAAAAAAATATGTAAAATGTTGAATTCTTATAATAAAGCTAATGTGATGAGTTTTTTTATAAATACGAAAAATGACTTAGTTTAAAAAACAAATAGATATAACTTAAGAAATTTAAATTCTTGAATGAATAGACGTCGATATATAGATCTTGAGTACCCGGGTAAATTTTTTTCTCCTAAATGCTTGATATATATGTAAAAACCTGTGTATTTATCAAATATGGCTTCAGGATGCTCTGCAAAATAAAATATGCAATGAATATTCATTATATAAATACATCGTGATTAAAAAAAAATCATGATTTTTTTTACATCTTGGTAGGTATGAAAGTAGGGTAAAGACTTGTGTACGGCAGCAGATTTGGCTGTGTTTTCAAAGAGTCAAGGACTTCTAATGCGTAATAGGTTATCGGTGACAGTTCGAAATTCATTTTGAAGGATTTTTGGATGAAATAACATCGTACTTGAGCTCTACACTGGACTAATGGCGACGGTTTAGAATTTATCTCGAACGTATGCTTTGGTTTATTAATGTTGCACTAGAGCTGCACATTGGTCTATTAGCGACGTTTCGGCGCCTATCTTGAAGGGAACAATGCCTCTTATTTTTGAAGCATGGTTAGATGGTGAGGAATCACCTCAGCTGGCACCCAACGCAACCTTAATAGGTGTCGGATATTGGTTCCTGGTTAGATTACATCGGAAAATGGCACATTACTTAAAAAAACCAGCTCGTATCTCCTTTTGGGCCATTGTTTGGGTTTAATCATCACCTTAGAGCAGTCGTTTTGGGGACTTTCATCAAAGAACACTTTAACCAAAGAAGATTTAGAAACAATTACAACAGGAGCATGCAATTTAAAATATGAAGAAAAAGCACTCGCCAGACAATGATTAATCATGTATTTGCGAAGATAGGCGGATGAAATAGCATTAAGGAAAGCTGTAAACTCTCTTAGTATTTCGATGTTATTCTGCCTCCTCCACATATACTAACCCAGGTACCCGTCGAACTGGTCTTTGATGTGGCATGTTCTTTTTAAAGATCACTTCACTGCACTCCACGTATCCTCTATACTGTATCAGGGTCAACAAACGTCAGACTATGGTTGACCCGCAAATGTTGTAAACCTTCGTCTCCTAAGCAATTGTTTTTTGACCAACATTATCGTTGTACATTGAACAATCCAATCTTTTATAACACCAAGCAAGCACTCTTTCTTTCTATCAGGCACAATGACAAAAAATACATTTATCCGTCCCTCTTTCAAGACCTCCAAACACTCACTTTCCTCTATTATACTTTCTTTTGCCAATCTTACTTTCGTCAATCTCAACCACTCGTCCAGGCCCTTTGATAATTTCATTCGTATTCAAACACACCTCAATGCATATACTTCACGACAGTAATTGTACCAATCACAAACAGTTCTTGAACTACAATCAATATCCTCAATCACACTCTTCTAGCTGCTTTCATTCACCCATAAATAAGTATACAAAAGAATTTCAGACAAGCTCAACTTACTGTTTTCAAACCATGTACCCTTCCTGATACGCCTACACACACATGTTCATTTTCTGTCCTTTCGACGCGTCCACTTCCATTTATCATTTTTCACATTCTCACTTTTTACCAATTTCATTCCATTCTTACACACGGGACATTCATAACTCGTTTCTAACAAACACGCTTTTTTACCTCAGTCAATCGCATTCATATTACTAACATCATCTTTAAAACCATTAACATACATCTGTTAAAAAAAAATAATTTAATCTTTCAACCAAACCGCATTTGCCAGCCATACTAACAGCAATAAAGGTACTTACTTATAACAACAATATGCGCTTTAAAAATCTTAAACAAATTATTACGCTTTAAAAATCTTAAGCAAAATACAAGTGCATACTTAAGGCAAATTTTTTTTTAATTGAATAATTCTTATTTTCAATTAATCTTTAAACTAATCACGTAAATTCCTATGCTCAGAAGTCGCGTGCCCCTCTAAACCAATCCCGCAATTTCTTATAATTTCATATTTGTAAACAATTGTCCCATTCTCACATTGAGAAGTGAATTGCCCGAAAAAGTCGCCAAGAACTACCCGCTTACGATTAGAAATCCCAACCAAAAGTAGATGAGAAAATAGCAACCCAAAAATTACCCATTGACTGCATGAGAAATTAAATGAGACTGAATGAGAAATTTGGGACAGGTATTTCTATGAGTTTGGGATGAGTAAATACCCATTTTTAATTATCTCACCCGCTGTATATTTACCATACCTACATCTGTAGAGTAGTAAGACAAAATCTGTTTTAAAATTTTTAAAAATAGGAAAAATCTATTTAAATAAATTTAAAAAAATCATGATTTTATTATGCCCTGCCTGTAAGCACCATAATCGACTGCTCAAATGTGGTGTCAACTGAATTCCAACCATACTAGCCAGATGCTGGAGACCTCAATTGCTTAGGGCCATAAATTGACTTTATTAATCTGTGAAATTCTTAATAGTTTTGCGCAGATTGCGGCAAAGCTTTGGTGCTAATTTTCAGAATTGCGCCAAAGCATACCATGAGAAGTGCTGCTTATAAATAAGACATAAGTCTAAAATAGCGAATCTAAATAGGTTTATTGGTTTATTACTGCAAAATATATAAGTATATGACCACAACAGACAAGTATGCGGATTGACCACGAACATGGGGAGAATACCTGAGGGGTCACCGTAGCCGGGCGGCCTTAGCCGTGCTGAAGCTGGCACTGACGAGACCCCGTGAGGCTGATACTCTTCGAGACCGACGAGAGAGATCTGGTTGCACGCATGTGCACTGGTTGGCTGACATAATTAGCATAAAGCTCTTCTTATTCACTTGGATCAATGGCGATTACGCCGAGACCAACCAACCAGGCCAAGCAAAACCTAACCAAGCGATCTGAAAAACGGGACCGTCACAACCGTAAACTTGGAATTTACCTAAATCTTTACTTTAGGTAGTTGATGAATTTTCTGAAAAATTATTGACTTTAGTAAGAATTGATTTTTTTGTTTAAATATCAGATTACAGAATCATCCAAGTAGACTAAGATTCTTCTGTAAACTTGGTGATGCAGCCGTATCTTTTTAAAGCAACCCCAATTTGAAAATCTCAAAAAAAACTTTTTGCATTTTTAATAAGATTTGGATAAAATGTATTGAATAGTCTGTCACCTTCATTTTTTTGCCAAGTGTAGTAACCTTATGGTGGTCGTGTAGGGGGGATAAGGTGGAATTTTTTATTGGCAACAAACCTGTCTTTTGTCGCCAAACCATGGCTATCGTAGTGAATAACGTTTTGTCAGAAAACTCGCCAAAAGTAACTGTTCAATGCCTAAGATTCATTTGACTAGGCAGGTTAATATGCTTTTAAATGTTAAATAAAACATACTGAAGACCTACAAATTTTGCCTGAAATATAATACTCTCAATCTATACTGCACACCTGAAAATTATAGTAAATTAAGTGGTAATTATATTTTACTTAATACAACATTTGGTCAAATTATCTAAAGTGACTTAACCTTTAAAGATAGCTGGTTGATATGTCAACCAGGTCCCCATGTTAAATCCAAACACCCACCATTAAATATGCGCTGGATGCCCGAGTAATAATTAAGAATTTTAATATTGGACACAATGGTGCAGTTTTAACCTTTACAGGGCGGGTGGCGAATATTTCGGCCAGAAGCCCATGTTAAAATCGAACACCTGCCTTCTAAAGGTTAAAGGCAACTAAATCAGAATTAGGTCATAGGATGTGTTAAATAAGATCAACCTTACTGGACTTGGAGCCTGTTGATGGTCAGTCATCTTTATTTGGATTAACTACAACATTTAAATAAATTTTCCACAATCTTTTCATGCAATGACTTTAATTTAACTTAATGTTCAATAAAAAGTTAAATGTTCAATAAATAAATCCCTTGAAAGACTTTTCTATATGCGGTTGAGTATCATTTTTATTTGAATATTGTTGTTGTTTAGAGGTTATATAATATTTTGCATACCTAACTATCGTTTTCTACATCTTACATTTATAAGCACTGGCACATACAATTTAAAAAGTTAATTTCCTGTGTATAATTTCCATATAAGATTGTAATGCTATTCATTCATTGATTTTTCCCAATTCAATTGTTTGCTTTTCCATCTTGTACAAGTTAATTCAACAAGAACAACTTCTACATTTTGAGAGAAATCGCTAGTCTACAAAGCAGTGGCGGCCTGCGGTCGAAAATGTTAGTGCAGCCGAAATCATGTGAATTCCCCCCTATTTTCCACAACCATAAATGAAAGGAAATTCTTTATTATTTACTACTCAAATCAAAGTTTCTTTTAAATTCTTACAAAATGATAACATGCGAAAAAAATCGAAAACGTTTACTTATTTTTTGAAAATTACAGCAATCCTAATTTCTTTTAAACATGCGAATCGGTCAATTTTATTCAGTTTATCGAATACCAAGTGGTTAGTACCATGAAAATGAATGTTTACACAAAATGCTGCAACTGTGATAAAAGAAACTAGAAAACTCTTTCACAAATTTTGACCCATCAACTGATAACCACTCTTCATTCTTCCACAATACGAATGATGTGGTTTTACTTAGTTCCACTTTTGCAATAAGTTGCACAAGTTTTTGAGCAAAGGCCAAATCAGAAAATTCATTTCGGGCTGTACCATACTACAGAGAGGTTGCCATGGCAACGATTTCGAACTTTACTTTTTGGCTGCAGTTTTGATTGAATGGAGTTTTTTCCCCTCCTGAATTGAGCATTACGGCAACAGGCTTACTATTTATCGGAGATTTTGTTTACTTACCGTAGAAATTTCAATTCTAATCTTCATTTAAGAAAATTAGTAAAATATCTGATTTTAGTTTTAAAATACACTAATAAATTTATGTGCAGCCCGGCTGTACTTGCTGTAGTCCATGAGCCGCCACTGCTACAAAGTCAAATGCCTTTTATCAGTAAATAAAATTAAATATAAGTATATAATCTCTATAAAATACAGATAAATATAATAAATTTATTTGTAATTAATTTTAATTAAATATTTTTTTTAAAGTTTTATTAGACTACACTATCAATAAATGATTTATTTTGGCCCTCTTGTGAGTTCTGCAGCCCAAACAACCACATTGGCCTTAAACCGCCCTTGCTTTTTTTGCAGTACTTTTTTTGTTGCTTGACAGAAAAAGGTACTTTTAGTAGTAGATTCTTTCTCCCGGCATAAATGTGGTTAGTACCATGAAAATGAATGTTTACACACAATGCTGCAACTGTGAAAAATGAAACTCAAAAACTCTTTCTCAAATTTTGACTATTCAACTGACAATCATTCTTCCACAATACGAATGATGTGGTTTATTTAGTTTTAATTTCGCAATAAGTTGCACAAGTTTTTGAGCAAAGGCTGGTCTCTTGATTTGCTATTGTAAGAGTATCCTGAAATGTTTTTTTTTACTATTCATTTTGGAGTAAAAAAACATTTAAAAGAACAGTTCCTAGTTTAAAAGTTTACATAGGGTAGATGAGTGTCTTAAGACTGGATATGTATCTGGCAAACCTATGTAAAATTAAATATTTTCTTAAAAGCTCTAAATTAACTGTTACTTGATACTTTAAGAAATTTCCTGGAAGTTTTCTACCTGGAAATGGTGCAGTTTCTTTCTTCTAGATTTGGCAACTAGAAAGACATAGTAACTTATGGTAAGACCGAAATAGGGGGACCAACAAACTGCCAAAATTATGAAATCAGTGTAAGGTCAATTTTTTAATATAAAATTAAATGTTATAAAACTTAACGGGCCTCCGTGGCCGAACGGTTAAAGACGTCAGCTGGGTATCCGAAGATTCCTGGTTCGATCATAGGCAATGGACTTGAAAAAGAAAAGTTAAAAAGTAGTGATCTTGTGATCGGAGGGTCAGCTTCGCTACAAAATACTAGAAAAGTCGTCCAGAACATCTGCAAAAATTAACGGTGTGTATACGGGACTGGTGCACGATGAATCTAATTGGGGTCCAAAGAATTGGGGTCCTATTGAAGGCGTTGGGTGCCAGTTCAGGTGTTTCCTCGTCATCTGACCATGGTTCTAAACTAACGAAGTGCCTGTATGAATGTGTGCGTGTTCCCGGGTCTTTCCTTCAAGATAGACCCCGAACCGTCGCTAATAGCCCACTGTGCAGCTCTAGTGTTATGTTAATTAACCTAACCAACCAACTATAAAACTTAACCCACTGACGGTTAATCTGCACAATGTTAATTGTGTAGATATAAAATATGACCTAGTTCAGTTATTTTCTTTGCGATTTCAGCTGTCAATTTTTGCTTCTATCCATTATGCTATTACTCTCAGCAGTTCAATTAAAGTGATCGGTGTTGCAATTATCACTTTTTTTCCCACTTTATCAAAGCGGGCTCATATTCTAGTGCTGTGGCGGTTTAGGAAAACATCAAAATTGTGAAGTGTTAAAGTATTTTTATAATAGGTTAATCGACAAATGGAACAATCTGCCAGTGAATCGATGACTAAAAATGGTAAACAATGTAAATGCCAAAAATAATTCAAACCGTTTTTCATGTTAAAGTGTCAAATAAGCAATGCTTTATAATGTGGTAAACATGAAAATTGCTTTATATTCTTCTAACTAGTTCAAAAGAGCTTGTAAAGAGGTCGCTAATGTGAATGTTCCTATGGGCTGAACAAACAGTTTCTGCTATTGCCCAACATTTTCGCTTTTGGCACTTACAACGGTTGTCACTTTTAGTCCTCAATATTGTTAATTCTATAGGAGTAATTGATTTTAAGAAGTTAGATATTCATTAGAGAAAAGTTAAGAGTTACTAGACTGGACCAACCTTGTTGAGCCTTAAGGTGTACATACACACTATAAAAAACGAAAATCGGCCAAAAATTCCAAAATATTTTTTTGGTTCTATAGTATTCCCCAATTCAGTATCTTTCAGATGATAACAATATTGAATAAATATTCCAAAAACTTTTTTATTTACAAAGAGTTATTCTATGGCCGCGCTTGCAATGGCAATATGTTTTGTAAACTTTACACTTAATTTCTGAAGAACTGTATTTTTAACATATGTCCCTTCATTCGAAACATGACAACTCAAGTTTGCTTAAACATTTTGAGAAAATTATTGTTTCTTTTAAATTTATATTAGTTGTAAGATGTTATGACCCTCCATCATAACGATTCGTTAAAAAAATAATTTTTAATAGAATTTTAAAGTTGAAAATTTGAATAAAAAAGTATTTTTTTAGGGACTGTCGAGGTAAAAATTAATTAAAAAAAAACTTTAAATGCTATAAACTTTTTGGAGGGTCATAACATTAAAAAAGATACTGCGAGTAATTTCCAACAAAAATTATGCTTCTATATTAATTACAACTTGCTTAATCACATTTGAAAAACATGCTAATTAACATATAAAATGCTAATTAGGTAATTAGTATTTTATTTTATTCAGGGTTTTTTAAAATGATTCATCACTATTTTTAAAGTGTTTTCCTACATGAAAAAACTAGATTTTTAAATTCATAATTAAAAAAAAAATGTTCAAGTGTATACATACACCTTAAACCTGTTGTTCGTCGTCAATATTTGTATTTGTGAAATTATATATTTTAAAACTTCTGAGGATTGAATTATAATCTAAGTTATTTGCTTATAGGTCGTAACTGGAGGACATTACGACGTTGATGCTGTACTTGAAGCTCCTAGCGGTCAGGTACTTTTCCGAGGGATCAAGAAACAGTCCGACAGCCATACTTGGGTTGCAGAACAAACTGGAGTTTATAAACTGTGCTTTAGCAATGAATTTTCTACATTTAGTCATAAACTTGTTTATGTAGACTTTGTTGTTGGAGAAGAAAAGCCTTTGCCTGGGGTCGGAGATCATTTGACTGCAATGACCAAGGTGATTCATTTATATATATTTAGTGTAATAACATGGTTCACACAGTCCTTAAAAGTCCTTAAGAACTACTTAATTTAAGTATGTCCTTAATTAAGGGCCCTTAAAGTCCTTAATTTTCGACTAAGGTCCTTAATTTTTGTCAAACATGTTTTTTTTTACTAATTCACATGGGTGGTATTTTTCCGTGTCTTACCCGAAAATATTAAAATTATTGAAATGTAGAATTACGGATTTTACGTTGATCGTGTCCACACTTTTCACCGTTTTACGTAAGTATAAATCGGCAAGGAGAGAAAGGCATGAATGGACGTATTTAGTGTCAGAAAAAAAAGTTAAATTTTGATCTCTTTTGTTTGATTTTTTAGTCAGTGGTATTTCATTATAATACACTACACTTCGTCATTGGAAAATCTCAGTTTGTTTGTTGTTTTGTGAAGAGTCGATACTCATTCTAGAAAAACGAGGAAATTCAGAAGAATGTAGCGTCTTTAATGGATGGGAATTCTTCGCCAGAGTTTTCCCGGAAGTAGTATCCTGTGCCAACTTGCTACAAAACCCCACTGACATATGATTATTTGCCAATTTTGCACCAAACAATGTGCGATTCTCCGCTAACGGCGCAAAAAAATTTAAGAGGTCCTTAAAAATTATCGAGAGGTCCTTAAAAAGTCCTTAAGAACTACTTAATTTTTACTTTTGAAAATCTGTATGAACCATGAATAAGATATTAGTAATTTTTTTCAATAGAAAACAGTAAATTTTCAACAAAAATAATTAAAATTCTCGCTTTGCTCACTAAAAGGTAGGACACAATAACAATGTGTTCTAGTAACAATACTTTTTTAATTATATTGCTAAAAACTTTAAAAGTTGAAATTGTAAATTTAAATTAATATTCATATTGGCATCGCTACATTTTTTCGCCATGTAAGTCAATATAAAATCATTTAAACTAATTTCTTTTTAACTACAAATGAAGACAATGGTACCACTGGCAAGTCTACCATTATTTATTATTTTCCACGTTATTTTCACACCTTACCCGCTTCAGTTAAATTTGTAACATTATTGGTAGTTTGTTTTGGCCATAACTGACGTTAAGCTTACCATAAATCTTGCCTACCAGAAGTGTTTTACTGAGTTCATCATAAAAATGAAGCTCATAGAAATCTAGTTTTCAAAATTGCCACAGATGGCGCCACCTCAATTTCCCTTCATTTAAAGTTTGGAAAAGCATTTTTCAAAACTTCTATTTTTTAATTTAATAAGGCTTATATTTTTCCTAATTTAAGCTGACATCGTCAAAATAATTATTTACCAATGAATTGAAGAGGTTAACCATCAAAATGGTTTATATAATGGCAAAATAAAAATGGGGGCGCAACAGAATTTTGTAAACAAAGTAACTGTTGCCATTCCGCATAGACAACATTGCATGCCAAAAATAATCTGAGAGGGTTTAGAGGGAAAATCCGTTGTGATCCTCGTGCCTATTCAGGTTGTGTGAGGTAGCAGCTCAGGTGTGGTCCCTGTCATATAACCATGTTTCAAAATTACAAGGCAGTTTTCTCTGGTTTGTGTTTTCCGAGTTTTATCCAAACCAGTGCCTATAGCCTACTGCGCAGCTCTGCTGTGGTGTTAATTCACCAACCAACCAAAAAAAGTTATAATTTGTTGGTTGATATTACGCTAGATCAGCATATTGGGCTATTGGCTACAGTTTGGGGCTTATCTCGATAAAAAGACCCATACCAAACTGATGTCTCTTTATAATGATACTACTTAAAATCCAAAATTTTACATTTAAAATAAAGGTTTTCCCTAAAAACCAAATCGGTAAGTAGCCCTAAACAGACCCCTTACAAAACTGATGAAAAGGCTACTTAAATTCAGAATTTGGTAATGAAATACCTAATCTGGTAACCTCCTCCCAAACCATCTTCTCTTTAAAAAAAACACAGAAAAAAACTTAGTATTTCATTTGCGGGCACAGTCAACCAATAGGATTCGCGGAATGCCCCGCTTAAAATGCTTGAAATTGCCACGGAATCACCACGATGGTGCGACACACATAGTTATAAAGAAGTTTGTTTTTATACTGTCGTAATTCCCTCTACTTCAATTTACAAAAAAAAAAAAAATCTACCTTTTTCACAGACAGCTAGGGAAGTAAGGACGATTGTGCTTGACTGAAAAGGGCAAGAGCGGCGGAATATTTTTAAAAAAGAGCATGAGTTCACTATCGAGATGCACAAAGGGCAAGCCACCCTTCAAAAAACGCCTAGAGTGAACACTGTTTAAGGCTCGGGAAAGTATGTCTGGTTGGCTTATGAAATAACTGATCAAGTCAGTTAAAATTTAAAACTTGCATGTATTCTATGGTTTAACTAGTTATTTTTTAAAATAACGATCTACACCCTAGTGTTCTGTATTGAAAATTCTGTTGGATCATATAAGAGCAGGAGAGTGGTGATGGATGCGCTTAGGCCGAAACGTCGCATTGTGCCTCTTGAAAGAAAGAATAAAAACCCTACGGCATCTTAAACAGACCAGTAGCCTTACAAAAAGCCAGTCAGATAGTGAAACATTACAAAAGTTTACAGACTCAAAGCTTATGGCCCCACAGAATATGAATCTTAAGCTCACATCAGTCACACTTACCGAAACACCTGTTTCAGTTGAGCTCTTGCAGCCCCTGTATTTATCATCGTCAACAACTCCCATAGTTTTCAAAAGACTGTAGTGAGAACCATTGGTCGGATATTTGTGTAATTAACAATAAATTGCTGAACTTCATATGTAGCGATTACTGTAGCAGAATATATATTTTTTTGGCAGACTCTGATCACATCCTCAACGAGAAACACATTTACTTTCCTTCCTTACTAAATTTATGAGCTCTTCCAGATCATGGGGGGAAATTTGTTTGTTAGACTGTCTAGTGGGTTGGGCAACTTTTGGTGGCTTACTGGCATCAGTTCATTTCAGTTAGTAATAAAAAGTTTTATGCTGTATAATTCAGTCGAATTGTTTATTTTACACATTAACTGTCTATCAGTAGCTAATTTATAGACTAACTGGTTATTTCATAGAAGGGGAAGTGAAAGAACCAGACAGCTCCACTTTTCAAAATTGTTCAGTAAGGACGAAAAGCACCTTAAAAATACTTAATGTTTTAAAAAATGTATCAAATTTGGGTTAAACATTAAAAGTACCTTTCTCTATCACAGACCGGTTTTACTTATTAAAATTTTTGTCTGTTTTTTTTATTGAAAAAAAAAGTGATTTTTTTTCTTCTTTTTTTTACGTCTAACACTGTAATTTTGTGGTCAAACAGCCAAAAATTTCCGTTTCATTTAAGGATTGCATAATAAACTACATATAAATATAGTCAAGCTCTGAATGACACCTCTTTAATGGAATCTGGGATGTGTAACACGCCTTTTAGCTGGTTCAACAAACGAGTTTAGCAAACTGGCTGAATCAACAATGAAAGTGATCCAAGCAAGCGACCAAACATTGAATTAAATCACTGCAAAAACAGTACGGCACTTTCATATGTACATTTCTTGCATCATATGAGACAACAGTACAGCTTCTTTTCCTTTATATCTCTATAACCATTGCTTACATCTGTCTGGTTCTTGCACCAATCGATAGGGGATTTTTTTTCTTTATAGAAAGGAATAATTAAGAAAGTGTAAATCGGAAAAGAATGGAGCTGGCTGGTTCTTCCACCCACAACTGCAATTATACATTTTTATTACACACTTTAACTGACTTGATCAGTTATTTCATGAAATAACTAGGTATTCCAGGCACGTAGGTAAGGGGGTGGTTCAGGGGGTTCAAACCCCTCCCATTAACAGTCAAGAAAAAAAAATTAAAAATCAAATTACTGTAAAAAGCATAAAATACCTTAAAAAACTAGTAAAATTTCAATTTCTAGTATAATACTTCTTGTTGAGTTGCGTGAGGGAAAATCTTGTATTTTTCGGGGTTTCAACCTCAAAAAATAGTTTTTAAAAGGTTTCAAAAACATATTTTTGCAGTCATTTTTATCTCTAACTGAGTTTAAAATAATGTCATCATGTTTCATTAAATAGCACTTGAATTTCAACAAAGGGAAAATATTGTTAAACGGAATCTATATATTTTAAACAAGGAATTTTAATATTTAAATTTGTTCTCTAAATTTATTTCATAATCATTAATTTTAAAAATAGTTAATGACTGATATTAGTAATGATTTCATGAAAAACAATCGATAACTGTTGATGTTTCGATATTTACATGCCAACGTATTCCTGTTTACTTGAATAAAAATTAACATACACTTAAAAATAGGGGGGGGGGGGGGGTAAGTTAATCAGTGACTGAACCACCCCCATGACAATTCTATACCTATGTGCCTGAGGTATTCTATGAAATAATTGAATTATACACTTCTGTAACAGATACATTAATAAATTTGTTCTTTTAATTTTAGCTGGAAACTTCTTCATCGAGTGTACATGAGCACTTAAACACCATCATTGACTACCAAACTCATCATCGTCTAATGGAAGCTCAAGGAAGAAAACGTGCCGAAGATTTAAATACTCGTGTTATGTATTGGTCCATGGGTGAAACCGTTCTTATAGTTTTGATTGCTGTTGGGCAGGTTATGGTTTTGAGAAACTTTTTCAGTGAGAAGAAGGGAGCTTCTTCATGAAAAATTTATATAGAGGCATGAACAAGATTGTTTAATCCAGCTTCCATTTGGAAAATGTGCCTCATGTTTTATATGCTTTAAATAAACATTGAAACTTTTGTGAAGTGTATTATAAAAAGTTTTCATCTTTTCATCAAGTATATTTTTTATGAATAATTTTGCATTTCTTAGTATTCAAAAGTGATGCCTTTTTTCTCCTCCTAGACGTGATTTTTTATGAATTTGTTATATTTGCATTTATTTTCATTAAAATTTAGACGTATGTATTTTGATCTGTATAATATTTAATTTAATTGTGAATTGTCTATTGAAATGGGACTTTTAGTTTTAGTTTAAAAACTATAAATTAATTTGTGCCATAAACTTGTCATTTAATATACTTCACATTAAAGGTAAATCTAATAGCATACTCATTAGTAATCAGCCAAATGTATGTTATAATCATAAACACTGTTAAGTTTTCTTATTTTCTATTAAACGTACGCTAAGCAGACCTTTTAACTATGGAAATGAATTCACTGTTGTGGCATTAAATCATTAAGCAAATCTACCTAATTTCAATATATCAATGTTAGATGAATTGTTGCTTTCTGTAGGTATATTTTCTATATTTTTACATTTATTATTTTTTTAAATTTATCCAAGTGACTAAAATTGGCATTTATCCAGGATAATAAAATTGTTGCATATTTAATGTTGGTGTCTTTATTAGTAATTAATTGTAGTCTTGCTAAGTAATAAGTAGGTCAAAGTAAATAATAAAAGTTCACATTTTATCTTTGTATTCAAATTAATTCTTGCAGACTTACATAAAAGCATCATTCAATTTTGTTCTCAACGGTTATACAGGAATTTTACTCGCAACTTCCAAGCATTATAACTGGCTACTGAATTAATCTATTTGGCTGTCTACAAATTTTGGGCTGCAGGTAGATTTACCTTCTGGTCATAATAGCATATATTTAATACCTTGATATGGGGGTTTAACTTTGTATTAACAACAAGTTTAACAAGTGCTCTTAAAAATTCATCGGAGGTTATGCCATTCACTCTGGACATAAAAAAAAAATCTAACCTAGCTGTTAGTCAGTTTGCAAAATTGAAGTTGTCGGGCCATACTAGACTCAATTTAACCCTTTCCCTCCCATTGGTCCCACACTAAAACTATCTATTTGTGAGATGAGACCCAGTGGTTTCCATGGTAACCATATGCGTGAATAGGAATTGTAGAGTGTGAGTGTAATGATATTTTTTTTCTATTATGATTTTTGTCAATATTTGATTTTTTTCGCTAATAAGTAAATATTTTTAGCTTTAATGAAGCCTTATGGTTTAAAATGGATTTAAAGATTGCTAAACTGATCCTTTATGGCGCTCCATTGATGCTTTTAATTTTCTAAATAAGTGATCCAAAAGTTATGTAAAAAAATTAGGTGGTGTATTTAGATGACTAGAAAACACAATTCAAAAAGAAAATATTTTTTAATATGACAAAAAGTTGGGAGTTAAAGGGGCAAGTCCTAAAAGGTTTAAATTATTAAAGTGCTTAGTCTAGTCAATTTTGTATTGTGATGTGTCCAACAAAAACATTTTGAACTAGGGTGTATACGGAGGAAAGAAGAAGGTGGAGCTGATTTGGCGAGATTTCACAGGAAGTAAAATATCAACCTTAATGTAGGTACAAACAAACCCAGCTGGCAGTGCGTTTTCAACGAGGTTTGCGTTATTAAAAATGAGAATTTTAAAGTATAAAAACTCAAAATATAACCGTTTGTGTAGTTGTAAGCAGTGTTGCCAGATTGAGGGTATTTTCAGAGCTTGTGGGTAGATTTAAGCTTTTATTGTATAAAATGTGAGTATTTATTCATGATATTTATCCCAATGTACAATTTTACAGGAACTAAGTGACAACAGTATTTGATCAATATGTGATAGAAAAAAAGCTGCTAGCGTTTTCGTAGAAGGGTCCATAGGGAGAGATTTGGCATGTTTCTAACTACTAATCTTTTTCAACGAAATAGTATCCAGAACTTGTTTGTTCGTCGTCTCCCTTCATCCTCATTAGCAAACACAAACTATGACATCCCCTTCATCCCGCTCATTACTCTGGTTTTCTATATATGCTTAAGGCAGATCCGATTTTCTTATTAGATTTGCATCATTAACAAGTTTTAATGAGCAATTAGTCATAAAAATATAAGTTTTAGAAAGCTGCAAGTGTGCTCTATGCAGCTGTTGGAACAAAAACATTCAGTTTTTAAACACAAGCAGATTTGAACTCATTTCTTCAGTGAAGATTTTGTTCATGTTTATCAAGTTCAAATTGATATAGTCACGGAGTAAAGAAGAAGGTGGAGGTGCGATCAAGTCAAAAACCGGTTTGCAATGTGAAGTAAGCAATCGCTTAAAAAGTAGGAACTGGCGAAGTATTTGGCGCTATTCCAAAGCACTACTTTGTACCAGTACTTGGCGATAATTTAATTTACCTATGAAGTGGAAATAATTGCATCCTTTATCGATTTGGAACTTGTACTGCATCCTACAACTGCACAAATTGTCATTTTTTAAGTTTTAGCATGCGTTTTCTTAATTTGAAAATAATGCATCCCTCGTAGAAAAATCACTGCAAACTAGGTTTGTTTGTGGCTAGTTTGGGGTTGCTAACTTACGTCTCATGAAACCTCGCCAATTCATCTCCACCTTTTTCTTTACTCCGTGATATAGAGTGGATGAAGACGTTCAGCTACTAATCAGAGGATTGGTGGTTCGAATCCGTGCGATGGACTTGACAAAGAAAAGTAGTGATCTTTTGATCGGAGGGTTGCCAGCTTCGCTACAAAAATACTAGAAAGTCGTCCAGAACATCCAACAAATTAAACTGGCGTATATACGGGACTGGTGCACGATAAATCTGATCTGGGTCCAATGTCCTGACGCTTATTGAGGTTTCGTCGGGTGCCAACTCAGGTGTTGTCCTGGTCATCTGACCATGGTTCAAAAATACGAGGCATCGTTCTGGGGTCTTTCCTTCGAGATAGGCCCCGAACCGTCGCCAATAGCCCACTGTGCAGCTCTAGCGCGACGTTAATTAAACAAACCAATCAAATTGATATAAATTTTAAAAATATAAGAAATTTTATTATTATCAAAAAATATATATAATCAATCTTAACCCTTTGATTATGCTGTAGGTTTGCATTCATTTATGAAAAGAATTATATATTACCTGCAAGCTTAAAAAATGTAATTAAAATACCTCGTAAACCCCTTTAGGTCAGAGTTAGTTGCATTTTTTTCTACTAGGTGCCACCACTGAAAAAATTCCAACTTCCCGGTATTTGAGGGTATTTTTCTGTGAGTTGGAGGGTAAAAAGAAATTTCCGTTGTGAGATGCAGTACAAGTTCCAAATCAATAAAAGATGCTATTATTTCCACTTCATAAGTTAATTAAATTATAAAATAAATTATCGCCAAATAATGGTACAAAGTAGAGCTTGGAAAATGCGATTTTGAACTAAAAGTCACCCAGTTTCAAAACGTATCTCGTCCACTTTGTATCAAAACTTACGGTAAATAGATTTTTTTTTGTATTAAATTATATTTCTACACCTGGAATTAAGCAAAGTATGTTGTTTAACGTGTAAAACAACAAACTTTGCTTAATTCAAGTGTAGAGATAAAATTTAATAAAAATATGATTTATCGTAAGTTTTGCAGGTGGACAATAAGAGACTTTTTTGAACTAGGATCAGACATATGTTTCCATAAATGAGTGATTATTTTATTCAAAGCAAATTTATTTTACTCAAAGTAAAATAAAGTTAGATTTATTTCGGTTGTATTACAAGCAATACATATAATATATAGGTAAATAGCTTCAATGCATTTCCCAAGAAAATTTAAATTATAAAACTATCAGAAAATGTGTAATTTTTTGAGTGTGATGAACTATAAAATGAAATTGTATGAAACATTTTTTACAATTTAAATTGATGCAAATGGAGATTTGTTCCTAAACTCTGCATGTCTATTTTCCTGAATAAAAATAAATTATTTTTGAAACAATTCAAATAAACATGCATATAAAACATTTTGAAAGTTCTGATAAATCCAAGAACTGCAACTTAAATGCCCAAACTGCATATGTCTATTCACAAGTAAATTTCATTTGTTAGGAATGCTTTAGAGTCATGGGCTGATTTCAACTGTAACTCAGGCAGACATGGAATTAATGTGAGCAAAGTGAGAATTGGTTTGTGTAACAATCCTTTGAGAAGGGGGGGGGGGGGGACTAGCAGGAGACGGAGTCCCCGAGTGTTAATTTAAATAATGAAAAGATTTTGCTATTTATTGAAAACCTGGAAATGTTGACTTAAGCAGTTTTGACGCTAAAAAGGTTTTTAAAAAATGCAGCCGTATGTTTATGCATGAAAATAATAAACTATAATGCAAAGCATTGGGATTTTTTTTTTATTTCTGCTAGTAAAGAGACAACGAATATAACAAGTCTTCCTTTACCATCCACTGTAAAATGGATTTTCCTTTGGATCTTCATTTCCTCCCGTCCGCTTGATGTTTTCTCTACTTTTCTCTATGAAATTCCTAGGAAATAATAATAATATTAAAAAACTTTGATTTTCATTCTACTTTGAATAAACAGAATTTTAACACTGTGATTTTACAGTATTTTTCAATCTATAATTAATGTTGTTAATCTAAATATCAACGTAAGCACACACTAGATCAGTTTTTATTAACTGACTATCCTTCGAATCATATTAGGCTAATATATTATCGGAATAAAATGAATTAATTCTTTAAAAAGATATCAGTTAAGGATAAGCATTTACACACACAGAAGAACGGACATCTTAGAGGAATAGGTTCGGAGCACAAAAAAAAAAAAAAAAAGAAGGAAATTTTCACGAGTGGATATATGCTTAATGGATCTGGGCAAGTTATATTACTGACTTAGCTGATATAAAGAATACTAGGAGGCTCCGCCCCCTGCTCCGCCAACTCCCGGAGTATAGTAAGATGCTGTTGCAACCACATAACTTCGTGGAGGATAGGCAACACGAGCGGCTAACGACTAAATCAACCTGCAGTCGGTGATTGGTTTACACAGCATCACGTGCAGTTTCCTAGTATATGACGTCGATTACGATCAAGCACAACTTGCAATCAGTGCTGTTGTTATCTGTATTTTTTCTTCAGAAACGGTTTCTTCGCCAATAGCCCACTGTGCAGTTCCAGGTAATGACAAAGCGGATAATGCAGCAAAAAATGCTCGTAATAATACATTTAACTTTGTACCTCTCGAAGATTCAAAACTGGCAATTAAACAAGCACAAGATTCAATACGGCAGATTCATTGGAGTAACCAAACAAATAATAAATTACATTCTATAAAGCCAGCACTAAAACCTACCAAACAAACGACTTGTAATAGAAAAAATGATGTCATTCTGACAAGGCTTCGAATAGGCCACACCCGTCTGACCCACAAGCACCTTTTGGTTTCTGAACCGACACCGACATGTCTCCGGTGTAACTGTGTTTTGTCCGTTAAACATTTTATGTGTATTTGTCCTAACTTAAATAATGAGAGAATAAAATATTTCGGCACTGCAAATCCCATCTTAAAAGACTTATTAAGTAATGATCCGCACCCAAACTTGTTCGAATTTCTGTACGACACTGGGTTGTTAAATTGTATTTAAAATTTAGAAGATTCGTAACAATGTAAATGTTTGGCGCAGCTTAGCCAGTTTGGCTCTTGTGCCACTAAACAACAACCAACCAACCAACCAACCAACCCACTGTGCAGCTCTAGTGCGACGTTAATTAACCAAACCAAAAACCACGAAACGATTTCAGCGTGGAAGAAGCACCGAGGAAGAGATGTGGGGGAAGGGGATGTAACTGCCCTAAATATTTGGCAAAACAAATATTATATAAACAAACTTTCCCATAATTGTAAGCGTAGAGCCTAAACAAACAAAAGCAGAGTTGCCGGCTGTATGGAAGAAATCGAAACTACTATAGTAAGTTTCCCACTTGATACATCACGTGAAACTCCCGTATTATATAAATCAATACTGAACCTTAAAAGTTTAAACTGAAAAATTCAAATTACAATTTATCTTGGCATCAATACATTTTTTCGTCACATAGAAATCACATTTAAACTAAAATGGTTTTAAAAAAAAATATATAAATGGAAAAGCAATGCTACTACTGACATGCCTACAATATTTATTATTATTTTTAACATTATTTTCATGCCTTTCAAGCTTTTTGGTTCAATTCCTACCATTATTGGTATTTTGTTTAAAAAATAATTGCTTTTAAGCTTACCATAAACTTGTATACCATAATTGAATACCCCTCTGTGCAGCTCTAGTGCGACGTCAATTAAAACAAACCAAACCAAGCATACCATAATTGTTTAATGTAATGAGTAGTGACCACTGGTCTCTAACTGTAACTGTTACAGTTTGAGTTCAGTGGTAGTGACGTGTTACTTTATAGGAATGTGGTTTACAAAGCTATCAACAGATGGCGCTACCCCGTTTTTCATTCCTTTGTGGTTTGTAAGACTAGTATCTCCAGACCACAGTGGCTGTTGGAGGAAAAGCATCTTGGCGCGATAATTGTTCCAGCTTTGGCGATATATTGATAAGTTAACTATTTCGCAACCCTGTGGAAGGAAATGTTTGTAGAACTTTTTGACTGCCCTTTTTTTTGTATGGTATTATGTAATTGTAGCATGGAGAAGAGCTAGTTATTTCGTAATAAATTGTAACCATGGTATGAGATATTTAGAGTGTTGTAATATATCAGACAATATAGATAAACATTCAATATTTATAAACGATAGAAAAGATATTCGTAATTATGACACTCACTTTTTTTTCTCTAAATATTCAAATATATGTAATTAGTTTTATTGTTTAAAACTTTAAAGAATATTTCACGACTTAAGAACATGCATTCGATTCATTGAAATAATTTTTTTTTAATTAATTTATTTCTTTGATTGTAATTCACAATTTTAATATTATTGTAATTATAAAAATGCTTATACGAATATCTAAGAAATTATATTATACCATCGTGGTTAATATAATTTCTTTAGTTTGCTTTTCATTACAAAAAATGAGATTTATTAATTATGAGAATAACTGCTTATAAATCAAAAATACCACTTCTTAATTCCTTTATAAACATTCCTTATGTATTTCAAATTAACCGCTCATATTATTATTATAAAAAAACTTACAATTTTCACTTTGTTAGAACTTTAAATAATATAAAAGTAAATTTACTTTGCTGCTTGTCTTTATATAAACAAAATTGCATTGAAAAATTGATATTTATTTATCATAAATTACTTTTTCTGTTTCTTATTCTTAAATTTTTTTTCTACAGAATATTAAAGATATTGTATTTTTTTTATAAGTTCAAATTTTAATATGTAATTATAAGACTATTTATTAAATAATTACTACACTTTATTTTCTCTTCTTTCATTTTTTTATGTTAATTTATGCGAGCATAAAATTGAAGAACGAACTTTTATAGGCGCTTTTAAAATATAATTCAGTATGATATTCGCGTAATTTTCCAAAAGGTTGTTTACTGCATTGAAAGGCCTTTCTCTTATTTGATTTCAAAAGCAAATGAATTTTTTATAAATATTTATTTTATTATATATTTTTATAAATACTAAGGGTATTATACTGTAATTATGCTAACTGCAATATTTGTAAAGACATATATCAAACTAATTGGTATCTATAATATAAGTAATGTACCCACTCTTTCCTCATTAATAAGCTCATTCCTCATTAAAAATTCCCCCTCCCCCACACATCTACGCCATACAGTTGAAAATCAATAAAAAAAAATTATATCAATTTAAAACAGCCATATGCTGTAAGCTTGAATCTCACGGAGAGGGAGTGAATGCAGTACCAGGTTTCAACATTTGGCAATTTAACCCCTCTCCGCCAAACAATTATCGCGCCAAGATGCTTTTCCTCCATCAGGCACAGCGGCCTGGAGATGCCAGCGTTCGCAATATATTTTACAAAACTTTTTTTTAAAAATATAATAACGATCGATCGCCGCGTAAGAGAATTATATTTAAAGATATTACAACAATGGCGGCTAGAGAGAGGTCACAGGGGGGGGGGGGGGGGGGGGGTACATGGGTCAGGCCCGGGTACTGAACTCTAATAGGTCACTTTTTTGTAACCTGTTGTCCCACAAGTTTTGAAATATTTTAATAGATAATTTAATG